>CAMZMU010000035.1:76885291-77495120 GCA_947311845.1 Poa pratensis | reverse complement strand
CTGGGTACCGCTCGCGAGCATCTCGCAGTACAGTACTGACGAAGTAGACTGGATGCTCGACGAGGGTCGTTGATGGTGCAGCAGCGTCGGCTCCCTCGAGAGGCTCCTCAGGGTTTGGCGAGGTTTGCCTGTGGAGGAGCCTCGGCAGGAGCTCGTGGAGGGCTCGACTTGAGGCTGTGGGCCTGGCGCTGGGTCTGGAGAGACTGTTCCTCGTCGGGAGGTTCTGGACTTGGAGTGGCAGTGCTTTTCTTGGGAGAACTGGCTCTTCTCTTTCCACCACCAGGACGGCGCTAGCAGTTTGTGAGTGGCTGCTAGGTACAGCTTCAGATGCTCGCCTGCCCTGGGGGCTACCATGACTGGTGAGCTAGCCAAGTATTTCTTCAAGTCCTTAAAGCTTCGTCAGCCTCTGGAGTCCACTTGAAGGTGCCGGATTTCTTCATGATCTTGAAAAATGGCAAGGCTCTCTCGCCGAACTTGGAGATGAAGCGGCCTAAGCTGGCCATGCATCCTGCTAGGCGCTGCATGTCCTTGAGGCGGCGAGGTGGCTGCATGTCTTCTATAGCCTTGATCTTGTCAGGGTTTGCTTCTATGCCGCGGTGGGACACGAGGAACCCGAGGAGCTTGCCTGAAGGCACCCCGAAGACGCACTTGGCGGGGTTTAACTTGATGTTCACCTTGCGCAGGCTGGCGAAGGTTTCCTCGAGATCCTTCAAGAGAGTGTCTCCCTCGCGAGACTTGACCACGATGTCGTCGACATAAGCTTCTGCATTTCTTCCCATCTGAGCCCCCAAGGCGATCCTCATGAGCCTCTGGAAGGTGGCGCCGGCATTTTTCAGGCCAAAGGGCATGCAAGTGTAGCAATACACACCACAAGGGGTGAGAAATGCTGTTTTCCCTCCTCTTCCTTGGCCATTTTGATCTGGTGGTAGCCTGAGAAGGCAAGCATCCAGGAAACAGAGGAGATCACAGCCGGCGGTGGAGTCCACAATCTGGTCTATCCTTGGCATGGGGTAAGGATCCTTGGGGCAGCCTTGTTCACGTCTGTGTAGTCGATGCAGAGCCGGCCTCCTCCATTGGGTTTTGGGACAACCACACCGTTGGAGAGCCAAGTGGGGTGGGCAACTTCTCGAATGATGTCTGCTGCTTTCAGCTTCTCTACTTCTTTGATGATGAACGCTTGCTTCTCGGGGGCTTGTTTCCGCGCTTTTGCTTTACAGGGCGTGCGTCTGGACACACGGCTAAGTGGTGCTCGATCACCTCCCTTGGTACACCGGACATTTCTGACGGAGTCCATGCGAACATGTCAGAATTTGCCCGAAGGAAGGCGACGAGCGCGCTTTCCTATTTGGGAGGCAAGCCAGCGCCTATGGTGACGCTAGCCCCCGAGCCTTCAGCCCCCGAGCCGCTGGTGCTCAGCGACACCTTCTTTGTAGATGCTTGCTCTTGAGTGAACAGTTGTTTCTTCTTCTTGGGCCTCTCGAGAGGCTCCATGTCCTCGTCAGCGGGGAATGCCATGGCAGCGGCCTTGTAGGCGATCTCGACGGCGCGCGTGGCGTCCTGTACGTGACCGCGTATGGTGATGGTGCCACCGCTGCCAGGGATCTTGACCATGTTGTAGGCATGGTGCGTGACGGCCATGAACTTCGCGAGGGCGGGGTAGCCGAGGATGGCGTTGTAGGGCAGGCCAATGTGCGCGACGTCGAAGTCAATTAGCTCGGTGCGGTAGTTCTCCTGCGTGCCAAAAGTGACCGCGAGCCTCACTTGCCCCAGAGGCGAGATTGAGCCGCTGGTGACCCCGGTGAAGGGCCTGGAGGGCATGAGCCACTCGTAGGGCACTTGAAGCGTCTCGAAGGTCTCGACAGAGATGACGTTTAGGCCTGCACCCCCATCAATGAGCGTCTTGCCGACGGCGATGTTGTTGATGGTGGGGGTGCACACCAACGGGAGGGTGCCCACAGTCTTTGTAGACTTGGGGTGATCTTTGGCGTCGAAGGCGATGGTGTACTGGGACCACTTGAGGGGCGGGACGTCTCGACCCCGGGAAGCGCTGCGTTGAGCTCGCGAGCGAACTGCTTGAACTGGTTGTTCGACTTGGGCGCCTGGGATCCGCCGAGGATGCATGCCATGGCACCCTTGGGGGCCTGGTAGCCTCCAGGCTCTTCGTCGGGCAGATTGTTGTTTTTCTCGGCGGCATTCGCCTGAGTTCCCTGAGGCCTCTGGAAGTTGCCCTTGCGTCCACCTTTGCGGTAACCACGGCCTCTGCCGCGGCCACCGCTGCCCTCTTCTTGCTCACGCTTCTTGCTCAGTTGCTTGAGGTCATAGCAGTTCTCTGTCGCATGGCCGCGCCTGTTGTGGTAGATGCAGAACGGGCGGTTGTCCACCTCTTTCTTGCCAGCCTCTGGAGAGTCCTCGTGAACATGCTTGGCATCGGGTTCAGCTGCCAAGACTGCGGTAGGCTTGCACTTCGTCTCGTCACGCCTCTTCTGGGTCTTGGATCCCTCGACAGGGTCGTCTGTCGAGCCCACCTTGATGAAGAGGAGCCCTTCTTCCGCCTTGGCACACTTGACTGCGATGTCGAAGAGCTTCACCACGGAGGAAAGGGTATCATGGATGCCGAGCTTCTCGAGCATCCTGTGGTTGGTGACGCCCTCTCTGAAGGCCGCAATGACATGCGAGTCCGGGATGTTCGGGATCTTGTTGCGGACTTGGCTGAAGCGCTGGATATACCTGCGGAGGGTCTCGCCAGGCTTCTGGTGCACAGCTCGCAGGTCATTGTAGGTGACGGCGCGCTCGTACGTGCCCTTGAAGTTCGCAACGAACTGCTGGCAGAGTTCCTCCCACGAGTCAATGGAGTCCTCGGGAAGGTTCAGGAGCCACGACAAGGCGGAATCCTTGAGGGTGTGGGAGAACCAGTTGGCCATGACCTTGTCGTCTCCCCCGCAGCTTGGATGGAGGTGGTGTAGAGCTGCAAGAACTCGATGGGGTTGTTCGCGCCGTCGTAGCCCTTGGGGAGGTCAGGCCTGAACTTTTGTGGCCAGACGACGCGCCGCAGGTTGCGGGTGAAGGCCGCGCAACCTGTGGCGTACGTGGCGATGCCTCCCTGAAGAGCACGGCGGTTCTGCCGCCCTGCCTGGCCGATCTCCTCCACGATGCGCTTCTGGAGGTCCTTCTGGCGCTCCATTTCCACCCGCGCGTCTGGGGGTGTCCGCTGCATGATTTGACAATCGCGCGGGGACGACGCGTGGGATGCGGCCTTGTGCGCCGTGGCCGGAGGCGGACCTAGCGGAGGCGGCGACGGAGGCGGCGGTGGAGGCGCGCCATGCGCCATGGTTCCAGCGCGTCCGGAGTTGTGGTGCACCAGAGAACGCGACGCCGCAGGAGCAGCGCGCGGTGCCGCCGCAATGTCGACGAGGTGCTGAAGGCGGCCGAGCCAGTTATCATGCGCCTTCAGCTGTGGGACGGTAGCGGAAGAGTTCCGCGGCCATGAGCAGCACGGTGTTTGGGCTGGGCGCTGGACGCCCAAGAGTGGAGGCGCTCTGGCGCTGGGACGGATGCGAGGACTCTGCGTCCTCGCCGTGCCCGTGGTCGACGTCATTGTCGAAGCGGTCGTCGTGGTTGCCGTCATCGTCCCCGGGGTGCTCCACCCGCGGTTCAGCGGTGTTGCGCCCCGTGGCACGGCTGGCGCGGGGACGGATGCGAGGGTTGGTGTTGTTGGCAGCAGGCTCGGTGGTTGCCCTGCCTGACGCCCGCCGGGTGGCGCGAGCTGCGCGAGTGTCCGCCATGGCGCAGAGGTCGATGAAGGTTGAAGACGCGCCTCAGCCCCCTACCTGGCGCGCCAATTGTCGGAGAATGACTCCCACGAAACAGGGATAGTCAAGCTCACGAAGAGAGTTCGTGTAAGGGGCTGAACACGTTGGTCAAACAACCCTCAACCTGCACGGCGACGGTGCTCGTCGAGCAAGCGGAGGGACATCAAGGCAGAGATGAACACCAGCCCGTACCCAGGTTCACGGCCCTCGTGTGGAGGTAATACCGCTACTCCTGCTTGTCTGTATTGCACTGCTTGTAGGGGTTACAGTACAATGAGCTTGCCGAGGGCTCTCTTTTGGCAATGGTGTATACAAGGAAGGGAAGCAATGGTCTTCTTCTTCCTTGCGCGTAAGTGGCTATGCTGGAATGAGAATGCGATCCTTTGCTATGGTGCACCCTGTCCTCCTTTTATAGGCGCCCCGTGCTCCCTCCTTGCCCTCGCACTGTGGTAGGGCTGTCACGTGGCGCAGAAGGTGGAGCGCGGTGCATCGCAGCCCGGATGTCCATGGGCGCGGTCCATGAGCGTAAAGCTGACTCCTGTAGCAGAGTACCCACCGTCCATGCAGGACGGCCAGCTGGAGCCGCAGAGGAACGTGGGGGAGCCCACGGTGACGTTGGCCTTGGAGCGTAGCGCCGGCCGGTCCTCTTATCACCAAAGAGGAAATCCTTGTAGTCCGGAGCGGGTGGCACAACTTTATTGACCCCTTTAATCGCCAAAATGGCAACTGCGGCATCGTCGTCACCGCGCGCAGGGGCGCGCGTCACTCTGCGGCCGCTGCAGAGCCCATGTGCACTCTGCAGAGGTTGCTTTGCAGCAAAGCGATCTCCACGAGGGCTTGGACGCCCTGTAGAGAATTCGGCGTTGACCTCTCCCCAGGGGAGATTTCCTTGAAGAGGGGGCAGCAGCGGATATGGCCTCCACAGGCCCCTGCTGCCTCAAATGCCCTCGCGAGGCAATGATCCTCGCGAGGCTCTCCAGGCCATAGGCCTGGTCCTTAGCGAAAATTCGCCATCAAGTGTCGAGGGCCGTATAGGACAGGCCCAGCACACCCTGGATTTCACTGGGCCGACAAGCTCATACGGTACTAATTAGTGAAGCTCAAAGAGAGGAGAGATACATATGTTACTTCCACAAGCCCATAGTCTAGAGGTGGACTATTCCCTCTTCATGATGGAGATGGTGGAGATGTCGATTGAGAAGATGGAGACCACAATGGTAGCGCCCCGCCGGAGTTTTCCCCCTCCAATCTGCAGCTCCAGATCTTCGTTTTCGTGTTTCTGTGATATGGCGTCGCTTGTTTTCGAGAACGTCGTGGGACTTCTTTTATAGACGTTTTTAGGTCAAGACGAAGGCGGTGGAGAAAAGATCGACGACTGCGGAGCTCCGAGGGCCAGGATGGTGGGCCCCACGCGGCCAGGTACAGGGCCGCGTGGGCCACCCCTTTTGGCCTTCCAGGCTTCGTTTGCTTGATTCCTTTGCTCCTACGTCTTCTTCCTTCCAAAATAATGACCTCCGTATTTTTCCATATTTTTCTGACGACGTTTGGGTCCCTGAAACATAAAAGGAAAAAAAATAGGGTTTTCTGCTTGCGCAGGGTTAATTCCATAAAAATAGGAATCAATTATTTTATTTCCTAAAATCATTAAATAACAGTGGTATAACCCTTATATGATGCAAATATGATTGGAATATGAGTGATATAGTGCAAAGTTCATGTATGCATTTTACATGCATGATGCGTTCGTCTCGAAAATTCTGAACCGTGCTCTCTGACCTTGCCCTTTTTGGAGTCCCGAAGCTCCCGGAAAGTCCAAACACTAAAAAAACGATTTTTGACTGTGCAGGGTTAATTCCATAAAAATAGGAAACATACCAAATATTCGCAAAATCATTATAAAACATTGATATAACCTTATATGATGCAAATATGATTGGAATATAAGTAATATAGTGCAAAGTTCATGTATGCATTTTACATGCATCAAACACCAATTAAAATAAGAGAGCACACATTAGTGTGACACGAAAAGAACTGGGTCAATCGTTTATGTGCCCTACCTACCTCAGTTTTATCTATTTGTGCCACCCCGCGTAGTTTCTCTCGTCCGTGCTCTGGCTGGGCCGCAAATGGCCCGTGCACGGCCAAGATGGCCGTTTTCGTCTGGTCAACCTCGATTCACCGTAACTTGGCCTGACTTGTGGGGTCGCCCTAGCGCGGCTCGTGAGTTGGAAGTGGGACCGGTCAAGTGGGGCTAGGGCGGTTGGAATCGCATCCAGTGGGGCCGGGGCACTTGTTTAATGAAGTGATACCGCCGATGGGGCCCACGTGGTCTTTCTTCCCTGGCTCACTGCTGCCGCCCATAGAACCCCCGAGGAACCCCCAAGAACAGAGCAATAGGAGTTGGATTGAGGGCGGAGAGCAGGGTGATTGAAGGCGCAAAGGAGCTCCATCGCCATCGCCATCGCCATTGCCGTCGCCTGCCCGTCTCCCGTCGCCCGTCGAGAAGGAGGGACAAGCAAGGAGCTCCATCGGCATTGTACGGCCGCCTTCGCCATTTGGGGTTTTTTGGTCGCCGACGGTTCCAGCTGCAGTCCATCAACCCCATTTCGATGGTCAGTGCTATCTTCTCTACATGCTTCATTTCCCTGTTTGAGCTCCCGAATGGTTCATTATATGTGAGTAGATTTGATTTTCTATTTGGCTCCCCGAGGAACCCCCAAAAACCCCAGGTTCCGCCTGTTTATCTGGTTCTAAATTTCATTTGTTAAAATAGGATTCCGATAGCGATGTCGTCGATTACTGTGCTATGTGCCGTCATACAGCAACTTTCTGTCGCACAATAACTCGTCGTTCCAATACTTTCAAAGTCCCGATTGAACACGGTTACAAAGAGGAAGTTGTAAGTATTGCCTTTCAAATTTGAGGGAATGTCTTTTGTTTTTCCTTCAATGAGTGTCTTCATAGTTTCTCTGGTTTTGTAGATTCTGCCATGCCCTTTAAGATATCTTCTAGAGAGCCAGGCAATTGGCCCTCGTAAGAACTAGATGGAGGCTAGGTGTCCGAACGGAGACCAGTACTTCTTCTACCTAGATAGGTGGGAAATTGAAATTGAAACATATCGGAGATATCTCTGTAAGCGGCTAAGTGATAGCCCGAAGACCCATATTGATACCTCGATCTGTGGAACGTAGTGGAGAGCACTATGTGAATGCTACGGCATCGAGGTGGGCGATGTTGTCAAGTTTACTTGGAATGAAGATCAGTTCGATGTTGAAGTGACTAACGAGCACAATGCTGCAAAACCTTTTGTGCAACACACGAGTATGCTGGTTTGTGTTCTTTTTCTTACACATTGAGTAGTTTACAAGTTTTCTGAATGTCTTCCTCTCCTCTCTTTGATCAGAGTTTGAACAGATTGTCGGATGCTGCAAGCCAGCCCTCCTAAAGAACATATTTCACGAACCGAGAGATGTCACCTATTCAGAAATGAATGCGATATCTTTCGCTTTATTCAAAGATGCCACGATGGAGTTGGAAGAGATCCCTCAGTTCTACGTGCGCAGGATTGAGGATGATTCTATAGATGTCAATTCTCTGGTATGATTCAAACGTTTCGTATTCATTTACATTTTCTGAACTATTCTGTCATTTGAACTATTCTGTCATTTTCTGAACTATTCTGTCATTTTGAAGTATTCTGTCATTTTCTGATACGATGCTCATGTTATTTTGATAGCATCTCAAGATTGCGTAGTAGATGGTTACGATGTTATTCCATCGCGTGATCGCATATTACGTCAAGTTCACGGAAAATCTCGTCTTTTGGCGAGAAACGATGTCGACATCTTTGGATCATATCGAGTGATCGAAGATTACATCGAGTTCACGGATAGCTGGGATCTATTCTGGGAGCAACTGCAGATGCGCTTTGGTGATCTCTACATTATCAAGGTGATCGTCAAGGAGGAGTACATCGAGCTAACATTTGAGAAGGTTAGCGAAGACATCGAGGAGCCCGACGAAGACATCGAGTAGTGGGACGACCAGATGATGTACGAATTTGATGACTACAGCGACTCCAGCGACTCCAGGGACCCCAGCGAAGAGATCAGCGACCCCAGCGAAGAGATCGAGAAGTGGGTTGACGAGATGATGTCCGGCTTTGATGACGTCAAAGAAGAGAAGGACGTCAAAGAAGAGACTGACTAATATTACTATGATTTGTATTTGATTTTGGTCGGATTTTGGACGGATATATTTTGGTCGAACACCTTATGGGCGTGCTCTGGGCATCAACTGGCGCGCTCTGGGCGCGCTCTGGCGCGCTCTGGGCGTGCTCTGTGCGTCACCGTAATGATATTATGATGGATAAGCTTGCCTCCGGTCATTTGTTTCAAACTTTGTTGTTGCAAGTCTAAAAACACTTCTCTTTACTCTTGAGTTCATACGACATAGTTTGAGAAACACAATTGATACTGCATTTCTCGTCAGAATGTACATAGACCTTGTTTATCAGCTTGAATCGTTAGTATATGACATAAGACGACTATGTGCGCAGGATTTTCCATTTTTTGATTTTTTGTGAATATTTGAAGCTCATTTCAAATTTCGGTCAACTTAACGTTGACAGACATTTAAACAAGTTTAAAACATGAAAATGAAAAACTAAGCATGGATCCTTCTTAGTCACTCCAAAATGAAACTTTGTGAGGTGCTTGAACGTTTTATGTCGGAAATCCAAAACCCCTTCTCTTCACCCTTGAAATCATAGGACATAGTCTGAGATATCGCCTTAGATGCATTTCTCATATGAAATGTTTATAGATCATGTTTATCAACTTGAATCGTTAGTATATGACATAAGACGACTATGTGCGAAGGATTTTCCTTTTTTTGATTTTTTTGAATATTTGAAGCTCATTTGAACCTCGAGTTCATATGACATAGTTCGGGGATATCACTTCGATACATGCATTTTTCATCTGAATGTGTATAGACATTGTTTATCAGCTTGAATCGTTAGTATATGACATAAGACGACTATGTGCGTAGGATTTTCCATTTTTTGATTTTTTGTGAATATTTGAAGCTCATTTCAAATTTCGGTCAACTTAACGTTGACCGACATTTAAACAAGTTTAAAGCATGAAATTTGAAAAACGAAGACTCGATCCTTCTTAGTCACTTCAAAATGAAGCTTGGACACTTTATCAAACTTTTCAAAACCCCGTTGAGTGCCTCCAAACCCCGTTGAGTGCCTCCAAACCCCATTTGAACAATGACCGTCAAACTAACCCTAGCGTTGAACTGCAGCCGTCCGATCGTTCCTCTAGAAGGAATCTTCAGACTCGGGGCGATCCGCGAGAGGCTCATTCTGCGATCTGATTGGTTGTAACCCGTGTGAGAAGCTCATTCTGCACAACCCGTTTGATGTGTTTCAAATGAGCTCCAAAGGTAGGTAAACGGCTCCATTTCTAAGCAAAAAGGGTTGGTGGACTCGCAACAGCAGCACCGCCGCAAATGACCGTTACACGCTCACCGCGGACCCACCATTTGCCACCTCTTCACAGACATAGCATCCATCCTCTTTGGACCATCTTCTTCCTCTTCCTTCCTCTTCTTCCTCTCCGGCGACGAAGGGCAGCAGCAATGTCGTGCTCCTCCAGTTCATCCGTTCGCCCCATTTGGCCAAAGCAGCCTGAGGTGCCGTTGCCGACATGTCCTAAATGCTCACGCAAGGAGCTACTGAGCCGTAAGACTAGTATGGCTGAGACAGCCAACAAGGGGCGCGAGTATTTGAAATGCATGAGCCTGCCACATGATGTAAAGATCTTTCTCTCGCACCCTTTTGCTTTGATTTCTTCAGTGTTTTTAATTTCTTGCTCAGATCTGGGATTTAGGGTTCAGATTGACTTTTTCAGGGGTTGGAACCATGCAACCATTTTTAGTGGTTGGATGAATACGTTACGCAGCTTAGACGGGATGGAAAGTGGCGTGTGCCTAGCGACCTTCCTCTGCCGTCTGATGTGGAGATTGCACCCTCTGCTTCGTCGATGGGCATCGTTGCTCCGCCGATGGGATCTGACATGGTTGCTCCTCCGATGGGGCTTGCGGAAGTGAGAGGCAAACTGAAGAAGTTGAACAAGCACTTAAGGCAGATGAATGATCTGAAGAAGCAGGCTAATCTGATAGCTGTAGGATTTTATCTCTGTATAGTTGCTCTAGGCTTTGTTTATCTGTTGATTGTCAGTCGTAGTTAATTAATGCGATGTAAGCATAATTAATTCAATGTAAGCATAATTAATGCAATGTAAGCTCTATGTTATTTGGACCAACTGCTTATGATAAACCAGTCGTCTCATTTGGAAATTAGGGGCAGATCTATACACCAACACGTATTTACACTAGAAATTGCTTATATTTTTAGGGACAAATGACTAATCATCCGTACAGAAACTATCTATAGTTTTAGGGGCAGATCTATACACCAATACGTATTTTACACTAGAAATTTCTTATATTTTTAGGGAGAAATGACTAACTATCCGTACAGAAACTATCTACAGTTTTAGGGGTAGATCTATACACCAACACGTATTTTACACCAGAAATTTCTTATATTTTTTGGGACAAATGACTAATCATCCGTACCAAAACTATCTACAGTTTTAGGGGCAGATCTATACACCAACACGTATTTTACACCATAAATTATTTATATTTTTAGGGACAAATGACTAATCATCCGTACAGAAACTATCTACAATTTTAGGGGCAGATCTATACACCAACACGTATTTTACACCAGAAATTTCTTATATTTTTAGGGACAAATGCCTAATCATCCGTACCAAAACTATCTACAGTTTTAGGGGCAGATCTATACACCAACACGTATTTTAGGGGCAGATCTATACACCAATCATCCGTACCGAGACGTGGTCAGTTTGAGCCGACCCCACCAGTCAGACAAGTGCCCCGGCCCCACTGGATGTGATTCCAACCGAGCCGCGCCAGGGCGACCCCACAAGTCAGGCCAAGTTACGGTGAAACGAGATTGACCAGACGGAAACGGCCGTCTTGGCCGTGCGCGGGCCATTTGCGGCCCAGGCAGGGCACGGACGAGAGAAACTACGCGGGGGTGGCACAAACAGATAAACTAGTGAGAACCAGGGCACAGAAGCAATTAACCCAAAAGAATTTGTCCAAATTATATCAAATACCCAAATCAACACATGATTGAAGATACCAAAAAGAAAAGATACCAAATGAAAATATGGTCAAGGAATAACCAAACCCTCTACATTTTTTATGATGGCACAAAGTACCAAGATGAAAAATGCTTGTCTTCAAAGATACATATCATCGAGATCTAAAACCAATTAAAGACAAATAGTATTCAAAAACATTTATCTGTTTGTGCCATGCATGCGTAGTTTGTCACACACCATATATATTATGGGATAATTGCTTATGTGCCCTGGTTCTCTCTAGTTTATCTGTTTGTGCCATGCATGCGTAGTTTCTCTTGTCCGTGCCCTGGTTGGCTCGCAAATGGCCCGCGCACGGCCAAGACAGCCGTTTCCGCTCTTTGACCGTTAACAAACCTGTTACATGTGGTCCCAGCGAAGTGCATGCACCCCGTCCCACTTCAAGCTTACAAGTGGGGCCAGCGGCGGAGAAGTGCTTGCATGCGACCATGCGACCATGCCTGTGCTCGCTGACGTGGGCCTACCTTTCGGGTGCCCCACTATGAGATACCTAGTGCACGCTAAGCCTCAAGATTAGCCACTGCAGGCCCGTGAAGGGCCCAACAAGGATAACATACGTCCCAAGGAAGTCGAAGGTTAGGTTGGTAGATACTTACCGAATCTTGTAAACCTAACCGACACCGAACTCCTAAGACCTAGCCTCCATATAAAGGCTAGGACGGGCCTCTATCAAGGGTACGTTCATACTCACCACCGAAACCCTAGCGAGATCGCCATCTTGCCGGGATCGCCATTGTAACCTTCGACTCCATTAATACAGATCAGACAAGCAGGAAGTAGGGTATTATCCTCCGGGAGCCTGAACCTGGGTAAATCGCCTTGCTTGTCAGCCGTGGTAACTACGAGCACTCACAATCTCCCCCTTCAATCAACCCGGGTACTCTAACCTGGAATCTGCCGAGGTGACCCCTCGACATTTGGTGCCGTCTGTGGGAAAGACGAGTGCGGGAATCATGGTTACACCGGCTCCATCGGCAATGAAGATCGGCGCTCCGACCGTCAACAAGCCGATCCGCTTCGGCTCCTTCATCTACGATCCGCACCCGCCGGCCCAGCGCTCGGTGTACGCCGATCTCTATGGAGGTATGTGTGTGTCCTTTGGAAACATGCATCTCCATGTGAACAAGTGGGGCGTCTTTCGACCCTCTGCTCTCGCACCTATGACGGTGGCGGGACTCGCTCTCCATCGACTACGGGGATCACATCTGCATCATCGACATCGACCGCGTCTCCATCGACAACGGAGATCGCATCTGCTTCATCAATATCGACCGCGTCTCCATCGACGACAGAGATCGCATCTGCATCATCGACATCGACCGTGTCTCCATCGACCACGGAGATCGCATCTGCATCATCAACATCGACCGCGTCTCCATCGACTACGGGGATCGCATCTGCATCATCGACATCAACCGCGTCTCCATCGACCACGGAGATCGTATCTGCAACACCGACATCGACCGCGTCTCCGTCGACTACAGAGATCGCATCCACGTCACCGACATCGTCTGCATCTCCTTCAACTACGGAGATCGCGCTCGTTTCCACAACATCAACTGCGAAGTTCGTGTCTGCATCGACTCCACCCGCCGCACCTCCATCAGCAACGGAGACAACGAAGATCGTCGACTCTTCACTCGACGCATTCTACAGCGACTGCAACGTGTATCATGTCGCCTCTATCTTCGACTCCGGCGACAACTCCGACAACAGTGATGCGCAGTCGACGGCCCAGTCGCGACCAGCGTAGATCTACATGATCGAAACCACGACCCCCAACAACAATCATCGAGAAGAACCTCCTGTGTACCCGCTGGAGGTGATCATGCTAGACGGGGTGACGAAGCTCACCATCACTCGCGAGATGGGGATCAGAGCCCTGAAGCACATGGAGGAGTACACCATGCCCCCTGAAGATGCGACCAAAGAAGACATGATGGCATTCCGGTACCTGATGTGGAAGGACACCGAGAAGATCTGCGTGGAAAAAGATGAGTTGGCCCGACGCAAGGAGATCGCCGACAACTCGAGTGCCCGACGCGCCGCTTTCTCCTTCGCCTCCTCAGAAACTGCAGTCTCGCAAAGGCGTCATCGAACACGCTTGAACCGGATACCAAAAGCGGAGAGAGCTGGGGTTTCACCCGCAACCTCGAGTCGTCATACGTGACAGAAGATGCGGAAGGGATTCCGATCCCAAGAAGAGCATATGCCGCTCTGATGTCAATAGGAACATACCTGCAGTTGACCCAACCTCCAGAAGGTGACCTGCGCGTTAACGTGCACAAGCAGCAGATCAAGGCACTCAAACTGGCAGAAGACGCTCTACTCAAGTCCGGCGCAGCCGATAAAGCACCGGAAGATCCAGTCGACACGACCGCGAGCGTGCCTTGCACGTGGAGCGGCCCACGTGACACCTTCAAGAGGGAGAAGACGCACACAACTACATCATGCAGAAGCAGCTCGACCGCCATCGTGCCAAGCGGGCAAGCAGCTCGCAAGACCAAGAGCAGTACTCTAGCGGCAGTTACGAGCCATGTGGCGCCTCGTGCTTCACCCTCAGCATCCGCGACACAAGAATGCCGAAAGGCTTCAAGCTCACAGCCGAAGCAGCCAAGTTCGATGCGAAGCAAGACCCGAGGCTCTGGCTCGAAGATTACCTCATCGCCTGCAACTGTCAAGGGGGCAGCACGACTACCGCGATGCAGTACATTCAGTTGATGCTCACTGGATCTGCACGTGGGTGGCTCCAGACCCAGCCCAAGAACTCCTTCAACTCGTGGGAGCAATTTGAAGAAGCCTTCGTCAAGAACTTCCTTGGAACATACTCGCGACTAGGCACCTTCGCCGAGTTGCAGGCCTGCGAGCAAGGAAGAGATGAGCCGTTGCGCTCGTACATCTCGCGATGGACCCTGCTGCGAAACAGCATCGGAGTCGTCTCGGAAGATAGGGCAATGGACGCCTTTCAGCGTGGCGTGTGGCGCCAAGATCTCAGGGAAGCGTTCGGTCGACTCCAGCCAACTTCCATGATCAAAGTCATGAAGATAGCAAACCAATGGGCAGACGGAGAAGACTCCATTTGAGACGACCGCCCTTACGCGGTAAAAGAAGAAGGTGGCCCAAGCAACTGGAGAGATGATCGCCGCAAGAAGAAACCCCGTTACGACGGAAGAGACACAATCGAACTAGTAGCGGCTGGGTTTAGCAACCCCCGTGAGGACGGCAGTCGCGACAACGGTTGCCAAAATAGCCAAGGCTACTACAGCCGAAATCAGGATAACTACCGCAATGATGGGGGGCAGAAACGCGAGTGGAAGCGTCGCACCCTCTCCCCGAAGAAGAGCTCGAACAACCATGCAAGCACCACATGTTCCGGAACCCTGAAATAGGAAAGTGGGGTGCCAACCACCTGCTGAAAGACTGTAGAAAAGCCCTCAAGATATACGAGGCCATCCAGACAAAAAGGTTCAACCACAAGCACCCGTGGTACAACCTGCAGCACAGCTGGCTATCCAGGCCGCACTCGTAGCTGCACCCGCGGCCGCACCAGCACACGCAGTAGCAGCATACGTACAGCAGCAACCCCAACAGGAAGAAGTTCGAGTAAAGGCGGACCAGTACCCAGTCGCGAGGACAACTGAACATGATTCAGAAGGGGCGCCCAACGAACAGATGCCAGAAGCTGATCAACCGACAAGTCTACCAAGTTGTTGCTTGTCCACCTGGAACTCTAGAGTACCTGCGCGGGTCTGAGACTGACATCGTCTTTTCAAGGGCTGATCACCCACCAAGAGTACCACGGCCAGGACACGCTGCACTCGTGGTCGAAGCGCAGATCGGCGACTTCGCGATGACCAAGGTGTTCATGGATGGAGGCAGCGGCTTCAACATCATATTCGCTGACACTCTTCGGAAGATGGGCAGATCCCTAACGAACCTTGCCAAATCAGGAAGCACCTTCCACGGCATAGTACCCGAGAAAGCAGTTCTACCCGTGGGAACAATCACACTCGACGTCACCTTTGGCACACCTGACCACTTCAGAAAGGAGGAAATCGACTTCGAGGTCATTGACTGGGCATCGTAGTTCCACACGATACTCAGGCGCCCAACATTCGCAAGGTTCATGGCCGTACCACACTATGCCTACCTCATGCTGAAGATGCCAGGCCCGAAAGGAGTCATCACGGTGAACGGCGACTTTGATCGATCAGATAGATGTGACAGAGACTTCAACAAGATCTCCGAGTCCTTCGGCATGCAAGAGCAACTCGAAGAAGTGTCTCGCGACAACGATAGGACCATCTTCCATGTTGCCAAGAAACCAGCTTACGACACAGCATTCAACGCCACCAATGACACAAGGGCAGTTCAAGTCCACCCAACGGACCCTGAGAAGACCGCTCAAGTCTCAACAAGCCTGATTAGCGCATAGGAAAGCGCGCTCGTTAAGTTTCTCCGTGAGAACTGGGAAATCTTCGCCTGTCAGCCTTCAGATATGCCAGGAGTACCCAGGGAACTTGCCGAGCACTCTCTCCAGTTAAAAGATGATGCACGACCAGTCAAACAAACCATGCGCCGCGTCCCCGAGCCAAAGCGAATCTTCATAACCAAAGAGATCGACAGGCTACGTCACGCTGGATTCATTCGAGAGATCAAGAAATCAGACTGGCTCGCTAACCCAGTCCTAGTCGAGAAGAAGAAGTCGACTGCGCTCCGCATGTGCGTCGACTTCACCGCCCTCAACAAGTGTTGCCCGAAAGACCACTTCCCTCTGCCACGCATCGACCAGATCATCGACTCAACCGTGCTGCGAGCGCCTCTGTTTCCTGGATGCGTATTTGGGTTACAACCAGATCAAGCTGAGAGTCGAAGACCAGGAGAAAACAGCCTTCATCACACCTCACGGCGTCTTCTGCTACCAGACGATGCCCTTTGGACTCAAGAACGCGGTGCCACTTACCAGCGCATGATGCAGAACTGCCTCGAGCGCAGATCGGGAAGAACGTACAAGTCTACGTCGACGACATCGTCATCATGACCGCAAGGAGGACACGCTCCTCCAAGACCTGCACGAAACATTCGTGAACCTCAACAAGTACCAGATCAAGCTCAACCCAGACAAGTGCGCTTTCGGCGTACCCGCAGGACAGCTGCTTGGGTATCTGGTGTCAGCACGTGGAATCGAAGTAGATCCAGAGAAGATAGAAGCCATTCTGATGATGCCACCTCCGACCAAACTCCGAGAAGTCCAGCGCCTGTGTCGAATCACGGCACTCGGTCGATTTATTAGTAAATTGGGCGAAAAGGTACTCCCTTTCTACCAACTGATGAAAAAAGCGGACAAGTTCGAGTGGACGGAAGAAGCACAGGCAGCGTTCACACATCTCAAGGGCGTCCTGTCAACTCCGCCCATCCTCGTCGCACCTACTGAAAAGGAACCCATCTTCCTCTACGTCGCAGCAACCAATCGAGTGTTAGCGCAGTCCTTGTCGTCGAGCGAGATGAGGGCAAAGGGCACCTTGTGCAGCGACCCATCTACTACCTCAGCGAGGTTCTATCCGTGTCCAAGCAAAGGTACCCGCATTACCAGAAGCTAGCATATGGTGTCTTCATGAGCTCAAGGAAGCTAGTGCACTATTTCTCTGGGCACCCGATAACGGCGGTCAGCTCATACGCCATTGGAGACATCCTCACCAACCCAGATGCCACGGGAAGAGTCGCCAAGTGGGCCATCGTGTTAGGCCCATGGGAACTGAAGTACGTGCACCCGAGAGCAATCAAGGCACAAGTACTCCCAGACTTCACGACTGAGTGGATCGAAGCGCAGCTACCATCTGTCCCAGACCTATCCAACGCCTGGACCATGTACTTCGATGGCTCCAAGAAATACGATGGCGCGGGTGCAGGTGTCATTCTGATCTCACCTAAAGGCGACAAGCTCCGCTACGTGTTATAGATGACCTTCAAGAGACCGACAAACAACGAGGCAGAGTACTAGGGTCTCCTCCACGGCATGCGAATGGCCAAGAACAGCGGTGCTACTCACCTCATGATCTACGGGGACTCGAACCTCATCGTGCAGCAAACCATGAAGGACTACGATGCCATCGCAGACAACATGATCGCATACCGGGACCTGTACAACATCATGGAGGGTAACTTTGAAGGCTGTGAGCTGCGCCATGTGGGCCGCGAAAGCAACAAAGAGGCGGACATACTCGCCAACATTGGCTCAAGAAAGGAGAAGGTGCCCGAAGGAGTCTTCCTCGAGTGCATCACGCAGCGCTCCATCAAGCTGAAGCAGCCGCACGAGCCTTCGACATCGACCTCAGGCTCGCCCGACTCACCAGCAAAGGACCAGGAGATGCCTGACACGCAACCCATCGAGGTACTGTTGATCGAAGCTACATGGACTAATCCTTTTCCGCGTAAATGCTGCGAAAGGAACTACCAGAAGACCTGACAGAAGCCAAGCGCATCACTCGCCGTGCCAAAGCCATCACGATCATCAATGGAGAGCTCTACAAGCGCAGCATATCAGGAATGCTGCAGCGCTGTATCGACCCAGAAGACGGCAAGGCCATCCTGCTCGACATCCACGCGGGTACCCGTGGGCACCATGCCTGCAGTCGCGCCCTCATTGCCAAGGCCTTTGGAGCGGGATTCTACTGGCCCACAGCCATGCATGAAGCTGAGGACATGGTCAAGAGATGCATCAGATGCCAGAAGTTTACCACCAAGCCACATGCACCCGC
Source organism: Poa pratensis (assembly GCA_947311845.1). Taxonomy (NCBI): domain Eukaryota; kingdom Viridiplantae; phylum Streptophyta; class Magnoliopsida; order Poales; family Poaceae; genus Poa; species Poa pratensis. Next base: position 77,477,279 of record CAMZMU010000035.1, on the reverse strand, counting down.
ATCCGAGCTCAAGACGATATCACTCGCGTGGCCCTTCGCTCAGTGGGGGCTCGACATGGTGGGTCCCTTGAAGAAGTCATCCCCTGGCGGGCACATGCACCTGCTCGTCGCAGTCGACAAGTTCACCAAGTGGATCGAAGCTGTTCCAATCACAAGTTCGACTACCTCGTCCGCGGTCAATTTCATCAGGTCCATCATCTTCAGATTCGGCGTGCCCAACAACATCATCACCGACAACGGCACCAACTTCACAGCCGGAGAGTTCAAGATGTTCTGCGCGGACCAAGGAATCAAGCTCAACTACGCTTCAGTCGCACATCCCCAAGCCAATGGGGAGGTCGAGAAGGCAAATGGACTCGTCTGTCGTGGCCTCAAGAAACGCATGTTCGTGCCACTCAGACATGCTGCAGGAGCCTGGGTGGAAGAGTTACCAGCCGTGCTGTGGAGCCTGCACACCACACCCAACAGATCCACCCAGTACACCCGTTCTTCATGGTGTACGGAGCCGAAGCGGTCATGCCACACGACATACGCTTTGACGCACCCCGCGTAGTGCTCTATGACGAGTCAGACGCTGATGAAGCAATGGAAGATGATAAAGACATGCTTGACGAGGCCCGAGACATCGCACTCTCTCGCACAGCCATATACCAGCGGAACCTCCGCAACTACCACGGTCGACGACTGCAAGCCAGATCTTTTGTCCCTGGTGACCTGGTGTTGCGACTCAAACAGAAGAAGGTGCACAAGCTGGCATCCCCCTGGGAAGGACCGTACATCGTCACGGAAGCACTTGGCAATGGTGCTTACCGCCTGAAGAACTCGAAGACATTGGAGCCCTGCAGCAACCCATGGAACGCTGCGCAGCTACGATGCTTCTATGCCTAGTCGACACCCCAATGTAACTGTACTCACACGCCAACAAGCAGCAGGTTTCAGACGCGCACTTTTCCTTTCAGGGTACCTAAGGGGACTGGAAGGTTTTTAATGAGGCGGCTTGCTAGCTTAATATATGAAGTGGTTTGAAGAAACAAGCTCTTTCCTTTACTTTTTGCAATCAAAAAGCAACACAAACCTAGGCCGCACCCGAACACTCGGGGTCTGCGCCATACAGGTTCCTACCCAAAAACTTAGTCCGCACCCGACCGCTCGGGGGCTGCGCCATACAAGTCGAAAGAAAAACTTAGGCCGCACCTGAGCACTCGAGGGCTGCGCCACACAAGTTCATAAAACTTAGGCCACACCCGACCGCTCGGGGGCTGCGCCATACAGGTCAAAAGAAAAACTTAGGCCACACCCGAGCACTCGGGGGCTGCGCCACACAAGTTCATAAAACTTAGGCCGCACCCGACCGCTCGGGGGCTGCGCCATACAAGTCAAAGAAAAACTTAGGCCGCACCCGAGCACTCGGGGCTGCGCCACACAAGTTCAAAAACTTAGGCCGCACCCGACCGCTCAGGGGCTGCGCCATACAAGTCAAAAGAAAAACTTAGGCCGCACCCGAGCACTCGGGGGCTGCGCCACACAAGTTCATAAAACTTAGGCCGCACCCGACCGCTTGGGGGTTGCGCCATACAAGTTGAAAGAAACACTTAGGCCGCACCCGAGCACTTGGGGGCTGCGCCACACAAGTTCATAAAACTTAGGCCGCACCCGACTGCTCGGGGGCTGCGCCATACAAGTCGAAAGAAAAGCTTAGGCCGCACCCGAACGCTCGGGGCTGCGCTATACAAGTCGAAAGAAAATCTTAGGCCACACCCGACCGCTCGGTGGCTGCGCCATACAAGCTCAAGTGAAAAACTTAGGCCACACCTGACCGCTCGGGGGCTGCGCCACACAAGTTCATAAAACTTCGGCCGCACCCGACCGCTCGGGGGCTGCGCCATACAAGTTGAAAGAAAAACTTAGGCCGCACCCGAGCACTCGGGGGCTACGCCACACAAGTTCATAAAACTTAGGCCGCACCCGACCGCTCGGGGGCTGCGCCATACAAGTCGAAAGAAAAGCTTAAGCCGCACCTGAACGCTCGGGGGCTGCGCCATACAAGTCGAAAGAAAAGCTTAGGCCGCACCTGAACGCTCGCGGGCTGCGCCATACAAGCTCAAATGAAAAACTTAGGACGCACCCGACCGCTCGGGGTTACGCCATACAAGTTGAAAGAAAAACTTAGGCCGCACCCGAGCACTCGGGGGCTGCGCCACACAAGTTCATATAACTTAGACCGCACCCGACCGCTCGGGGCTGTGCCATACAAGTCGAAAGAAAAGCTTAGGCCGCACTTGAACACTCGGGGGCTGCGCCATACAAGTTGAAAGAAAAGCTTAGATCGCACCCGAACGCTCGGGGACGGCGCCATACAAGCTCAAATGAAAAACTTAGGACGCACCCGACCGCTCGGGGGTTGCGCCATACAAGTCGAAAGAAAAGGTTAGGCCACACCCGACCGCTCAGGGGCTGCGCCACACAAGCTCAAGTGAAAAACTTAGGCCGCACCCGACCGCTCGGGGCTGCGCCATGCAAGTCGAAAGAAACAGCTTTGGCCACACCCGAACGCTCGGGGGCTGCGCCATACAAGCATACAAATCAAAGCCTAGGCCACCCCCGAATGCTCGGGGCTGCGCCGCACAGGTCTAAACAAAAAAAATTCGACATACTCGAAGATGCATTTGCAATTACATACATCATATTCACATATGAGTTTAGAGGTCAACCCTCTCAATTACAAGTTACTAACATACAACAAGTTTTTTACTCTCTCTACCACTTAGGTTCATCCTTGGGTGCATCCAGTGGACCTACAAGCTGCTCAGTGCGGCGCTGGACTTGTTCGACCATCTGCCTCGCATACGCCAAGGACTCGGCGTAATTCTCGGCGTCGGGCAAGCCATCAACAACTCTATCGAGTGGAAAGTGCGGCCGGTGCTTACGGAAATATGCCAAGGCGATATTCGCTCTAGCCACCAGTTGAGCGTGGATGATCTGCTTCACGGTCGCACCATCTTGAAACTGATCCATCAGCGCAGATATCCCTTGCGGCTGCGGATTATGGGGAAATATCACCCGGTGCAGTTTCGACAAGGTCTTCTGGCACCGTACAAGTAAGATTGCCACGCGCCAAGTGCGGTCCAACATTAGAGCCAGCACCTTGGCCTTGGGAGTATCAGACCAGAAATATTGAGCACCCGAGGCAGTGCCCTTCGCCTCTCGCTCAACACGTTGCTCCACACGGAGCTGTTCAGTCTTCCAATCAGGATTCACCTCTGCAAAGCAACCAAGCAAGAAAAGTTACAATTTCAAGCTCAAAGACAACGCTGTACAAGTCGAAAGAACCGATTTAGAGTACTTACTCTGCAGCTGTCGACAGATCAGATCCATTTCACTAAGCAAGTATTGCTCGCGCTCAGTTGAAGGAGCAGGTCGCGCCCTTAGTTGGTCGACTTTTTCTGCTTATCCTTCAGCAACTTCTCCAAGTTGACGATCCGCTTCCTCATCCAAGATATCAATTTCTGATTGTTCCGGCTTTGAGTGACACGAGGACGGCGTTTGACCCTTCGTCGAGGAGCAGTTGGTGTTGGAGCAGCCTCTGGCCAGTCGACTCTCCCGGAATCTATGTTCGGCTCATCCTGTTTAAACAGTCAGGAAAAGTTAAGAATCAAGAACTCAGACATTGCACAAGCCAGCAGAGCAAAAGATACTTAATACAGCAAAGATTTGACTTCATTAGTTCAGGCAAATGTTTACATCACAAAATAAAAGGCCTTAGCAGCGAGAATTATCGAATTTAGGAGTTCGTTACAAAAAGACAAATTCAGGCAGAAGGATACATCTAGCCTATGATACTGACTCGGACATCGATCTACTTTTGCGAGCCGCCATTTCAGCAGCCTTGGCGACTCGCTTTTCAAAAAGAGACACGACTTCTTTCGCCAGCTTGCTCGCCTCCGGCTTCACCACACTTAGCGACTGCATCTTGCCATCAGGCCTCTTGGGGAACTGGCTAACGACTTTGTCAAAGTCACCTGCAACCTGACGCCCAAGCAACAGTTGGAAGGTGAGTTCCGAGCCACGTACCGTCTACGCGCGAGTGTAGTCGGCCATGATTGTCGACCCGGTGCCGAATGGCGAGGCCAGCGTGTCGATGTCACTTGGCGCTGGCTTGTTGGGGAAGATGCCTTGGTGGACAGTCGCTAGAGCTCCAGAAGACTTGGCCATCGCAGCCGAAGCATAGGCGCAAACCCTGTCGACAAAGCCTACATCCTGCTCCAAGGTATTGTTGTCGCTGGAAGAGTCGGCAGGAGGAGCACCATCACAAGCACCTACATCAAGGTAAAGGATCAGCATTCGATCGATAGATAAGAAGCATGAGCATATCAAAAAAGTAGGAAGAGACTTACGGCCAACAACGTCAGCAAGTGCGAGTAAGCGCTCCACTTGAGTCTTCTCCGAGTCACACTTTTCATCTTCGCGCTTTTTGGCCTCCTTGAGTGCCTTCTTGGCATTCTCGTTCTCAGCCTCTAGCTCGGTCATTCGGGTGGCCGCAGTTTTCTGATCGACTGTGAAGAAAAAGACATTGAGACAGAAGGGAATAAGCAAACATTCCAATATAACATTATGGAAAGAGCTTACGCTTTGCCTGCTTCAGATCAGCCAGGAGTTGATTCCTCTCCTGCTCCAGAAGAATGTAAGCTTCGGCTCCCGCCACCTGCTAGCGATAGAAGGGCTGCAATGTATAGAAGTAAAAGTTTGAGTATGTGCCCAACTATACTAGTTGCACACAGCCTCGGGGGCTACTCCCATCGAAAGTACTGTTCGTGCTCCCAATGATTCAATCTACAGAACAATACTTACATGCTCGAGCACAGATGCTGGACGAGGTGTGGGGACGACCGGCTCCTCCAAGACAGCAGAAGTCGAAGCCTTAGCCACTTCAGTCGTGGCCGCGGCACCCGCATCTGGAGCCTCTGGTTGTTTCTCTTCCATGGGAGGGGCAGAAGTGTGCTCCGTACCATGTGCGGGAGACACAGCGCCAGCGCGATCACTAAGGGACAATATAAAGGCGATCAAACTTCGAACAAAGCCACATACAGCAATTCAAGAAAAGTTACTTTACCTTATGTCTTCGTCGTCATCACTGTCGACAGAGACAGAGGGCATCCTGCCAAATTCCAGAGGTGGCGCTGAGTCGAGGGGATCCACACTAAGTGGCTCTTGAGGGTCCTTCGTTTCCTTGGCGCTCGGAGAAGAAGAACCCGTGTCTTCATCATCCTCCAGCGCAGTCGTGTGCCTCGAGGGTGAACTCGCAGCAGAGTCACCTTTTCGTGGGCGCTTCTGCGGCCGCGCCTCGTCTTCATCAACTTCGACCTCTTCCAGCTCTTCTTCAGGAGAATGAGCGGAAGGGAGTTCTTCTTCATCGTCTGTCGGTTCCTCTGCAGGGAACGCGGCTTCTTCATGTGGGCCATTCTCCATCAGTGGAGGAAGGCACTCGAAGCTAGGGTGACCCTGTCATCCGAAGAAAATTCGAGTGAGAAAACAACAAAACAATGGAGTATTGCAATTACAGAAAGCAGGAAAATTTTACCTCGGCAGTCGCCTCTCCACCCCATACGGAGTGATGGGGCACTTGATGTTGCATGGGTCTGCTGCCCGCAGGCTGGTGATGGCCTTCACTTTCTGGACGACCTCGTCATCACTCAGCTCAGTCGAAGACAAGCGAGTAGGGTCGTTGGCACCTTGATCCTCCCACATCAGGTGGATGCGGGCACGCACGGCTGTACTTGCCTTTGGACGAAGGCGGCGATGAGGTGCACACCACCCGCTTCCTTGCCCAGCGACTTCAGCAAGCCAGCAATGGTTGACACCAACGGCTTCACAGTCGCCTTCTCCTCCTTCGACAAGAGTACGCCCAAGCATTCGTCTTCTTCAGCGGCTTGTCAGCCACGAAGTCAGGAAGTTCGGCCTGCTCGTAGCTAACATAGAACCACCGTTTCCGCCAGCCTTGGACGGAGTCGTATTTCTTCATTTGGAAGAAGGCAATGTCGCCGCGCACCTGGATGCCGAAGCCTCCGACGGGGTAGACGATGCGCCCCTTCCCGACGTTGCGCTTCACGTTGAAGATTTTCTTCCACAACAGCCAGTTGGGAGCAAACCCCAAGAAGCACTCGCAGAGCACGAAGAAGCTCGCGATACTCAAGATACCATTGGGAGTCAGATCATGCATCTGAATCCCATAGGCATACAAGAGACCACGGACAAAATCGTGAAGGGGAACGAAAAGCCCATGTGCAAGAAATCTACAAAACAAACGCGCTCTCCATTGCGCGGAGAAGGGATTACCTCCTTCCCCGGGGCGTGCGTTTTCAGCTGCTCCAGTGGTGGGAGCAGATTCTTCTCTCGAAGATCGTCAAGATCCGAGGCCTTCACTGAGGACTTGGACCAGTCGCAGTCCACCCTCTTCAAATCGAGATCATCGGCGGCGGCCTTCTCCTTGCTCGCCTTCTTGGCCTTCTTATCACCGGCCCTCTTCATCATGTGGGTGGATGAAGGTTCGCAAGCAGTAGCAATGGCGATGGAACGTGAGGAGGAAGAAAGATTTGGAGCGGAAGCGGCGAGAATGGCGAAGGGATAACTTTCCCCACGCCGCGGTGAATCTAATATACCGAGGCAACGGCGCATCGCAACCGTCCAATCAGCATCTACAAACGGCACGCTCCATCCAGCCCTACACGTGGCAAGCAGAGAACGCAACCGTCATGAGCCACGCCGCCCACTACGCACGGGAAAAGAGGAAACCATCATCACGCCACGAAATTTTCGCGCAGAGTGGTCAAATCAGGAACCGCAAACGTCGCCGCAGGTCAACACTGACAGCGGGACCGCAGTGTCATGTCCCATCGGTGGCAGAGAAGAAAACGTCATCCATGACATCAGCATCAAGAAGCAACGCAGTAAGCCACGAGGTTGAGCGAACACTCGAACACATTCGAGTCACACCAGTAAGCCTTCAGGCTAAGCAAACACTCGAACCCATTCGAGTTACACGAGTAAGCCGTCAGGCTGAGCAAGCACTCGAAAAAGTGCAAACACATAGTAAGCCAAACAGGCTGAAAAAGGACTCTGATTTATCAGTGATTTCCTAGATTACTCCCATCGGGAGGGGTTCAAGAATTTCTTTTCGACTGAGAGAGATTTTTGAGATTAACCTCAATTACAAGCAATTCAGCTTAATCTCGGGGGCTACTCCCATCGGGAGCACTGTTCGCGCTCCCGATAGAATGCAGTCGAATTTTTCAAAGGATTGGGCTGCTCAGCCGCACGTCACATGTTTGAGTCATCAACTCAAGATGAAACACATCAAGGCAGTCGACAAGCGTTCGACTCGTGAAGAAAGGCGCGCACAGAGAAAGGAGTCCTTACCCCGTTCTACGATTCGACCAAGTACTCGGGGGCTACTGACGTGGGCCTACCTTTCGGGTGCCCCACTATGAGATACCTAGTGCACGCTAAGCCTCAAGATTAGCCACTGCAGGCCCGTGAAGGGCCCAACAAGGACACGTACGTCCCAAGGAAGTCAAAGCTTAGGTTGGTAGATACTTACCAAATCTTGTAAACCTAACCGACACCAAACTCCTGAGACCAAGTCTCCATATAAATGCTAGGAGGGACCTCTGTCAAGGGTACGTTCATACTCACCACCGAAACCCTAGCGAGATCGCCATCTCACCGGGATCGCCATTGTAACCTTCGACTCCATTAATACAGATCAGACAAGCAGGAAGTAGGGTATTATCCTCCGGGAGCCTGAACCTGGGTAAATCGCCTTGCTTGTCAGCCGTGGTAACTACCAGCACTCACAATCTCCTCCTCTTCAATCAACCCGGGTACTCGAACCTGGAATCTGCCGAGGTGACCCCTCGACACTCGCCGTCACCAAATTTGCGCCGCGCCTTCAATGGCGTGCCCCCCCCCGGCCGGCAAAAAGCTGCCTCGCCGCCTACACTGCCGGCCCGGCCGCGCATCTGCTCCGCCGTCCTCGCGTCTCTCTTGCCTACTCTGTCCTGCTGCAAGCTGAGCAGTCTAGAGCCGAATCAATGCCCGGTCGCCATTACTGCCGTCTAGACCGCGACGCCGTCCAGACTGCAGATGGCTTTAAAAGGAGCCATCTCCTTGCCCATTGCGCTCACAAATCCCCTCTTACTCTCCTAGACATCCTCGCCCAGTCCCTTATCTCTCCATGGCTCGTGGTGATGGCAGCTCCACTCCCAGCTCGAACCGCCGCCGCCACGTCCGCTATCTTTGGTTTCTTGAGGCGAGCGAGGGTAGCAGCATGGGGCGTGGGCATGGGCGTGGGTGTGCGCGTACTCCTCCAAGTTTGAGCAGGATGCGTTCAAGGATGGAGATTACACGATCTGGGGAGTCTCCAAGGCGCAGTCGCAGGGGCATGGGCAGGGCCATTGCTCCCGATCCCATTCCCTTCATCGATCTGTCCGACGAGGTCATTTACCCTACCTTTGGAGCTCATTTTTGCTTAGAAATGGGGCCATTTACCCTACCTTTGGAGCTCATTTGAAAGACATTTTTCAGTGAGTCCACCATTTTTGCTTAGAAATGGGGCCGTTTACCCTACCTTTGGAGCTCATTTGAATGACATTTTTCAGCGAGTCCAGCATTTTTGCTCACAAATGGAGCCATTTACCCCACCTTTGGAGCTCATTTGAAAGACATTTTTCAACGAGTCCACCATTTTTGCTTACAAATGGAGCCGTTTACCCTACCTTTGTAGCTCATTTGAAACACATTTTTCAGCGAGTCCAAGCTCATTTGAAAATTTATACGGATTCAAGCTCGATTTGACCAAGCTCATGGCTATCCCCATTTGGTCTGCCAAAATCCCCATTTAAGTTACGATGATGGGTTACAGCCAAAATCCCCATTTGGTGTGCCAAAATCTTCATTTTCTGTCACAGACAAATGGGGGTGGGCGAGCCAAAATCCCCATTGGGTACGTCGTGGTCCACTCGTCAGCGGGTAAAGCCCTAGTCCTATGGGCGCGTCCAATCAGATCGCAGAATGAGCTTCTCGCGGATCGCCCGAATCTGCCTGCAGATTCCTTCTAGAGGAATGATCGGACGGCTGCAGTTCAACGCTAGGGTTAGTTCGACGGTCATTGTTCAAATGGGGTTTGGAGGCACTCAACGGGGTTTGGAGGCACTCAACGGGTTTTGAAAAGTTTGATAAAGTGTCCAAGCTTCATTTTGAAGTGACTAAGAAGGATCGAGTCTTCGTTTTTCAAATTTCATGTTTTAAACTTGTTTAAATGTCGGTCAACGTTAAGTTGACCGAAATTTGAAATGAGCTTCAAATATTCAAAAAAAATCAAAAAAATGGAAAATCCTGCGCACATAGTCGTATTTTGTCATATACTAACGGTTCAAGCTGACAAACAATGTATATGATAGATCAATAATCAACTTGACATAGTATTCAATATTCATCGTATCCCAGCAAACACAACATGTAGCATTACAATAAGATGATCTTGATCATGATAGGCAGCTCACAAGATCTAAACATGATGGCACAAGAGGAGAAGACAACCATCTAGCTACTGCTATGGACCCATAGTCCAAAGATGAACTACTCACACATCACTCCGGAGGCCGACATGGCGATGTAGAGCCCTCCAGTGATGATTCCCCTCTCCGGCAGGGTGCCGGGAAGAGCTTCAAAACCCTCCCGAGTTAGGGTTGACGGCGGCGGCGGCAGCGGATGTTTTCTGGAAATATGGCTCGGTGTTTTAGGGTTTTCGCCTCGGGGGGAATAAATAGGCAAAGGGGCGATGTCGGTGGAGGCTCGAGGCTCGCTCCCCACCTAGCGGCACGCCAGGGGGCCCACCCACGCCATGGGGTGGGGACGGCGCCTCGGTGCCCCCCTTCGTCTCTCCTTCGGACTTCATGAACGTGTGGGGAAAAATAGGAACCTGGCAATTTGTTTTGTCCAATTCCGAGGATATTAGCAGAACAGCTTTTCTGAAACCAAAAACAGCACAAAACAAGAACTGGCACTGTGGCATCTTGTTAATAGGTTAGTCCCAGAAAATGCATAAAAATGCCATGAAGTGTGAATAAAACATGTAGCAATTGGTATAATATAAGCATGGAACATAAGAAATTATAGATAAGTTGGAAACGTATCAACGGGCGTCTAGGGTGCAAAGACCCAAGAGTAACAAGTTCACAAGCTTTCAACTTCCACGAATCCTCGTGGAGAGCACACCAATGCACCAAAAGCAAAAGGCAAGAGCACAAGTGCTCAAATCCTTCACTCTCAAATTCCAACAAAGCAACAAATGCTTATGGGGGAATAAGAGAGGAAGAACAAAGAGGAGAACCACACAAGAACTCCAAGATCTTGATCCACTAGGTTCCCCTCACTTAGAGGAGAGATTGATTGGTGGAAATGTAGATCTATATCTCCTCTCTCAAATCCCTCAAAGATATCCAAGAATCATGGGAGAAATTGGGAGAGGGGCAAGATTTCCAAGGTCAACAATGGTGGGGAAGAGAGAGAAAAACGTGCTGCTGGAAAACTTGGGCTCTTTGGGGAAGAAGGGGCCTTTTATAGGTCTCCTAGAAAAAGAGCCGTTGCAGAAAAACTCGCACCGGAGACTCCGGCCTAAGTGACCGGAGACTCCGGCCCGCACCGGATAATCCGGACCAAGGACCGGATATTCCGCCTACACCCAAGGCTGAACAAGTTCACACACGGTGCAGTTCGGGGCTGACACTCTGGTCTCAGGGGCGGAAACTCCGGGCGAGAGGCGTATAATCCGGACCAAGGGCCGGAGACTCTGGCCTAAACCCGTGACTGAACCACTGGAGCTCCATCGACAGGGAACCCTAGGTCCGGATACTCCGGTTGGAACACACCGGATACTCCGGCCTGGAAAACCAGCAAAACTGCAAGCCCAACAACTTTTGCGAGAAAACTCCAAATGAGATGAAACCAACTTTGTTGGAAAGATAACGACAAGAGCTTCCATAAATAGAGTTAAGTTGGCACACATTAGAAGGTGTGGAACTTTACTCAAGGATAAACCGATAATATTTCCAACACGAAAACACAACAAGTTTCCAAAAGAAAACCGTTTTCGAAGAACTTGGGCTTATCATGAAGATCACACCAAGCACCAGACCCAACAAGGAGAAAATCCATATAAGAACCAAGAATGATGGAATGCTAAGAATACAAAGGTTTGAGCTCTCCACAAAGATACGATCAAGTTACTCACTTGAGAGCCCCTCTGGATAGTACGCCGTCTATCCTATAACCCGGTCTCCCACTAACATCATGAGACCGGTAAAATAGAAAACATATCAAGATCATACCTTTGCCTTGCGCATTCCACTTGAGCTCGACGATGATGATCTTGACTCTCTCAAGTTGGAACACTTTTCTTGATTGTGCTTGCTAGCACATGCTTGATGAAGACTTCTCCAAATGCTCCCCATACTCCATTACGGGAGGGCCTCGCTAAGCTCCGTCTTCATGTCTCCTTTGCAAGCTTCAATCAAATGATATCTTCCGAGATGCATCATACTGACTTGAACTTCAACTTCTTCTTTTGATATGTATGATGGCTTGGAGGTAAACATGATTGTTCACTCAAACTTCTTTTCCAAGCCACACTTGCAATAAGCTCAACTCTACACTTGACCATTCTTCATATAAACCCTTGAATAGAGCATTGGTCATCATGTCATCTTCAAGAGTCCAACACATGAACTCCTATCTTTTCCCATGGACATGATCTATAAGAATATCTCAATGTAAACCTTAGTCCATAAGGATTGTCATTAATTACCAAAACCACGCATGGGGGCAACATGCACTTTCAGACGCTCTTAATGATACTATTATTACTTACAACTAGCAAAGTGGCCCGCGCACATGCGTGGGAACAACTTGATGGTAGTTTATAAATTCTTATATGGTCAATAAAGGAGGACATTTCTCTACAACGTGATAAAAACGTGTTGAGAGTCTGTAGAAATTTCTTATATGATTCATGTAAGCATTTATCGAGAACTTAATAAACGTTTGCATATAGCTGAATCCTTGGAGGGAATGTGAATTTCTAATAATTGTGTATTCAAGTTTTAAATAATTGTATATGAAGATAGTAAATATACATTTTTTCCTGGTTAGAGCACATTGGTGTTTTGTAGAATTAGTAGAAACAAACATGGATCGAGGTAGATTTTTTTATCAAACCTATCTTGACACATATTGGAACCTCATATTTAGATGTCTAAATATGAAAATATTTCAAGGCTAGACACCATACCTTTGGTAAGTAAAAGAGCGAATGCTTACCTACAGTCATACAACATGCAAATAGTAGGATATATAACATGTGTTTCAGATTAAACCAACAATAGACAGGAAGACCATGTGCATAATATGGTGATCAGTACAAAATGAGGGAACATGACGCGCAAAAGGTTATTTTTATATTAGGTAAAAGTAATTCCATCAGTAGCATGGAGAAAATGTTTGGAAATCCAGTACAGAAGTAACCGACGAATTACCGTTTGGATTTTTTTATGTTTGTGCCACGTCAGCGTCACGTTTTTTTTTTTTGAAGGGATCAACATTGCGAATTCAAACCAAAATACAACACAGAGTACAAGCACAGGAATTCGCAAACGAACAAGGCCACGAAACCCAGCACAACAGCGACGCCGAAAACCACAGACCAAACGCTGAACCACCTAAGAGCCTGAAGCCAAACCTCAACGCCGACGAACTGCCGAAGAAGAAGGTCGCAGGCCACCACCAGCCCCGGGAAGAAGGCGCCCTTCTCATGTCGAAGGCCGCAGGAGCCGCCCGCCGCAAGCAACGGAACTGAAGCACATTGAAAGAGCACGGCCAGGACGCCTCCACCCCGCTTCCACCCATCAACCACCGGACCCTGCACTGAGATCGAAAACAGCCTGCCGGAGCCACCACCGAAGATCCGCCTTGACCGCACCTACTCCCCTCGCCACCACGGCCGGCTGGAGAAGGAAGGAGCAAGACGAAGAAGACGACGGCGAAGGCCTCCGAGATCCCGAAGAAGCCACTCCTATACAAGCAGAGGAAGCAGCCAACGCGAAGCACCAGCTCCCCTCCGCACCCCCAGCACCCCCAAGGCACGGCCAGGAGAAGCCAAACCCAGACGAAGGAGGGGGCGAGGGACCAAAACTCCCGAAGGTAGCGACCACCTCCGCCACGGCGATGGCCTTCAGAGCACAAAACCTCACCGGATCCACCGATCCGAGAGGGAACCACGCCTGGAGCTCGCCGACAACGCTCCGCGGAGCGCCGCCGAGGTGGGAAACGAACTCCAGCACACAAACTCCACACCACCGCCGCCAACACCACCCAAGCAGCGCCGGCCGGAACCCTACCCCTAACCCTACTATCTACAGGCCTAAGGCACAGATCGGAGGTCCCTCCACTCCCCACCGCCACACGGGCGGCCAGAGAGGGAGGAGACCGACGATCCGGCCGTCGGCGGGGCACGGAGGAAGGGCGCCCTCCTTTTCGCCTTATCCGCCCGCTCTCAACTGTTCACGAAGGGGGGGGGGGGGGGTAATTGCTAGAAAAGGTTTCCACGTCAGCGTCACGTTATTCCAAGAAAAGGTCAAAAATGACACAAAACCGCCCCAAATCGAGTAAAACCACTACCAGGATGTGATTTGTCCGGTATTGCAAAGTTCAAAGTACAAATTATCCGGTTTTAGAGTTCAGAGTGAATTGTGTCCAAATCACGAGATTTCAAGGTGTAAACTATACCTTTTCCTCGAAGCAGATACGACTCAGCCCATCATTCTAGCCCAGCACATACAAAAGTAAAGCCCATCCTTTAGGATGTTTCGTTAGATGGTTTTGCTAGACCTCCAGAGATCGCCACTATTTGGCAAAATCATGTTCACGACAAGCTTGCGTATTGTCCAACAAGCTTGCGTTGATGAGGTGCATGGCGTGCCTGCTCTGATCACATTACTACTTGATCCGGCTGATGCTCCTATGCACCATGATTTACGAAGAAGTGACCTGATTGCTGTACCGTTTGGTAAGCATGGTGGGAGAGGCGTAAGGTTACTCATGGTGAGCTAATCCATGATTCTGGAAGATCGGCTCAAACAATATTGGCTTTAGCTTTGAACTACAAAAGGGCTAAAATTATTAGGCCAGGGCCAATAGATAGACATGGCTAGGAGAGGCCCGAGAAGAATTTGTTAAACTTAACGTTGATGCTTCATTTGATAGTGACTCAGGAAGGAAGTGGAGGTACAGGGGAAGTTAGACGGGATCATTTTGGTGGTTTCATTTCTGGTGGTCGATGGAGCGTTGAACAGGTTGATGAAGCGGGCACGGCTGAAGCTCTTGGACTGCGGAATGGTCTCCTGCTTGCTGGTATGGTTGGTTGCAATAAAATCATGCAAGATGGCGGGAATTCTCTTGGACCAGCGGCGGCAATTTACAAGGAGTATGTTCTTTTCTTTGTAGTAATTTTTCTAGGGTTACTTTCAGTGGCGGACTTAGGATTTTGTCATTGGATATGCCGCCCAATTTGTTTTCTTTATCATTTCAAGAAAGTATATGTACCAATTTAATTAATAATTGAAAATTTTCATTGTAATACGACATAAAAACATTATGTAACGGAAATATTAAGTAAAAAGTTGCATAAATTAGTATTACCATACAAATAGTTCAAAACCATACTAATAGTCCGAAATATCATAGAAACTTACAGTACTACTTGTTTGACTTGTCTCGCCAACGCTTCCTTGAGGACCCTAAATTATATCATCTTCATCCAAGTCGAAGAAAATATCCCGCTCAATCTAAGTGACTAGGCAATCATCCAAGAGACTATCACCCACTTTTGTTCTTAACTGAAAAATCAGAAAAAGAAATATATTAGTACAACAAATGACTTATCATATTACATAATTACAATCATATGTGATGAATCAAAACTTGTAGATTGCCGTGCAGCCTGTCGCCCTGTCTCCGTTCTAGTGAGATCGGTGAAACACGTACTTGTTTTGTGGCTGTCGGCTAGACGCGGCGCAGGATGAACGACGTGTGGCGTGATGTCTGACCGGCCGGCGGCCGCCGGCGTCAAGGCACCGATTTCCGAAAGCAGTACTTGCTGGGCATCACAAAAATTAGCAGAGATAAGAAATAAATGACGATTTATGATTCGTATAGCTGCGTAATACAAGTATGTATGTGGGCTGGGCTGCAGGGTATGCAGTGGCCCAACCGGCATACCCTGTAGGTCCGCCACTGGTTACTTTTAAGCATTGTCCTAGGGAGGCTAATAGAGTTGCTCATGTTTTAGCTAAATTCAATGAGGTCGAACATGTTATTTGGCATGATGATCCTCCTATTTGTGTGCGTCCTGTAATTGCAGACGATGTATCTGTGGGGACCCCGGACTAGCTATCTGAAATACCCTTGTGCCTACAACATCAGCGATCCCATGATCAGTCTGTCGCTCAGCACAATCAAACTGGTATCAAAAGAATATCCATAAATACCGAAGGAAATTACTTACTTGATTGAAGCCATAAGCTTCAATAGGTACTTGCAGCGGAAATCACCAAACAACGTGGAGCCCAAGTCATATGCCACAACCCCACAGGCAACTGACTGGGAAGCGCCCTAGTTCGCATTGACGTCATTTCAAACTTCTCCTTCGAATTGCTCCTCTTCAGAATCTGGCTAAGACAATAGACAGGGACGAAACCAATATGAGTACATTTGAATGTACTCGCAAACTACCCCCGAAATGAGCATGCACTAATCTATTTATTGTTTTAAATAAAACTTCGTTTGCTTTGAAAACTCCATATCCTTGTTGAAAAGAGAAGGATGGACTTTTGTTGAATAAAACTTTGTTTTGAAATCTCTATATCTTTACTGAAAAAGAAAAGAATGCTTTAGAACTTTTCCCATAAATCTGTCTTTGTAAGAAGTCTCTTTTAAAACTTTTTCCCGAAATATATCTTTGTCGAAAACTGATAAGAAGTCTCTTTTAAAACATTTTCCCGGAAAATCACCATTTTATCTGTTTCTCCAAAACTCCTCCTTTTTCTGACCATGGCTCGCCATAGGTCCAATTATCTCCACAACATCATACCAACTCATTGGTATAGTTGTGGAACACTTTCTCCACTTCATTTCCCTTTTAAACTCAAATCTTTTCAAAACTTGCACATAGGTCTCCCAACTGTCCATATCCGAGGACTCGGCTATTCGAATAGTTTTAACCCTCTGCAGAGGTAGCACGCTTTTTAACCCACACCCATCCGGTAACTCATCGTGTCAGCCACGTCCCGCCATACAAGGTGTATGCGAAGTTGAGCCACCGACCATAGCCTCTTATTTGCTCATGCTAGTATAGGATCCTTCCCTTATGATTCCATTCCACCAACACTCAGTCCAGTTTCCCGCCAGAAACACTAAGTGTGGGGACTCATAGTCTTGTCCGGCGGTCTATTAAACCTTCTATCCTCCCCACCAAACTTGTGTGAGGACCCAGGTCAGGGGGTAGGTCATCGGACCACCCCCTCATGCATAACGGAGTTATCTCCATCGATGAGGTATCCCATACTAATAAGAGCAAACTACATGACTAAGCCCCGTTCCCATATGGGGGTAAATGTGGTCGCACAGGGTATTGGCTGGTTGACGTAAGTACAAAGACACACTGTGCATTTTTCCCAGATAACTCAATTCTCCACTTTTCCACTTCAACACCGACATCTCGGCACATCATAATCCATCCATAATTTCAAAGGAGTTTTGAATAAACAACATTTTTCCCAACCTATAGTTTGAAAGAGAATTTCTATCTAATACCTCCAGATAGGGTGTCCAAATAATATACTTGTATTTTGGAAAAAGGGTTTTCAAAATCATCGCTTGAGTGGCAAACACCACATAAATCACTGATGCTCTATATAAGTAAAACATGTGAACCAAAATAGATGTATGTAGATGCAAGCTCAGAGAATAGCTTGCCTGATTCCAGCATAATGTTCCTGGCTTCTTCTCACTGATCAAAGAAATAATTCCCATTCTTCCTCGATAAATCCTTTCCAAATATCACTCCGGTAGCGTTTATCTCTAGCGTCGCAACATGAAAATAAAACAACACTCAATAAGCAAACCAAACCACAAATAGTATACAAACAAGGAACAAACCACAAGTATCAAACTAATCACTCAAGCCACAAACATAGCACTAGTTTAATCAAGCAACGAACTAAATCTATATTTACCAGGGCATTATACTCACAGGAGTATAACACCAAACACATGCTAAAACATAGTGCACCAAGGCATCCTCAATTAGAGGTAATTAACAACCACTTTTCTCTAATCAGGAGATACTTCAGACAATAGTTAAACTACCAATTAATCTTGTAATTCAAAATATATCACCACGCTAAGGTGGATACACTAACAAGATACTTAAGCTAGTACTCAACTCAAGAACGTCAAGTTCATCAAGCCATGCAAACATATTACTCATACCAATGTGTCTAGCAAATACCACTAACAGTACTAACATATTATAACCTGCTAAACAATAATAATATGCAAGCAACAGTACCACAACAATCATGAACAAGCATAAAATACAATTTTGTAAACAAGGCAATTAGATTCCTTTCTTTTATAAAGGTAGGGTTGAAGTAGTGATTAATCATCTTTTAGGGACCTCTACTAATCATGCAAGGCTAAGCACAATTAGCAACTTGAGCAACCAGTAGCTAATTATTAGTTGCAAGTGGTTATTTAGCTCGTATGAATTATTAAGCACACAAGCATAACTAAACAATTGTTGTAATTTGTTAAGCATCATTTAACCACATATACTTTACTCAATACTATCTTAACACAAGTTACTAACATACTAAACAGCAATAGCAAATCTATAACAGTACCTAAACATGCAACAAACAATACAAACAACATTTTCCTAATAAAGGCACTTAATTCTTTTTCCTTTTATTAGAGGCAGAAAACATCATTTTTAGTGATTAGTAAACCTAGACTGTTATCTTGATCCAAAATTCAAACAGAGCTAGATCTAGGTTCTCTATTAGTATTAGAAACTAACACAATTGGATTTGATCCAAAAATCCTCACACAAAAATTCACAAAATTCACCAAAGTGCCACTAGTGTGTTTGCAAGAATGAATAGAACTTTTGTTTTAGGTTTCATTTGCAAGCAAGGCCAACATATATGGAAAGGTATCACTTCAGGCTTTCCACAGCATTTTAGTTTGCAATTTTTGGAGTTATAAAACTCTAGATATTAAATATTTAGTGAAAATGATACTTTTCACAAGATTAAATTTAGGACACACATAACATCATATTTTTGCAAACAGCCAGTTCTAGATGTTCAAGAAAACACACAGGAACACTACAAATATTATACCAAAATTATTGCACACATAGATCCACCACAAAAGAATTAAAACTACACTGCAATTTAACAAGAAATTCAAACAGAAAATAGATCTACTGAAGAAAAGAAGTAACGTGCCAGATCCGACCCAGATCGGGCCGAACCGCGCAGATCCTGGCCCAACTGCGGCCCACGCGCGCGAGCGAACGGGTACGGGCCCTCTCCTCCTTCCTCGACATGCACCGCGGCGAGCGAGGCACGACAGGAGTACGGCGAGGTCGACGCGGCGGCTCCGGTGGTCTTAAAAAGAAAAGGGGATGTCCACTGGTTAGCTAGCGATGCGGGATCTCAGGGGACAACAATGGCGGGGAATGATAGACACAATCGCTCGCGAGCTTGCTGGAAAGCTGACGGCCGGAGCGAGGGGAAATGCAGATGGCCCTCTCGATTCGTAGCGTCCGAGCTTGATTCCCTGGACGAGGATGGAGATGACATCGAGGCGGATCTTCTGGTGCTCTCCAATCTGCCCGGGGATGCTCCAATCGCTGGCGATGCCCGACGGCATCCATGGACATTGTTTGGGCGAGGCAGAGGAAAGGAGAGGGAGAGCAGGCGAGGTGGGTGAGTGAGGGAGGAGGGCAGAGCGTCGTGGGGAAGGGGGGCCTCCTTATCTCCTCACCGAGCGGCAGGAGAGCGAGAGGGGGGGCCCTAGGCGGCGAACGACGGGAGGGCGGCACGGCGGTGCGCAGCACTTCTGCTACAGGAGGGAGACGAGAAAATTACCTAAAACCCCCTGGCAGAACTTTTCCCTCTCACAACTAAGTCCTTTCCTGATTTTCTTTTATTACCTTTAAAACCAGTAGTATTTCAGTGATTTAATTGAGGCACTAAAACTTTTTAGAAAAATTTGAAAATAATCATGTGGCCTCCCCAATACATGTAGAAGCTGCGCAAAAATTGGGGCTTCAAAATAAAATGTTTTGCACAACTTTTGTTCATAGTGTTTCATTATGGCAATTTTGCTAATTTCCAAATGATATTCCTTTGGAATTTTGTAGCAAGTTCAAATATTATCTTTGAACTCTTGGAACTTCCTTGATAAATATATTAACTTCAAATAGTCTTTTATTTTCATAAGAAAGTATTTGTTTGAAGGAAATAGATAGTTAAGTAGAGAAAATTATGTATTATGATCATTTCCTTAACTCATGATCTGAAATTCCAATTGTTGAATAATTTGAGGAGTTTGCTTTAAATTTAAGTCACATTCCAAATTGTTGCCAAGTGTTTTTATTTTTAGTGTTAGACACAGTTGAGGAATTGTTCTCACAAGCAACAAACATAATCAAATCAGCATCACAACCAAGATCACACAAAGTCAACACAGCAATGGGAAGTAAAACACAATCATCAGTGAAACATTTCAAAAAGTTTTTGTTGGTTCTGAAATTTGGTTCTTGTGAAACTAAGTTTTTCTTAGTTTCTAAATTTGGGATGTGACAGCTCTTCCCCCCTTAAAATAAATCTCGTCCTCGAGATTTGCCTGGTGGTAACAGGGGAGTACGGGGGCACGGGTTTTTGGGTTGGCTATACTTCTGAAGTCGTTGCTTATCCAGTGAGGTCGCCATGTGAGATCTTGACAACTTGATGATGCGAGGCTTTCTTTGTCGATAAATTCTGTGGTGAGTTCAGATCCTTGACGATAGAGTTGACTTGACGATCGACTCTGATGGATAGTCGTGGTTGGCTGTTTTCGGATACGGTAAGGTTAAAGCGCAAGGAACTAATTATTAATAGGTTCTTGTATACCTACTGCAGGTCTTCCCCCCTTAAAGGGGTTTTTGAACGGTCATGATGAGGGTTGCATCTGGAGTTGATTTGGAGGCATTATTCTTCCGAGGTAGCTTGACGATCTTTGTCTTGGGTGTCATTCCTCGGTGCTTGGGGTTGGGCAGATGTCACTTCCTGATATTGCCTTACGAGGGTCGTAGGTGGGGTCACGTTGTTCTCAGGATGCGTCAAGTCTGAGCACTGGACTCTCTCCGGTTTCTAGTTAGTAGAGGGGTGTTATAAACTTCTAAGGCATCTGGACTTGCTTAGTGGTTGTTGTTGCCAACAGCAGGTGCTTCCGTTGTTTGATTCTTCTTTGTGACTTCCGGTAGATCTTCTTCACGCTTTTCTTCCTTCGGCTTGGCGGGAAAAAGGCTGGCCGTGAAGGACTTCTTTGGTTCTGGGTCTTCACTAGTAAGTTAGAGTGCACCAGAATAGTTAGGGCTTCCAGGAAAATTTTCTAGTTGAGGGGCTTAAGTTAGTTTTCAAGGGAGTTGGGTACCATACCCTGAACGTCAAACTTATTATTCCAAGATCTTAACAACCAACTTTACATAGGCCTCTAATTCTCGGTCTTCAAAATACCATTCCAACATCTCTGGAAAGGCCACTACTATCAACTAGTTAATTGAATCATGGCTTTTGCCCAAGCTAAAGTTATTCATCCACCATCATCTTCTTCGGGCATAAACCTTTGTCATATTATCGTTCAATCTATCAGATATCCATCAAACCTTTCAGGCATAGCCTCCCCATTACATTCTATCACAAAAACGTAGTGATCCACCAATTATTTCTTGATTGATTTTTCTCCCCAGATAGGCATATCTCAAATTATCTGACTCCTTCAGGTTGCCCATTTTCCCACGATCATATCATCAAAGCTAAATAAAGCATCCAACAATCATGTGATCATACCATCAAGAATTGCCCTGCTTTCTAACCAAATTCAGATTTTATCTCAACACTTTTGGGCCTTGATCTCTTAATCCACGATAAAAGATCTTTCTAAGAATAATCCAAAACAGAGTGTGACAAGCTCTGAAAACTATTGTCACCTAAAATGTCTTGCTACTAGACCAAGTCATATTGATTCCTACAATTCAATAAACATTCACTTGTCCTCCACCAATTATTTCTCGCATACAACGATCTACTCATTTGCTAACTCATCTTTGACCACTTCCTATAATTCCATAAGAATTTAGTACAAGGTCACTTGCTAAGAATCACCCTAAACATTCCAACACCGGAGTATTCTTCTTAATTTACTTGCTTCTAACCAATCCAAACATCATTTTTTCAGCAAGTGCTTCCTAAAAATCCAATAACTTTCTCCTTTATTTCTAAATCTTAAATCAAGGGTCACGTCTTCTAGCTCCAGATAACCACCAATGGTTGGGGACCACAACTGGTTAGCCCCAGAGTATTAATCAAATATATCATCTGTCCAATCCCAATTAATTTATCGATCCACTCCAAGTTTTCACTTCTATTCTAAACCCCAAATTTTTTGATATTACCAACAACATCCACCAAATTTTGATCTCTTCGAGATACTTTTGGCTAATAACTTACAATTCCAACACCTTATATCTTCCTAAAGTCTCCTCTCTACCAACTAGTTTTGAGTCGTCTCTGGCACCTCTTAATGGTCCCTAGAAAAGTTAGGAGGAACCTTCGCACCAGTTGTTTTTCAAAAGGGTACCTTTTTCTTTTCTTGTTTTTGGAAATCATATCCTTGGGGAAACACTATAAATCTTCATGTGATTTCTCACTTAGAACTTGAGTATTTCCTAAGGTATATACTTGGTTTAAGAAATTATTATTGTCCTTGATTTGAGTTCTAACATCATTTGCTTCACCCCTGTGGTGAAGGCATCCACTTAGTCCGAGCAAGCTTTCTATTAGTTAGTTGTATAAAATTGGGGAGGTCTTTTATAACATCAATTGCCTTAGTCATACAAGAAGAATTTGCTAACAAGGTAGCTAGTCTTGTCATCAAACTACCTTTCATATTCCAGAGGCTGAGGTGGACTGGATTATCTGGGTTCCGTTTATTTGTATATGACACTCAATTGTTTGAGCATAAAAAACGATTTGTTAACAAGTTCATGAGGCTTGTTACCAAACTACTTCTATATAACACGAACATTAAAATATCACACAATTTCTAGAGAGATTTATAATAGTAGATTTTGATATAAGAGTTTCCAAATACTCAATGATAGTCTGTTATATTACTTCTTTGCCAACTTAAGAAATCTTCTTCAAAGTCTTCTTGTCGCAGTTCCTCCTTCTTACGGTCTCTGAGCTCGAATCTTCATAGCAACTCTTATACACTCCTTGAGTTCTCCTAGTTACCATTCTAAATGAGTCTCCTTATGTCCTCGTCTCTTGTCAAGGCTTGCAGTCCTAGAAGATTAGTTAGTACTATCGTGGACTTGAGTCAGGTGTTAATCTAAAGTTAGATACGATAAGTTAGTGTAGTGTTCTTGTAATTTCACAAGTTATTTTTGCGAGGTGATGCTCGTGTCTTCACGAGGTTGGCGTTAAATTGCAGTTTCCTTCGAGATCTTGACGCACTTGCTCCAGATGGTGCTTGAAGGCCATTATCTGATTTGCCGGTTAGGTTGCAAAAATCTCAGGCTATTGGTTAAAGATCGGGGGTCTTTTGTATCTTGCGAAACTGTCAGTTCTTATCGGAGACGGTTTAGATAAGAGGAAAATATCTTGAAAAGATTTTCCTAAGCGGGTTACATCTGCAACAAAGTGCAACTGTGGCGAGAGGTCAAAATTAGTTTTTGTTGGGTGACAAAAGGAGTTTTAAAAAAGAGAATTTTGGGTTACTTTGTGTTGCCATCAAGGCGTGATTGTGAACGCACAAGAAAAACAACACCCAAACAGAGGATCTCCAACAAAACACACAACCAGAGTAGAGCACACCAACAAACAACACACAAGGTACCTTTAGTACCAACGGACGTCTAATACTCGTGGTAGTCGGGTAGTACAACCAAGGTTCCTATCATATGTTTTTCCTATGGGCCTTGGTTAAATATGGTTGGTGAAGTCTTCACTTTGTCGCCTTAGTCTTCAGCTGGAGAAATTGAGATTGTCGAGGTAGTAACTGAGTGGAAGTTGAGGTCTTTGGAGGTCTCTTGCTTTGTTGATATCGATAATATTGGTATTTGCGGATCCATCACCTGGATGTTGAATGTTGAGTATTTGGGATGGAAACTTCTCCTTGTAGGTGCTAGCTAATTAGGTTTCACTTGGGTTCATCGTCAAGTATTTTGAACGGGTAAGAGGGAGTAGAGAAATCCTTAGAAAATCTTAAAATAGAGGGATGAGTCTCGGAAATATTGGAGAAGGTGAGAAGAGTGGAAGTTATTTTTTGACTTCCTAGATAAAAATATGTTTTTGGTAACAATATATTTTTAACAACATATTTCTTTCCTAACTAACGTCCATGCTAACTAAGGTCTGTTATAGTCAGGATGGCTCTGATACCAAGTCTTGTGGGGACCCCGGACTAGCTGTCCGAAATACCCTTGTGCCTACAACATCAGCGATCCCATGATCAGTCTGTCGCTGAGCACAATCAAACTGGTATCAAAAGAACATCCATAAATACCGAAGGAAATTACTTACTTGATTGAAGCCATAAGCTTCAATAGGTACTTGCAGCGGAAATCACCAAACAACGTGGAGCCCAAGTCATATGCCACAACCCCACAGGCAACTGACTGGGAAGCGCCCTAGTTCGCATTGACGTCATTTCAAACTTCTCCTTCGAATTGCTCCTCTTCAGAATCTGGCTAAGACAATAGCCAGGGACGAAACCAATATGAGTACATTTGAATGTACTCACAAACTACCCCCAGAATGAGCATGCACTACTATTTTTATTTTTTAAATAAAACTTCATTTGCTTTGAAAACTCCATATCCTTGTTGAAAAGAGAAGGATGGACTTTTGTTGAATAAAACTTTGTTTTGAAATCTCTATATCTTTACTGAAAAAGAAAAGAAGGCTTTAGAACTTTTCCCATAAATCTGTCTTTGTAAGAAGTCTCTTTTAAAACTTTTTCCCGAAATATATCTTTGTCGAAAACTGATAAGAAGTCTCGTTTAAAACATTTTCCCGGAAAATCACCATTTTATCTGTTTCTCCAAAACTCCTCCTTTTTCTGACCATGGCTCGCCATAGGTCCAATTATCTCCACAACATCATACCAACTCATTGGTATAGTTGTGGAACACTTTCTCCACTTCATTTCCCTTTTAAACTCAAAT
This sequence comes from Poa pratensis, assembly GCA_947311845.1. NCBI lineage: Eukaryota > Viridiplantae > Streptophyta > Magnoliopsida > Poales > Poaceae > Poa > Poa pratensis. The sequence goes on along the minus strand of CAMZMU010000035.1, from coordinate 77,452,669 downwards.
CTTTTCAAAACTTGCACATAGGTCAAAGTAGGGCCTCCCAACTGTCCATATCCGAGGACTCGGCTATTCGAATAGTTTTAACCCTCTGCAGAGGTAGCACGCTTTTTAACCCACACCCATCCGGTAACTCATCGTGTCAGCCACGTCCCGCCATACAAGGTGTATGCGAAGTTGAGCCACCGACCATAGCCTCTTATTTGCTCATGCTAGTATAGGATCCTTCCCTTATGATTCCATTCCACCAACACTCAGTCCAGTTTCCCGTCAGAAACCCTAAGTGTGGGGACTCATAGTTTTGTCCGGCGGTCTATTAAACCTTCTATCCTCCCCACCAAACTTGTGTGAGGACCCGGGTCAGGGGGTAGGTCCTCGGACCATCCCCTCATGCATAACGGAGTTATCTCCGTCGATGAGGTATCCCATACTAATAAGAGCAAACTACATGACTAAGCCCTGTTCCCATATGAGGGTAAATGTGGTCGCACAGGGTATTGGCTGGTTGACGTAAGTACAAAGACACACTGTGCATTTTTCCCAGATAACTCAATTCTCCACTTTTCCACTTCAACACCGACATCTCGGCACATCATAATCCATCCATAATTTCAAAGGAGTTTTGAATAAACAACATTTTTCCCAACCTATAGTTTGAAAGAGAATTTCTATCTAATATCTCCAGATAGGGTGTCAAAATAATATACTTGTATTTTGGAAAAAGGGTTTTCAAAATCATAGCTTGAGTGGCAAACACCACATAAATCACTGATACTCTTTATAAGTAAAACATGTGAACCAAAATAGATGTATATAGATGCAAGCTCAGAGAATAGCTTGCCTGATTCCAGCATAATGTTCCTGGCTTCTTCTCACTGATCAAAGAAATAATTCCCATTCTTCCTCGATAAATCCTTTCCAAATACCACTCCGGTAGCATCTCTAGCGTCGCAACATGAAAATAAAACAACACTCAATAAGAAAACCAAACCACAAATGGTATACACACAAGGAACAAACCACAAGTATCAAACTAATCACTCAAGCCACAAACAGAGCACTAGTTTAATCAAGCAACGAACTAAATCTATATTTACCAGGGCATTATACTCACAGGAGTATAACACCAAACACATGCTAAAACATAGAGCACCAAGGCATCCTCAATTAGAGGTAATTAACAACCACTTTTCTCTAATCAGGAGATACTTCAGACAATAGTTAAACTACCAATTAATCTTGTAACTCAAAATATATCACCACGCTAAGGTGGATACACTAACAAGATACTTAAGCTAGTACTCAACTCAAGAACATCAAGTTCATCAAGCCATGCAAACATATTACTCATACCAATGTGTCTACCAAATACCACTAACAGTACTAACATATTATAACCTGCTAAACAATAATAATATGCAAGCAACAGTACCACAACAATCATGAGCAAGCATAAAATACAATTTTGTAAACAAGGCAATTAGATTCCTTTCGTTTACAAAGGTAGGGTTGAAGTAGTGATTAATCATCTTTTAGGGACCTCTACTAATCATGCAAGGCTAAGCACAATTAGCAACTTGAGCAACCAGTAGCTAATTATTAGTTGCAAGTGGTTATTTAGCTCATATGAATTATTAAGCACACAAGCATAACTAAACAATTGTTGTAATTTGTTAAGCATCATTTAACCACATATACTTTACTCAATACTATCTTAACACAAGTTACTAACATACTAAACAGCAATAGCAACTCTATAACAGTACCTAAACATGCAACATACAATACAAACAACATTTTCCTAATAAAGGCACTTAATTCTTTTTCCTTTTATTAGAGGCAGAAAACATCATTTTTAGTGATTAGTAAACCTAGATTGTTATCTTGATCCAAAATTCAAACAGAGCTAGATCTAGGTTCTCTATTAGTATTAGAAGCTAACACAACTGGATTTACTCCAAAAATCCTCACACAAAAATTCACAAAATTCACCAAAGTGCCACTGGTGTGTTTGCAAGAATGAATAGAACTTTTGTTATAGATTTCATTTGCAAGCAAGGCCAACATATATGGAAAGGTATCACTTCAGGCTTTCCATAGCATTTTAGTTTGCAATTTTTGGAGTTATAAAACTCTAGATATTAAATATTTAGTGAAAATGATACTTTTCACAAGATTAAATTGAGGACACACATAACATCATATTTTTTGCAAACAGCCAGTTCTAGATGTTCAAGAAAACACATAGGAACACTACAAATATTATACCAAAATTATTGCACACATAGATCCACCACAAAAGAATTAAAACTACACTGCAATTTAATAGGAAATTCAAACAGAAAATAGATCTACTGAAGAAAAAAGTAACGGGCCAGATCCGACCCAGATCGGGCCGAACCACGCAGATCCTGGCCCAACTGCGGCCCACGTGCGCGAGCGAATGGGTACGGGCCCTCTCCTCCTTCCTCGACATGCACCGCGACGAGCGAGGCACGGCAGGAATACGGCGAGGTCGACGCGGCGGCTCCGGTGGTCCTAAAAAGAAAAGGGGATGTCCACTGGTTAGCTAGCGATGCGGGGATCTCAGGGGGACAACAATGGCGGAGAATGATAGACACAATTGCTCGCGATCTTGCTAGAAAGCTGACGGCCGGAGCGAGGGGAAATGCAGATGGCCTGCTCGATTTGTAGCGTCCGAGCTTGATTCCCTGGACGAGGATGGAGATGACGTCGAGGCGGATCTTCTGGTGCTCTCCAATCTGCCCGGGGATGCTCCAATCACTGGCGATGCCCGACGGCAGCCATGGACATTGTTCGGGCGAGGCAGAGGAAAGGAGAGGGAGAGCAGGCGAGGTGGGTGAGTGAGGGAGGAGGGCAGAGCGTCGTGGGGAAGGGGGGCCTCCTTATCTCCTCACCGAGCGGCAGGAGAGCGAGAGGGGCGGCCCTGGGCGGCGAACGACGGGAGGGCGGCACGGCGGTGCGCAGCACTGCTGCTACAGGAGGGAGACGAGAAAATTACCGAAAACCCCCTGGCAGAACTTTTCCCTCTCACAACTAAGTCCTTTCATGATTTTCTTTTATTACCTTTAAAACCAGTAGTCTTTCAGTGATTTAATTGAGGCACTCAAACTTTTTGGAAAAATTTGAAAATAATCATGTGGCCTCCCCAATACATGTAGAAGCTGCAGAAAAATTGGGGCTTCAAAATAAAATGTTTTGCACAACTTTTGTTCATAGTGTTTCATTATGGCAATTTTGCTAATTTCCAAATGATATTCCTTTGGAATTTTGAAGCAAGTTCAAATATTATCTTTGAACTCTTGGAACTTCCTTGATAAATATATTAACTTCAAATAGTCTTTTATTTTCGTAAGAAAGTATTTGTTTGAAGGAAATAGATAGTTAAGTAGAGAAAATTATTTATTATGATCATTTCCTTAACTCATGATCTGAAATTCCAATTGTTGAATAATTTGAGGAGTTTGCTTTAAATTTAAGTCACATTCCAAATTGTTGCCAAGTGTGTTTTATTTTTAGTGTTAGACACAGTTGAGGAATTGTTCTCACAAGCAAAAAACATAATCAAATCAGCATCACAACCAAGATCACACAAAGTCAACACAGCAATGGGAAGTAAAACACAATCATCAGTGAAATATTTCAAAAAGTTTTTGTTGGTTCTGAAATTTGGTTCTTGTGAAACTAAGTTTTTCTTAGTTTCTAAATTTGGGATGTGACAGTATCTATTATGCCCAATCTAATATAATCCGCCGTGGTGGCTTTACTAAAAAAAAAGGTCGGACCTTCGCTCCCGCACAACATTTTCGTGGTCTGCCCTAATAATACCTCCAGTTTTTTAAGCTTTTCTTTTTTTTCGTTATTGTTTTTCTTATTTATGATTACCTGCTACTCATATCTATATATTTATATTTCTTATAAAGCAAAACCCCACTAAGTGTAATTAATATTTTTCTATCTCCACATGCAAACTATCCGCATCATCTACTATTTTGGCCAATCAATTTTCCATGCCATCTCCACTAACAATAAGTAATAATTGTTTACATGCAAGCTATCCATGCAATGTTTTTTAATCCATATCATTGTCCATTTCACTAAATATTTAGTCATCAAATATTTAACAAATTTCACACGAATTAAACTTAGTGTCTCAACTATTGTGATCAACCAAATCATGACAAACCATTTGTCATGATCCAAGATCAATCTTTTTTCATTTTTAATTTTTATTTCATGTTTTAGTTTGGATTTATTTTTGTTCAAATAAGATGAACTAGCTGCGTGGCCCGCGCAATTGCGCGGCTAGATTTTTCATTAACTTTTACCTTGAGAAGCATTTTTTAGCTACATGACCTTAATACACCCATTGTTTTATTTTAATTCAACACTAATGCATGTCATATAAATAGATTGAAGGGGACATGATGTATTTATAAACCAACACATGTTACTGATTTGGTCTAAAGAACTACCATGGTAGGTATCAAATTCATTTTGCAATCATAGTTCTGCAAGAGAATAATAAAGAATTAAGTCAATCTTAACTAATTTATGTATTTTCAACAGAAAGTGGACTATTATTTGATTCTGAAAAGTGATCTGAGCTATGTTATTTATCACTATTCCATCCCCCTTTATATTCTTGAGCAATTATTTGTTTGAACCTGATGAACACCGTCTCTCCCTTGAGATCTTTCTTACAAATACATCTGGTTCATTATGCTTCCAATATAACCTTTCTTTCAGCATGAACATAATAATAATATGTTTTCCTGTAAGCAAATGAAATTAACGGTCAATGGTTATTTTTTGTTAACAAAAAATGTTAAATCATATGCACCAAAAGCGTTAACGAATGAACTATAAGAACATTTTGGCCTATCATGATTTCAGTCTGACTGATATACAGAGGAATGATGACTTTGAGCAGGGAATAATCTGTGTGTAGAAAAAAACATTGTGTTAAGATAACATTCCTCTGCACCCTGCATCGTATATTTATGTAAGATAGTGTCTTCAACACATGGCTGAGGTTTTGCACGATTTAAAAATATAAAAGTGTCTTTCAGAGGTATAACTGAGATCAAGAAAATTCTTAGGTGGACTACATGCAGTGTACTATATTTTGAAACCGACCAATCAAGTAATAACATATAGTGTGGGAAGTAGATGTAGCACCATACCTGAGTTTTGCACAGGCAGAATACTAAAGTCTTGAAGTAGTACCACACATCTACTCACAAAAGGTCTCCATTTTTATTGTGATCACTGTAAAATCTGAAGTATATTTCGTTCTATCTTGAAAGGATTTGGTATTGACATAGGAGATCAGAAATTTGAATACATTATAATTGGCCACAAATAGTAAACTAAGTTAGAATATGAAATACATGAAGGCAAAAGAGGAGACTTACGTACTGTGTTGAAAAATAATCTAGTGTCTCTTGAAGGATGTAGCTTCATGAGCTGGTCGAATCCAGCAAATTACATCTATGTGCAGCAATTATAATATTAACTTGGATACAACTGAACTGCTGAAGGAATATGAACCTACCCAAATTTCTAGGAAATTCTTTTGAGACATAATTTAGTTTCTAAAGTGGTTCAGTTCCTCCATCCAAATTGTGTCGTTGTATATTGCAGAAGAAATAATAAGAGTGATTGTATGCTTGATAACCTCAGTTGACCAAACTCTTAATAAACAAACTATAAGTAAGGACAGTACAAAATTATTTATTTGTGGTTGTACAAACGTAGGCCAGAATTAAATGTGTATAGGATAAAAAAAGAAATCACCAGTTGCATAGGAGTCAAATAAGAACGTTTAGATAAATGTATAGATTTAACGCACCTTACAAAATAGCATCGGAAATATGTCCCGGGTAATCTACTCCAGCCTCCAGCGACGCGATACAGTACCCCTGAAACACTCATACGACTGAACACAAATTAAACACTGCTGCTTCGCTGGTACTTTGCTTGTCATCGCCGCCGGCGTCCAGCCATCAAACACGCCTTCATGCTAGACATGATTGTCGATAAACACTTGGTTTGCTCTCGGTTAGATTTTGCGGTGGATATGAACTTACACATACGTGCGTGGCCAATATTTTTTCTTTCACACGATGTGTCGATCCCTTGCAAGAAGTCCTCATTCCCTGACGAATAGAGACTACAACAAAAAAGGTCAGGTAAGGTGTGTTATCTGAACTCGAAACGGAGAATCAAGATTTACATCTCCACGGTTGACATGTCATTACTTCATATTTGATCAATTTCCACGTTGCTTGCTTCTGTTTTCTTGCCATCCCCCAACATGATGCTCACGTACTGTTACTTCTGATTGCACACGGTTCTATACCTGTAACAAAGACATCAAAACGAATTAGTGGCTCCATTATTGGTGCAGCATCAAGGATGCAATGCATGTGCATAAATTCTCATCCAAATCCACCTTGTATCTCTGGGACGACAGAAGAAGAAAAAAATTCTGTATCCCCTTGCATCTCTGTTACAAATTACTGGGCTCCATATAATTTGTGCAACGTCAAGGATGCAATGTAGGTGCATAAATTCTCATCCAAATCCACCTTGTACCTTGTATCCCTGGTACGAATTAGTGGGCTCCATATAATTTGTGGCTATTTCATCAACCACCTACAGAACCAAATAAGACTGAAACTTGAGAACACCCATGCGATCAACTCCCAAAGGTATCCGACCATTCATATAAAAAGGGATCCGACCGACCATTCATATATACATTGCTTGTGTAAAGAACATGATTCTGGTTACAGAGCCGAGTAAAGGGCGTTGGCTATCTCCGGTGGTCGGATGTAGAAACTTGGCGCCAGCAAGATTGCAAAGTTCCGCCAAACTATGGGAAGAGAGTCTACACTACGGGGAGGAAGATACTCTTTTCTTTACCTCATACCTGCTGATCCAATCGAAAAATTGGAAGCAGCTAAGCGAATCAATTCAGGTCAAAACAGGTCAATAGATCGGAAGGGCAGCTGGTTTCGCCAAGACAATACATCAAGAACGATCTGTGACACTCATGTACGCTCCTGGCCGAGTACTTTCTGGCGATGATTTGAAATTTCGATGCAAAGGTAGCTGCAAACTCAATGTGAATCTTCTCCGGGCGACCTATGTCAAATGATCACGTACCTCACATGCATGCATAGAGATCGTGATTTGTGATCTGGCCTGAGAAAGTGCACGCCAATGGTAACGATCGCGTCGTGGCTTGCGCAACTACACGTCCGGAAGGCGATAGTTGACTCTCACTGCGACCACTCCGAGCAAAGCTTCTCTCCGTAATCTTGATTCTCCATTGGACGTCGTGTATCTATGTGGTGTATGTCGTCGAGACTGCAGTCCGCCGGATGTCGGCTGTCGGCGTGTACGGATCATCTCCGGCCTGTACTGGATACGTGTTGTCTTGAGACTAAAGATTCGTCGAACGTCGCCGAGGCATCGCTGGCGCGTATAGATGTTTGTGCCATTGTTTACCCTGTATGAAGTTGCATATCCTCGTCATACTCCGCTTGGCTATGCGCACTGTTGCCGGAATAATTAGGGAAATTTAGCAAACGTGATCAATTGGCATAGGTGTTACGTAAGGAAAGCAATAAATCGTAGACCAGGCTGACTCCTGCATGCGAATCTGGATCTGATCGACTCGGATCAAATACAACGATTAATCTGTACCGTTGATATTTCTTAACGTGAAGGTGATTAATCCTAGGCGTTCATTGTCTTGTGTTTTAATTATAATAGATTTGAGTACTTTCGTTGAGATAAAAAAAAATACTTTCAAAATTAAAAATTGTCAAAACCTGAAAATGTTACAAAATTAAAAATTATTCAAATTTCAAATTTATTTAGTTTTGTAAAAATATTTAAATTTAAAAAATCAAAAAGAAAATCTGTTCAAAATTTAAAAATGTTCAGTTTTCAACAAAGGTTTAAATATGAAAATTGCTCATTTATATATTTTTACAAAAATCAGAAATAAAATGATTATAATTTCAAACTAATCATAATTTTGAAAATCAAAATAAAAAATTGTCTAAATTTGAAAAATGTTCATTTTTTAAAATGTTCAAATTTTAAAATGTTTATATTTAAAAAGCGTCCAAAGAAGATAAAGCTTTTATTATAATTGTTTAACTCTTTAAATTGTAAATTTTTACCTTTTCTTCTTTTACTATAAAAAATAATGTTGGGGATATCGCTTATCAGGAACTTAGCGTCAAGCCAAGACAAGGTGTAAATCGGCTGGTTTATCGGCATGTCGGCCGATTTATCCTCATATCTGACATTTTATCAGACGATTAATCTTATCGGTCAAACACTGAGAAGCGAGAAATTGACCGATTTATCGAAATATCGTAACATATCTTGAACAGTGATAAAATTTTAAAAACTGGAAAGTAAACAATATGTTTTTTGGGCTGAAATAAGGGTGACCCATGAGGGCAACCCCATGGGCAGGCGCGAACCGCTCCAGCAAAGGTCGATAACTAGGAGCTCCCCACTATTTGCCCCACTCTTGTGCCATTGTGCCGCCTCCTCCTAGCGTGATCCAACTCTTCGAGCACCTTCCGAGCATAGAGCCGGGAGCGTAGAAGGCATCGTCGGTGGTAGCCATGGCGTCGATGGCCTTCGACGAGTTTGGCCGGTCATTCATCATCTTAAGGGAGCTTGAGGGCAAGTCGCGTCTTCAGAGCACAAACAATATGCCCTTTTAAGTTACTTTAAATTAATGAAGTGCTGAACTACCTCCTTTCCTTTTGTATTTTCTACCATTTACATTTATACATTATTTATTTGTCAGCCAAATGCATTGTATTCTTTTGTTACATAGGAAGTCTGGGAAAGAGTACACAATATTTGGTGGCCTACCATTTAAAACTACATAATAAGAGTTTATATAAAATATTTGCAGTGCATGCATCTAGATGAATAGTGTCATTTAGTATTATTCTCGTCTCCATGTTTTTTTTCTCGACGTGTCGTTCTTTTACTAGATGAACAGAAACTAATATGGAACGGAGGGGGAGGGAGAATACTAGATAGTAGATACATGTATGAAAGTATGCAACCACCAGACCCTTATGCCCAACAATCGAGGAAATCTCATCCACTTATTATTGATCATAACTTAACTTTTACATATACATTGACAACTTCAGAACTCAGATGCAAAAAATAGATCAAGCTGAAATAATGATCTATTTACATATCACTTTGCCTGCTTGAGCCTTGCATCTGACAGCATCCCTTCGATGGCGGCCTTCCAGACCTTGCAGTGCATCTGGTCCTCCAGCAGCAGCTGCACCGTCCCCGCCGACGTGCTGAGCGCCACCGCGAAGCACCTCCTGCCGTCGACCACCGCCTCGCCGCCAGGCGACACCGCGAGGACCTCGTCTGTATCACGACAAAACGGACAGTTAGAAATCGCGTCAGCACTGATCGGCTAGACTCGTGGAGGCCAGCGTACAAGTGGTCGGACGGCGACGTGCCGCCATGGCTCGACCATGCACATATGGTGTGGGGGAGTGGGGGACTGGGGAGACGCCGAGACAAGACTGATCTATCGAAGAGAGGACATTTCAGGTGGTGCATGCCCGCGGCCGTACTTGCGAGACGACAAGCAGCGCGTGCGCGCAGGTGAAGCGAGAGGAAGACGACGACGCGTGCGCGTGGTGTCATGTACTATGTTGCATGGACGAATGGTTAAGCAACAAGAACAGCCGATAGACGACGAACATATGTAGACTTTCTCTATGTAGAGAAGAACGCGCTGCGTGCTCGTGTGGTGCTGGTGCCCGGTGCGTATGTATCGTGCTGACCATGCATGTGTTCTTCATCGTCTTATGTTCATGAAATCGTTAGCAGTAATCACGACTGAAATTGGTTGATGGATCGGGAATATCTTACGGTCATGGTAGGTGGCGAAGGCTCCGCCCAGCCGCTTCTTCCCCAGCCTCAGCGCCACCGTGCCGCCGCGCCGGGCGGAGACGGACACCGTCCTCACCCGTACCTTCCCTGCAATAAATCAGTGGCAGATAATATTAGCTTCACTGTGGTTCGCATGCATTGGATCACAACAATGGCGGCCGTGAAGTGTCACTCCTCTCACCGCATGGTAGGCAGACCCTGAGGACGACGCCTTTCTGGATGCTGGCGGTGATGCTCATGGCCATGGCGTTGCCGTTGCCATTTCCGTTGCCGGTGCTGATTCCTCTGACGTCCGCGGCCCTGAGCTTCAGCGCAGAGGCACCCCTGAGGCACGTCGCGGCGGCGGCGGTCAGCGTGAGAAGATCGCCTGGTGAGCGGCTCTCGAGGCCCGTTTTCACGGCCGAGGTCACGCGCGGCCTGTTGGCGCCCGCGGACTCCGCCGCCTCCGCGCATACGGTGGCCACCAGCGCCGCGGCAGAGGCCAGCACCGCGCCCAGCTTACTACTGTCTCCGTCGCTTCTCCGCAGCTCGTGCGCCGACACGACGCCGGCGATAGCAGCGGCGAGCTGGGCGACCGACACAGCCGCGTGCGCCTGCGCCGAGTGTAGCCGGAGCTCGTCGCGCCGTCGCCGCCTGCGGCTTCCCGTGACAGAGACGTTGTCCAGGAAGTAGCCTCGTAGGATCGCTCTCATCTGTCCAACCTTCAGCTGCCAAAACATCCAGTGCTGTTGTCAAACTCAAATCCGACAATACGCTAACTGTGGTTACCGACCGAACGTCCTATCACTGCACCTAACTAGTTACCGTCTTATTTGTTTTTGAGTCTTCGAGCACACGACAAAACAAGCGATATTTAAATTCAGGAAACAAGCCGAACGGAGAAATGACGCCAGTAACTTTTCTTATTTAAATTTCGTGAACACTATAACTTTATTGATCTCTAAAACGACAACTAACAAAAGAACAGAGGCAGTACATTTTACTACAGCCTACACTGTTTGGCTACTTATTGGTAAACAATATTGCCATGTTAGTATTGTGATGAGTTAGTCAGTTCCTTTGGTTTTCATTGTCCTTACCCATATAGGCTGATCCAGCCTATTCTTATGCTGCTTGGAGCTAGGGTTCCCACTGGCCAGAACTCTCTGTCAGTTGAACCAAGAAATATTAAGTTAATCATCACAGAGAAGATCACAAGATGTGTTTGCAATTGCCATAAGAATGTGAACAACTCACTTACTGACTTACCCATGTCTGAATCTGATTGAACAATTGCCCTTTACCGCTCTCGAATCGTAACACGTCGAGTTCTTTGTCTCCGTCTTTGTCTTCTTCCGTTTCACCTTCTTCAGGATGGTCTTGTGCCGATGCTCCTAGGCACTATTTGGCAAGAAATTGTCAGCCAGAAGTTGGTCTGAACATTCTTGGTATAACACTTTGAGAAATGGGAAAAGGTACATGCTAATATATTGCTCTCGCTCGTGTTTCAGTACTCCTCTTTCAGAAAAGTTTATGAATCTTAACAAAGACTACGCACAATGAGTAGTACGGATGCACTGTGTCCGAATGTGTTCCATATAATGGAATGACTCGAGAGATTATTAATGTTTAACATCCTCTGTTGTTTAATGGAATGGGTGGTGAGGGTGTAGTCCGTGTATATGCAGTAGTGCGGAAAAACATACACTGGGGGAGAGTATCTGGAAGAGATCCGAGGAGGAGGGGTTCCATGTCCGAGAGAGGAACTCCATAGCCTGCTCGGGGATCACCATCATCTCTTCGCATTCCGGACGCCGTGAGGACGACGACTTCTTCTTGCGACGGATGCCGCCCTTCTGCGCATCCATCTGCGTGCTCTCTGCCTGCTTGGAAATTCAGCAAATGGAAATCAGAACATGCTCATAGAGATGCAGTAACTAGCATTTGCTGAAACATTTTGAGCACCATGGTGACTACAAGATTCAGTTATGCCAAGGATGCAGACAGTGTTTAAAAACTTCTACTCCCTCCATCCAAAAATAAGTGTCTCAAGTTTGCTCAAAAGTGGAGGTATCTAGACATGTTTCATGTATAGATACATTCACTTTTTGCCAAACTTGAGACACTTATTTTCGGACAGAGGGAGTATCATAATACGATTAGGCCACACATATATGTGTATATTGTTTTATGTATAGAGCAGAAGACAGAAGTATATATCTGATGAAGAGAAGGGTACAAAGCAAGGAGGAAAATCTCATCACCATTTGACAGGACAACGAGTGGCATCTCTGGAAGGAGGCAGTCCCAAACTCCACTCCTCTCCTGAAGTGCTCCATTTTGTCGCCGCGTGAACCCTAGAGATTTAACAGAATCGGTTTGATCAATGGCAATGGAGTAATGTGAGCTCAAAGATGGTGTGCCTACGCCTTATTTATAGCCAGGTCAAGTTCTTGTTGTCCACTGAATGTGATATCAAGATCATACAAACAGTATAACTCCTTCACTATATTGCGATCCGTCATTCTCGCTACGGGCAATTCGCTAAAGAACAGGCACTAGAGAACAGATGCAATTATTGGATTTAGAGAAATATTCCCTAATTACATGTAGAAAGAGAATTCTGGGAGAGCCAAGTTTCAGTTGAGACAATCTGTTTTTCGTGCTAAAACGTTCACATAATCTACATCGGTTTGTGATTAATACTTGCAACATTTCCATGAGCAGTACAGTATCACTGAAACTGGCCCAGTAGTCTATACAGTAGGGACAAAACAGCATATGTGTCGCAAAAAAAACAAAAGAAGATTAGCAGAGACGATTTTTTGGTTTCAGATGATCCATATATACTTAGGAGGATGTAGATAGAAATAATAAGAAAGAGGAGGTACTACTTTTACAAGAAGCAAACAATCAAGAAACAAAACAGGAACAGGAAGAACTGCAGCAGTATCAATTAACAGGAAGCATGGCCTGAAGATAAGCGGTTTAGAGAAGGAAGACTTACCTTACTAGGAAGCCCTGGAAGCACTGATATGGTGACACCTGCATTGGTTCAAGTATTTATGTCACAAGCTCATCCTAAAAAGGTAGTTGGAAACGGCGATCACACTGTATTAGCAGAAAGTAGTAATCTAGTATTATAATTTCCAACCCCACAAGATCCATCTTGCTCTTATTATATACCCCATAGCCGCCTTCGTTTCGACGCCCGGTTGGGCCAAATCTTTCTCCGTCCAGGATCTACGCAGCTCGAGTAGAGTAGTAAACTGCGAAAAGGTGCGGTTTTCACAATGCTTCTTCAGGAATGGGTCTCTGAAGAATAAACAAACTTGGCCTAAGTTGAAGTTGATGTGGATGAAGCCGAGGATATGGTCCTAGTACTGGCAATTTGACATGGTTTATGATTACCACTTATGGTATATGAGAATTGAAAAATCGTGGTGCGGCACCGCGTGTTTCGTCAAAGAGGAAGGGTATGAGTACGTGTGTGACAAAATACAATAATAAATGGCAATGACGCAGTTTGAACTGCTGGCCAAGATAGATCTCAAGGCATGGTGATGATTGTGATGCCAAACAAAATGGAGGATTAGCACTAATATGAAATGATCGTTCATAACGAAAGCTTTAGAACAAAGCAACACCCATAACTTTACAGTGTACGGATGATATAGTCTATGATTTTCTCAAGTGAAAATGTACTGTCTATTTTTCCTGCATGATTGCATTGTCAGTTAAACGGTGCTGCTTCTTTTTGAGAAAACAATGGGACTACTTATTACGGAATGACATATAACATTATAACTCGTCACCAACTACAATGGTATAATCATTTTGACTACCCAAAGAAGGTGATGGTTGAGTGGAGAGAAATCTCCGCTTCTTTCCTTTCTGAAGACTGCATCAGTAATGCACATGTAACTGGCGACATTGGCAGATGGCCAGCTGAACTAAGAAGACGAGATCAGATATTCATCAGGTCATCAGCATACCAGGATCAGAACTGCACGGATCGGAGACTAGCCATCCCAGCGAGCTGATTGGGTGGCATTGATTATATCGCACGCTCTTCACCCCGTAATCGACGCACGATCATGCCATCGTTGCGCCTCTCGCAGAGATCATCAGATCACTTGCTTCCCCCAATATTGCGCAGCAGATTTTCTAGGCGTTCATGAAGAGAGAGAGGGACGAGGGAGAGAGAGATGGGCACTGACCAGACGGAAGACCAGACGCTCTGCTGTTTGAAGTTGCTGAGGATTTTGTTTCTTGTTCCTGAGCCGAGAGAGAGAGGAAGGGGATCGATCCGGGGTGATGGAGATCACTGATCACATCACGCAAAGAATTGCAACAGTAGCAGCATGATATCATTCCGTGAGCCAACGATACTTAATTACTGATTTGCTTTCGAAATCCTTGGATTCATGGCACCTAGCCGTTTGAGAGGGAAACATGAGAAGGGGCCCGCCCACCTGCAGCGGCCCACGGAGTCCAGGAATTGCTGTGAGAAGAAAACTAATATTTGATTTATTTAATCTCGCTCTAGATCTGGTACTATTTAAAAAAATGCTCTGTCTAGTATTAGCATTTAGTATCATGTAATTTTGATGAATCTAAGCTGCCATGATGCCGGTGGTATGGCCGATTGTTTGGTGGTTTTATTTGCATGCGGCTGGTGGGGTGACGAAATCATCGGTGTGCCCTAGGGTTGTCATATTCCATGAGTGTCGGTGTGGCTATTTCTGTATTTTTCACGGTATTCGCCTGATTTTTCTTCGACTACTTGGGCCATTCCTGCTATCTTCTTTGTTATGAAGAAAATTAAAACACTTCTGCCTCGTAAAAAATAAATCTTGTAAATTGTGACCGAGCAAAAAATCACTAACTTTGCTTGGCTCAACCCCATCTTGTGGGAACATGTAATTAAAGAACTTGGAAAACAATTAATATTTTTAGTGAATTTTTTGGTGAAAGGGCTTTATTAGAGAGAAAGAGATAAAACTAGAGTTTGTCATCGTCACCATCTTTAGGAATGGTATCTCAGCCACATTGTCGTTCTACCTTGTAAAATGACATCTACAACCTATAGGTTTTGGTGTTCAGTACATGTTATTAGGGGACTAATCCTGTCATAATTTTTAAGATCCACTACCCCTCCATTTCAAAATATATGGCATTCTTTCATTTTACTGGTCAACAACTTATAATTTTAACTATGATTTGTACTCAAAATGTGTCCACAAATTAGTATAACATATATGAAATGAGAGAATTTTACAAGACGAATCTGACGATTGCATTTATACATTCTTAATCCATATAATTTGTATATATTAGTGATCAAAATTGTGCATCAAATACAGCCAACATAAACATAGCGCGCCTTATTTCAGGACAGGGCCGGGGAGTATAACACTAGGAGCATGAGGATGGGTATATAAGCATTACTTCCGAAAGGGTAAGTTTTGAACCAACCGATGACTCATGGTGCATCCAAATATTGTATGGCAAGGATATCTTGAAGAAATGAAGTTTAAGTGAAGAATACATTATTGCCTTCAAGACTTCATCATAAAATAATGGAGAATGAAGAAAATATACAAGATTTACCAAGACAAAGTGCAAAAACTAGACTCAAGTTGGTAAACACACAAAGCATAAATGATATAACACTTGGTTGTCTGTTGAATCTACTGAGGATTAATATGTGCCACAATGTCTCTAGTAGATGGTCTAAGATACTAGGTATTGCACAACTAGTTCGGATGTTTCTTCTCCCTCATATCAGAGCACATTTGTTAAAGCTATTGTGTGTGATCTATAAGAGGCAGTTCTTGGTTTAACAATCGTGACACTATTTCATCTTCAAAGGTATTGTGTGTAATCTGTGCGTCAATGATTAAACTATGAAGCAAGTTTCTCTAAGGTATCTAGTTGTATGCACATGAGCATTGCATATGAATTTCTCGTGTTACTTTAGTTCCAAATTTGAGGAAGTTCGTTATGTACGTTGTTTATACGACACATATTTTTTGGTGTGCTTTATACTTGTAAGTGCCTACACTGTGTGTTCTTTTTAAAGTTATGAGGCTTTTGTTTTGCAATGCTCAATCTACTGACTGATCCTTCGAGTCAAATGGTGGGGCAGCTGCTCTAGTGAGGCTGTAGAAGGCAACGCCTCCAAGAGGTTGGGGTAGGTTTCCAAATCTTGACCAGTTCTATGAGTAAATTTCTCCAAACCAGTTTTGCAAGGTGGTATTAACACATGTGTTAAAGTTGCTTCCCCTCCTGCTGCTTTCAGTCAGCATGTGGGAACCATCCCAAGAATTATCGTCCTCAAGACAAACTTTGGATGCAGCTGAAATGCTGAATGTTTAGGCTTAGGGATGTCAAGGGGAGAGTTGTCATGGATAAAGGGTGGACATGCTTTGTCGTTGCTCGCCAGATTATAATCGACTACTTGTTAATTTTCAAGGTTTTGAAGAGGTACGTGTACAAGGTCACCATCTTTGACTACTCTCGTGCCAAGATTGTCACGAGGTGTGTGTGCATCTAGCATGATCTAGCTCTGGCGATGTAGAGCAGTGATATGTCTTTCATGTTGTGATTATACTGTCGTTGTTATGTGGGTTGAACTTTGTCTATTACATGCGCGTTTATTATGAATGCTATAATCTATGTATTACTAAGTTATTAATTTGGTTATGTTAATTTTCTATGTGCTAGTTTACTGCTTGTTTTAAGTGTTACATATACAAGTAACCTCACCAATTGAAAAGAAAAGTGGCACGGTTGCAAGCAAACACCGTGCATACTTTGCACTGTAAAACTTTGCGGGCAACTCTAGGGAGTGCGCACGTAGCCAAACTAGCGAAGCATGTATCTGGAAAGCACACGGTCGCAAGCAAACACCATGCATATTGACAAGGTGTGTCCTCGGTAATACCCATGGTTGAGTACTTAGGGTTAGAGTTATGTGGTAGAGAACGCGTAGTGTTAGTAGAATCGACTGCTGACAAGCGGGATTTACCCAGGTTCAGGGCCCTCGAGTGAGGTAAAACCCCTACGTCCTGCTTGTCTGTATTGATTGTGGAGAATATGCGGTTACAAGGGTCCAGGCAAGTTGCTGATCTCGCTAGGGTTTTGGGGTCTGAGTATTGCCTGCCCTTGATCGTTCGCCCTCTCAGCCTTTATATAGGAGGCTGGGTCTCGGGTTCGTAACTGACCAGGATTACAGACAAAGAAAGTTCAACCGACTATGCCTAACTTAGGAAGTACTCCTTCGCCTTGGGCCTCCCTTCTTGGGCTTCAATGGATCATTGATAATTGGGCTTTAGTCATCACGTGCACCAGGTACCCTCATGGTAGGGTACCCGTTTGGTATAACCTCGTCATTAGCCCCCGAGTGCTTGTCTGACTCGAAGAATCAGGCATGGACTCACTCGATAGGGCACGTCATATTTTCGTACATATGCTTTATATTATGAGGATTTATGTCAATACTGTTTGATGATTGTGCCGATTTTCGACTATGGTTTATGATTTGCCAAGGGATTGTGACATAGTAGGCCTGGTTCACTTGACGGATCGAGACCAGTCAACTGCACTTTTGGGCAAAACCTTACTAACCTTCAATCAAACTTGAGTCCCCGGGCTTGAATCTGGAACATACTCTACAGACTCGACTCAGGCCGTTGAGCTCTTACAGAATCATTCTGTAGTTTATACTTTGCTACCTAGCGCGTCCGCCAGGATTTTTCATCATGTCTGCTGACACGGAAAGTTTTAAGGACTAGCACTGCCGGAGTGGTCTAAAGCCCTGCTCGACTGATCGGCGGGTCTTACCTTTGCATTTCTCGCATGCAGCATCCGAAACATCAGCGATTGACGTAACTCGCGAATTCTTTGACTTTTTGCATTTTTGCTATTGACTGAGTCGAGTCGCTTTTCGACTGCAGATTTTGATTTTTTAATCTATCGGGTGCGCGTCAGCGCTCCCGATGGGAGTAACCCCCGAGATTGTGCTTTATTACTTGTAATGGAGGATAATCTCAAATTATTTTTTTGCTTCTACCCTGCATGCGTTAATCGAAGAAATTTTTTGATACGCTCCCGATGGGAGTTATAACATTCGACATAGTGTCGAGTGGAAAGTACTATCTCAATCGATATAGTAGACACGAAGTCAAGTGCTCTGAATCAGTCGAATGATTGCTCATGTGGCCTTTTTAGTATCCAACGGTTGTTTTGCTGATGACGTCACTCATGACGCTTTTGGCGTGGGCGCGGAGTTTTGACAAGACGTATCGATGCGGTCCCACTGTTTGACTGCAGAGGACGCCGCTTCAGTTCCGATTTGACCGGACGTGGCGAGATTTTCGCTGCATAATAATAACTTCCTCGTTTTACGTGTGTAGTGGGCGGCGTGGCCTGCGACGGTTGTGCACCACAATCGCCACGTGTATTACAGATCATTCACGAACGGTTGCGATTGTTAGTCTGAGTTGTGGTGAATAAGGATCATAGAGCTGGCAGAGTTTTTACTTGCCATTTGCCTCCTCTGCTTCCAACTTCGTCTTCTTCCTCGCGCGCCCATCTCCATTGCCTCTGCTACTAGAGCTCTCGCTTTTCTGCACTTCCCTTCTGCACGATGGGGAAACCTTCCAAGCCATCCAAGCGCGCCACGGCTGCTCTGGCGACCACCACCGCGGATGTAGCGGAGAAGAAGGGGAAGAAAGTGGCGGCCGGCGCCTCTGATTTGAGGAAATCGTCTGGGGGTTGGCTGAAATCCACCCTGAAGGAGGCCAACCTCCTCCAGTTCCGGCAGAAGGGTCTGCTGGCATCGGAGCAGCAGCTGCCTGCCCGCGTCCCCTCCAATGGAGAGCTATTCCCTGAACCTCGCCCTGGGGAGCGTGTCTTCTTTGCGGAGTTTTTGTCTCGTGGATTTGCTCTTCCCCTCCACGATTTTTTCCGTGGTTTGCTGTACGCCTATGGCGTACAAATCCATGATTCCCCCCCCCCCAACAACATTCTACACATTGCCTGTTTTATTGTTTTGTGCGAGTGCTTCTTGGGGGTATCTCCAAGCTGTCCTTTGTGGAAGTCGATCTTCAATGTGCGCCACAACTGTGGTGGGGCCGTCCATTCCCCGTCGGCGGATTCAACATCCAGGTGAAGAACGATGTCGAGTGCTTCAACCTGCGAAAGGTCGACTCTGCCCAAGGATAGAGAAGCAGGTGGTTTTACGTGCAAGTCGATCAGGATGGCATCCCTGCGTTTTCTGCTCGCAAGCCTCTGCTGAAGACCATCGCCTGGGATCATCCGCTATCGACTGAAGAAACAGCGGAAGCGGCGCCCCTTCTGAAGCGGATAAGCGAGATGCTTGAGACCATCTCTGGTGTCAACCTTATTGGCACCTTTGTTAAGCGTCGAGTGTGGCCACTCCGCGCCCGATCTCACCCGATGTGGCAGTATGAAGGTCCACTCAACGCCACGCGAATGAGCCAAGAGGAGCTGTCGAAGAATGAGCTGGACAATCATGTTAGGTCCATCACCAGCCTCAAGCAGACGGATCCCTGCAACCTCGACTGCGCCCGTGCTCCTTATGATCCTGAGCACCCTTTACCCGAGGTAAATTTCCGTATCATACTTTTGCTGCTTTTGGTTCTTCATACTTTTTGCGTTTACCTGTATGGTTTTTGAGTTTGCTTTTCATGTACGTGCAGGGGCACTCGACTGTCTCCTCTCTTCCTCCCCTTCCTGAATCAGGTCCCACCGACGAGGTGGCTTTGCAAGAGGTGGGGAATACAGCATCCCTGTCACCCATTCCTTCCGCGCATACCTCCAACGCAGAAGAAGCCAAAGAGGAAGCAAATGAGGTGCAGAAGGACGATTCGCTTGCAGCGAATCCTGCTGCTAAGCGCCATCGCCTGAATCTTTCTGCGTCCTCGAGCTCTCACTCGAGGGACGCAAATTTGAAGGACGATGGGGACTCGGGCTCCTCCCCACCTGTTAGGGACGCTGCCCTGACTGTCGCTCCATTGGCCTCTCGCCCTCCTCCAACTTTGAGCAGAACTTTTAACTTTGGAGGCCCGCCAATTGGAGCAGAGCATAATGTAAGCAACACAATTATCCTTAGACAAAGCATCGATGTTTTACCCTAGTGATAACAGCACATCCACAACCTTAGAGGTTGATGTCACTCCCCCAGATTAAATGGAGACTGGACCCACTATCTAGCATAAATACTCCCTCTTGGAGTCACAAGTATCAACTTGGCCAGAGTATCAACAAGCAACGGAGAGCATGCAAGATCATAAATAACATACACATGATATTTCAATAATCAACTTGACATAGTATCAATATTCATCGGATCCCAGCAAATACAACATGTAGCATTACAATAAGATGATCTTGATCATGATAGGCAGCTCACAAGATCTAAACATGATGGCACAAGAGGAGAAGACAACCATCTAGCTACTGCTATGGACCCATAGTTCAAGGATGAACTACTCACACATCACTCCGGAGGCAGACATGGCGATGTAGAGCCCTCCGGTGATGATTCCCCTCTCCGGCAGGTGATGGCCCTTGAAGAGGTTGATCTACGGCTCCAGAAAACAGTCTTGATCTCCGGTGCATAGTTATCCGCGTCAAAAGTAAATGGGTTAGGTTGAGACTCCAAGTGCGGAGTGTGTAGTGGAAGACATGTTTTCCCCACGAGGGTGACTCGAGAGTTTAATATCGAACTCTCGGGGAATCAGTAGTGAAAAGTTTATCTCCTTATCCTTCTTTTTGGTCACCTACAAAACAGAGTTAAATGTTTTGGTCCTCAACCTCACCTGTGGTTGTCAAGCACAAGGTGTAGAATGATATCAAGATAATTATGCAATGCAAACAAGAAATAAATATGCAATGGTGGTGAATAAATGTGCAAGGATGATGATAACAATGATGAATGATATTTTTGGGTTTTTTATGATGAATGCAAGATGTAAAAGTGTTTTTGTATTTTCGGATTTAATAATGCAGAAAATGGAAAAGTGGTAAAAGTTGTTGGAAAGGTGTTTCTTATGATTAAAAATGGACCGGGGTTCATGGTTTCACAAATGCACTCTCTCTTTAATAATGTGGCAGACAATGGACACATAGAGTTGACATATGAGATTGCAACACAGTTTGATATCAAGTTACTAATTATATGGGCATCACGTCCTAACATAGAGATATTTTGGTTATTAATCTCCTTATACTCCACCAAGATGCGAACTAAATCATAACACCTTAGTAATTAAGATAAATCAGAGTATAGCTTTAAGTATCATGACATGAAGTTAAAATAAGAACATGCTAGATCTAGTCACGGAGAAGTGGCAAGTCACCCACAACCTTGTAGCATGGTATTTTTGTTTATCCCTAGTGAGGTAACAAAGTAAGGTAAAACACCCAAGTGGATCGCGATATTACAGTGTCAACTTACCGCACTCACCACCCCCGTTACTCCAACTAATGCACACATCACCCCACACACGCTCTCATAAACATGCTTGATCATAACAAGTAGATAAGAACGGGGTACATAATATGCATCTATACTCATAACTGAAACAAACATTGCAATCTCAAACATATATTAACTCATAAAAGATCCACCACATAGGAATTACAACGATGACCGTAATCATGTTCAGCAGCTCATACGGTACTAATTAGTGAAGCTCAAAGAGAGGAGAGATACATAAGTTACTTCCACAAACCCATAGTCCAGAGGTGGACTACTCCTCTTCATCATGGAGACGGTGGAGATGTCGATGATGGAGACCACGCCGGCAGCGCCCCGCCGGAGTTTTCCCCCTCCAATCTGCAGCTCCAGATCTCTGTTTTCGTGTTTCTGTCTTGTGGCGGCGCTTGTTTTCGAGAACGCCGTGGGACTTCTTTTATAGGCGTTTTTAGGTCAAGACGAAGTCGGTGGAGAAAAGATCGACGGCAGCGGAGCCTCGAGGGCCAAAAGGGTGGGCCCCACGTGGCCAGGTACAGAGGCCGTGTGGGCCCCCTCTTTTGGGCTTCCGGCCTCCGTTTGCTTGCTTCCTTCGCTCCCAAGTCTTCCTCCTTCCAAAATAATGACGCCTGTATTTTTCCAGGTTATTTGGACGTCGTTTGGGTCCCTGAAACTTAAAAGGAAAAAATAGGGTTTTCTGCCTGCGCAGGGTTAATTCCATAAAAATAGGAAATAAATATTTATTCCCAAAAATCATTATATAACAGTGATATAACCCTTATATGATGCAAATATGATTGGAATATGAGTGATATAGTGCAAAGTTCATGTATGCATTTTACATGCATCAACATCCCCAAGCTTAACCAATACTCGTCCTCGAGTATGAAGGTGATAAAACTAACATGGGCTTTGCAATATAGCACTAACAATGGATATCAAAGATGATTGCTACTGCTACATAGAGTCAAATGATTCATTCTTCAAAGGAGTAGCAATATGCAAATAGTTTATGAAGTGATATCAAGTATTCAAGCAAGGATGTTCAATGATAGTTCACAAAGTGTAACATAGAAGATAGTAATATGGACCACATGTATGCATAATGATAAGTAAGAACATCCTACATTGGTCATAGAGTGTAGATGAAAATCTGAATATAAAAGGTGGACACTTTGGAAAGATATATATGTGAGTAGAGGTAAAGCATGCATAAGTTTCATCTAACTTCCAAACTCTTCTACTTAAGTTAATGATTGCAATGTGGAATTCTTGGTGTCAAGCTCTCATTACCCCTATCATAGCATCTTGAATGATTAAGTTTAATGTGAAAGCAAATATGAGTAGTGTGCTTGATAAAGTAAAGGTTAGGTGTCTCATGCCCCTTGAATACAAGTACCTACACCATGAGTTACTCAACTTGGAAACAAAGCAAGTTCAAGTTATATATCATTGTAAGTAATAATAGTATCATCAAGAGCGTCAACTGGGGTACCTCTTGTCCCAGGATATGGAACAAGCCCATATCAAAATGACAAGACAAACAAACAAGATGAACAACCTCAACACCCTTTTTATTTACCATTGGAATAGCTTTTTATTATAAGGTGCATCACAGAGGTTCACCATAGCATGTAAGTAAATTTCCACCATGAATGATGCATGGCTTAGATTAGCGGCCCAGGCGTCTCTCTAACCATTTATACAAACTCATTTAAACTACTTCATTTCCACCTCATTTCACCATGATAGGCATCCATAAACAAAAGTACATGATATCAACTAAATGAGATGAAGGAGCATGTTGAAAGCTTTGCATGTGACAGCACATATGGGCTAACTCCCAACCTCGGACATTTATCAAGCCACTAGCATCATAATCTTAATCACAATGGGTCATGTTTTATTTATGCAATAAAAATAAATTGTGCATCAAGTTCGTGAGAGCTATATAACCAACTTTTCCCATAACAATCAATAACATAAACATTTTCATTCAGAGGTATAGATAACACAAATATCATGATAAACATACTCGGAATAGCATAAAGCCATTAGGTAGATATGGTGGACTCACTGGAATAACTTTGGTTGAAGGTGTTGGAAACAAGTTTTTACTTGTTGGAATTTTTGGGCTAGCAAGAGGGAGAAAGTTGACCATCTAGATGCATGCATGAGTGTCCATAGAACTAACTAATCCATGTTAAACAAAGTAAAATAACTTTCAGCATCAAAACATGAATAAGTGATAGCTCTTGATAAAGCATTTGCAAATTATTACTCATAAACAAGCTCATGAATCATGCAACTATATGTATCATTAAAAATCAACTCAAACATCCCTTTTCCCAATACAATAAAAGCATCCAACATATTTCAACCCATATTTCCAGTAGCTCTTTCTCATATAAATGATAGTGTGGTGGTCTCACAAAATAACAATCAAACCAAAAACAAACAAAAAGACGCTCCAAGTTTATGCGATAAAGTGTTTCGATCGAAAAACAGAAGTTAGACGTGTGCAAACCGAGAGTGTGTAGGTCCAGTGGGGTTGTCTTCACATCCCCAAGCTTATGGTCTTCACCATCCTTGGATAACTCTTGGTGCATCTCCTCCAATCCCTGTGAAAAAACTTCAAAACACTGTTTCTCCCATTTTCTTTTGGATTATTTATCAGGCTGCCCTCAGTTGTGTCCATGACCTCAGTTTTACCCTCAGTCGCAAATGGACCTCAGTTTTGCCCCTAGTCTGTGCGCAAGGATTCGTTCTGTGACTCTTGCCGTCTCCGTCAGGTCTGCTAACTTGTGGGACCCAGAAGACAACTGCGGCTTGTGGGACCCATAATAGAACCGTTGGCGTGGCTTGTGGGACCCAGCTGTTGACCGTTTGCTTGTGGAGGTGCTGTAAAAGCGGCAGAGCGCGGCCCCGGAGCTCGCAGCGGTGAGCAGGAAAATCAGCCGAGCGACGGAGAGGGCGGCCACGCGCAGAGGTGGGCGGCGACCCCTGTTGATAGGAAGGAGCCGGACGTGGGCGACGGAGAGGGCGGCGTCCACGGTAGCGCCGCCGATGGTTGGAAGATCGCTGTGGAGGGTGTGGCCGTCTGGTACAGCTACAGGGGCGACATCCCCTTCTTCTCTGGCGGCATGGCGTCGAGCTCCGCTTCCATCTCCCACTCTAAATGGCCGCGCTTCGGTCCAGTTCCACTGGGAAGGTGCCCTGAGTGCGGACGGACAGCGTCCCTGAAGCGGCGGGTCACCACGAGCGACAAGAACGGCAACCGCGGGCGCGAGTATGTGAAATGCGAGAGCAAAGAACAACTGGGGGAGGTGAGATATGTGTTTCCCCCCTCTCAATTTCGTTTTATGTTTCCTCAATTTTGGGTTTTCAGCCGATTTGGGTTTTCATCCAATTTGGGTATGCATCCGATTTGGGTTTTCGTATTTGCAGGATCTGCTTGCATGTGACCATTTCGAGTGGCTTGATGCATACATCAAGAGGATTCAAAAGGAGGACAAATCCCTGGTGCCCAATTCGCCACCGGCGGTGGAGCAATTGGGATATGCTACTGGGGTTGTTGCTACGGTGCAGAATGGGGTGCAGAAGGACGAGTTGAAGAAGATGGCCAAACAGCTAGAGAAGCTTGTCGATCTGAAGAAGCAGATCAATCTGCTGGCTGCAATTTTTTATCTATGTGCAATTGTTCTTGGAGTTGTCTATTTGCTGATCATTAGTCAAAAATAATGTAGTTAGTGTTGCAGTTAGCTTGACATGGTCAATTTGTGTATGGCTAAGACATGGAATAAATGCGTCAGGAATCCAGCCCTGATTTGGTTTGTTTCAGTTCTTATGATTTTGTGCAATGTTCAGTTCAGTTCAGTTCAGTAGAAGAAAAAAAATTGAAAATGGCTAGGAGAAAAGGCCAGGCCCATGTAAAACCTAGACAAGCCCAATGTTAAAAGAAGTGCTCTCAGCAAAAAAAATAGACGTGCACACTTTAGGTTTAGGTTTAGTTTCAAATGTTATTTCCATAGCATGTTATTGCTGGATAAGTTTAGGTTTAAAAGTTTCCATGCATGTTTCTATTGGGATTAATAATATGAATAAGTTTTGGTTTAAAAGTTTTCATGCATGTTTCCATATCACATTTGACGCACATTTTCGTTGACGATGAGTTGTGAAGCTAATTTAGAAGTTAGTGGTTTACTTTTGTTCAAAAATAATTCAAACACGAGCAAACAGTATTTTATATTAGCACGGACGAACATGGGGCATATATACCCAAGCACAAACATTGGCCCCACTTTACATATAGAGGGGCCCTACCCACATTACATATATTAAACTAAAAAAAGAAAAATTACATTTCATATAGGGCCCTAAATATAGAGGGCCCTAAACCCTAACCGCTGGCGCCCCTTCGTCTGCGGGCGCCCTTCCGTCTGACGGCCAACCGCCGGGGGTTGGCCAACTCCATCGGCGGTGCTGGGAGCGCTGACGCCGCGCCGCCGCCCTCCAATCCGCCGCCCTGTCCGCCATCTCACGGTTGGACAAGGCCCGAAGATTGTCCTCCCGGATCCGCTTATCCTCCCTTTCCCGGAGCTTCAGCCTTGCGCGTCGCTCCCTCGCCGCCGCCTTGTTCTCCTCCCTCTCTTCGTCAGCGGCGAGTTTCTTCTTCTCCTTCTTCTCCAGGATGGCGAGGAGGCGCCGGATTTCCTTGTCGGAGCGGTTGGCGATGTTCTTGACCTCGTCGGGATTGTGGACGAAGGGGCCCGACGCCCACGCCTGGCAACGCCGATGCACACGCTTCGGAGATTCCTCCTCCGGCTCCTCCGGCGCCTCCCACCAGCCTCGACGGTTCGGGTGGTTGTCCTTGTCGCTGACGGACTCGGGGCTGGAAGGGAGAGAGTCGGTCGACATGGTGGTTGAGGGAGGAGGAGGCAAAGGGGCTGGATAGGGATGAGAAGAAGGGAAGTTGGCTTGGTACTATTTAAAGACCCGATGAGGAGTGTGAATTAATTGGGGTAGATGAAGAAGAAACGGGCGCAACTGTGTGAAAGACGTGAAAGAAAGCCCGTGTGAAAGCGTAGGATTAGGCTTAGTAGTATGTGCGCGCCCGCGAGTAGGCTGCCGCAACTACGTTGCGGTCAATGCGATGACTGCAAAAATAGCTGGGCTAGGATGCGACGTGACCCTGCATGCGTGCATTAACGCAAAGAGGTGAAAGCATGTCCAAAGTCTCACGCACGCGCATGCAGAAAACCTCTGCGTTAACTAGCTGTGCAGCACAACGGAGACCGACCGAGGAAGCAAGAGGCACAACGGACCAACGTGTGCCCCTCTTTGCATTAATTCTACACTCGGGGCAGGTAACAGTTGATTTGTTAAAATTTGTGACGATGAGATGATGCGACGGTGCAGAATGGGGTGCAGAAGGACGAGTTGAAGAAGATGGCCAAACAGCTGGAGAAGCTTGTCGATCTGAAGAAGCAGAGCAATCTAAGCAGACTGCGACGCTGCATGGCAAGGCCCGATCGACGATGCGTGGACGCGTTGCGCATCAGCGCATGCGTGGCAGGCTAGGGGAGGCTAGATGGGCCCATTGGACGATGCGTGAGACGGCCCAACGGTCTCACGCCCAACAGTTCCCGCGTCGCAGAGAAGAAAAAAACGATGGCCAATCATGTCGAAGAAACAGTGCACCCACGGATCGCTCATGATTCCTTCTAGAAGACCTGATCGCATGGCAGCAGTTAAGCGCGGTAGAGTCAGATGAACGGTCCAGGATGCTCGGTAGGGTTTATCTAAAATCCTTCGCATAGATAATTCAATAAAAATTGAAAAAATACAAAACCTTCGCACATAGTCATTATATGTGTCTTGATTTGTCTTGATTTGGCCTAAATTTGATTTTGCACTATGATTTTGCACTATGCTTCGATATAGTGTGAAATAGGCCGAATTTGAAATAATCACAAGATATTCAAAAAAGATCAAAAAATGCAAATCCAGTGCACATAGTCTTAGTTTGTCATGTACTAGCAGCTCCAACTGATAAACAAGGTTTAGATACATATTAAACAAGAGATGATTCAATATGGTGTGAAATAGGCCAAATTTGTAATAATCACAAAATATTCAAAAACAGTCAAACAAATGCAAATCCAGTGCACATGGTCTTATTTTGTCATGTACTAGCAGCGCCAACTGATAAACAAGGTCTAGATACATATTAAACAAGAGATGCTTCAATATGGTATGAACTCTATAGTTTGAGATGTGAGATTTCATACCATATTGAAGCATTTCTTGTTTAACATGTATGTAGACCTTGTTTATCTGTTGCAGATGTTAGTACATGACAAAATAAGACCATGTGCACTGGATTTGCATTTTTTCATGAGTTTTGAAATAATCATAAGATAGTCAAAAACATCAAAAAAATGCAAATACAGTGCACATGGTCTTAGTTTATCATGTACTAACATCTCTAACTGATAAACAAGGTAAAGATACATATTAATCAAGAAATGCTTCAATATGGTGTGAAACCTCACATCTCAAACTATGAACTCTATAGTTTGAGATGTGAGATTTCAAAGCACTTCTTGTTTAACATGTATGTAGACCTTTTTTATCTGTTGGAGATATTAGTACATGACAAAATAAGACCATGTGCACTAGATTTGCATTTTTTTGATGTTTTTTGAATATCTTATGATTATTTCAAATTTGGTTGGCTTTTGTTGACCCTATTTTGAAATAATCATAAGATATTCAAAAAACATCAAAAAATACAAATCCGGTGCACATGGTCTTAGTTTATCATGTACTAACATCTCCAACAGATAAACAAGGTCTACATACATGTTAAACAAGAAGTGCTTTGAAATCTCAAATCTCAAACTATAGAGTTCATAGTTTGAGATGTGAGGTTTCACACCATATTGAAGCATTTCTTGATTAATATGTATCTTTACCTTGTTTATCAGTTGGAGATGTTAGTACATGACAAACTAAGACCATGTGCACTGGACGTGCATTTTTTTTATGTTTGTTGAATATTTTTTGAATATTTCAAAATTGGTCAACAAAAGTCAAACCAAATTTTAAACAAATTTTGAGTTAAAAATTAGTTGGAGACACTATATTAGTGCAATAGATGTTAACCCTAGAGTTTGAGATCATTTGGAGAAGGTTGAAAAAATGAGTGGCTTAGAAATGGGGCTGTTTGGGCTACATTTGGAGCACATTTGTAGCACATTTCCAGCGACGATGAGTTGTACCTCACAAAATGGCTAGAATTAATGAACTAACGTGCATAACTGTACATCAAACATTGAAACATCATAGATCAAACTATTACATCAGATCATAATTCAATTTTTTCAAATATGAATATCGGTTTAAATTCAAATATGAATCTGATTCAAATCAACATCATAACACATAAGTTTATTACATGAATGAAAAACAGTTCTCAATGAAAAACATCATAACACATAAGTTTATTCATAATGAAAAACAGTTCTCAATGAACTTTGCTCCTGGTGATCCTTGTGGTACTTGCCACCATTTTGCTCCTTGTGCTCCTTGTTATCACTGTGCTCACTGCTTCTTCTCTTCTCCTCTTGGGTGTCGGTAACTTAACTTTCTTCTCTTCTCCTTGTGATCTGTACGAAAAGTGAGATAATTTTCAGCACAAATTGGAGCAGAACATAAAGTGATAAATGTACAACATTTACATACCTAGCAGAAGGTTGGTCACCATCATTATCATCATTGTCAGCATCTTCTGGTTCAGCATCTGCAGCATCTTCTGGTTCAGCATCTGCATCATCTTCTGGTTCAACATCTCCAACAGATTCTGGTTCAGCATCGTTTGGAGCATCATCACGTGGAGCAGCAGCATCTGAACCCTCATTTTCAGCAGCATCATCTGGACCAAGATTTTCATCGGAAAACTCTCCGAACGCTGGATCTACTGCATTATCACACTTGTTACCGAAATGACCATACCCACCACACCTATTGCACTTACGCATCCTTGCTCCTAGTCCAGCTCCTTCGCTGCGACGCCTAAACCGAGTCTTCCTCGGTCTACCTGCTGCTCTCTTCAGAACTGGAGCGCAAAGGTTGAATCCAAGTTAGACCCTATCCCATTGTTGTTTTCCCTCCAAAGCAGGCAAGGTATGTGCATATGTGGTTTTGAACCTTGCAACAGAGTAGTACTCATGCACATACTGCTGTATGTTCTCTGCTGGACCTGACAGAGAAGTGATGAAAAACAAAGCATGAATGCATGGCAACCCATTTATTTGCCATTTCCTACAACTGCAAATTCTAGCTTCTAAATCCACTGGATATCTCCAGGGTTTCTCGTTTTTATCAAATATTGTGACCTCTGCTGTGGTATCCAACAATAGAATCATGTTCATTGCCAAGCCTACTGTTTTCTGCTTCAGTTCATTCATCACGGAAGGGATGATAATGTGGCCCATGAATTTTGCCTCAGCTATTCCATCACGATAATGAAACTTCTGCGCGTATTCTATCCTTATCTTGTCAAGCAAATCCACCAAATAAAGATCCTTTAGTTTCCGGATGGTTGAGTTGAAAGACTCTGCAAGATTATTATGCACATAATCAACTTTGCTCAGTTCACTGAATTGGCTTCTGGCCCATAACTTGGAGTGGTGTATTTCCAAGTATTCCTTCATTTTGGGATTCGTGTATAACTGCCTCATGTGGTAGTTATGCTTCCTCACACTGCAAGTCAAAGATGCTGGCCATAAATTGTCAGTATATATCTTTCCTTTTAATTTCTTCACAAAATTTGCAGCAAGGTGACGCATGCATTCCCTATGCTCTACTCCAGGGAACACATTGTCCATAGCCACCTCTAAACCCTTGCAGGCATCTGTATGAATTACCAACCCCTCTGGATGTGCAATGGCACGCCGCAGATTCTGCAAAAACCAAGTCCAGCTCTCCTCAGACTCTGTCTCCAGCACACCGTATGCAACTGGAAATACAAAATTGTGTGCATCAACTGCACAAGCTGCTACTAACTGTCCTTTAAACCTCCCTGTGAGAAAGGTAGCATCAATAGCCAAATATGGCCTGCAGCCTGCCAAAAACCCACGGCGACAAGCCTCAAAGCACACAAAAACCCTCCTAAAGCATTCCTTGGTCCTTGTCACTCCCTTCAATGTGTACTCCACGGAGTGGTGATCAATTTCAACAATACTTCCTGGGCTGGTCCTCTCCACTTCAGCTTTAAATGAATACAACAATTCAAAACTTTCATGCAAGTTACCATAGATAGATTCCATAGCTTTTTCTTTACCATTGAAAAGCCTCATGTATGGTAAATCTATATTGAACTTGTCTTTGATGTTTTTCATTAATTCCTGTGTACCCACTTGATGGTTTTCTGTCACCCACTTCTTTACTGCTTCTGCCACCCATTTTGACTTGGCTTTACTGACAGTTTCCTTCCTGAGAGTCGATTCTCCGCATGTGTGGCTAAAAGGGTTCACTTTGACCTGAATATTCATGCTTCTTCGCATTTTGGATGCGTGCATCCTCCATGGACAACCCTCAGTCACACAATGCACTGTGTAACGATTTTTATCGCTCTTGTCAACGATGAACGCACGTTCTACCTTGATGCAGTACGTCACAAAGGCATTTCTACACTCACTCATGGATGCAAAAATTGTACCTTCTGCCATATGAGGGTTCTCAGGATCCCACTCAACAGCTGGAAGGTCTTCCTCCTCATCATCTTCTTGCTCATTGTCAGCCTCATCTGGGATTTCAGCAGCACAAGATGCCCGTCGTAAATTCTGAACAACATCATCATATAGCCTCTCTTCATCATCCCAAGAGATGTCAGCATTTGCCTCCACTTCATCAGGATCCCTTCTGCCCACGCTTGTCGAGCCACCACGTCCATTTGGATGAACTGAACTATTCTGGCTAGAAGTGGCTTTCCGACGAGATGTTTCTGTCCGAGAAGATGAACCTGTCTCCCTAGGTCTAACTTCCGGCACAACCACATCAACTTGCAGCCTCACATGAAATTTATCTGTCTCCTTATGTTTAGCAAACATGGTAGCCAGTTCTGCATCATTGCTAACTTTCACCCAATTTGTGCCCCCATCGTAGTATTTGAATTCCACTTCCACATGCAAACCCCAAGGATATGTGCTGCAGAGGACCTCCCCAAACTGTTTGAAACTCCAGTTGCAATCCATTGGCAAAGAATAATCGAAACCTCCATGGAATTTCTTCTTACTGTCTACATCCACGATGTACCGGTCCCTTCTAATGATCAACAAGAAAGCATACCGCAACTCCATCCTAACCAAAGAAAACAGAGACGCAATCAGCAAAAGCAAGCTCAAATGCACACAAAACTCCAATTGCAGAATTAACCTCAAATGCACAAGCAATCTATGTCCAATTGCAGAAATATATATCATCCTATGTCGAATCCACAGTTGAAATGTACACACAAGCTAAATTGGAAGCCTTACCCCACGGGAACCCAGTCATGGACGCGGCGGGTCTTCGGCCCGATGCCTGCCATGCCAAATACTCCAGGGTCGTTGTCGCTCTCCATTTCGCCGCCAACGTCCTGGTGGGGTGCACCAGCACCTCACCTGTCAGCGCTCCGGCCAGGCGCACGGAAGGAGCCCCGCCGCGGGTCGAGCAGGTGGCGGCCGCCGTGGTGGAACGAGCGCCCCTGGCGGCGGCGGCGGATCTTATGGCGGCGGATCTGGTGGTGGTGGATCTGGTGGCGACGCGGGACGGTCGTGGCGGCGTAGGTGGTGCTGGCGGCGGCGCTGGTGGCGGTGGTGCTAGTGGTGGTGCTGGCGACGGCCGGTCGGGAGCAGGGCACGCACGGACAGATTGGGGATCAGGCAGTTGGGCGGTCCCACCTGTAAGTTCCGAGCACATAGGTAGTTAGGCGGTCCCACCTGTAAGTTCAGGGCCCACTGTCAGTAATGCCATCAGACGGAATAGACTTCAAACTTGACATTTGGGGCAAACTATAGCAGCTGCGAACACACTAAGGGCAAAACTGAGGACGATTCGCAACTAGGGGCAAAACTGAGTCTGAGGAGGTCTCTAAGGGCAATCCATTAAAAAGTCCTTTTCTTTTCTGTGGGGTGCATTAGTAGTGATAAACAAATAGGTTTCTTACTGCATATAATCCTTAAACAAAACATCATATGAATTTCCAGAAAGTATATAATGTTGTATCCCTACTTATAAACTCATTTGAATCAAAAGATTCAAGATAAAAGTTCAAAACTTGCATAAAACAAAATGGGACAGAATCTGTTCAGAAAAACAGCAGCAGCAAAACGTATTTTTCTACCCTACCAAGCTTTGCCGAAAAATTCCGCAAAAATTCATGCATACAGAGGATGAAAAGTTCCAACTACAGTTCAAATATGAGCTCATTCGGAGTTACAGAATTAGAATTAAAAATCATACCGTGCACAGATTCGTGCAGGAATAAAATCTCTGAATGCTATAAGCAACTTTTCAAAGCAAAATGGGTAAAACTTGGCACTTTATTCAAAATTTCAAAAACTAAACTAAAAACAAACTCTCTTATTACATCAAGAGGACACAAAGAAAATCACACATAAAAATAACCGGGTTGCCTCCCGCAAAGCGCTTTCTTTATAGCCATATAGCTAGGCTTCTTACTTGTTGTTTATTGAAGATGAAGCTCATGAGGGAGCTTGAACTTTGATGTTCCCCTCTTCCTTGGGAAGTGTTCCATGCACTTCTTGTGTGGAAACTAAAACTTCACGTTCCCCTCTTTCGAATCAATGATGGCACCTGTAGTACGAAGAAAAGGTCTTCCAAGAATAATAGGACTAGATGTTTTATTCCCCATGTCCATAATTAAAAAATCCACAGGCACAAAAGTCATATGTAACTCTACCATAACATCACTTACTTTCCCTAAAGCATGTTTAATGGAATCATCAGCAAGTGCAAATTCAATAGAGTATTTTTCAAGATTTTTCAATTCAAGTACTTCATATAGTTCTTTAGACATGACAGAGACACTAGATCCTAGATCAAGTATAGCATGATGTGTCTCTTTACCAATAGTTACTAGTACCTTGGGAATCCATATATACCCAAGCTTAGGTGGTATCATGGCTTCTTGGTTGTACCTAGCAATTTTCTCTTTCAAGACATGATTAGCAATATAGGAACCAAAGCCAGCTTGATTACTGCTGATGGAAGGATCACTTGCAAACTTTGTAAGATAGAGATTAATTCATGCAAGCTACAATTTTCTAAATCAAGCAAAGGATCCTTTCACTAATCATTTTAACTTCCTCAATCCAAACAAGTTTCTCATTCCTTTTCTTTAAAGCAGGATTCGAGGCTATGTGGGGGTCATCCCCTTCCTCAACATAATTTTCAATATCTTTGTCCAAAGGTTCTAACATAGAAGATATTATTTCATTCAATTCTCTAGTCAACTTCTTTTTAGACTTGGCATAATTCAATATTGTTTCCATTATTAAGGAAATCCAGAAAGAGTGTTATTTGTCTTTTTCATGCTAGATTTTGTATGAAGTACAAATGAATGCATCTCATTTTTAGTAGGATAATCTTCCATATAAGTTTGAAGACATAACGTTGACCTATCCATAGAGACTTTTAGTTGCTTGATTCCAGTTTCATCTTTTGATTCTATGGAATTCCCAAATAAATTTCCATTAAGTTATTAGCATGTGAGGGATTTCCAGAGGCAAATCTTCCACTAGTTAATGAATCTATAAAGCTTTTTGACCAGCCATCTATCCCTTTATAGAAGTTTCTTATCAAAGTAGCAGGGGTATATTTAATGACACCATTTTTACTAATGTCCTTAATTCTATACCAAGCATCCATTAATGACTCTCCATAGTATTGACCAAAGTTGCTCATTTCAACACTAGGATTCATTTTGGCAAAGTTTTTATGTATTTTTTTAAGTTTTTATGCAAAACTGAAAATAAAATGAGTCTCACAAATGCAAACCGAATTACAAATGCAAGACAATGACAAAACAAATAATTTTGCTTTGAAGGTAAAGATGGATAAGACGATGCTCACGTAGGTGCAACCTCCCCAAGCTTAGGTGTTAGCACAAGTTGGTGATGTTGACTTTGTTGTGATCTCCTTGGATAAACCTTCGCAGCTATGATTCCCCGGCAACGGCGCCAGAAAACAGTCTTGATGGCCCTTGAAGAGGTTGATCTACGGCTCCAGAAAACAGTCTTGATCTCCTGTGCGTAGTTACATGCGTCAAAAGTAAATGGGTTAGGTTGAGACTCCAAGTGCAGAGTGTGTAGTAAGCGGAAGACGTGTTTTCCCCACGAGGGTGACTCGAGGGTTTAATATCGAACTCTCGGGGAATCATAAGTGAAAAGTTTATCTCCTTGTCCTTCTTTTTGGTCACCTACAAAACAGAGTTAAATGTTTTGGTCCTCAACCTCACCTGTGGCTGACAAGCACAAGGTGTAAGAATGATATCAAGATAATTATGCAATGCAAAAAAGAAATAAATATGTAATGGTGGTGAATAAATGTGCAAGGATGATGATAACAATGATGAATGATATTTTTGGGTTTTTTATGATGAATGCAAGATGTAAAAGTGTTTTTGTATTTTCGAATTTAATAATTGCAGAAAATGGAAAAGTGGTAAAAGTTGTTGGAAAGGTGTTTCTTATGATTAAAAATGGACCGGGGTTCATGGTTTCACAAATGCACTCTCTCTTTAATAACGTCGCAGACAATGGACACATAGAGTTGACATATGAGATTGCAACACATGGTTTGATATCAAGTTACTTATTATATGGGTGTCCTAACATAGAGATCTTGTGGTTATTAATCTCACTTATACTCCACCAAGATGCGAACTAAATCATAACACCTTAGTAATTAAGATAACTCAGAGTATAGCTTTAAGTATCATGACATGAAGTTAAAATAAGAACATGCTAGATCTAGTCACGGAGAAGTGGCAAGTCACCCACAACCCATGTAGCATGGTATTTTTGTTTATCCCTAGTGAGGTAACAAAGTAAGTTAAAACACCCAAGTGGATCGCGATATTACAGTGGTGAACTTACCGCACTCACCACCCCCCGTTACTCCAACTAATGCACACATCACCCCACACACGCTCTCATAAACATGCTTGATCATAACAAGTAGATAAGAACGGGGTACATAATATGCATCTATACTCATAACTGAAACAAACATTGCAATCTCAAACATATATTAACTCATAAAAAGATCCACCACATAGGAATTACAACGATGACCGTAATCATGTTCAGCAGCACATACGGTACTAATTAGTGAAGCTCAAAGAGAGGAGAGATACATAAGTTACTTCCACAAACCCATAGTCCAGAGGTGGACTACTCCCTCTTCATCATGGAGACAGTGGAGATGTCGATGGAGAAGATGGAGACCACGCCGGCAGCGCCCCGCCGGAGTTTCCCCCCCTCCAATCTGCAGCTCCAGATCTTTGTTTTCGTGTTTCTGTCTTGTGGCGGCGCTTCTTTTCAAGAACGCCGTGGGACTTCTTTTATAGGCATTTTTAGGTCAAGACGAAGTCGGTGGAGAAAAGATCGACGGCAGCGGAGCCTCGAGGGCCAAAAGGGTGGGCCCCCGCGGCCAGGTACAAAGGCCACATGGGCCCCCCTCTTTTGGGCTTCCGGCCTCCGTTTGCTTGCTTCCTTCGCTCCCAAGTCTTCCTCCTTCCAAAATAATGACGCCTGTATTTTTCCAGGTTATTTGGACGTCGTTTGAGTCCCTGAAACTTAAAAGGAAAAAATAGGGTTTTCTGCCTACGCAGAGTTAATTCCATAAAACAAGGAAATAAATATTTTATTCCCAAAAATCATTATATAACAGTGATATAACCCTTATATGTTGCAAATATGATTGGAATATGAGTAATATAGTGCAAAGTTCATGTATGCATTTTACATGCATCAACAGGGTGCCGGGAAGAGCTTCAGAACCCTCCCTAGTTAGGGTTGACGGCGGTGGCGGCTCTGGAACTTTTCGTGGATAACGGCCCGGGTGTCGGGTTTTCCCGAATAGGTGAATTTATAGGCGAAGGGGCGACGTCGGTGGAGACCCGAGGGGCCCACACCATGTCGTGGCGCGCCAGGAGGTGGGGCCGCGCCGCCACGTGGTTTGGCCGCCTCCTCGGTCCCCTTCGTGTCTCCTTCGAACTCCGTGTACGTGACAGGAAAATAGGACCGTGGGCTTTTTTTCGTCCAATTCCGAGAATATTTCCAGAACAACTTTTCTGAAATACAAAAACAGCAGAAAACAGGAACTAGCACTGTCGCATCTTGTTAATTGGTTAGTCCCAGAAAATGCATAAAAATGATATAAAGTGTAAATAAAACATGTAGCAATTGGTATAATATAAACATGGAACATCAGAAATTATGGATACGTTGGAGACGTATCAAGCATCCCCAAGCTTAGTTCTACTCGTCCTCGAGTAGGTAAAACGATAACAACAAAATAATTTCTGAGGAGACATGCTTTCACACAATCTTGATCAAATAATATTGCAAGGCTCATGTCATGAATGAAGTGACTCAAGGCAATGGTCTATAGTTTTGCTAACAAATAGATAAAGAGTAAACAACTGAATCATATAAGCAAAACCTTTTCATGGATAGTACTTTCAAGACAAGCATCAAAAAGTTTTGCATAAGAGTTAACTCATAAAGCAATAGATTCTAAGTAAAAGGCATTGAAGCAACACATAGGAAGATTTAAGTTTCAGCAATTGCTTTCAACTTTCAACATGTATATCTCATGGATAATTGTCAACACAAAGTAATATAACAAGTGCAATAAGTAAGCATATAAGAATTGTTGCACACAAAGTTGACACGAGTGTTTGCTTCTGAGATAGAAAGAAGTAGGTAAACGGACTCAACATAAAAGTAAAAGAAAGGCCCTTCGCAGAGGGAAGCAGGGATTAAATCATATGCTAGAGCTTTTTAAGTTTTTGAAATCATATAGAGAGCATAAAGTAAGTTTTTGAGAGGTGTTTGTTGT
The DNA here is from genome assembly GCA_947311845.1 of Poa pratensis. Taxonomy (NCBI): domain Eukaryota; kingdom Viridiplantae; phylum Streptophyta; class Magnoliopsida; order Poales; family Poaceae; genus Poa; species Poa pratensis. Next base: position 77,415,063 of record CAMZMU010000035.1, on the reverse strand, counting down.
TGTCAACGAATGGCAGTGGGCACTATATCCCCTTTGTCACCTAGACTTTCAAGAGCGGCTCCCATGAAGGACGTTATTTCTACCCAAGGGTAGATCATCCCTCTTCTCTTTTGTTTACACATGCATATTTATAAATTGGTATGACACTCCTCTCAACCTTTGCTTACACAAGCCATGGCTAACCGAATCCTCGGGTGCCTTCCAACAATCACATACCATGGAGGAGTGCCTATTTGATAATGTTTAACACTTTGAAATTTGCTTCTGATAAATCATGGCAAAACATGTGAAGAGAATTAAGCAGTTATAGTTGTAATTAATTGGGACTGGGCACTCCATTTGCCAGCTCTTTTTGCAAAGTTATTGGATAAGCGGATGTATATGCCACTAGTCCATTGGTGAAAGTCTGTTATGAGTAAATGACAAGGTTGATAGATAAAACTTCACATAACTTCCTCATGAGCTATAAAACATTGACACAAATAAGGAGTAATAAAGTTTTGAATAGTTTAAAGGTAGCACATGAAGTATGTACTTGGAATGGCAGGAAATACCACATAATAGGTAGTTATGGTGGACATAAATTGCATGGGTTTTGGCTCAAGGTTTTGGATGCACGAGAAGCATTCCCTCTCAGTACAGAGTTTAGGCTAGCAAGGTTGTTTGAAGCAAACACAGGATATCAACTGGTACATCAATACTTACATGAAAACATATTGCAAGCATTATAAGACTCTACATTGTCTTCCTTGTTACTCAAACACTTTTACCAGAAAATATCTAGACCTTAGAGATACCAAACATGCAAACCAAATTTCAACAAGCTCTATGGTAGTTCTCCACTAATAGGTTTTAACTACATGATGCAAGAGCTTAAACATGATCTACTTGAGAGCTCAAAACAATTGCAAAGTATCAAATTATCCAAGACAATTATCTACGAGAATGAGTATGTCTCTTCAATATACCATCTACCACATGTAGAATTTTATGTTTCCAACCAAACACCAATCAACTTATTTCAACACAAAACTCTCCAGATAATACAACAATAAAACAAGAGAGTACTTCTCTACAAGAACTAACAGCTCAGAGATGCATGAAAAACAGGAGCTAAAAGTATTGCAGCAGCTAGTCAAGAATACTCAACAAATATTAGTGAAGAATACGAGTATTCATATGAAAGAGCGGAGCGTGTCTCTCTCCCACACAAGAATGCTAGGATCCAATTTATTCAGAAAATTAAAATAACAAAGCAAAAATAAAAGCACACATATGATCCAAGTAAAGCACATAAGATGTGAAAGAATTAAAATATAGTTTCAATAGAGATGACCTGATAAGTTGTTGATGAAGAAGGGGATGCCTTGGGCATCCCCACGCTTAGACGCTTGAGTCTTCTTGAAATATGCTTGGGTGACTCACGGGGGCATCGCCAAGCTTAGGCTTTTCACTCTTATTGATCATAGTATATCATCCTCCTCTCGTGATCCTTGAAAACTTACTTCACACAAAACTAAAAGTAATTCTCATTAGAGAGTTAGTGCATAATCAAAAATTCACATGTTCTGTAAGGACACAATCATCTCCAGTACTTCTGGACATTAGCTACAACCACTGATGTTTTGTGGAGCAAATAAATCAACTCAAACATAGTAAAAGAGAGAATGCAAAATAAAACACAGAATTTGTCAAAAACAGAACAGTTCGTAAAGGCGAATTTTTTCGAGGCACTTAAGTTGCTCAGATCAGAAAACTCAAAACTAATGAAAGTTGCGTACATATCTGCGAATCACGCGTGAATTTTTTCAGAATTTTTCAATGTTTCTGGAGTGCGTACACCTCAAAATGGTGGACAGCAAAAATCTGTCTCTGCGCAGAAATCCAAATCTAGCATCAACTTTCTATTAGAGACTTTACTTGGCACAACAATGCAATAAAATAAGGACACAACGATGTACCGGTCCCTTCTAATGATCAACAAGAAAGCATACCGCAACTCCATCCTAACCAAAGAAAACAGAGACGCAATCAGCAAAAGCAAGCTCAAATGCACACAAAACTCCAATTGCAGAATTAACCTCAAATGCACAAGCAATCTATGTCCAATTGCAGAAATATATATCATCCTATGTCGAATCCACTGTTGAAATGCACACACAAGCTAAATTGGAAGCCTTACCGCTCGGGAACCTAGTCATGGACGCGGCGGGTCTCCGGCCCGATGCCTGCCATGCCAAATACTCCAGGCTCACTGCCGCTCTCCATTTCGCCGCCAACGTCCTGGTGGGGTGCACCAGCACCTCATCTGTCAGCGCTCCGGCCAGGCGCACGGAAGGAGCCCCGCCGTGGGTCGAGCAGGTGGCGGCCGCCGTGGTGGAACGAGCGACCCTGGCGGCGGCGGCGGATCTTATGGCGGCGGATCTGGTGGTGGATCTGGTGGCGACGCGGGACGGCCGTGGCGGCGTAGGTTGTGCTGGCGGCGGCGCTGGTGGCGGCGGCGCTAGTGGTGGTGCTGGCGACGGCCGGTCGGGAGCAGGGCGCGCATGGACAGATTGGGGATCAGGCAGTTGGGCGGTCCCACCTGTAAGTTCCTGGCACATAGGCAGTTAGGCGGTCCCACCTGTAAGTTCAGGGCCCACTGTCAGTAACGCCATCAGACGGAATAGACTTCAAACTTGACGTTTGGGGCAAACTATAGCAGCTGCGAACACACTAAGGGCAAAACTGAGGACGATTCGCAACTAGGGGCAAAACTGAGTCTGAGGAGGTCTCTAAGGGCAATCCATTAAAAAGCCCTTTTCTTTTCGGTGGGGTGCATTAGTAGTGATAAACAAATAGGTTTCTTGCTGCATATAATCCTTAAACAAAACATCATATGAATGTCCAGAAAGTATATAATGTTGTATCCCTACTTATAAACTCATTTGAATCAAAAAGATTCAAGATAAAAGTTCAAAACTTGCATAAAACAAAATGGGACAGAATCTGTTCAGAAAAACAGCAGCAGCAAAACGTATTTTTCTACCCTACCAAACTTTGCCGAAAAATTCCGCAAAAATTCATGCATACAGAGGATGAAAAGTTCCAACTACAGTTCAAATATGAGCTCATTCGGAGTTACAGAATTAGAATTCAAAATCATACCGTGCACAGATTCGTTCAGGAATAAAATCTCTGAACGCTATAAGCAACTTTTTCAAACCAAAATGGGTAAAACTTGGCACTTTATTCAAAATTTCAGAAACTAAACTAAAAACAAACTCTCTTGTTACATCAAGAGGACACAAAGAAAATCACACATAAAAATAACCGGGTTGCCTCCCGCAAAGCGCTTTCTTTATAGCCATATAGCTAGGCTTCTTACTTGTTGTTTATTGAAGATGAAGCTCATGAGGGAGCTTGAACTTTGATGTTCCCCTCTTCCTTGGGAAGTGTTCCATGCACTTCTTGTGTGGAAACTAAAACTTCACGTTCCCCTCTTTCGAATCAATGATGGCACCTGTAGTATGAAGAAAAGGTCTTCCAAGAATAATAGGACTAGATGTTTTACTCCCCATGTCCATGATTAAAAAATCCACAGGCACAAAAGTCATATGTAACTCTACCATAACATCACTTACTTTCCCTAAAGCATGTTTAATGGAATCATCAGCAAGTGCAAGTTCAATAGAGCATTTTTCAAGATTTTTCAGTTCAAGTACTTCATATAGTTCTTTAGACATGACAGAGACACTAGATCCTAGATCAAGTATAGCATGATGTGTCTCTTTACCAATAGTTACTAGTACCTTGGGAATCCATATATACCCAAGCTTAGGTGGTATCATGGCTTCTTGGTTGTACCTAGCAATTTTCTCTTTCAAGACATGATTAGCAATATAGGAACCAAAGCTAGCTTGATTAGTGTTGATGGAAGGATCACTTGCAAACTTTTGTAAGATAGAGATTAATTCATGCAAGCTACAATTTTCTAAATCAAGCAAAGGATCCTTTCACTAATCATTTTAACTTCCTCAATCCAAACAAGTTTCTCATTCCTTTTCTTTAAAGCAGGATTCGAGGCTATGTGGGGGTCATCCCCTTCCTCAACATAATTTTCAATATCTTTGTACAAAGGTTCTAACATAGAAGATATTATTTCATTCAATTCTCTAGTCAACTTCTTTTTAGACTTAGCATAATTCAATATTGTTTCCATTATTAAGGAAATCCCAGAAAGAGTGTTATTTGTCTTTTTCATGCTAGATTTTGTATGAAGTACAAATGAATGCATCTCATTTTTAGTAGGATAATCTTCCATATAAGTTTGAAGACATAACGTTGACCTATCCATAGAGACTTTTAGTTGCTTGATTCCAGTTTCATCTTTTGATTCTATGGAATTCCCAAATAAATTTCCCATTAAGTTATTAGCATGTGAGGGATTTCCAGAGGCAAATCTTCCACTAGTTAATGAATCTATAAAGCTTTTTGACCAGCCATCTATCCCTTTATAGAAGTTTCTTATCAAAGTAGCAGGGGTATATTTAATGACACCATTTTTACTAATGTCCTTAATTCTATACCAAGCATCCATTAATGACTCTCCATAGTATTGACCAAAGTTGCTCATTTCAACACTAGGATTCATTTTGGCAAAGTTTTTATGTATTTTTTTAAGTTTTTATGCAAAACTGAAAATAAAATGAGTCTCACAAATGCAAACCGAATTACAAATGCAAGACAATGACAAAACAAATAATTTTGCTTTGAAGGTAAAGATGGATAAGGTGATGCTCACGTACGTGCAACCTCCCCAAGCTTAGGTGTTAGCACAAGTTGGTGATGTTGACTTTGTTGTGATCTCCTTGGATAAACCTTCGCAGCTATGATTCCCCGGCAACGGCGCCAGAAAACAGTCTTGATGGCCCATGAAGAGGTTGATCTACGGCTCCAGAAAACAGTCTTGATCTCCTATGCGTAGTTACATGCGTCAAAAGTAAATGGGTTAGGTTGAGACTCCAAGTGCAGAGTGTGTAGTAAGTGGAAGACGTGTTTTCCCCACGAGGGTGACTCGAGGGTTTAATATCGAACTCTCGGGGAATCATAAGTGAAAAGTTTATCTCCTTGTCCTTCGTTTTGGTCACCTACAAAACAAAGTTAAATGTTTTGGTCCTCAACCTCACCTGTGGCTGTCAAGCACAAGTTGTAAGAATGATATCAAGATAATTATGCAATGCAAAAAGTAATAACTATGCAATGGTGGTGAATAAATGTGCAAGGATGATGATAACAATGATGAATGATATTTTTGGGTTTTTTATGATGAATGCAGGATGTAAAAGTGTTTTTGTATTTTCGGATTTAATAATTGCAGAAAATGGAAAAGTGGTAAAAGTTGTTGGAAAGGTGTTTCTTATGATTAAAAATGGACCGAGGTTCATGGTTTCACAAATGCACTCTCTCTTTAATAACGTGGCAGACAATGGACACGTAGAGTTGACATATGAGATTGCAACACATGGTTTGATATCAAGTTACTTATTATATGGGCATCCTAACATAGAGATCTTTTGGTTATTAATCTCACTTATACTCCACCAAGATGCGAACTAAATCATAACACCTTAGTAATTAAGATAACTCAGAGTATAGCTTTAAGTATCATGACATGAAGTTAAAATAAGAACATGCTAGATCTAGTCACGGAGAAGTGGCAAGTCACCCACAACCCATGTAGCATGGTATTTTTGTTTATCCCTAGTGAGGTAACAAAGTAAGGTAAAACACCCAAGTGGATCGCGATATTGCAGTGGTCAACTTACCGCACTCACCACACCCCCGTTACTCCAACTAATGCACACATCACCCCACACACGCTCTCATAAAGATGCTTGATCATAACAAGTAGATAAGAACGGGGTACATAATATGCATATATACTCATAACTGAAACAAACATTGCAATCTCAAACATATATTAACTCATAAAAAGATCCACCACATAGGAATTACAACGATGACCGTAATCATGTTCAGCAGCACATACGGTACTAATTCGTGAAGCTCAAAGAGAGGAGAGATACATAAGTTACTTCCACAAACCCATAGTCCAGAGGTGGACTACTCCCTCTTCATCATGGAGACGGTGGAGATGTCGATGGAGAAGATGGAGACCACGCCGGCAGCGCCCCGCCGGAGTTTCCCCCCCTCCAATCTGCAGCTCCAGATCTTTGTTTTCGTGTTTCTGTCTTGTGGCGGCGCTTGTTTTCGAGAACGCCGTGGGACTTCTTTTATAGGAGTTTTTAGGTCAAGACGAAGTCGGTGGAGAAAAGATCGACGGCAGCGGAGCCTCGAGGGCCAAAAGGGTGGGGCCCCGCGGCCAGGTACAGAGGCCACATGGGCCCCCCTCTTTTGGGCTTCCGGCCTCTGTTTGCTTGCTTCCTTCGCTCCCAAGTCTTCCTCCTTCCAAAATAATGACGCATGTATTTTTCCAGGTTATTTGGACGTCGTTTCGGTCCCTGAAACTTAAAAGGAAAAAATAGGGTTTTCTGCCTACGCAGAGTTAATTCCATAAAACAAGGAAATAAATATTTTATTCCCAAAAATCATTATATAACAGTGATATAACCCTTATATGTTGCAAATATGATTGGAATATGAGTGATGTAGTGCAAAGTTCATGTATGCATTTTACATGCATCAACAGGGTGTCGGGAAGAGCTTTAGAACCCTCCCTAGTTAGGGTTGACGGCGGTGGCGGCTCTGGAACTTTTCGTGGATAACGGCCCGGGTGTCGGGTTTTCCCGAATAGGTGAATTTATAGGCGAAGGGGCGATGTCGGTGGAGACCCGAGGGGCCCACACCATGTCGTGGTGCGCCGGGAGGTGGGGCCGCGCCGCCACGTGGTTTGGCCGTCTCCTCGGTCCCCTTCATGTCTCCTTCGAACTCCGTGTACGTGACAGGAAAATAGGACCGTGGGCTTTTTTTCGTCCAATTCCGAGAATATTTCCAGAACAACTTTTCTGAAATACAAAAACAGCAGAAAACAGGAACTAGCACGGTCGCATCTTGTTAATTGGTTAGTCCTAGAAAATGCATAAAAATGATATAAAGTGTAAATAAAACATGTAGCAATTGGTATAATATAAGCATGGAACATCAGAAATTATGGATACGTTGGAGACGTATCAAGCATCCCCAAGCTTAGTTCTACTCGTCCTCGAGTAGGTAAAACGATAACAACAAAATAATTTCTGAGGAGACATGCTTTCACACAATCTTGATCAAATAATATTGCAAGGCTCATGTCATGAATGAAGTGACTCAAGGCAATGGTCTATAGTTTTGCTAACAAATAGATAAAGAGTAAATAACTGAATCATATAAGCAAAAACTTTTCATGGAAAGTACTTTCAAGACAAGCATCAAAAAGTTTTGCATAAGAGTTAACTCATAAAGTAATAGATTCTAAGTAAAAGGCATTGAACCACCACATAGGAAGATTTAAGTTTCAGCAATTGCATTCAACTTTCAACATGTATATCTCATGGATAATTGTCAACACAAAGTAATATAACAAGTGCAATAAGTAAGCATATAAGAATTGTTGCACACAAAGTTGACACGAGTATTTGCTTCTGAGATAGAAAGAAGTAGGTAAACGGACTCAACATAAAAGTAAAAGAAAGGCCCTTCGCAGAGGGAAGCAGGGATTAAATCATATGCTAGAGCTTTTTAAGTTTTTGAAATCATATAGAGAGCATAAAGTAAGTTTTTGAGAGGTGTTTGTTGTTGTCAACGAATGGCAGTGGGCACTCTATCCCTTTGTCACCCAGACTTTCAAGAGCGGCTCCCATGAAGGACGTTATTTCTACCCAAGGGTAGATCATCCATCTTCTCTTTTGTTTACACATGCATATTTATAAATTGGTATGACACTCCTCTCAACCTTTGCTTACACAAGCCATGGCTAACCGAATCCTCGGGTGCCTTCCAACAATCACATACCATGGAGGAGTGCCTATTTGATAATGTTTAACACTTTGAAATTTGCTTCTGATAAATCATGGCAAAACATGTGAAGAGAATTAAGCAGTTATAGTTGTAATTAATTGGGACTGGGCACTCCATTTGCCAGCTCTTTTTGCAAAGTTATTGGATAAGCGGATGTATATGCCACTAGTCCATTGGTGAAAGTCTGTTATGAGTAAATGACAAGGTTGATAGAGAAAACTTCACATAACTTCCTCATGAGCTATAAAACATTGACACAAATAAGGAGTAATAAAGTTTTGAATAGTTTAAAGGTAGCACATGAAGTATGTACTTGGAATGGCAGGAAATACCACATAATAGGTAGTTATGGTGGACATAAATGGCATGGGTTTTGGCTCAAGGTTTGGATGCACGAGAAGCATTCCCTCTCAGTACAGAGTTTAGGCTAGCAAGGTTGTTTGAAGCAAACACAGGATATCAACTGGTACATCAATACTTACATGAAAACATATTGCAAGCATTATAAGACTCTACATTGTCTTCCTTGTTACTCAAATACTTTTACCAGAAAATTTCTAGACCTTAGAGATACCAAACATGCAAACCAAATTTCAACAAGCTCTACGGTAGTTCTCCACTAATTGGTTTTAACTACATGATGCAAGAGCTTAAACATGATCTACTTGAGAGCTCAAAACAATTGCAAAGTATCAAATTATCCAAGACAATGATCTACAAGAATGAGTATGTCTTTTCAATATACCATCTACCACATGTAGCATTTTATGTTTCCAACCAAACACCAATCAACTTATTTCAACACAAAACTCTCCAATAATACAACAATAAAACAAGAGAGTACTTCTCTACAAGAACTAACAGCTCAGAGATGCATGAAAAACAGGAGCTAAAAGTATTGCAGCAGCTAGTCAAGAATACTCAACAAATATAAGTGAAGAATACGAGTATTCATATGAAAAAGCGGAGCGTGTCTCTCTCCCACACAAGAATGCTAGGATCCAATTTATTCAGAAAATAAAATAACAAAGCAAAAATAAAAGCACACATATGCTCCAAGTAAAGCACATAAGATGTGAAAGAATTAAAATATAGTTTCACTAGAGATGACCTGATAAGTTGTTGATGAAGAAGGGGATGCCTTGGGTATCCCCAAGCTTAGACGCTTGAGTCTTCTTGAAATATGCTTGGGTGACCCACGGGGGCATCCCCAAGCTTAGGCTTTTCACTCTTTTGATCATATATATCATCCTCCTCTCGTTATCCTTGAAAACTTCCTTCACACAAAACTAAAAGTAATTCTCATTAGAGAGTTAGTGCATAATCAAAAATTCACATGTTCTGTAAGGATACAATCATCTCCAGTACTTCTGGACATTAGCTACAACCACTGATGTTTTGTGGAGCAAATAAATCAACTCAAACATAGTAAAGAGAGAATGCAAAATAAAACGCAGAATTTGTCAAAAACAGAATAGTTCGTAAAAACAAATTTTTTCGAGGCACTTAAGTTGCTTAGATCAGAAAACTCAAAACTAATGAAAGTGCGTACATATCTGTGAATCACGCGTGAATTTTTTCAGAATTTTTCAATGTTTCTGGAGTGCGTACACCTCAAAATGGTGGACAGCAAAAATCTGTCTCTGCGCAGAAATCCAAATCTAGCATCAACTTTCTATTAGAGACTTTACTTGGCACAACAATGCAATAAAATAAGGATACAAAGGAGTTGTTACAGAAATAAACAATGGGTTGTCTCCCATAAGCGCTTTTCTTTAACGCCTTTCAGCTAGGCGCAGAAAGTGAAAGTCAAGTGTTTCCAAGTGAAGAAGCATCAACATTATAATGTGTTCTAATAATAGAATCAAAATGTAGCTTCATTTTCTTTCTAGGGAAGTGTTCCATACCTTTCTTGAGTGGGAACTGGTACCTAATATTTCCTTCCTTCATATCAATAATGGCACCAACAGTTCTAAGAAAAGGTCTTCCCAAAACAATAGGACAAGAAGCATTGCATTCAATGTCCAAAACAATAAAATCAACGGGGACAAGGTTATTGTTAACCATAATGAGAACATCATCAACTCTCCCCAAAGGTTTCTTCATAGCATTATCAACAAGATAAACATCCAAATAACAGTGTTCCAAAGGTGGCAAATCAAGCATATCATAGAATTTCTTAGGCATAACAGAAATGCTAGCACCAAGATCACATAAAGCATTATAATCAAAATCATTCACCTTCATCTTAATGATGGGCTCCCAACCATCTTCTAACTTCCTAGGGATAGAAGCTTCATGTTTTAATTTCTCTTCCCTAACTTGCATGAGAGCATTTGTAATATGTTTTGTAAAAGCCATATTTATAGCACTAGCATTAGGACTTCTAGCTAGCTTTTGTAAGAACATAATTAGTTCAGAAATATTAAAATCATCAAAATCAAAATCATTATGATCAATGGTAATGGAACCATTGTCTCCCATATTTCGAAAAATTTCAGCACTTTTATCAGGAACAGTTTTAGTGGTTTTAGGCAATTTTAAACGTTTTGCAGAAGTAGTAGAAACATTGCCAACACCAATTATGTTACCATTGATAGTAGGAGGTTTACTAGAATGTGAAACATCAGCATTATTAGTGGTGGTAATAGTACAAACTCTAGCTATACTATTCTCTTTATCAATTTTATCCTCTCTTTTCCACCTAGCATGCAACTCAGCCAACATCCTAATATTGTTGTCAATTTTAACTTGGATAGCATTGGCAGTAGCAAAAGACTTGTTCTCTTTAACATCATTAGGCATAACTTTAGTTTCAAAAGATCAACATCAAGAACAAGGCTATCAACTTTAGAAGCAAGAACATCAATTTTACCAAGCTTTTTCTCAACAGATTTATTAAAAGCAGTTTGTGTACTAATAAAATCCTTAAGCATGGCTTCAAGATCAGAGGGTACACTTCTATTATTGCTGTAAGAATTACCATTGGAATTGACATAACCATTACCATTATTTGAAGGATAAGGTTTATAATTGTTACTACCAAAATTATTCCTATAAGCATTGTTGTTGAAATTGTTGTTTTTAATGAAGTTCACATCAACATGCTCTTCTTGAGCAACCAATGAAGCTAAAGGAACATTATTTGGATCAACATGAGATTTACCATTCACAAGCATAGACATAATAACATCAATCTTATCACTCAAGGAAGAGGTTTCTTCAACAAAATTTACCTTCTTACCTTGGGAGTTCTTTCGGTGTGCCATTCAGAATAATTAATCATCATATCATCAAGAAGATTTGATGCAGCACCCAAAGTGATGGACATAAAGGTACCTCCAGCAGCCGAATTCAGAAGGTTTCTTGAAGAAAAATTCAGTCCTGCATAAAAGGTTTGGATGATCATCCAATCAGTCAGTCCATGGGTGGAACAATTCTTTACCAATAATTTCATCCTTTCCCATGCTTGGGCAACATGTTCATTATCAAATTATTTGAAATTCGTAATGCTACTTCTCAAGATATAATCTTAGCAAGAGGATAATATTTTCCAATGAAAGCATCTTTGCATTTAGTCCATGAATCAATACTATTTCTAGGCAAAGATAGCAACCATTCTTTAGCTCTTCCTCTCAAAGAGAAAGGAATAATTTTAGTTTAATAATATCTCCATCTATATCCTTATACTTTTGCATCTCACAAAGTTCAACAAAATTATTAAGGTAAGCAGCAGCATCATCAGTACTAACACCAGAAAATTGCTCTGTCATAACAAGATTTAACAGAGCAGGTTTAATTTCATAAAAGTCTGCTTTAGAAGCAGGTGGAGCAATAGGAGTGCATATGAAATCATTATTATTTGTGCTAGTGAAGTTACACAACTTGGTGTTCTCAGGAGTACTCATTTTCGCAAAAATAAAACTAGGCCGAAATACAAAAATAAATGCAAGTAACTAATTTTTGTGTTTTTGATAAAGACAAGCAAACAAGACAAAATAAAAATAAACTAAGCAGGACAATAACAAAGTAAAGAGATTGGAAGTGAGAGACTCTCCTTGCAGAAGGCTTGATCTCCCCGGCAACGGCGCCAGAAAAAGTGCTTGGTGACGTGAAAGACACACGTTCGTTGGGAACCCCAAGAGGAAGGTATGATGAGTGCAGCAGCAAGTTTTCCCTCAGTATGAAACCGAGGATATCAAACCAGTAGGAGATGAAGACACTTCTGAAGGTGTCAACGGCGCCATAAAAAGTGTTGTTGGAAGGAGTGCTTCCTCTTCCTGACAATGGTGCCAGAAAAAGTCTGCGTCGAAGGGGAGGTCCTGGCGGTTGACTTGGAACCTGCACACAACACAACCAAAATACTTTGCCCCAACTTAACAGTGAGCTTATCAATCTCACCGGCTTGCTGAAAACAAAGGATTAGACATATGATGTTTGTTTGTAGAGAATGAAATAAAACAATGATTATAGTAGGTTGTATTATCAGATGTAAAAGAATGGACCAGGGTCCACAGTTCACTAGTGGTGTCTCTCCATAAAAGATAACTAACATACTGGGGAAACAAATTACAGCTGGGCAATTGACAATATTGAGAAGTGCATAATAATGCATGTACAAGTTATGGTGTCTACTATGAGATTTACTTGGTCATTACAACATGGTACACAGACCGCTATCCAGCATGCATCTGTGCCTAAATAGTCCACCTTCAGGTTAGCATCCGCACCCCTTTCAGTATTGAGTTGCAAGCAACAGACTATTGCATTAAGTAAAGTGCATAATGTAAGCAACACAATTATCCTTAGACAAAGCATCACTATTTTACCCCTAGTGGCAACAGCACATCCACAACCTTAGAGGTTGTTGTCACTCCCCCAGATTAAATGGAGACTGAACCCACTATCTAGCATAAATACTCCCTCTTGGAGTCACAAGCATCAACTTGGCCAGAGTATCAACAAGCAACGGAGAGCATGCAAGATCATAACTAAAATAGACATGATAATTCAATAATAACCTTGACATAGTATCAATATTCATCGGATCCTAGCAAACACAACATGTAGCATTACAATAAGATGATCTTGATCATGATAGGCTGTTCACAAGATCTAAACATGATGGCACAAGAGGAGAAGACAACCATCTAGCTACTGCTATGGACCCATAGTCCAAGGATGAACTACTCACACATCACTCCGGAGGCAGGCATGGCAATGTAGAGCCCTCCGGTGATGATTCCCCTCTCCGGCAGGGTGCAGGGAAGAGCTTCAGAACCCTCCCAAGTTAGGGTTGACGGCGGCGGCGGCTCTGGAACTTTTCATGGATAATGGCTCAGGTGTCTAGGGTTTTCCCGAATAGTTGAATTTATAGGCGAAGGGGCGACGTCGGTGGAGACCCGAGGGGCCCACACCATGCAGTGGCGCGCCGGGAGGTGGGGCCGCGCCACCACATGGTGTGGCTGCCTCCTCGGTCCCCTTCGTGTCTCCTTCGGATTCTGTGTACGTGATAGGAAAATAGGACCATGGGCTTTTGTTTCGTCCAATTCCGAGAATATCTCCAGAACAAATTTTCTGAAATACAAAAACAGCAGAAAACAGAAACTAGCACTGTCGCATCTTGTTAATAGGTTGGTCCCAGAAAATGCATAAAAATGATATAAAGTGTAAATAAAACATATAACAATTGGTATAATATAAGCATGGAACATCAGAAATTATGGATACGTTGGAGACGTATCAGCCATCTACTTCCAAGACTTCTTCCTGGGCTTAGCATGTGAGTAACTTTGTTTACTTCTTTGTACTCGAAGCCCTTTTTGCTTAGCTGACACGATTTGTGTGTGTTTTGCAGCCATTCTTCTGCAACATGGTCGCATCAGGCAAAGCTTATGTCCAGATGGAGGATGAACGGGACTCCCTTCTCTCCGACCTGGACCAACTAAGCCGTAAGTTGTGCTGGCTTCACCTAAATTTTTTTACCTGTTTTTATGTTTTCTTGTAATTGAGGTGTTCATTGTCTATCACAGGCGACAAGAAATTAGCCGAGGAGCGGGCATCTGATCTGGAGAAGCGAGTGAGAGAGATGGAGAAGCAACTCGCCGATCAGCGAACTGGCTCGAAGAAAGAGCTAGACGACGCCCGAAATGCGGCCACCTTACGCGAGAAAGAATATGTTGGGCGGCTATCCAGCCTTGCGTGTGTCATTGAAGGTTTGTAAATTTCCTCTCTGACTGTGTTTTCCTCTTTTCTCTCGTGCTAATAGTCGTTTTATTTCTTTTTTGAACATATGAAGGAGTTGTTGGTGTACCAACACCCGCAGATGGGGTGAGTGACGACCTGTCACTTGATCATGCTCTCGGGGAGCTGGATGCTGCGATTATGCAAGCGAAGAACTCCCTGGCCACTTCCTCAAGTATACTTGGCGCTATGTTCTAGGAAGTGCTTCCATCAAGCGAGGTTCCTTCGACTGCCCAAGGCTTTGCAGACGTCCTTGGTCCAGGCTCCTCGACTATGGCAGCTTTTGCTCGCGATCTCACAGTACGCGGCTTGGAGTCCACCCTCAAGCTCCTCTTAGGAAACAGCGTATCGATTGATTACGAGACTATACTGTCTGACTTCCCCAAAAAGTCAGATGGGAAGCCGTTGTCCTTGAAGAGTGTGACTGATGCGCTGTGCGGCTGTCTGACATCTGCATCCACACTATGGAGCGCATGTCATCTATGATCGCTGCTCAGTCTCAGTCGCGTAGGGCTAGGTCGGAGTCTTTGTTCCATGTTTAGGGTAGCTGCTTCTTTATGACTTGTATTATAATTCACATGAATCATGTGTTCTTTTGCTACTCTGTTATGCGAATGAATGCTATGATGTATAAATGCTTAATTTGATCACATGTATTTGAGTCACTTTGCTTCTTATTTCTCTTTTGAGATTTTGTGCTTATGCTTTGGACAGCCGCCTGAACGTACGTCAGCCAAGCCCACACTACCTCATACTGACACTCGGACGCCCGCTCAAGTGGCTAATGATATCAAAGTGTTAGCATATGCCAAGAAATGAGTGGCAAAACTGGAGCAGGAACTAAAGAATGCCCAAACTGAGCTAAAAATACTCAAGGGGATGTCAGCTTATGCCACCCAACGAGAAGATTATGTGCTTGGCAAAGTGGAAATTGTGAACAGGCAGCTCGATGGTGAGGATTGCTCTTTTGGTTTCTACATAAGTTGTGGCATAGCTCTTTTGCTTACTCGACGTGTATCCTGCAGTTTTTGTTCTCAGCTTCGATGCTGAAGAGGAGTGTGTCAACGAACGCGAATAGTGTTGCTAATGATCCCACGTCTGGTCGTCAACACTTTTGGTTGGACATATTTCGTGCCTGGAAGCTTGCCACGCTGAAGGATCGAGTGTTTCGTGGCGTCATCCTTCTTGAGGGGTGCAGGGCGGCATTTATGCACATCAACCACTACTTGTTTCCTACTGGGCCGCAGCCACAGGGAATCCATGCGTTGGTCGACCTCTTTCAATCTTCAGATACAATTCGGGAGGCAATCACCCGAAGAGTTGTGCTTGGAGCCAATGCCGCCATGGCATATGTTCGTAGCCAGCGGCCTATTTTGCAACTTCCTCCTCCTGCGATTGGCTCACAGCTGGACCAAGAAGATCTAGACGGGACTGTGGCTGCTGCCAATACGTTGGTGGAGCGTTTTTATGATCAACTCATTGGCCCTAACATGCCCATTAAAGATGAGCCAATGTAAATCTTTATACTTTGTATAGTAGAATATACGCAGATCTGTAGCCCCCGAGCCTGCCGAGTGGGGTGTGTAAAACAATATCTTATTAACTTAAGTAATTGTCCAGCCCCCGAGCCTGTCGAGTGAGGTGTATGTAACAATTTCTTACTTATCTTATGCAATTATCCAGCCCCGGAGCCTGTCGAGCGGGGTATATGATACAATGTTTTACTAGCTTGTGTAATTATCTAGCCCCCGAGCCTGTCGAGTGTGGTGTGTGAGGCTAGCTTAATATGATTTTGCTTTTTTGTTCTGTATTTCGAGTAATCGAATATTGATTGGAAATATGACTGTGTGAACAGTTTGGTTTGAGACCCAGCCCCTGAGTAGTCGGGCGCGGCTGAGTTTTTGTTTACATACTTATGACCCAGCCCCCGAGTACTCGGGTGGGGTGCGAATTTGTTATGTTTTATGAGAGAGATTTTATGATCCAACCCCCGAGGCTTCGGGTGTGGAGAAAGAAGAAAATATGCGAATAACTCATAGAGGAACACTTTTCTTTATTCCAACTATTGGCCAGCAAGCCGCCTCGTTAAAAACCTTCCAGTCCCCTTAGGTACCCTGGTAAGGGAAAGAGTGCGTCTGAAACCTACTGGCTTTTTGACATTGTGGTCTATTACATTGGCGAGTAAGGAGTCTAAGCGTAGAAACGACGCAAGTGCGCCACATTCCATGGGTTATTTGATAGCTATCCTGTCTTCGCGTGCTTCAGCCGATAAGCTCTACCATCGATGACCTCAGTGATGATGAAGGGTCTTTCCCATGGAGAGGCAAGCTTGTGCACCTTCTTCTACTTCAGTCGAAGTACTAAATCTCCTACCATGAACGACCTTGTGCGCAGTCGACGACTGTGATAGTTGCGGAGATCCTGCTGGTAAACGACTATGCGAGCAAGTGCCGTGTTGTGTGCTTCTTCGAGCAAGTCGACTGAGTCTTCGAGTGACTCGTTTGCGTCATCTTCATCATATACTTCGACTCGGGGTGCGCTGAACTTCACCTCCGGTGGCAGTACTGCCTCTGCGCCATAGACCATAAAAATGGTGTGAATTGTGTCGAGGCGTTTGGAGTTGTACGTAAAATCCATAGGACTGCTGGGAGCTCGTCGACCCAGGCACCCGCAACCCGTTTGAGTGGTACCAGCAATCTCTTCTTGATGCCAGTGCATACAAGCCCATTGGCCTTTTCGACTTGTCCGTTGGACTGTGGATGCGCCACCGATGCATAGTTGAGCGTGATATGTAGCTCTTTGCAGAAGGAACGAAATTCTTCGGCTGTGAAGTTGGTACCGTTGTCTGTGATGATGCTGTTTGGGATGCCGAAACGGTACACGATGGATCTTATGAAATTGACTGTTGTAGCGGCAGTCGAGCTTGTGATGGGAACTGCTTCAATCCACTTAGTGAATTTGTCCACTGCCACCAATAGATGAGTATGTCCTCCAGGCGAGGATTTTTTTGAGTGGTCCAACCATATCGAGCCCCCATTGGGCGAAAGGCCAGGCCAAAGGTATAGTTTTTAACGCCGATGCGGGTGCATGAGGTTTGGTGGCGAATTTTTGACACCCGATGCACCTTTTGACTATGTTTTCTGCGTCTTTGAGTGTTGTAGGCCAGTAAAATCCTGCTCTGAAGGCTTTGGCTACGAGTGATCGACTGCTGGCATGATGCCCGCAGGTACCTGCATGAATATCACGAAGTATTTCTTTGTCATCCTCGAATGCTATGCATCTTTGAAACATACTTGAGACGTTGCACTTGTATAATTCACCGTTGATTATGGTGTATGCTTTGGATCATCGAGTAACTTGTCGTGCATCTATTACGTCTTCTGGTAGCTCATCGCGGAGCATGTATGCCAAGAAGGGTTGAGTTCACATTGGCACTACTTGATCACCATGACAGAGGAGTACTGCGACTGGCGGATCCTCTGAACTAGGCGCTTTGTCCTTGGATGTGGCCTTCGAAGTAGGCGAAGGTCGCTTCTCCTTGATGGACCTGTGCTCAATGCGCTCCAGGAAGACACCTGCTGGTATTTGCGCTTTTGTGGAGCTTATGTTGGCTAACCTGTCTGCTTCTTCGTTACTTTCTCTCCCAATATGACATAGCTCGCAACCGTCGAATCCTCCCTCCAGTGTGTTGTAGAGGTCTCGATATGCGATCATGTTGTCAGCTATGGCATCACAAGCTTTCATCGTTTGTTGCACGACCAGGCTAGAGTCAACATAGATCATCAGCCGAGTGCATCCCAATGCCTTGGCCATTCGCATACCATGGATCAGGCCTTCGTATTATGCTTCGTTGTTGGACAGGAACTCGAAATCCATCTACAGGACGTAGTTGAGCTTGTCTCCTTTAGGTGATATGAGTACGACCCCTGCTCCTACGCCTTCATTTTTCTTGGACCCATCAAAGTACATGGTCCAGGAGTTAGATACGTCAGGAACTCCTGGCAGCTGAGCTTCTATCCACTCGGTTGTGAAGTCGGGTAGGACCTGCGCTTTGAAGGCCTTCGGGTGTGCGTATGTGATTCCCACTCGGTTGTGCCACTTTGCGACTCGCCCAGTTGCATTGGGGTTTGTGAGGACATCCCCCATTGCGGATTTGCTGATCACCGTTATCGGGTGCTCGGAAAAGTAGTGAGACAACTTCCTAGACGTCATGAAAACAGCGTATGCTAGCTTTTGATAGTGCGGGTACCGCTATTTGGATGGAGATAGGACCTCGCTGACGTAGTAGATTGGTCTTTGTACACTCTGAGCCTTTCCTTCTTCCATGCGTTCGACTACCAGGACAGTACTCATCACTCGATTGGTAGCCGAGACGTACAGGTACAGTGGTTCCTTTTCCCTGGGTGCCACCAGGATTGGAGGATTTGTGAGGATTCGTTTGAGATCGATGAAGGCTGCTTCAGCTTCGGCTGTCCACTCGAACTTGTATGCCTTCTTCATCAGTCGATAGAGTGGTAGCGCCTTCTCGCCTAATTTGCTAATGAAGTGACTGACTGCTGCCACTCGACCTGCTAACTGTTGCACTTCGTAGAGCTTTGTAGGCCTTTGCATGGTGAGTATGGCATGTATCTTCTCAGGGTTTGCTTCTATTCCACGAGCTGAAACCAAGTACCCTAAGAGTTCTCCGGTTGGCACACCGAATGTACACTTATCTGGATTGAGCTTGATGTTGTAATTCTTGAGATTGTCGAAGGTTTCACGTAGATCTACGAGTAGTGTGCTCTCTTCTTTTGTTTTGATGACTATGTCATCAACATACACTTCGACGTTATGACCAATTTGCTTCTTCAGACAATTTTGCAACATACGCTGGTATGTAGCACCTGCGTTTTTGAGCCTGAAGAGCATTGTGGTGTAACAATATACTCCGAGTGGAGTTGTGAACGCTGTTTTTTCTTCATCTTCGACTTTCATCCGTATCTGGTGATACCCAGAGTATGCATCCAGAAAGGATAAGCGTGCGCATCCTGCGGTGGAGTCGATGATCTGATCGATTCGTGGAAGTGGAAAGTGATCCTTTGGGCAACACTTGTTTAGCTACGTGAAGTCTATGCACATCCGAAGAGCGGCAATTTTCTTCTTCTCGATGAGCACGGGGTTGGCCACCCAATCTGACTTCTTGCTTTCTCGAATGAAGTTTGCTTTGAGTAACCGGTCGACTTCTTTTTCTATAGCTTCTGTTTTTGGACCAGAGACACGACGTGTTGTTTGCTTAACTGACCTAGAGCCTAGAGTAAGTTGAAGAGAGTGCTCGGCGAATTTCCTGGGAATACCTGGCATGTCGGCTGGACACCACGCAAATATGTCCCAGTTCTCACGGAGAAATTTGACGAGCGTGCTTTCCTATGCAGAAGTTAGGCTTGTGGACACCCTGACTGTCTTTGACGGATCAGTCGGGTGGACTTGATGCTTCCTTATGTCATTCATGGCGCTGAATGCCCTGTCGACTGCTTGCTTCTTATGCTCAGGCATGAGTGTTTGGTCATTGGTGAGTGAGAGATCGGCGAAAGTTTGCTCCATGTCGAACATCTCTGAGATCTTGCTGAAATCTCGGTCACAAGCATCGGACCTTTGGAAGTTTCCGTTAACTGTAATGAGTCTCTTGGGTCCTGGCATCTTCAACTTGAGGTATGCATAATGTGGTACTGCCATGAATCGGGCAAACGTTGGGCGTCCCAGTATGGCATGATATTGTGACTTCCAGTTGACGACTTCGAACTCAATCGACTCCGACCTAAAGTGACTTGCGTCGCCGAACGTAACGTCGAGTTGTATTGTGCCTTCTGGGAGAACAGCTTTACCTGAAACAATACCATGAAAGGTGTTTGAGGACTTGGGTAAGTTTTCGACTGACCTATTCATCCTGCGGAGCGTGTCGGCGAAGATGATGTTGATGTCGCTGCCCCCGTCCATGAAGACCTTGGTCATGGCGTATCCACCGATCTGGGCGTCAAGTACCAGGGCTGCGTGTCCCGGTCGATAGACTGATGGTGGGTGGTCCTCCCGATTGAAGGTGATCATAGTCTCGGATCCTTTCAAGAAGTCTGGCACGGCTGGTGGTGCCATGACTGCCATATTGACATGTCGAGTATGGAGCTTCTACTGTCTGTTAGAGGAACACCCTTTTTGGATCATGTACATCTGTCCTTGAGGCTTCGGGTACTGATCCTCTGTTGCTTGTGGTATGTGATGTATGGCTCCCGCAACATGGCTTCCTGCGCTATGTGATACGTCCATTTTGCATCACTATTTTATATCATAATTTACTGCTATTCATCGATATATTTCATATTTAGAAGTGTTACTTATGTTATTTTACCTATTTTGCATGTTTGATGAATAATGGAGAATTGGACACCGGAGTCAGGATTCTGCTGGAAAAAGCGCCGTCGAGATGCACTATTTTTGAAGATCAATAAATCGAAGGAGACATATGGAAGTCCCTATTTTACCAGATAACGAAGGAGGCCAAAAGGGGAGGCTGAGAAGGGCCAAGGTGGGCCCTCCTCACCAGCTGGCGCGGCGGGCCCACCAGCCACGCCGCCAGGTGGTTTGGGGGCCCTGGCCCACCTCAGCCGTTCCCCCTTCGTGTACTTGACCCCCTGGGAACCCTAACACACGGAGGACGGCCATCGAAATATTCCGCCGCCTCCACGAGGCGGAAAACACCAGAGAGCGAAAAGCTCCCCTGCAGAAAGAAATCTGCCGGGGGAAATTCCCTCCCGGAGGGGGAAATCGTCACCATCATCACCGTCATCGAGCTGGACTTCATCGGGATCATCATCATCATCTCCACCACCAACATCATCATCACCGCCGCTGCACCCCGTCTCCGCTGTAACATCTAGGGCAGAACCTTGTCTATTTCATAGGGGAAACTCTCCCGGTGTTGATTACTCTTGTTATTGATGCTATTGGGTGAAACCATTGGATTAAGTTTTATGTTCAGATTGTTATTCATCATCATATCACCTCTGATCATGTTTTGTATGATGTCTTGTGAGTAGTTCGTTTAGTTCTTGAGGACATGGGAGAAGTCTTGATGTTAGTAGTGAATTATGTTGAGTAATATTTAATGGTTTGATGCTTAAGTTGTGGTGTTATTCTTCTAGTGGTGTCATGTGAACGTCGACTACATGATACTTCACCTTTATGGGCCTAGGGGAATGCATTGTGTATTCGTTTGCCAATTGTGGGGTTGCCGGAGTGACAGAAACCTGAACACCCGTTGGTATATCGATGCATGAAGGATAGCAGGATCTCAAAGTTTAAGGCTGTGGTTAGTTTATCTTAATTACTTTCTTGTATTTGCGGATGCTTGCAAGGGGTATAATCACAAGTATGTATTAGTCCTACGAAGGGCGGTGCATTAGCATAGGTTCACCCACACAACACTTATCAGAACAATGAAGATTAATCAACTATATGAAGCGAAAGCACTTGACAATATTCCCGTGTGTCCTCAAGAACGTTTGGTCATTATAAGTACAACAACCGGCTTGTCCTTTGCTGTAGAAAGGATTGGGCCACTCGCTGCAACTATTATTACTGCATTTTATTTACTTGTACTTTATTTATCTGTCATATCAAAAACTCCTAAAAACTTGTCTGTGAGCATTTATAGTGAATCCTTCATCAAAACCGCTTGTCAACACCTTCTGCTCCTCGTTGGGTTCGACACTCTTATTTATCGAAAGTACTACGATACACCCCCTATACTTGTGGGTCATCACTATGCTGTGGCGAAGCTGGAAGTGTCGGGACTGGTTGTGCTGGTGGAGCGGCAACAGGTACTGCCTGAGCGGCTGAGGGTGCCACCCTTTTGAGTTTTACCATGTAATCCATCACCATTTGGTCGAATTCTCTGCAATTCCTCATGGTGTGATTGGAGACTAACCTTCCATCATCTCCTTTGAACAGGTGGAGGCTGCAATGGTCATCCATCTTCTCCTCGAATGTCCTTTTCGGCCTTGCGTCGGTGCGCCTGCGCCACTCTTGCCTTTTGTAATTGCCATTGCGCTGCTCGCGGTCTCGATTGTCATGGCGATCATCATATCGACTGTCGCAGTGATCACTGGGTCGACTGTCTTGGCGATCGTCAGGTCGCCTGTCATCTCGAGCTTGTGCGTCGTTCGGCTGGGAGAATCCAGCTGCTACAAAGTTTGTTCTGTCGTCGTCGTTGTAACGGCTTTTGCGCTTGCGCCTCCGATCATCTCGGTAGCTGAAAGGGCATGGCGCCCCCATGGGTGGTTTTGGTAATTAATGACAATCCCTATGGACTAATGTTTGCATTGAGTTGTACTTGTAGTGCTTTTCCATAGACCATGCTTGAACTCCATATGTTGGATTCAAGGTTATTGATGCCATGAATATATTGATATAATGAAGTATTGGGCATCAAGATCATCGAGGCCATGGATATATACTTGATATGATCAAGAAGAAGAGTATGTGATGACCAAGTTGTTATTGAAGGAGTTATCCAATGATTTGTCATGTGTAAGTTGATCATATTGCAAGTATGTCTTGAAGAAAAGGATTATGTGACATTCATGGTTATCTTCAAAACATCCTCTACTGAAAAGAGAATAAAAGATACAAGGTTGATCAAGATTGATCAACACACAAAGCTCCAAGATTTACCAAGTGGGATCATGTATCTCTTGGTATGGTAAGAAATTGTCCATATAGCTTTGTCAACTAGCCCATTACATGTGTGTGGCATATCTATGTGTGGTTAGGTATCTTTATATGGGTGTGCATCAAATGAAGATTTCATATAGCCCATGGGGATGACGTCAAGCGGTAATTGTCATCAATCTTGAGATGTGCAAGTTCAAGAGAAGTATCTCGAAGATATCATATGCTTGAAGCTTGCCACCCATTTGGAGATAATGGTCATGTGAATATATGCTGATAAGAGACTCTCCCATAGTGGTGTATGGGGGAGAAATAAGTGGATCTTCACCAAGTGAAGCGCGATCAAGAAAGGTGGTCCACTTGGGAAGATCAAGATCGACATCATCTAGTCAAGTGCAATGTGCAAGGCAAAGGTATGATAGGGTTTCTATTTTACCGGTCTCGTGGTGCTAGTTGGGAGATCGGGTTATAGGATAGACACCGTACTATCAAGAGGGGCTCTCGATGGAGCGTAAGCGTATCAGTTGGAGAGAGCTCAAACCTTTGCATTCTTGCCTTCATCATCTTTTTTTGGTTCTTATTTGGTTTTTCTCCTTGTTGGGTTTTGGTGCTTGTTGTGGTCTTCATGACAAGGCCAAGTTCTTCGAAAACGGATTTCATGCGGAAAACTTATTGCGTTTTCGGGTTGGAAATATTATCGGTTTATCCGTGAGGAAAGTTCCACACCTGCCCATGTGTGTCAACTTAACTCTAGTTATGGTTCTTAATATTTCCAACAGAATTGGTTTCACACCTTGTCGCTTCCTTTCCAACAGAATTGGTTTCACCTGTTTTGGAGTTCGAACGAGAAAGTTATTACATTACAGGTTTTACTGTTTCTGTCTGTTATACTCATACAGGGATTCGGATTAACCGATCAATTCGTATCGGATTATCCGATCCTCAAGCGAAGCTCAAATTCGGCTAAGGAACTCGAGCAAAACCGTCCTGCAATTTGTCAGATTATCCGACTCCCACTGGGTCGGATTATCCGGTCTGTCGAAGAGAGCTTCGAACTGGCTCGAAGAAAGAGCTAGACGACGCCCAAAACGCGGCCACCTTACGCGAGAAAGAATATGTTGGGCGGCTATCCAGCCTTGCGCGTGTCATTGAAGGTTTGTAAATTTCCTCTCTGACTGTGTTTCCCTCTTTTCTCTCGTGCTAATAGTCATTTTGTTTCTTTTTTGAACATATGAAGGAGTTGTTGGTGTACCAACACCCGCAGATGGGGTGAGTGACGACCTGTCACTTGATCATGCTCTCGGGGAGCTGGATGCTGCGATTATGCAAGCGAAGAACTCCCTGGCCACTTCCTCAAGTAAGCTTGGCGCTGTGTTCCAGGAAGTGCTTCCATCAAGCGAGGTTCCTTCGACTGCCCAAGGCTTTGCATACGTCCTTGGTCCAGGCTCCTCGACTATGGCAGCTTTTGCTCGCGATCTCACAGTACGCGGCTCGGAGTCCACCCTCAAGCTCCTCTTAGGTAACGGTGTATCGATTGATTACGAGACTATACTGTCTGACTTCCCCAAAAAGTCAGATGGGAAGCCGTTGTCCTTGAAGAGTGTGACTGATGCGCTGTACGGCTGTCTGACATCTGCATCCACACTATGGAGCGCATGTCAACTGTGATCGCTGCTCAGTCTCAGTCGCGTAGGGCTAGGTCGGAGTCTTTGTTCCATGTTTAGGGTAGCTGCTTCTTTATGACTTGTATTATAATTCACACGAATCATGTGTTCTTTTGCTACTCTGTTATGCGAATGAATGCTATGATGTATAAATGCTTAATTTGATCACATGTATTTGAGTCACTTTGCTTCTTATTTCTCTTTTGAGATTTTGTGCTTATGCTTTGGACAGCCGCCTGAACGTACGTCAGCCAAGCCCAAACTACCTCATACTGACACTCGGACGCCCGCTCAAGTGGCTAATGATATCAAAGTGTTAGCATATGCCAAGAAACGAGTGGCAAAACTGGAGCAGGAACTAAAGAATGCCCAAACTGAGCTAAAAATACTCAAGGGGATGTCAGCTTATGCCACCCAACGAGAAGATTATGTGCTTGGCGAAGTGGAAATTGTGAACAGGCAGCTCGATGGTGAGGATTGCTCTTTTGGTTTCTACATAAGTTGTGGCATAGCTCTTTTGCTTACTTGACTTGTATCCTGCAGTTTTTGTTCTCAGCTTCGATGCTGAAGAGGAGTGTGTCAACGAACGCGAATAGTGTTGCTAATGATCCCACGTCTGGTCGTCAACACTTTTGGTTGGACATATTTCGTGCCTGGAAGCTTGCCACGCTGAAGGATCGAGTGTTTCATGGCGTCATCCTTCTTGAGGGGTGCAGGGCGGCATTTATGCGCATCAACCACTACTTGTTTCCTACTGGGCCGCAGCCACAGGGAATCCATGCGTTGGTCGACCTCTTTCAATCTTCAGATACAATTCGGGAGGCAATCACCCGAAGAGTTGTGCTTGGAGCCAATGCCGCCATGGCATATGTTCGTAGCCAGCGGCCTATTTTGCAACTTCCTCCTCCTGCGATTGGCTCACAGCTGGACCAAGAAGATCTAGACGGGACTGTGGCTGCTGCCAATACGTTGGTGGAGCGTTTTTATGATCAACTCATTGGCCCTAACATGCCCATTAAAGATGAGCCAATGTAAATCTTTATACTTTGTATAGTAGAATATACGCAGATCTGCAGCCCCCGAGCCTGCCGAGTGGGGCGTGTAAAACAATATCTTATTAACTTAAGTAATTGTCCAGCCCCCGAGCCTGTCGAGTGAGGTGTATGTAACAATTTCTTACTTATCTTATGCAATTATCCAGCCCCGAGCCTGTCGAGCGGGGTATATGATACAATGTTTTACTAGCTTGTGTAATTATCTAGCCCCCGAGCCTGTCGAGTGTGGTGTGTGAGGCTAGCTTAATATGATTTTGCTTTTTTGTTCTGTATTTCGAGTAATCGAATATTGATTGGAAATATGACTGTGTGAACAGTTTGTTTGAGACCCAGCCCCTGAGTAGTTGGGCGCGGCTGAGTTTTTGTTTACATACTTATGACCCAGCCCCCGAGTACTCGGGTGGGGTGCGAATTCGTTATGTTTTATGAGAGAGATTTTATGATCCAACCCCCGAGGCTTCGGGTGTGGAGAAAGAAGAAAATATGCGAATAACTCATAGAGGAACACTTTTCTTTATTCCAACTATTGGCCAGCAAGCCGCCTCATTAAAAACCTTCCAGTCCCCTTAGGTACCCTGGTAAGGGAAAGAGTGCGTCTGAAACCTACTGGCTTTTTGACATTGTGGTCTATTACATTGGCGAGTAAGTAGTCTAAGCGTAGAAACGACGCAAGTGCGCCACATTCCATGGGTTATTTGATAGCTATCCTGTCTTCGCGTGCTTCAGCCGATAAGCTCTACCATCGATGACCTCAGTGATGATGAAGGGTCTTTCCCATGGAGAGGCAAGCTTGTGCACCTTCTTCTACTTCAGTCGAAGTACTAAATCTCCTACCATGAACGACCTTGTGCGCAGTCGACGACTGTGATAGTTGCGGAGATCCTGCTGGTAAACGACTATGCGAGCAAGTGCCGTGTTGCGTGCTTCTTCGAGCAAGTCGACTGAGTCTTCGAGTGACTCGTTTGCGTCGTCTTCATCATATACTTCGACTCGGGGTGCGCTGAACTTCACCTCCGGTGGCAGTACTGCCTCTGCGCCATAGACCATAAAAATGGTGTGAATTGTGTCGAGGCGTTTGGAGTTGTACGTAAAATCCATAGGACTGCTAGGAGCTCGTCGACCCAGGCGCCCGCAACCCGTTTGAGTGGTACCAGCAATCTCTTCTTGATGCCAGTGCATACAAGCCCATTGGCCTTTTCGACTTGTCCGTTGGACTGTGGATGCGCCACCGATGCATAGTTGAGCGTGATATGTAGCTCTTTGCAGAAGGAACGAAATTCTTCAGCTGTGAAGTTGGTATCGTTGTCTGTGATGATGCTATTTTGGATGCCGAAACGGTACACGATGGATCTTATGAAATTGACTGTTGTAGCGGCAGTCGAGCTTGTGATGGGAACTGCTTCAATCCACTTAGTGAATTTGTCCACTGCCACCAATAGATGAGTATGTCCTCCAGGCGAGGATTTTTTTGAGTGGTCCAACCATATCGAGCCCCCATTGGGCGAAAGGCCAGGCCAAAGGTATAGTTTTTAACGCCGATGCGGGTGCATGAGGTTTGGTGGCGAATTTTTGACACCCGATGCACCTTTTGACTATGTCTTCTGCGTCTTTGAGTGTTGTAGGCCAGTAAAATCCTGCTCTGAAGGCTTTGGCTACGAGTGATCGACTGCTGGCATGATGCCCGCAGGTACCTGCATGAATATCACAAAGTATTTCTTTGTCATCCTCGAATGCTATGCATCTTTGAAACATACTTGAGACGTTGTGCTTGTATAATTCACCGTTGATTATGGTGTATGCTTTGGATCATCGAGTAACTTGTCGTGCATCTATTACGTCTTCTGGTAGCTCATCGCGGAGCATGTATGCCAAGAAGGGTTCAGTTCACATTGGCACTACTTGATCACCATGACAGAGGAGTACTGCGACTGGCGGATCCTCTGAACTAGGCGCTTTGTCCTTGGATGTGGCCTTTGAAGTAGGCGAAGGTCGCTTCTCCTTGATGGACCTGTGCTCAATGCGCTCCAGGAAGACACCTGCTGGTATTTGCGCTTTTGTGGAGCTTATGTTGGCTAACCTGTCTGCTTCTTCGTTACTTTCTCTCCCAATATGCCATAGCTCGCAACCGTCGAATCCTCCCTCCAGTGTGTTGTAGAGGTCTCGATATGCGATCATGTTGTCAGCTATGGCATCACAAGCTTTCATCGTTTGTTGCACGACCAGGCTAGAGTCAACATAGATCATCAGCCGAGTGCATCCCAATGCCTTGGCCATTCGCATACCATGGATAAGGCCTTCGTATTATGCTTCGTTGTTGGACGGAAACTCGAAATCCATCTGCAGGACGTAGCTGAGCTTGTCTCCTTTAGGTGATATGAGTACGACCCCTGCTCCTACGCCTTCATTTTTCTTGGACCCATCAAAGTACATGGTCCAGGAGTTAGATACGTCAGGAACTCCTGGCAGCTGAGCTTCTATCCACTCGGTTGTGAAGTCGGGTAGGACCTGCGCTTTGAAGGCCTTCGGGTGTGCGTATGTGATTCCCAGTGGCTCTATCTCGATGAGCCACTTTGCGACTCGCCCAGTTGCATTGGGGTTTGTGAGGACATCCCCCATTGCGGATTTGCTGATCACCGTTATCGGTGCTCGGAAAAGTAGTGAGACAACTTCCTAGACGTCATGAAAACAGCGTATGCTAGCTTTTGATAGTGCGGGTACCGCTATTTGGATGGAGATAGGACCTCGCTGACGTAGTAGATTGGTCTTTGTACACTCTGAGCCTTTCCTTCTTCCATGCGTTCGACTACCAGGACAGTACTCACCACTCGATTGGTAGCCGAGACGTACAGGTACAGTGGTTCCTTTTCCCTGGGTGCCACCAGGATTGGAGGATTTGTGAGGATTCGTTTGAGATCGATGAAGGCTGCTTCAGCTTTGGCTGTCCACTCGAACTTGTATGCCTTCTTCATCAGTCGATAGAGTGGTAGCGCCTTCTCGCCTAATTTGCTAATGAAGTGACTGACTGCTGCCACTCGACCTGCTAACTGTTGCACTTCGTAGAGCTTTGTAGGCCTTTGCATGGTGAGTATGGCATGTATCTTCTCAGGGTTTGCTTCTATTCCACGAGCTGAAACCAAGTACCCTAAGAGTTCTCCGGTTGGCACACCGAATGTACACTTATCTGGATTGAGCTTGATGTTGTAATTCTTGAGATTGTCGAAGGTTTCACGTACATCTACGAGTAGTGTGCTCTCTTCTTTTGTTTTGATGACTATGTCATCAACATACACTTCGACGTTATGACCAATTTGCTTCTTCAGACAATTTTGCAACATACGCTGGTACGTAGCACCTGCGTTTTTGAGCCTGAAGAGCATTGTGGTGTAACAATATACTCCGAGTGGAGTTGTGAACGCTGTTTTTTCTTCATCTTCGACTTTCATCCGTATCTGGTGATACCCAGAGTATGCATCCAGAAAGGATAAGCGTGCGCATCCTGCGGTGGAGTCGATGATCTGATCGATTCGTGGAAGTGGAAAGTGATCCTTTGGGCAACACTTGTTTAGCCCCGTGAAGTCTATGCACATCCGAAGAGAGGCAATTTTCTTCTTCTCGATGAGCACGGGGTTGGCCACCCAATCTGACTTCTTGCTTTCTCGAATGAAGTTTGCTTTGAGTAACTGGTCGACTTCTTTTTCTATAGCTTCTGTTTTTGGACCAGAGACACGACGTGTTGTTTGCTTAACTGACCTAGCGCCTAGAGTAAGTTGAAGAGAGTGCTCGGCGAATTTCCTGGGAATACCTGGCATGTCGTCTGGACACCACGCAAATATGTCCCAGTTCTCACGGAGAAATTCGACGAGCGCGCTTTCCTATGCTGAAGTTAGGCTTGTGGACACCCTGACTGTCTTTGACGGATCAGTCGGGTGGACTTGATGCTTCCTTATGTCATTCGTGGCGCTGAATGCCGTGTCGACTGCTTGCTTCTTATGCTCAGGCATGAGTGTTTGGTCATTGGTGAGTGAGAAATCGGCGAAAGTTTGCTCCATGTCGAACATCTCTGAGATCTTGCTGAAATCTCGGTCACAAGCATCGGACCTTTGGAAGTTTCCGTTAACTGTAATGAGTCTCTTGGGTCCTGGCATCTTCAACTTGAGGTATGCATAATGTGGTACTGCCATGAATCGGGCAAACGTTGGGCGTCCCAGTATGGCATGATATTGTGACTTCCAGTTGACGACTTCGAACTCAATCGACTCCGACCTAAAGTGACTTGCGTCGCCGAACGTAACGTCGAGTTGTATTGTGCCTTCTGGGAGAACAGCTTTACCTAAAACAATACCATGAAAGGTGTTTGAGGACTTGGGTAAGTTTTCGACTGACCTATTCATCATGCGGAGCGTGTCGGCGAAGATGATGTTGATGTCGCTGCCCCCGTCCATGAAGACCTTGGTCATGGCGTATCCACCGATCTGGGCGTCAAGTACCAGGGCTGCGTGTCCCGGTCGATAGACTGATGGCGGGTGGTCCTCCCGATTGAAGGTGATCATAGTCTCGGATCCTTTCAAGAAGTCTGGCACGGCTGGTGGTGCCATGACTGCCATATTGACATGTCGAGTATGGAGCTTCTACTGTCTGTTAGAGGAACACCCTTTTTGGATCATGTACATCTGTCCTTGAGGCTTCGGGTACTGATCCTCTGTTGCTTGTGGTATGTGATGTATGGCTCCCGCAACATGGCTTCCTGCGCTATGTGATACGTCCATTTTGCATCACTATTTTATATCATAATTTACTGCTATTCATTGATATATTTCATATTTAGAAGTGTTACTTATGTTATTTTACCTATTTTGCATGTTTGATGAATAATGGAGAATTGGACACCGGAGTCAGGATTCTGCTGGAAAAAGCGTCGTCGAGATGCACTATTTTTGAAGATCAATAAATCGAATGAGACATATGGAAGTCCCTATTTTACCAGATAACGAAGGAGGCCAAAAGGGGAGGCTGAGAAGGGCCAAGGTGGGCCCTCCTCACCAGCTGGCGCGGCGGGCCCACCAGCCACGCCGCCAGGTGGTTTGGGGGCCCTGGCCCACCTCAGCCGTTCCCCCTTCGTGTACTTGACCCCCTGGGAACCCTAACACACGGAGGACGGCCATCGAAATATTCCGCCGCCTCCACGAGGCGGAAAACACCAGAGAGCGAAAAGCTCCCCTGCAGGAAGAAATCTGCCGGGGGAAATTCCCTCCCGGAGGGGGAAATCGTCGCCATCATCACCGTCATCAAGATGGACTTCATCGGGATCATCATCATCATCTCCACCGCCAACATCATCATCACCGCCGCTGCACCCCGTCTCCGCTGTAACATCTAGGGCAGAACCTTGTCTATTTCATAGGGGAAACTCTCCCGGTGTTGATTACTCTTGTTATTGATGCTATTGGGTGAAACCATTGGATTAAGTTTTATGTTCAGATTGTTATTCATCATCATATCACCTCTGATCATGTTCCGTATGATGTCTTGTGAGTAGTTCATTTAGTTCTTGAGGACATGGGAGAAGTCTTGATGTTAGTAGTGAATTATGTTGAGTAATATTTAATGGTTTGATGCTTAAGTTGTGGTGTTATTCTTCTAGTGGTGTCATGTGAACGTCGACTACATGATACTTCACCTTTATGGGCCTAGGGGAATGCATTGTGTATTCGTTTGCCAATTGTGGGGTTGCCGGAGTGACAGAAACCTGAACACCCGTTGGTATATCGATGCATGAGGATAGCAGGATCTCAAAGTTTAAGGCTGTGGTTAGTTTATCTTAATTACTTTCTTGTATTTGCGGATGCTTGCAAGGGGTATAATCACAAGTATGTATTAGTCCTACGAAGGGCGGTGCATTAGCATAGGTTCACCCACACAACACTTATCAGAACAATGAAGATTAATCAACTATATGAAGCGAAAGCACTTGACAATATTCCCGTGTGTCCTCAAGAACGTTTGGTCATTATAAGTACAACAACCGGCTTGTCCTTTGCTGTAGAAAGGATTGGGCCACTCGCTGCAACTATTATTACTGCATTTTATTTACTTGTACTTTATTTATCTGTCATATCAAAAACTCCTAAAAACTTGTCTGTGAGCATTTATAGTGAATCCTTCATCAAAACCGCTTGTCAACACCTTCTGCTCCTCGTTGGGTTCGACACTCTTATTTATCGAAAGTACTACGATACACCCCCTATACTTGTGGGTCATCACTATGCTGTGGCGGAGCTGGAAGTGTCGGGACTGGTTGTGCTGGTGGAGCGGCAACAGGTACTGCCTGAGCGGCTGAGGGTGCCACCCTTTTGAGTTTTACCATGTAATCCATCACCATTTGGTCGAATTCTCTGCAATTCCTCATGGTGTGATTGGAGACTAACCTTCCATCATCTCCTTTGAACAGGTGGAGGCTGCAATGGTCATCCATCTTCTCCTCGAATGTCCTTTTCGGCCTTGCGTCGGTGCGCCTGCGCCACTCTTGCCTTTTGTAATTGCCATTGCGCTGCTCGCGGTCTCGATTGTCATGGCGATCGTCATATCGACTGTCGCAGCGATCACTGGGTCGACTGTCTTGGCGATCGTCAGGTCGCCTGTCATCTCGAGCTTGTGCGTCGTTCGGCTGGGAGAATCCAGCTGCTACAAAGTTTGTTCTGTCGTCGTCGTTGTAACGGCTTTTGCGCTTGCGCCTCCAATCATCTCGGTAGCTGAAAGGGCATGGCGCCCCCATGGGTGGTTTTGGTAATTAATGACAATCCCTATAGACTAATGTTTGCATTGAGTTGTACTTGTAGTGCTTTTCCATAGACCATGCTTGAACTCCATATGTTGGATTCAAGGTTATTGATGCCATGAATATATTGATATAATGAAGTATTGGGCATCAAGATCATCGAGGCCATGGATATATACTTGATATGATCAAGAAGAAGAGTATGTGATGACCAAGTTGTTATTGAAGGAGTTATCCAATGATTTGTCATGTGTAAGTTGATCATATTGCAAGTATGTCTTGAAGAAAAGGATTATGTGACATTCATGGTTATCTTCAAGACATCCTCTACTGAAAAGAGAATAAAAGATACAAGATTGATCTACACACAAAGCTCCAAGATTTACCAAGTGGGATCATGTATCTCTTGGTATGGTAAGAAATTGTCCATATAGCTTTGTCAACTAGCCCATTACATGTGTGTGGCATATCTATGTGTGGTTAGGTATCTTTATGTGGGTGTGCATCAAATGAAGATTTCATATAGCCCATGGGGATGACGTCAAGCGGTAATTGTCATCAATCTTGAGATGTGCAAGTTCAAGAGAAGTATCTCGAAGATATCATATGCTTGAAGCTTGCCACCCATTTGGAGATAATGGTCATGTGAATATATGCTGATAAGAGACTCTCCCATAGTGGTGTATGGGGGAGAAATAAGTGGATCTTCACCAAGTGAAGCGCGATCAAGAAAGGTGGTCCACTTGGGAAGATCAAGATCGACATCATCTAGTCAAGTGCAATGTGCAAGGCAAAGGTATGATAGGGTTTCTATTTTACCGGTCTCGTGGTGCTAGTTGGGAGATCGGGTTATAGGATAGACACCGTACTATCAAGAGGGGCTCTCGATGGAGCGTAAGCGTATTAGTTGGAGAGAGCTCAAACCTTTGCATTCTTGCCTTCATCATCTTTTTTTGGTTCTTATTTGGTTTTTCTCCTTGTTGGGTTTTGGTGCTTGTTGTGGTCTTCATGACAAGCCCAAGTTCTTCGAAAACGGATTTCATGCGGAAAACTTGTTGCGTTTTCGGGTTGGAAATATTATCGGTTTATCCGTGAGGAAAGTTCCACACCTGCCCATGTGTGTCAACTTAACTCTAGTTATGGTTCTTAATATTTCCAACAGAATTGGTTTCACACCTTGTCGCTTCCTTTCCAACAGAATTGGTTTCACCTGTTTTGGAGTTCGAACGAGAAAGTTATTACATTACAGGTTTTACTGTTTCTGTCTGTTATACTCATACAGGGATTCGGATTATCCGATCAGTTCGTATCGGATTATCCGATCCTCAAGCGAAGCTCAAATTCGGCTAAGGAACTCGAGCAAAACCGTCCTGCAATTTGTTGGATTATCCGACTCCCACTGGGTCGGATTATCCGGTCTGTCGAAGAGAGCTCAAATTTCGTCTAAGGACTCGAGCAAAACCGTCCTGCAATTTGTCGGATTATCCGACTCCCTTTGGGTCGGATAATCCGGCATTCACTTTGCTCGGATTATCCGATTGCCCTGTCTGCAACGGCTCATTTTCTGGGAGGGGTATAAATACCCCTCCACCTACCTCCAGACAGCGAACTCTTGCAGCTCGTGTTTTCCCCATTGTTGACCTTCTTTGAGCCTTGCTATCTCTCTATTCCTCCATGATCCTTGCCTCCAATTAGAGGGAAAAGAGAGAGGAGATCTAGATCTACCATTCCACCAATCAATCTCTCCTCTAAGTGAGGGGAAGCTTTTGGATCTAGATCTTGGAGGGATTTGGTGTTCCTCTTTGTTCTTCCTCTCTTCTCCCCCCAATAGCATTAGTTGCTTTGGTGGGATTTGAGAGTGAAGGATTTTGAGCACTTCTTGTGTTCTTGCCCATTGCATGAGTTGCATCGGTTTGAGTTCTCCACGGTGATACGTGGAAATCGAAGTTGAGAAGCTTGTTACTCTTGGGTACTTGGGGTGCCCTAGAGCTTGTCCTCTTGGGTACTTGGAGTGCCCTAGACGGTCCTAATTGATCTCAGAGTTTTGGTGGCTCGCGGGATTGTTGGGAGCCTCCAATTAAGTTGTGGAGACGCGCCACAACCTTGTGATTCTTGTGGCTTTGGAAGCCGTAGGAATTCGGTGAGAGTCTCCAATTAAGTTGTGGAGTGTGCCTCATCCTTGGACGGGTTCGGTGACCACCCTTAAGTGTCCCATAGTGGTTCGTGGCACTCCGCATTGGTGGAGGCACGAAGGAGATTACGGTGTGCCATTTGATGGCTATTCGGAGATCACTTTGTGACTCCGCACCGCTCCAACGGAGACGTAGCTTCCACTGGGAAGTGAACTTCGGGATAAATCATCGTCTCCAAGTGCCTCGGTATTTCTATACTCGAGCTTCTTCTTATGCTATTTACTTTGTGATATCCATCGAGCTTGAAGTAATATATCTTGCTATCACATATTTGCTTATATTATTTAGCATAAGTTGTTGGTGCACATAGGTTAACCTAGCTTGTTTAGGTTTCGTGCTTGATAAATTTAACGCTAGTTTTATTCCGCATTTATTCAAGCCTAAACCAAAAAAAATTAATCGCCTACTCACCCCCCCCCCCCCTCTAGGCGACATCCGTGTCCTTTCAGTAGCTGTCGCGATGATCTCGACTGTCCCGAAGGTCGTCACGATCACGTGGAGAGGCTGGACGAGTAGCCCTTATGGAATCTTCTCCATCTACCCACTCGATTGCTATCTTCATGAGTTCAGCCATGGACGTTGGCTTTTTGCGACCAAGTGCCTCTCTGAAGTCCAGCCTAAAGACTCCCATGGTGAAGACATCCATGGCCCTGTCTTCGGAGATTGTGCCTACTGAATTGCGGATGGTAGTCCATCGCCAGATGTATGCTCTGAGTGTCTCGTCGGGTCTCTGTGTACAGGCCCTCAGTTCTTCGAATGTTTTCGGCCGCTCGCACAGAGGGTCAAAATATTTGGTGAAGTCCTCCCGGAAGTGATCCCAGGAGTCGTATGATGCTTCGGGTAACACTTTGAGCCAGTCGCGAGTTGTGCCTTCGAGCATCAGCTATATGTATTGTAGCGCTGTTATGGTTGTGCCGCGTTGACACACGAATGCCAACTTATAATCTTCTAGCCACCCTGAAGGCTCTTGTTTGCAGTTGAATTTTGGCGTTGGTGGCAATCCAAACTTTTTCGGCATCCTGGCATCACGGATGCGTCGAGTGAAGCATCGAGCTCTGCATGGCCCTGTGTCGCGATTGGCA
Organism: Poa pratensis; assembly: GCA_947311845.1. Classification (NCBI taxonomy): domain Eukaryota; kingdom Viridiplantae; phylum Streptophyta; class Magnoliopsida; order Poales; family Poaceae; genus Poa; species Poa pratensis. The sequence goes on along the minus strand of CAMZMU010000035.1, from coordinate 77,379,354 downwards.
CCTGAGTCGCTATTATCCGATCTTCTGGATCTGCTCCTTGATCGGCGGCGGCCTGAGTCTCTCCTTGAGCTTCCCCTTCGAGGACTGCGACTATGGCGGTCGCGTGATGTGTGTCGTGAGCGGCTTCTGCTACTCTCTCTGTTCTTCCCTGACTGGAGTGCCTTTGCTGCTAGTGCGAGTGATTTCATCTGTTGGCGATGTGCTTCTGTGGCCGGGTCGCGTGCTGAAGGTGTTGTTGCTGTGAGATAAGCTCCGAGTGATAACAAGGCACCTTCGGTTGTTTTGGGTGCCAGCGCACCTTCTTGATCAAGTGTCATGAACGAGTTTTCCAAGTTACGGGTGATTCCTGATCTGTCTCTTTCTAGGAGATTTGCAAATCTTGATATGCACCTGGGGTCCGTCCCTTCTGTGGAGCTGAGGGATAGTTGCCTTCTTCACACACTCGATATGCTAGCCTGCTTTCTGCGTTCCTCGAGTGTTGCTCTGTACTGCTTTAGGCGCATCGTTTCTTGCCAGTTGAAATAATTGTAGGCCATCATCTCCTCTGGGGTTGCGTCTGTTGGCATCATTGTGCACTCCTTGATGACCTTATCTACTTTTGATGCCATCTCGACTGTGATAGTTAGCGTTGCCACACCATCTAGCAATGTTACTGTGCAAGGGAACTCCGTGGGCCTGCGACTGGCGGCTCCTGCTGATGTTTCCACGCTGAACGCGACGCAGACCTGATGGGGTATGGCCAGAGGGCATGTGTACGTGCTGTCGATGCCAGTCATGGACTCGAACTCCTCGTCCAAGCTCATGTCAGAATTGTTGCTTTTGCTGATCTGGGCGTCGGTGTCGACGTGTGCTTCCAGTGACTGCTCAGGATTGCTTTCCTTGCTGGTGAAGAACTCTTGATCCGCATGTATCTCTGGGCCAGCAAAACCAGTGAGGCAGATGATGTCGTTTGTGTCTTCAGATTGCATGTAGTCGAGGACCATGTCGAGTGATTCGGTGTGTTCGACTGTGCCAACTTGGTAGGTGGACTCGACCTCATCATCTGGGAGCTCTTGCGCCATGAGTTCGTTGAACTCCCGTGTTGACATGGACGAGACTGGTGATCCTGGTGGCGAGATCGATTCGATCTGTGATGATGCAGCTTCCATATCTGCTGGCGACGCGAACGTTGTCGATGGAGCTTTGAGTGCCTCAGTTGCGATCGGATCGGTCAAGTCCTGCACACCAAACTTGTCGACGAAAAAATTATGTTTTCCAACAATTAAATCCAAACCTGAGTCGAGGCTAGCAAAGGCCTCCTGAGCTTCTAGCGAGTATGGTTTGATTCTTTTTGGTGATGCGATCTTTGAATCTGACGAGTGATCGCCTATTGATCCGACGTTGATCGAGCTTGCCGGCGAGTTGCCGTTTGCAGATGTGGCCGGCGAGTTGCTGTTTGATGATGAAACCGGCGAAATCGTGAATCCAACACTATCTGTTCCCACAGACGGCGCCAATTGACGAGGTGTGTCCTCGGCAATACCCATGGTTGAGTATCTAGGGTTAGAGTTATGTGGTAGAGAACGTGTAGTGTTAGTAGAATCGACGGCTGACAAGCGGGATTTACCCACGTTCAGGGCCCTCGAGTGAGGTAAAACCCCTACGTCCTGCTTGTCTGTATTGATTGTGGAGAATATGCGGTTACAAGGGTCCCGGCGAGTTGCTGATCTCGCTAGGGTTTTGGGGTCTGAGTATTGCCTGCCCTTGATCGTTCGCCCTCCCAGCCTTTATATAGGAGGCTGGGTCTCGGGTTCGTAACCGACCAGGATTACAGATAAGGAAAGTTCAACCGACTATGACTAACTTAGGAAGTACTCCTTCGCCTTGGGCCTCCCTTTTTGGGCTTCAATGGATCATCAATAATTGGGTTTTAGTCATCACGTGCATCAGGTACCCTCATGGTAGGGTACCCGTTTGGTATAACCTCGTCACATATTTTGCAGAAACTTTGTGGGCAACTATAGGGAGCCAAAAAAAAGCACCCAAACAACCAAACATGCCTCGGATGTGTGTTCTCTGTGTCCACCTCGGGTTGAGTTCGATAGTTGTTACAAGTTCCAACTACAGTAAACATATGAAATCGGATTATTGGAGAGAAGAAAGAACTTAAACACCTCTACCGTGCCTTTATCTTCTAGGCCGGTTAGATTACAATCTCATGATCTCATCCTATCAAAGCTAACTACTACGCCCTCCGTGTCAAATCAAAATATAATAATACAACCTTGTGTGTTTTCACGGTGCCCTGAATCTCACTGCATTACAAAGCTCAGCTGAGAGACTGTTTAGAGATACTCCTTCCGTGTCAAAATATTAGACTTTGTAGATAGTTTCACGGAGCATTAGAAATCAAGACCCAACTTCGAAACAACCTTTGGTGCCGAATGCTATCTACATGGTCAAATTCTCTCTAGTTTTCTTCTACCTCTGGGTGCTCTTTCAATCTTAAACTGAACATCATGCCCGATAGAAGGCCACCATCAAAACTGTTGGAACAACATTATTCACCTAAAATAGCAGAAAACACAAATGCGTTATAGGTACTTCGTTCATACTAGCTCAGTACCTTGGCAACTGGGTTAGTCAATTCTTCCAGTTGGAAGAAGAATGCTTACCTCAGTTCGAACTATGCAGGCAGCATACAATCCAGTCTCTCTTATTCGCCCTGGTTAGGCGTTCTCTAAACTACCCTAGGGAAACTTGCATTGTCAGCAAAACGGCTTCGTGGCACCGCCGGCCGTCGTGGTATTCCCTCGCCGTGACGCCGGCGGGATCCTGAAATGCCAGAGCCTGCCGTTCTCTCCCACCCGAAACTTGTCGCACAGGAACTCCTCTGCGTACATCCTCTCCACCCTGCGGTCCACGTCGTGCAGGAACACGTCGGTGTCCCCCTCGCCACGCCGAGTTAGCGCCATTGCCGCCGCCGTCCATATGGCCGCCATCCTCCCCGGCGCCGACGGGAAGTATCCCTTGGGCGCGTCCACCATGAGCATGTCCCACTCGTTCTCGTACACTTCCGGCGGCAGGTTGTGCAGCGCCAGCGGGCAAGCGGCGTTATCTCGAACGCGCATGGTGGCCTCGGCACCGGCGCCGGGGACGCAGGAGGGGAACCGCTTGTAGGATTCGAAGAGGATGTCGGCCTGGTCGAGCCGCGTGCGGTACCGCACCAGGTGGGCGCGCAGGAACGGCGACTCCGTGCGAACGACTCTGTACCACTCCGGGTCCTCCTCCAGGAAGACGGTGACGCCGCCGGGGTTGAGCGCGTGCCAGAGCGGCGAATCGAAGCCGAGGCCGAACACCAGCAGCCGCATCGGCGCGCGGCGCCGGAGCACGGCGAGGGAGAGCGAGATCTCGTCGCGCGTCTGCTGCGGCACGGTGGGCGTCGTGGCGTAGTACACGGCGGCGTCGGCGAGCGCGCCGAGGCCGGAAGGCTCGTATCCGGTGCCCGATGGGGCTGTGACAACGGGCAGGCACGGGAGGAACGGCAGCGGCGAGGTGAGGAGGTTGGCGACCAGAAGCGACGCGGCGACGAGCAGCGCGGCGGCAGAGACGATGACGAGGCGGCCATGGGGCTTCATTGCGGTTGTGTCGCCGGCGCGGGAACTGGCGGGACCTTGGTTTATTGGGAATGTGTTGGACGCGCGCAGTGCGCGTGTATCGGGAGGTGGGGATTGGTCGGGCTTTATTTAGCGAAAGTCATTTCTAGCTCTGCTCTCACCAATCTCAGCATGCCACCTGTGTAACGTTATGGACGTATTTTAGGTTGTATTCTCTCGTATTGGCTGTTGTATCTGTATTTTTCTTTCAGGTAAATACAATCTCTACTATATAATAAGGCTTGAGGAGGTGTTGGTACGTTTTTTGTTTCCAGTTTTACCCTCCCACCAAATAACATAATACGCACCGATGCCACCGTACCCCTTCGTTTTTCTTTTTCCACCCCGAACAGACCACACCCTCCACAACGAGGACGGACCGTTGGGCTCTTCCTTTTTTTCCAGCGCCCTCGTGGATTCCCAGCGCACCTATCCTCCCACCGGCCGTCTCGCCGCCACCAGCCCGCCAGTCCTCCCCCAGGCCACCCGCAGCCGTCCCCGCTTCTCCTGCGGCCGAATCTCCAAGCCGGCGCCACAGGACATCGCTGCATCGACAAGTCCCTGGTCATCGTCGCCATCCGAGGCCATGCGCCACTGTCCCAGTTCTCCCCGCACCGACGATTACCCCCGCCGCTGGTTCGACTCCACGCATCGCCGGTTCCCTCGGGCAGCTACAAAATCCGAAGCAGATGTAGGCTGCCGACGACGGAGGTCGGTTCCTTACCTACACGGTTGGCGAAGAAGACGACCACGCGTCTTCCCTGATTGCTGGGGCATATGGAAGAGGAGATCGTGGCGAGAAAATTGAGCAAAATGGGGGAACGATTCGAGTGGGAGGGAGAGGGGAAATGAAGAGGAGTCCGTGTGCTTTAATTAGGAAGAAACGGTGCTTAATTTCGTGGAGTAAAACGTCGGGAATCAAATCGGAAAGAAACACCAAAATCAAAGGCCGCGGGCGTGATTTCCGTCCGTGATGGACCTTGAAGACGATGCTGACGTCATCGCTGACGTCTGTAATTTTTCTTTTTCTTTTTCTGGTTTTCTTATTTTTTTCATATTTTTTTTTTAAAAGTCCAAAACAACTCAAACAAATTTCTAAAAAAAATTAAAATCAAAACCTATCTTTTGAAACTTTCAAACACTATTTTCCAAAATATGTCAACCATCTGCGTACATGGCTGCACTGACCCTCTATTGGGCCGAACATGGGCTCAGCTGTGATCCATCCTTTCTGATCCTTGTGCTTCATCAAATACGACTGAAAAACTCTCAAAAAAAATCTAATACGAGTGAATAAATTCTTACACGATTGAAGGCGGACCGGTCTATAATAGTACTTCTCTTACTATGAATATCGATGTATGAATATGTTAACTAATATCTTTAGGAGTATGTTCATATAAAATAAAGGCACGGTGTTATTTTTTTCTAAACAAATGTTGCACATGGTGATATGGAGTGAGTAAACGAGAAGAAAGAAACATCAGACCACGATAATTCTCACTATGAAATAAGACCTACCTATTAAGGATGACACATTTTTGTTTTGATCAACGATTTTTCAAACAAAGATAACTAACCTCCCATACTGATCTAACATCGCGTAAGATTATAGTTCACTTTACCAATCCAATATCTCTTCCATGGGTGTTTCAACATATGGCGTGATAATGCATTGTCCACAAATTTTAGACTGCCAAAGATGTTCTTGCACACGTGATATTTTTATTACCAAAACATTTGCAATAGTTGTAGAACAATTTTGCTGATGAAATCGATTAAAAATATTTTTATTTATTGAACACTTTCAACCAACGTCAGATAATGCCCTCGCATTTGCGAGGGCCACCATGCTAGTTACTAGTAAATACTCACAAGTAGCCGGGGACGAAGATCATCTTAACGCTTGCCATGATGCGGTCAGCTTGCTCGGACTGCAGCTCGAAAATCCTTTTCCCTTCAAGGTAGCTGCTGCCAAACGCGGTGCGCGAAATAGCATCTCCGGCGAGGCTCTGGAACTCAGGGCAGACATTAACCTCGCAGCAACCCTCAGCACCAAGGGACTCTGTCCATCTGGTGACAAGCTCTTGGCAGCAGGAAGAAAATGCCGGCAGCATGAGCTGAAAATAAAATCACACGCTCCTAAGATCAGTCGAACATCTAATAACAGTAAAACAATGTGATACTGTGATACTCCTGGATTTTTTTTGAAGGGATCAACATTGCGAATTCAAACCAGAATACAACACAGAGTACAAGCATAGGAATTCGCAAACGAACAAGGCCACGAAACCCAGCACAACAGCGAGGCCGAAAACCACAGACCAAACGCTGAACCACCTAAGAGCCTGAAGCCAAACCTCAACGCCGACGAACTGCCGAAGAAGAAGGTCGCAGGCCACCACCAGCCCCGGGAAGAAGGCGCCCTTCTCATGTCGAAGGCCGCAGGAGCCGCCCGCCGCAAGCAACGGAACTGAAGCACATTGAAAGAGCACGGCCAGGACGCCTCCACCCCGCTTCCACCCATCAACCACCGGACCCTGCACTCAGATCGAAAACAGCCTGCCGGAGCCACCACCGAAGATCCGCCTTGACCGCACCTACTCCCCTCGCCACCACGGCCGGCCGGAGAAGGAAGGAGCAAGACGAAGAAGACGACGGTGAAGGCCTCCGAGATCCCGAAGAAGCCACTCCTATACAAGCAGAGGAAGCAGCCGACGCGAAGCACCAGCTCCCCTCCGCACCCCCAGCACCCCCAAGGCACGGCCAGGAGAAGCCAAACCCAGACGAAGGAGGGGGCGAGGGACCAAAACTCCCAAAGGCAGCGACCACCTCCGCCACGGCGACGGCCTTCAGAGCACAAAACCTCACCGGATCCACCGATCCGAGAGGGAACCACGCCTGGAGCTCGCCGACAACGCTCCGCGGAGCGCCACCGAGGTGGGAAACGAACTCCAGCACACAAACTCCACACCGCCGCCGCAAACACCACCCAAGCAGCGACGGCCGGAACCCTACCCCTAACCCTACTATCTACAGGCCTAAGGCACAGATCGGAGGTACCTCCACTCCCCACCGCCACACGGGCGGCAAGAGAGGGAGGAGACCACCGATCCGGCCGTCGGCGGGGCACGGAGCAAGGGCGCCCTCCTTTTCGCCTTATCTGCCTGCTCTCAACTGTTCACGAAGGGGGGGGGGGTGATACTCCTGGAATTCTAGCATGAAACAGGAGAAAAATAATTGCGCTTACTTTGAGCTTCTCGAGATGGAATGCTGGGTTGAGGATCCTCCTATGCTTGACCCACTGCTCGCCTTCGTACGTCGCCAGGCCTTCGGCGAGCAGCCTAGACAGCTTCGGAAACTGAAGCTTCTCAAAGTGGCCAGACTTGCTGGACATCACTTCCCTGGTCAGCTCGGCGTCGGCGATGGTCACCTTGGGTATCGGGCCGAACCAGGAGATGCACGTCTTGCCGTGCTCCCGGACGGCGTTGTGGAGGGCAGGCACGACGTAGGGGGCGATGTCGTGGCAGCGCAGCGGCATTGATGCCTCCTTGTTCTTGTGCATGTAGTCGCTCAAAACGTCGCCGACGAGGAAGCGGTACGGCCTGCAGTGGAGGCCCTGGGCACGGAACGACCTCTCAAGCCGCCGTGGCCGCCACCAGAGCCGGTCGAGGAGCCAGGCAGCCTGCCATAGAAGGAGCACGCCTGACAGACATATCAGGAAGCTCCATGTCAACATGGCTGGGCTCAGGATCGCTGCAAAAGACATTACTAGCTGCTCCAGACAAATCGGAGAAGAAAGGCTGAAAGGAAATGGCAGCTGCAAGTAGACCTTGTGGGCTTGTACTGGATGGATATGGTGTTTGGCGGCTACGGCATTTGTAGAAGCTAGTGCCACCGGCAAGGGATCACAAAAAGCTCTTGTGCCCAGTTATTTTAAGGATCCTTGGCAGTGCGGTATGTGGCTTGTGGACCGACTGGTCAACCATAGCACGTTCATCGATCCCTTGCTCCCAAGGAACCTCTTTTTTATTGTTGCTGGGAGGCGTAAGGAACTTGGCGCGGCTAAGATCTCTCCATCATACACACCATGTCGCTGCTGTTTCGCTGCTGCTTCGTATTGTTTGTGCCAGTTCTGAAATTCAGGCTCCTTCGGTGAAACTCTCCTGCCACCGTAGTTTCAGCTAGTTTATCCGTTACAAGAGTAACGGGACTCCTTTTATTTGGGTTGATATTGTACGCCCTTAGCATAAATTACTTGTATTGATGGTAAAATTATGATGCAGATACGACTGAATATAAGCAACATAAAATAAGGAGAAAATAAACGATTAAACTGCTGCAAACCGCCATCGCAACTATCAAGCATCCAGATTTTCCGCCTGTCACTGGAAAAGAAGAAGCCAGTTGGTCCACATCTTGACCGCACATTGAGAAAACCCCTTGTCAGAAAACGTTAATGAGCCGTAATAGCCACCATCCCCGTAAGGCTGGATAACTGCTGATAAAAAACATCTGTCGAAGGATCCCTCTGAGTCTTTTCAACGTCGGATCCGGAGCCAATGCCACCGCAGGCTGAGATAGCTGTCCGCGAGCGCGCACCAACCAACAAGGCCCACGGGTCCACACTCGGTTTAAACCCACGGTTACTTCTTGGGTTTAAATCAGTTCAGGTGGAAAACGTAGCAGGTAGAGTTTTGGTTGGGCTGACAATGACGTTAAGTGGGTTCGGTTGGGGTTAGGTTGAGCGAAAATCCGTGCGGGTATGGTTCAAGTTTGGTTGAGGTATCAGCCCATTCTCAGATTTAACCGCAGCCTTCAACAGGCGGCCGGATCGCCCACCACATTCCGCAGATACACAACCGTCAGCAACACCATACTCAAAGAGCAGCCTCTTCTTGTTGTATGTCGTCATGGTTAGACGCAATGTCAGATTGAAACTGCTCCAGCAGCTCAGACTTCACAAGTCTCTCGCCGGCGCCAACAACACCTCGGACAAGCATGAGCAAGGCATGGACGAGCATTATTCCTACGAGCACCATCGGCCTCAGCCCCACCATGACGTCGATGGAGTAAACACGAAACCTAAACAACTTAGTGCAAAAACACCACACGAACAAGAGCCGAAGCTCCCCTCCCCCTGGTCACGCCAAGACGGCGAGCGAAGGGGAAGGGGAGCGGCGGATCGCCGGCAGGGAACTCTGGTCGTGGAAGACATGGCGGCTAGGTTAACACGGGAGAGTAACGGGAAACTTTTGTATGTGCTTGGTTATCTAACTTTATCTTAACAAGACACAAGACTTGACATTCTTAGTAATTATTAGCAGGAAGGCGAAATCGTTATAAAGACTCTCGCCGACCGTTATCGAACATGACCCTCTCAAAGGCACACAATCCAAGCTTTTTTCTACGCTAGAAACTGAACACACACACACACACACACACACACACACACGCACACACACGCGCACGCACGCACGCACGCACGCACGCACGCACACACACACACACACACACACACACACACACACACCACCACCACCACCACCACCACCACCACCACCACCACCAGATGAGGGTCATCGTCGAGATTGCAAACTAGTGTGATAGTCATAACTCCGTAGCGACTCCTTGTGATCTTTCTATAGCAGCCTTGTGATCTCATGTCAGCCCATGCCAAACAGCCACCCCTTCACGCAAAAAACTTGGCACATTATTAATCCCCTGACAAATTTCAAAGGGGAGATATGCAAGACCCGCCCCTAAGAAAAATTTCATAACTCGACTGCCCCTTATAAGACGACAATAGCTCCAACTCCGAAACAGGAGAAGTCGAACACGAAAACCCGCATCACACGCCGGAACAAGAAGCCGACTACCAAAGTTTTGTTGCGACCAAACCATCACTCGATAGTGGATCATCATTGTCGTCCAAGTCACCAAAGGAAACTTGGCACCCATCTCTTGTTCCTCTGGCCCATGCGGAACTCTAAGAATAATGCCCTAAGGGGGCAATGTAGAAACACCGTCATCATCTGATCCATATGGATCTAGAGTTTCCTGGGAGACGGTCGAAGGAGGTCAGGAACCTTCATCTCTTCCATGACTTATTGGCACGATTTAGATTTTCAGACAAGAGAAAAACCGTGGAGCAAGCTTGCACCAAAAGAACATGAAATCTTTAGATCAGCATTGCAAATTTTGGTCGCAAATAATATGGTGAGTTGAAGGCATGGTCACAGGATCTTATCACTGCGAAGTACTACACAGCTAGGAGAAGCAGGCTGATGTGTCAAGCCCGAAGGCTACTGCTTTTCCTCCGATCACGCGGCGGCGCAAGATCAACATTGCAGAATTATTCAAGTCCGTGTATTACACTATGAAAAATCAGGATCACTGGTCGCTAGTGCCTAGTTAGCATGAGCATCAGCCTTGCTTATCAGCAGCTGCAGGTACAGGGTCCAGCTCCTGAAGCATAGCCAGCAGCTTCGGGTCCCGGAAATCTCCGATCAGCAAGCTCGCTCCCGCGTCCCTCAGCACCTTCTCCGGGTTCCCGGTGGTCAGACCCACCACGGCCACGCCGGCGGCGACGCCAGCCCGGACCCCCGATGCAGAGTCCTGACAAACCCAGGGAACAAGAACATCACGATCGGCTTGAAACTTAGTACATTCATCATTGTGGCCTGTGGTGGATTAGATGAATAATGGATCTTAATTACCTCGAAGATGAAAGTGTGATCGGGCGACGCGCCGATGAGCTCGAGGGCCTTGAGGTAGGGATCCGGGGCTGGCTTGGCTCTCTCGCACTCGCTCCCGATGACGAGCACCGGGAAGAAGCTGGTGAGCCCGAGGAGCGACAGCACAAGCTCAGCGTTTGCTCTCGGCGCGTTTGTCACCGCCGCGCGCTTCAGGTTGCGGGCTTCGATCCATGTGCATAGTTCCTGCAGGCCGTCTAGTCCCTTCAGCTCTCCTGCCGCCAACCTGCACAGTGTCTAAGCTTGAGGTTTTGACGAAGTATCGGAGCGACAGCAATAGCACCACAAGCTAAATTTCGGGGCATTGTGCATTTCTGCTGAAATTGGCCTGCTCTGTGTCTGTAGTTCTGTACCCAATCAGTGTTGCATATGATACTGAATCATTCAGAGTGATGCTCACTACCCTCTAAATTTCTACCGTAAGACATTCCATATAAACAACTGTCGGTACTCCAAAATAAAGCATGCTACAGTACACAACTGAGGTAAGATTTATTACTTTCTGAACAATGCTTCCTTGTGGTCCATGAACTCCATGGCCTTGGCGTGGTCGAGCTCCGGGAACAGCTGGCCGGCGAGGGCGTCGTTGTGCCATCCGCTGATCTTGGCGCTGTAGAACTCCTCGGTGATGGGGACTCCATCGTTGAAACCAACCTGCAGGGAGATTCAGAGACCGGGCCAAATTGTTAATCCCCAACGCCAACAGCTCAGGTCGCAGAAGCAAGCAAAACAAAAGCACGCACCTCCTGCAGCAGCTCGCGGAAGGCGAGGAAGTGGAATGGATCCGAGTCGCAGAGGGTGCCGTCGATGTCGAACAGGATCGCCTCCAGCGGCGCCAGGTTCCGCAGATCCCTGCTCTCATGCGGGTTCAGGGTTTCAGACAGGGGCGCAAGCAGAAGCGCAAAACAGAGGACAGGCAAGAGCGTCATCGTCCCGGGAAACGGAAGGGGGTCGATGTGAAGCTGACCTGTCGCCGGCGGCCGACATGTCGGCTGCTACGGCGACCCTCCTCCGGCGAGGGACGCGCGGCGTGGTTCCTGTATCTGCTGATGCGCGGGTGAGAATGGTAGCGAGACAGTAGAGTAGTCGAGAGGGGAGAAGCGAGATGAGCGGAGACGGGGCAGACGTGTGGCTGCGAACCGGGCGCGGAGGCGTACATGGGGAGCTCGTGCTCTGATGCTTGGCTGTTGCAACGGACGGACGGACGGTCGTCGGCAGCTTCCTCCTCTGTCTGACATGGACTGGAGGAACGGAATATGATTCCTGTTTCCGAGAACACGATGCCTAGTGGGTAGTGGCTAGCTATGCATCTGGCATTCAGCGCTCAACAATGTACTACCTGGCATATGCTCCTCGCCTCTTGGAAATATTCACTTGGTTTCTAAGAATGGTGAGTCCAGGTCTCACCATTGTTCATTTTTCCTTACGAAAATAATTTGCTACCATGAGGGGTACATGCACACGCAGCCATAGCCTTACACGTGCCCTAGATTAGCATGAGTGATTTCTACTAGGCAGCAGGGTATCGTTCACTAAAAAACGTAGATGGGCAGAGGCACACGTAGGATTATATTCTCTCCACGCTATATAGTCTACAAACCTACACCTACGCAAGTTAAAGGATGAAGGTCATGCTAGAGAACGCCGGATCAAAGACAAGCTCGATGACACCCTGTTCGAGCTCGCCGACGCAGCCGATGAGATCAATCGCCTCAAGCTGCAAGACGTTCGACAACAATACAAGATCAAGGAGCAAGCAGCAATCATCAAGATCATTACATGCGTCATGGTAGCGCAATAGTCTATCTGATAATGTTTCTAGCGTAGGCGTTAGTCATCTTTTTCACGTGCACCTCGAAGCAACATTAGCATGAATAAAAAAGCATGTGTTTTTATTTCGAAGCGTTCGGCTCATTTTGCATCAAAGAGTTCCACGCCAGACAAATCACTCTGCCGTTTTCTTTTCGCTTGCATCATTAGCATGTATCACACGACACCACTGTCATCAGGAAGTAAACAACGTCCATTAAAATCACGTCAGGGCAAACCAAGCCAGAGGAATCAGAACATATTCCCTGCCACCAACTGTGCGCCAGCACGCCACAGCAAGAAACTAGGGGGAGTCTAACGAATCTTGGGTAGACCGATGTAGGCGTACATGCATGTACTGGGCTATGTTGCATGGAATCTCTAACATATCTAAGCTCTCTGGGATTGCAGCCCTGTGGTTCATCCACGTTTTGGTCCCACAAATCAGTGACTCATGTCGTTGGCTCGTTTCCTTTTGCTGCGTGCGCTCGTTCACTGCAAATGGGCCAGCGTTTTCTGGGCCCGCTTGTCGGCGCGACTGCGTGTGCGTGTGTACGTGTGTTTTCTGTGTCGTTTGTTTTTGCCTACCTGGTTGTGTCGGTTTGGCTCGGCCTTGAGTGGAGACGCGTGTGGGACGCGTGGTCCTCTCCCTCCATTCTCTGGACTTCTAGGCTGGCCTCGCTTCTGTCCTCGTTGCTCTCTGTTCGGTTGCTGCGCCGCCGCTTCTGGTTCTCTGACTCCGGCGACCTCTCTGCTTCTTTTCCGGTGTGTTCTTCCTGGTCTTCTCTCCTGATATCGCGGCTTTTGTTTTTCAGGTCTACATCTCCCGATTGGTTGACTTGGAGGTTGGTGGGCGCTTTGGATCTGTGTCGGTGGTGGCGGGCTCGCCGGCCGCGCTCCTGGTGGATGCTTCCGCATCTGCTTTTTCTTTTCTTCAATCCACGTTTTAGCTTAGATTTCTCCCATTGCTTGGTCGTGCTACGGAGGTGGTTGTCTGTGTGTGCTGGCTCATTAGATTGGGGATTTTTTTTTTGATTGGGGCTACGCATTTTATATTTGATGTGTTCGGATTCTAGCGTTCCTTGTTTCCGATTGCTTAGCCTGATTGATGTGCTGAATGTGTCGATGGATCTCTTTCGCCTTGGGACCCTCTGTGTGCATGTGTGTTCTATTATTTGTTCTTGTGAATCTGTGTTTCTGGTTGCCATTTTGTTATTTTCTCGATTTTCTGGTTATGTCTGCTGACGCGTGGGGGAGGTTGCCGGTTGGCTCGATTTTTATCTCTTGGATCCGATCTAGAGTTTGCTTCATGTCGCTTGTGGTGTCTCTTTGTCCAGTGCGTTGGTTGTTTGTCTTTTGTCTTCCTATTCATTTGCTGGTTCGCCATGTTTTTGGGATTTGTTTTCGCTTTGAACTGCGTATGCATGATTTTGGGTCCATCTGTGGACTTGTGCCGGCGCAGAGGCAGGCTGGAAGTCCGCGAAGCGCCTGAGCGTGGGGGTCGTCATCGGTGCCTCCGCCAGCGCCGCCGGCTGGCCAGTGCAGGCGTCGCCGGGGAAGCCGCTGATGTGGCGGACCGTTCTCCTTGCACCCTTTCTTCTATGAATGTTCGCGTCTCGATCCTCATTTTTTGCTCTTTTTTGGTTGCTAATTCCGTTGCTGCGAATTGCTGGAGCGATAGTAGGACCATGTTGACGGAAAGCATCTCTCATTTTGGTCGCATGGTGAGCTAACACTCTCGGATCTTCAAATCCATGCAACAAATTCGTCCGGGTTTTCCTTTTTTCATTTTTGCTGAAACTTTTCAACACGTGATTCACCTGGTACCAATGAGATTTATAGATGGACTCCCTTTCAACTTGTTAAACATATATATTTTGTTTGTTCCTTTGTGCTTGTTTAGGTTCAGAATTTTCAGAAAGTTCAGAATCTGATGATGAGGCAGGGATTCTTTCTCTGTTATACGGTTGTGGCTGAATTTTGTTTCGTAAGATTTGTAGTAAGTGTTCTTATAATCCTCTAGGAATGTGTCTGAAAAAAGTACCGAGTTAACAACTCATTATGTTTAGTTTATCCTTTCTGTTTCTTGATGTATTCATATGATTTCTTCAACTTGTCGTAACCAACTGAGCGTAGTGAAGGTAGATAAATTGTCTGAGGGCTGCACTGGTAGTACCATAGCTGATCAGCTCCAGGGCCTTCAGCTTCTGCATAGTTGCGATGAATGGTGGGAGGTAGTACAACTGAAGGAGAAAGTGAGGATAAGAACTTCTGCCGTGGGGAAGCTCATCTGGGACCGGTCAGATTCTTTCATCTCACCTGAAGTTTGATATATCTGATCACTCCCTTTTTGTCAACTTGATTGGTTCGTGCATGTTATTATGTAGTATCATCTGTACTTTCATTCTAAAAGTCGCTCTTACTAAATTACAGTACAAAATAGTGGTGCTTTCTTGAATGGCATGCGTGGTTTACAATTGATCTTCTGGTCTTTACCACCTGTAAATCACTTGCTATTGTACCCCGTAACAAATTAAACCCAATTAGTATAGTATCATTTTAGAGCATCTCCAAGCGGAGCCCCCAAATCCGGCTCCCAAACTGCATCCGGACGCGTCCGCGGACAGTGACCGGACAGCCCCAAAAGTGGCCTCCTCCATGGGCGGAGACAGCACCCGGCGACCCGGGGCAGCTGCCCGGGCTAGCTTGCGAGCTGGTGTAGACTCGCATCGATTAGCTAGTCAAGTTTTCAGCTGGTAAGGACGTTATTTGCCCGGGCAATTTATTTTTGGGCCTCGCGTGCTTCTTGGTCAGGACCATCTCATAGGTTCTATTTTGGGAGTTTGATGGACATTTGGATATCGCGGTCTTCGGTTCGTGAATCATATTGTCTAGTGAGCTATTTTTCAGTTATGTATTACGCTTTTCCAAACTATGTTTTTCAGTTCGTTAATGATATTCGCATTATATCTATATATCAAATATCAGGGGAGGGGACACAAACTTTTTGCTCCTTGGTACCAGCACACCTGATATGCGATTTTTCTTTAGAAATTTTTAAAAAGTTCAATTTTTTGAATTTATTTTGCGCTAAATTGGTCAGGAAATGGTCCTCATTAACTTCTAGGACAAAAGACTAATTCATGACAAATATAGCGTGTATATTGTGTTTCTTTAGGGAAGTCTTTAAAGGGTGCAATATAATTTATTCTTTGGCGAATTTTATTGCACGGGTGCTGGATTGTCAATTTCGGAATTTCGAACCTTTTTTGGATTTCTATTTTTTTACATATCTGATGCAAGGGTACCCAGGTTCCAATATATTTTGGAGGAGTATCAGGTTACGATTATCGATTTTTTTACTTATCTTACGGCCCGCCGAGGCTCCTATTTCTTCCTGGCTCCGCCACTGGCCTCCTCCAACCATATACCCCAAAATCTCCCCAAATTGTGGGGTCACTTGCATGTAATTGGTGGAAAAGGAGAGAGAAGGATCAATGAAGGACAAAAGAAAACAAAACAAAGGAAAAGTTGTCCGCCCGGACGCGTCCGGTCGCGTCCGGTCGCCCCCAAACCCTCTGCCGGACAGCCCGGACCTATGGGGAGTGTTTGGAGACCATGGTTGGGTGCATGTTTTTACCTCAAATCTTGTCCGGGCTGTCCGCCCGGACGTTTGTGGGCGGTTTGGCAACTCCGCTTGGAGATGCTCTTACTTAGGTATTATTTCTTCACATCTGTTTTCAGCATTACAGTAACACGGGTTTTCTTGTCATGTTTTCGCCTCATCGAGTTCTAGAAGTACAAAATGATCTGGAGAAACACGGTGGATTGAGAGAAGTGGCAGACGGGAACAAGAGGACGATGAAACCAGCGGCGGTGGCAGAGAGGCTGGAGAGCTTGGTTACTAGGAGAAGAATATCAGTTGCTCCATCCTCACGATGGTCTCAGGGCCACCGCAAGGTAGTTGATTTTTTTTGTAGATTTGATGTGCCCAAGATTCAGATTTCTACGACTATAGCTTTATTCTTCAAATAAAGGGCCTTTGATTCCATCTCTCAAATAAAGGGAGTATGTTTGCTTCAATTGTTGCCTGTGTGCTTTCTCATTTAGTCAGTTTCAGATAGCTGGGTTCTTCAGGTCTCATTCCGAGAGAAATTGTTGTTCTTGGGGTCATGTACAGCCGCAATACCATAGATATATCATATACTCAGAGTTCTCCCAGTGGACTTGGCAAACACATCTGATCCATAAGTAAATCAGCTTTCTGTGTTTTTTCATCAGACCTGACCTAATCTGCACAACGATCTTAACTTGTGTGGAATAAATAAATCACACCTGGAAAACTCCCGATGTAACCATGGTGGCTTTTCTGAATCTGAAGCATGCCATTTAATTTCTCATTATCTCCTAGCAGAAAGAATATGGGGTTGGATAATCAGATGGTCTTTTCTGTTACCATTCCTCAACATCTCACATTGGAGGGCTAATGTCTTCAGAATTATATTCCAGTCTCAAATAAGCCTCAACTATGTCTCCCCATATTCAGTCTAGCTATTAGAATCATACCTTTAGGTAATCATCATGCTATTTATTTCCCTGACCTTGTTGGCATCCTCTATTTTTGTCTTCTGGGACATTGGTACTGCTCTTGGAGTAGAGATTCGTGAGTGCTATTACTTTTTTTTTTTTCATGTTCTTCTTAAGAGTCATCACATTATTGATTTTTCCAGGGTACACCAGTTACATATTTTAAAGACTTAATTCATAGTATTATTCTAAAGCGTCCATTTTATGTGTTCACAGCGTTCGTAAGTGCATCTTTCTACAGCGTCAGCTTTCTCTTTCCATGCTTGTATCATTAGTACTAATTAAGAAGGTTGGATATGCTCGCTGTATCATACTCTGTTGTGTGCATTGTCAAAAATGAAGATTGGCCCTTTTCAAGTGTGTTTTAGCTGTTTAACTTTTCGTAGGTTTTCATTTATTGACAGCTAATCGGTTTCAATACTCAGCACTAAAGCAAGCATTGATGTATGCAGTAGTATAGTTTCGTGCCCGCAACATTGTTATACCGCCGAATTTTTGACTTATAGAACACTTCAATCAACTAAAATGAGTGAATAATGTGGTATTGTACTTTATTTACGCTTCATCCTCGCATCCATGTGTACTATAATGCCTACTGTACTATCTTTTGCTCAACAAAGTGGACCTGCACCAGGGGCAGCTAGGGATAAAGCCTGGTGTTACCCTCCTATCGCTTTACTCTTCACAGATTTGCTCCTGCCGATCCCACTCCTCTATTTAGTAGTGTAGATTGCTTTGTATGAATGGATTTCTTTTTGACAGAGAATTTATGAACCATATTTGAGCCAAACTAAACCTGGTGTTGCTGACTGAGCATTAAATCAAGTTATTCTCCAAGCAAATATTTGAAAGCACTGTCCCTTCTCGCAAACAATTATATATTTATAAGGAAGTTAATCTTTCCCTGTGCTATTTGTAGGGAGTATCAGTTCAGCACGAGAGTTTCTGACACATTATATCTTGCATAGATTGTCATAAAATGTTATGTATTGTACTAACCACGCCACTTCAGTACTTGGATTATTTAATCAGTCATTGTATTTGATAATAGCCAGATGGTTGTTCAACAAATAATGATATTGCCTGAAATCGAGTCTTTGTAATCTACCTTGCAACACATTTCTGCATACTACCAATGGATGCATATATGTTTGAATGTTTTAATGCCATTGCAACGCCCAGAAACATGTGTACTAAACCTGGTATAAATCCAATCTGAGGTTATACTACTGACCTATACACATTCGATAGATGTTCGTGTTTACAGTGGGCGTTTGTGGTCTACTGGCGTTCATCCCTTAGGGAAGGTCGTCGACATCCTGTAGCTATCGTGTGGCCTCTAGCTCATAGGGAGATTTAGCTCCTTGCTGTCGTTAAGGGCCTCCAGCCTTAGCTCAGGTGTGATTGTCCACTACCATGTTTACATCTGAGATATAAATCCTGTTAAACTCCCACATGCACCCAAAGGAAAAACGACGCGGCAAAAGCGCTAGGTTCCGCCACACGGTCATGTTGCCTCCTGCCCTAGCTAACACTTCCAAAGATAAGCCCAAGCCAGATACCCCACAGAAACAAAACATTATATTTCCTTCCACACCACAAGAACAGCCCGCCCATCTCAGAAAGAAAGCAACCCGCCAACAGACAGAACATGCAACAATCTAACGCAAACAGCAGCAACGGGCGCGGCAAAGCGCGCCCAATCCTTCTAGTAACAGCTACAGCCCTAGGCAACCAGCGTATTAGGGATGAATAATACAAAGGGAGAGTACGGAGAAGACATGCAAGAAGTGTTAGAGCAAGCCGATCGGACGGCAGGGCATGAGAATCTAACGGTTGTGGCAGGGTGCGCATCTACCACCATAAACACATATTCCGCGCTCTTTTTCCTTATGAAACAGCCCGTCTTTATTACTAAGAAAAAAGTGCAAATTTTGTGCTCAACTTGGTTTTTCCTTATGAAACAGCCCGACTTTACATGTTTGAGTTTCACACATTACATGTCCCCACTGACTGAATAAGAAAAGCTTACATCAACTCGTAGGATCCGATGGTTGAGATTGCATAATAAATCAATTTATGGGCAATTTCGTGTATGTTTTTTCGAAGGAGATTGAACCATTGTCCTCTGCATCAAAATGATCAGGGGCGAAGCCATTGGGGTCGAGCTGGGGCCATCCCACCCCCTCCTCTTATTTGTGGTTTTGACATAAATTGTTTTGCCAAAATTTAACTATATGCCCCCCTCCAAGTTCTTTTGTGCACAATTGGCCCCTTGTGTTGTATGGCTGGCTCTACCCCTGAAAATGATGTACATATCTATAATGCGCAAACTAAATACATTGTAAAAAAATTGCGAGTAAATTGTCCTATACATAAGTAGTATTATGCATTCACCTTTTAAGAGAGTAAAAATAAAGGATTACCTTAAAACAAGGAAAATAAAGATAACCTCTATTGTGTCTCCTCAAAAAACATGGTAAGGCTTCATGCCAGGTGAGAAAAGAATAACACTGACGGCAACATCCTAAGATTCAACAGAAACTTAAAGTAGTTCATAGTGAGGAAAGTGTTAGTTCAGGAACCTATACGCTTATAAAGATATTCATCCACAAAATATTTCATGTACAAAATGTTTTCTTGGATCAACAAGGCGTGGAACCTTCATAGTGGTTACGGCTCTGTACAACGTCGAGGCAAGCAATAAAGTGCACTTAAAACTTATTTGAGAATTTTACATACAGAGCACGTGTAGGACGGTCGGGATACTACTTTATGCCGTTAGGAACCAAACATTCTTATGTGTAAACATGTTGTGTTTTTGTTGATCACCTGGATTCAACTATAGAAAATCTATACTTATTTTGCTAAAAAAATGCTGATAACGTGCTAATCTTTTTGTTTTTTTAAGATCTAAAATTTTAGTGGGCAAAAATGCCGACCACTATGTCATAAACGTCATTAATAGAAGCCCATGCGATTTGTCCTGGCCCAAGCAAACAGAACATCAAATATGGCTTCTCCTTGAAAAAATGAGACCTCGAGCAGCTCAACACGGCCCACAAACCGACCAACCCCATCCGCACAAAAATCTCGCGAGGCCATTCCTCGCACACGCCGGAATGGCGTCCACGCTCGCCCCTCCTCGGTGGCATCACCCCCCACCGCCGTCAGCCGCTGCCAGCGCCGGCCGCCTCCTCCACCTCTCGCGCTCCGCTGTTCCCGCTCTCCGTATCCAGCTCCGGCGGGCCTCGACGGTCTCCCCGCGGGCCTTTTTCGGCAACGCCGACCTAGACCGCCTCCTGCGGCGCGCTTGGAGGGGCGCCAACGAGGGGGCCGAGCGGCTCTCCTTTGAGGCGCGGCAGACCGCCAAGCGCCTCGATGTTCAGTACTCGATCTCGCGGCGCGTGGCGGAGGCCACACGGGCTGCGCGGGAGCGCGCCGCCGAGATCGACGCGGAGCTCGGCGTCGGCCGGCGATGGCGCTCCTTCTCCGTCGACTTATCCCGCAACTTTCCGAGGGTAAGGATACTTTCCACCAGGATAAATCCTCTTAGCGCCTATTTTCTGGCGCAATTTGTGGCTAATTTGTGCTTTGGTGTGCAGTATCGGAGGGAGCTGAGTGACCTCCTGTCGACTCCTATCGGGAGAGCTTTGAGTGTGAGTTTCCTAGTATCTTGTGATATTAGTTCTAGCTTAAATCATTCATAGTAGCCATGTACTCATGTAGACCATCACGGTTTAGATTCCTGATGATATGTAAACATGTTTTGCATCTAAGAAACCTGTTGAGCTGTTCTTGTTTGTTCCTAAGTTCTGATCTAGTTTAGAAAAACTTGATTAGCTGTTAGCTTTATGCAGATAAAAAAAATGATTAGTTGAGTTGTGTAGGAATAGTTGCAGGCTTGAAGTGGTTTGTCCGACTGAATGTTGGGGTTACTTCTGTATTGATGGTGAATTAGTGTAGGTGGATTCGAAGTAGGGGATCACTTTCTCAGGCCTGATGCTTGTTGCGTGGTGCTACGCTTCTAGGTTTTCTGTAAGAGCTTGAATTTCCTAACGAAATTGCATTGCTCATTTAACCACAGCAAGATAATAGTACCTCCTAGGAGGTCAGGAGTGCGAAGCTGACCCAGTGTGAAATAGCCACTTGAAGATTGTTGCTCTTGAAATCATTTTTTTATGCCTCATAAGATGTAAGAACAAAAACATATAGAAAGGAGTGAGACTATAACCTGTGCATTGGTACTTCATTTCTCTTACTAGATTTCTAATATTTGGGATAGTACAGGAGAAATTTCCCCAGTACAGAGTTTTATTAGCTACACCTTTGCTTCAGCTGTCTTGTCCAAGAAACCATGTTTATAAGCAAATTAGTTATAGTTTAAGTGCATAGTAGCCATGTACTCATGTAGATCATCACGGTTTACATTTTGCTGATGATATGTAAACCATGTTTTTGAGCTGTACTTGTTTGTTTCAAGTTCTGATCTAGAATAACTTGATTGGTTGTTAGCTCGCTGCAGATAAAAAAATATAGTAGTTGAATTGTGCAGCTAGACTTGCAGGCTTGAAGTGGTTTGTCCGACTGTGTTGTGGTTACTTCAGTACTGATGGTGAATTAGTGTAGGTGGATTCGAAGTAAGGGATTCAATTTCTCAAGCCTGATGCTGTTGCATGGTGCTAGGCTTCTAGGTTTTCTGGAAGATCTGGATTCCGTAACGAAATTGCATTGCTAATTGAACCATAGCATGATAATAAGAGTGCGAAGGTGACCCAATGTGAAATAGCCCCCTGAAGATTGTTGCTGTTGAAATCATTTGTCTATGATGTCTCATAAGATGTAAGAAAAAAAAACATATAGAAAGGAGTGAGACTATAACATGTGCATTGGCAATTCATTTTTCTTGCTAGATTTCGAATATTTGGGATAATACAGGAGAAAGTTCCCTAATACAGTGTCTTATCCGAGAAACCGTATTATAGGTTCCAAATTGTATGAGTAGTCCTAACTTTGAGTATGTTCTCATATCCAGTTTCTTTACTTCAATATTATGCTGCAAAATAATATATATGTTATATATTGATGCAGACACTCCTTTTTGTGTGGCTTGCACTGTCGGGGTGGCTCTTCAGGATTTTCATTTTCAGTACATTCGTGCTACCATTTGCTGCTCCTCTTCTTCTGGGGACCTTTGCTAACAGGGTTGCTATTGAGGTGAATGGTCATCTTTCTTTCTAAATTAAGTATGTTGACCTCAGCTTATTTCACTTACTCCATAGGGAATCTGCAGCACTCTGTGTGTGACTGGGTGTGGTTGTTCTTGCTTTATATGATCTGCGTAGAATTGTTAGAAGTTGGGAATTTTGCTCTATCCTCATGTAATTCACTAGGGAGGGGTAGTGTATTGGGTATTGAAAAAACGAACACTAGAGTTTGGTGATTCTGGGGAAAAGTGGGGATAAAACCAGCCAAATACACTAGAACCAAACAGGCTTTTTGGGGATAGATGGGGATTTGGGGTTAGGCCGGAATAATCCTCACCAATCCACAAGGCCTGACTTCTTGTCTGTAGACTTGAATTTCATCAGTTTAGACTTGTGCTATAGTTTTATACCACATTTGTTACTCGGTTATGGTTACCTTTGCATTGTAAGAGAGTGCTTCAAAACCTAGATGCAAACAGACGACCTGGTTGCTTTTTTAGCTGTGGTTCAAAACCTAGATGGCTAGATGCAAACAGCACACATGGTTGCTTTATTAGGTGCACTACCACTTCAGCATGTTGATTCTCGTAGTCATACTTACATCACATTTGGGTTTATCATGTGTTGTTTGTGGATGGTTGAAGGAATCAATCATCCGCAGCATTGCTGATCTTTGATTCTTCTGCAGTAATCAGCTATAATACTAGAGGTCACTCATCTTGTAATTCTCATTTCCAGGGTTCATGCCCAGCATGTAAAAAACGCTTTGTGGGTTACCGTAATCAAGTCATTCGGTGCATGAATTGCCAAAATATAGTGTGGCAGCCAAACAGTGGGTCTTCTGGAGGGGGTGTCCGTTCAAGAAGCTCAGCGCCTGATGTAATCGATGTGGAGTTCGAGGAGAAGTGATGAACATGTTCTTCTTCCATTTAACACGGGTTAATCAGGAGAAGGAAAACGAGAAGCCTATGCTCAGGCCCAGACTTGGTGAGCCGGTTTGTGTATGCGGCTGTTTCCATTAGGTGTGTTGTAAGCATGCGCAACTCTTCTGGCCTATGCATTACTTAGTACATAATTTTATGTGCAGTAGTGAGCAGTTGTACTGTAATTTGTAGAGCATGCAAACGTCATTTCAGTAATGGAACTTGAAAAGGAAAAACAAAACTCTTGCTCAGCAATCAGCTAAAGGTACTCCAAATTTATTGGTTTAGTTGGGTCCATCCTTACATACACTGACAACGATGTGTTGCTAGCCAAACCGTCATCTTTGTAGTGAGGCGTGGTAGGTTTACAGTTCACCTGAAAATAGTTGGTGCATAGTACTATCTCTGCCAAAACTGGAGCTAGTTGTTACAACTAGCAACGTTTCAGGTGGATAAAATATACATTATCTTGTCATGATTTCCTGTATCCAGTATTGGTACAGTTCCTTCTCCATTTGATATTATAAACTTTGCACGGTCAAGTGTCAAATAGTAATGATGTCCTCTATGAGTCGCAGAGATGCTATAGCTTTCTCATTCGGAAAAAAACAATTTCAAGTATATTTCCCTTCTCTGTTCTCTGCTCGGATGAGTGATGCTACATATGGCTGGGTACGTATTTTCATAACAAAATTGATAACACCAATCGTATGTCCAAACGGGTGAAAAACTGAATCGTGCCGCACACTTAAGAAAATGAAGAGATCGAAAATGTCACACCACATACCAGCGGACAATTTTCAGTGAACTGACACAGGAATTACCAAGATCCAAATAAAAGAAACAGATATGCAATTACCAAGGTCCAAAGAAAAGAAACACATTTGACGACGTCGATTGAATGTTTCGGAGGTGAGGAGAGTCCGGAGAGACCTTATACCAACACGACATCGTCATCACCACCTTGCTGATGCCGCTAGGCAGATCGAAACTTAACAAAAATAACTACCTGCAAGAAATAAAATGAAAGAGCGGGTCCACACCCCTCCTGCCACCGACAAGATCATCGCTGGACGGAAGACGGGATGGGGGCCGAGGCGGTGGCGCTAGAAATCCTAGAACGTGGGAGGTGTGGCGCCTCTTGCTAAGGAGCGGCGGTTGGAGAGAGGTAAGGGTGTAAACAGATAGGATAATTTCCGTAGCGTATTCGATTTCAAACGGTTTACGAAAATACATATATGGATTTGATAAATCCGACTGATACGAATATCCCATTATGAACTTTACGTCTGAGTATGATATAGGATATGGTATGTAAAATAGACGCAAATATGCATTATCTGATAATTAAATAGTATTATCTGGTAGCTTTAATCTAAATAATATTATTTTCTATCGAACAATCTAATCTAATAAAGCATAAGTTTCAGTTAGTGAATTGACATGTTCGTTCTTTGAACAACAACTAACTTACACAGTCATTGTACAAATTATATATTGCTACAACTTTTTAGGTTGCTAGGTTATTAAACAATTATTTTTTGTTATACAGTTTGATGATGTACAGAGGTGAATATCATCCGATTAAGTTTGTTTTTGCCCTAATTCCGCTTTGTTTTTTTTCAATTCCATGATTAGATATATTCATTTTCCAAATTAGCAACTGTAAATTATCCATTTTGCAACGAATCAGATGATAATTCGATGAAAAAATATGGTAAAGAATATGATAGAGACATCCAATCTGATCTGTTTACGGGTACATAGGGAGGATGAGATGCGAGCCCTTTTGTACACAACTTTTTGAACTAGGTGATTAAACAGCGCTCTTCCATTTATCTTGAAAAAAAAATTCCCAACCAGACAAGACAACACGACACAAGGGGCGCCCCGCCGGCTGCCGGCTATTTGTGTCGCTCGCGTCCGCCCCCTCCTCACCATTTGCCCCCTTTCCCGTTGTCCTCGGACGATGAGCCGATTTCGCCGCCGCACGCGAGCGGCCTAAAAGTCAAACCAGCAGCGGAGTCCACGACAACCCCACCACCGCCACCACCACCGAATCCCTTCTCCGCTCCGCCGGCGACGCAGCCCCGCCCGCCCTCCACCCCGCGGCGAGGAGGACCTCGAGACGACCGCCGCCACCGCCGTCCCCGCGTGCTCGAAGCCACCCCGCCCCGCGGAGACGACACGGAGAGAGGTTCGCTTCGCTTCCTCCGCTCCAGAACGCCTCTCTGGCTGGATTCGATCCCTGCGCGCCCGCGCTACCTCGCCCGAACCTCGGGTTGCGTCGGCCCGCTTCGCTTGCTCCCGCGGGTCTCCGGCGACGGGTTTCGTTTTCGATTTCGCTTCGAACCTCGGATTTGCGTCGACTCACTTCGCTTGCTCCCGCGGGTCTCCAGCGACGGGTTTCGTTTCCGATTTTGCTTCCGCGGCTGGGTTCGCGCCTGGTGGAATTCCACACTGCATTTCTGCTTCGTCGCGTGTTGCTGTTGATCCGCCGCGCCCTATGGTTTGTGTATGTGCCGTGGTGGGATCGGGATTTCCGAGAGCCCGAAGTGATATTGTGGTCATGAAACTACCAAGTTTAGTTGCTGTCGTTGGTATTGGGGTTGGCGTCGCTGCGTTAGAATCTGAGATCGGTGGGTGCATGTTTTTATTGTTGATGTGATTGTTATGGAGGAAACATTGTGTGGATTTGCTAATGCTTCTGGCAGAGCTTCGTTCGTTCTAGATGGCAATGTTTAAGCTGAACGAATGTTATCGCTAGCTCCTAGGATCGCCATATGCACGAACTGGGCCATTCTGTTGATGACTGCTACAGGTCTTAGAACACACCTTCTGTGGTTTCTGTAAATAGACATCTAGAAGTAGATTGATAACATGTGATAAGCTCTTTGGTCTAAATTATGCATGAGGGTTTGCTTGGTTTCATCTTGATCAGATCCTAACACCTAGAAGTAGATTTTATAACATGTGAAATCCAAGTTACTGCCCAATAATCGACTGTTGTTGCTATTATTGTTGCTGTTACCAGTTGTCATGATCTGATGCAATTGCCATCCATTAGGATTTCAATACTCCCTCCGATCCGTTATAACCTTCGCGAGAAAAGAGCGTGGGCAGTACAAATGATACGTACATACTCCGAATCTTTTTCTGGATCGGAGGAAGTAGCTTTTATTTATTTTATTTTATTACATCTTATTAATGTGATGTGTATGTCTTATGGATAAGCTGTACACTGCAAATGTGTAATCCATTTGTAGAGTGAATCCTTATAGTTTCCTGCAATAATTTCAGGTTCATGAGGGGCTCGAGAATGAATCCAGGTGGCCAGAGGACACGGAGCATCATGTCAGTAGTAATTGTGATGGGTTTGTGCGGCTTCTCCTATATACTAGGCGCTTGGCAGAAAAGTGGGACGGGGAGGGGTGACAGTATAGCACTGAGGGTGACAAAGGAAACCGACTGCAGTACAATCTTGCCAAATTGAGTACGAGACCCATCATACCTTGGATGGCCTTAATCCGTTGACCATGAACAGCAAAGCGTTTAAGCCATGCCATATTAGATACAGTGACTATACTCCTTGCCAAGACCAGAACAGAGCAATGAAGTTTCCTAGAGAATATGACCTATCGAGAGAGGCATTGTCCTGCGGAAAATAAGAAACTGCATTGTCTTATCCCAGCACCAAAAGGCTATGTCACCCCTTTTCCTTGGCCCAAGAGCCGTGACTATGTTCCATATGCAAATGTTCCGTACAAGAGTCTGACTGTTGAAAAAGCTGTTCAGAACTGGATCCAGTACCAGGGAGACGTGTTCCATTTTCCAGGAGGAGGGACAATGTTTCCAAATGGAGCAAGCGCTTACATTGATGAACTTGCATCAGTCATTCCACTTGCTGATGGCACCATTAGGACTGCACTTGATACTGGATGTGGGGTATGCCTAACAAACACATATTTCTGTCATTGATTAGCTGCTATTTACAGTATCTCTTAATTGTAGTCTTAGTTGCATCATTGCTTAGTTTATGCTCTACTTCATATAGCACCAAGTCATTAGATGTTAGTGTCTTGTACATGTCTTACTTCTTCGTCCAACTTTGTCATATTTTTATATAAGATAATATCATTTTCCCTTATTGTGGTGCATTATTTCCCTGAAGATTTGGAGTAACATCCTGACCATGTGTAGGTTGCAAGCTGGGGTGCTTACCTAATGGATAGAAATATATTGACCATGTCATTTGCACCTCGAGACTCACACGAAGCTCAGGTTCAATTTGCTTTGGAGCGAGGTGTTCCTGCAGTAATTGGAGTACTCGGGACTATAAAGCTCCCATACCCATCTAGATCTTTTGATATGGCCCATTGCTCACGCTGCTTAATCCCCTGGAAGTCAAATGGTGAGTAGTGTCAACCATGCATAAATATTGGAATACTAGCAATATTGGAATACTTGTGTCAATTGGATTATCTTCACGAGCTATAGTATTTGCTTCCTGCAGATGGAATGTACATGATGGAAGTGGATCGGGTACTTAGGCCTGGGGGTTATTGGATATTATCTGGCCCTCCCATCAATTGGAAGAGATATTACCAAACATGGAAAAGATCCAAACAAGATGCAGAGGAAGAACAAAATAATTGAGAACATTGCTAAAATGCTTTGCTGGGATAAAATCTATGAGAAGGGAGATACTGTTATTGGCAGAAAAAGGCCAATTCAAATGAATGCCAACAAGAATGGTCATACTAGCAAGACATGCAAAGTTCAAGATGCAGATGACATATGGTATGTTCTCTATGTATATACAGACACATGCTGTCAAACTACTAACATGCACATCAACTTGATTACTCAACTAGTGAGCTATTTCAAGACAGCAAGGGCTTCTGTGGGGTCATTTCTAGCTTTGAGATTGATGCATCGTTTTCTGTTCATTTCTGTCGAAGCATAGCCAGGAGTTTTGCCTTTTATATTTTCTGTCGTTTCATCATATCAGTTGGTTAATCACATTTCTGTATGGTTTATACTGTAGGTATAAGAAAATGGAAGCTTGTATAACACCTATCCCGGATGGAGCACAGCTACAGAAGTTTCCAGAGAGACTATTTGCAGTCCCTCCCAGAATTCTAGAAGGTACCCCAGGTGTTACAGAAGAAGTCTATGAAGAGGATAAGAAGTTGTGGAAGAAGCACGTTGATACATACAAGAGGATAAACAAGTTGATAGGGACTTCAAGGTATAGGAATATCTTGGACATGAATGCAGGCCTTGGAAGTTTTGCTGCAGTGCTGAATTCTCCCGGCTCCTGGGTCATGAACGTTGTGCCTACGTTATCAGAGAGGAACACTCTCGGTATCATCTATGAGCGAGGTCTTATTGGCATATACCATGATTGGTGAGTCTTGAAGTCCCTGTGTTTTGGTTCTGTTATCAAATTATATGTTGATGTGTTGAAACCATTCCTGAATACCATTACTTTGTGCTGTTATCAGGTGCGAAGCCTTCTCTACATACCCTAGGACATATGACCTGATACATGCCAGCGGCGTCTTCAGTTTGTATCAGAACAAGTAGGTGATCTCTCCTCTCCTGGTGATACTATAATGACAATCTATGCCCCTCTTATATGACTTTGCGGTGCACACTCGTTAGGTGTGATCTGGAAGACATTCTTCTTGAGATGGATAGGATCTTACGCCCCGAGGGTGCTGTCATACTGCGGGACAGTGGAGGTGCTGACAAGGTCAGGAGGACGCTGGCAGGAATGCGGTGGAAGTCCAAGCTACTTGATCACGAAGATGGGCCCCTTGTGCCTGAAAAACTTCTGGTTGCTGTTAAAGATTACTGGGTTGGCAGCAAAGAAGGAAACAGTTCATAGATTCTTTATCCCGCGTCATGATACTGTATCGATCAATAGAGTTTGTTCATAGATACAGATCTCAGTTGAGATGCTATAGTCGACAAACAATGGTGATGATGCATATATGCTGGTTGTTCATACGTTTCGCCAGGGCGTTAAAGGAAGAATTAGCTGATGATTTTTTCCAATAGATTTTTGTAGGCAATACAGTACTCTGAAATTCAGTCAGATTTTATTGTACTGAGATGCATTTTACATCTTCAGGAATGAGAATTGACAGTGATCATTCTTTTGGTTTGTTGAATGAAGTAGTTTGGTCTGTAGTTTTGATTGTGCCAGATTACATGGTGCCTTTTGTTTTCTTTGGAACAGAGAAGGTGGCGGGAAAATCGTTCTCTGATGTCCATCCATGAATGGCATCTGTTGCAGCAATGATGACAGTGTTAAGATAGAGATTAGCTATGTTTGGGAAGATACTAGTATCAGATTAGCTAGCTGTAGATAGACATGAGTATTGTAACCTCCGTAATTTTCCGTTGAGCCTGCCGTATGGCTGATTCCCATATATGTGCCGTGCGTCCTGATGGAGCTACCCATTGAGGCATAAACCCCATTCTGTCTCGTTTACGTTTATACATGGTATCAGAACTTCTCTAACAAATGTGGATTTCTTCCTCGATCCTGGCCGCCAACTCATAGCTGAAGCTGACGGAGTGATTGGCGGCACGAACCAATACATGAAGGATGAACACTCGCAGCGGCGATCACCTCGAGCTCAGCACTCAGCGGCGTGCAACCTGCAAGACCGAAACCACAGCGCACACGAGACAGTAAACACCGCCGGGCTCCCGGCAGCTGCCGCCGGTCTCCGCCCACTGAAAGCGCGCAGCGTCTGTTGATGATTAATCTTGTCGTCCAAAGTATTTAAAGTCATAAGAGTAGGAATTTCAGTTTGAGTTAGGAAAGCATATGAAGGGTCTAAACCGGGTTGGCTTCGGTTTTGCCGTTCCGTGTTGGGAGTGGAGTCTATAGTCCTGTAAATGCCAAATTTCGTTTTCTTGTCTCACGTGAAGTTGCTTTGATTTCTCGTTTTCGATCTAGCTTACCAGTATAAGCAAGAAATGATATAGAAACAAACCAAGTTCAGATAATTTGAGAAGAAGGCTTTATTAATTTCACAATTATCCCCATACAAAGTGCTTGACAGAAACTATTATTTGCACCTCCAGATCTGCAACGGAAGCTCCAGTGATGGAACCCGACACGGAGAAACTACAACCGCACGCTTCTCCTCCGGCATAGAAGTAAAACTTCATCATTGAAATGTGTAGCCTGCAAACACCATTCAGATTGAACCAAACATAAGTTCATAAAAGCACGTACGTGCTTATAATAATATGCATAACTAAGATCCGAACCATATGCATGCAATTCCCATGTTGCTACTTACTTCCACACTTGTAGCCATGCGGGAACGGCCTCTTGCAGAAATTGGCTACATATGCGACCTTTTCCATGCACCATATCTTCTCTTTCTCCTTGGTAACACCGGCGCACAAGCACGGGATGTTCACCCTCTGCTGCACAGCGCAACACGCATCTGATGGGTCCAACTTTGGCTCGGCTGGCCATTTCTGGTACTGGCTGCACTCTTGAATCATGTCCTGCCGATCACTCTCACAATCATCACCCGACGCAGCCACTACAATAGCCAGGAGGACCAAACATAAGCACATGAGTTTCGCCATGGCTATGGTTTTTGTATATGTTTACCTAGCTAGGTAGGTATTTTCCTTCTCTATCTACCAGATGAGTTGTGTGGCTCCTCTTAGAAGATTTGTTTGGGACACAAGATTTGCTTGAAATAGTTCCGTTTATATAGCCTTATTTGCAGCTATGATGATATGTATGACGCATTTGCAGATGTAGCTTTTATATCTTGAAGATATGCCAGCGCCTCAAACAATTAATATATACACGAAAACAATATAAGCAGCATCATACATCAGTTGCACATCTACAGGCTAAAACATTACATCATATACTTTAGAAACAAGCACCCAAAGAGATGGACTACATAAGACATTAGACACATATGTTGGTGTATCTGCAGAATAAATACACCTGGCACAAATATCCGAGAAGAAATTAATACCAACATTGAGCTTCCACGTTTCCTACAGCAAATACATCATTAAATGGTGTATTTGTACAGCTTATATGCCTCAAACCATCTCCAGCTTTTGCTTAGTGCCATTTGCTGCTCCAACACCTATATCATCGTCACTGCACAGCTAATATGTTCTAGTATTACTACAGTTGAAATCTACAGCTGGACCTTTTAGACAGTAGTTGGGCAACCGTTTTGCGGCGAGTTTGCATATTTAGTGATCGCTCTAGCTACATCCCAGCATCTTAGTTTGACAGCAGAGTTTCATTTCCACTACCATCAGAAATTAAAGCTAGACTGACAGAAGGCAGTGCAACACATGTAACAAACCTTTCTTTCTCACGTTTAAGTTCAGTACAACTGATAACTTCACGAAAGTTACAATTCGAGGAACTGGGATGACTAGGTAAAGATTATATTTTCTGAGTGTTGATGCACCATCTCATTCCAGTAGCAGGGCTGAGGGTTTCTAGAATCTCAGAGTGCACCATCAGGAAACAAGATTGTTGGCAAAAAGCTTCTATCATTGATAGCAAGTGGGTCTTCAAACTGAAGTATAAAGAAGATGTTCATGTTGATCGGTACAAACTTTTTCAAGGGATTCAAACTGAAGTATAAAGAAGATGTTCATGTTGATTGGTACAAACTTTTCAAGGGATTCAACCAACAAAAAGGCATCAAATATGATGACAAGCATAATACCATAAGTGTTCTTCACTCCTTGGAGTCATCTTTGCAAACTCAAAAATCTCTATGGCCTAAAAAGCTGGCGTGCGTCCTTCTTCATATATTGTATAAGGGGCACCTGCAAGCTCGGCGTGAGTCCCTCTTCATATTTTGGAAAAGGGGCATCTGCATGTATTTCCTCATATACGTTGACAACATTATTGTCATCTATTGTTGCTGTTGACAGCTTCCTTGCCCAGCTTGGCTGAGACTTTGCTGTCTAGGACAGTGGTGCTCTTAGCTATTTTCTGGTTATTGAGAGGTGCATGCTATGATGGATTTGCCCTCCATCATTCGAAGTATATCCTAAATATTGTGTCCAAAATATTGTGAAGAAAGCACAGAGAGGCTCTCCAAGACAATTAAAGTATATCCTAAATATTCTGAAGAAAGCAGAGGGGCTCTCCAAGACCATACTCTCTCTCCTATCGATGCTATAGTCTCCCCAATGCCAATTATTCGCCTATCCTTGTCTATGTTCCTCGGTGCATTTTTAGATACTGACTAGGAAAGATGTCCTGATGATCAGCTTTTTACAGTAGGACATTAAGTTTCACGTCTAGTAAATTAATGAGCTTAATTTTGTGATGAGTTTACACCTTTTCGAGGGTGTGATAATATTGGCGTCCCCTGTTTATCCATTAATTCAGTGTCGCCACACAAAGGATATTAAGATTGATTACCATATAGCATGTGATGGCATGGCATTATCAGGTAGAGTTGAGATTAAGATTAAGAACACTTCTCTAACTTATTCACTCAAAAAAACGTACTTCAACTCATGACCAGCTTGTAGATGTACTATCTTTCTGTTGAGCCTACCATATAGCTGGGGCAATCCATCTGTGAACATAGTTTTGTTTCTCGGAAGTGGTATACGACAGAGATTTCATAAGCTGGCCCTGTATAGGAGGACCCAGTTCGACACGTTCAGGTAAACTTCAAAGAGGCTCCATCTTCATCGTTTATATCTCTGAAGTAACTAATCCGTGGTAATTTTAAGCAAATCCTCAACTTTAATTGGATTCAAAGAGGATAAAAGTACAAAATTCAAATGCAACCTGAAGTTAAAAAAAAAAAAGCAGACACAAATTCAGAAGGAAGAATCAAGGAGTTAAGAGCACATGCGATCAGAGCCTGTCGGGATGTATGCGTGTCTTCACTTTGTGACATCAGGGGATTGACAGACTATCATACATAACATCATCACCTCGCATCAAAATGAATATATCTAAAAAAAAATAGGGTTCAAAGGCAAATCCTGGACTTAAACAAAAAGAGAACCAGGAGAATCAAGGAGTAGAGAAGATGTGATCAGAGCCTGTCGGGATGTATGCGTGTCTTCACCTTGTGACATCAGGGGATTGACAGACTGTCATACATAACATCATCACCTCGCATCAAAATCATCTATCTCCAAACAGACGAAGCTGTCCCAAAGGAATAGATCAGAAAAATAATAAACCTAACTAGATCTCAACCTAAATGAGAGCGAAACGAATGGGGTTGGCTCAGAACTTCTTAGAGGGTTGTGTTACCGACATCGACGCATCCGTCTCCGGCACAGGTTTCGTTCCTCATTGCCGACTACTCGTTACTCAATCTCCAGCAGAAAAACAATCAAATAATGCAATACGAACAAGAGTAGTTTTCTTAAAGAAAATTCGCAAGAAAACAGATGACAACCGAATCGGAAACGTAGAAAGAAGGGGCGATGTAAAACAAAGTTACAGAGAGCAATCGGTGCAAGGTCTTCTGTTCCTCTTCGTGACGGCTGATGAAGGGAGGATCGCTGCGCCCTTCGTTTTATAGAGAATAAGGATAGGAAACCCTAGATCCTGTTATGCCAATACAATTGGGCTTCCAGAGGCCCAGGCCAAGGTTTGGCGGAACAAGGAGCCAAACGGCCCAACTTGTGGGCGGCCTGCATAAACAACATGCCCAAAATGTGATCTAAGAAAAACATGTCCAGAATGAATATCTCTTTCCCAAATCTCTTACTCATCACTTGTCCCAAGCAGAAGATAAGTTAGTTGAAGTTTTTTTAGAGAAACAATGAGGCAAGTGTTGGGCATTCGCCCAAAAAAAAAGAGACATTGGAAAGACATCAAAGTTGATGTTTCCGATACTTGAAGGGACCAAAAAATTTGGGTTGTTTTAAGGATGAACCAAGACTTCATTGGTAGATTGTTCTGATGTTGTGTGCCTGTCAGACCCGCACACTTCAGGGTCACATACTGGATATGTTTTTCATTGTGGTAGAACTGTAATTTCTTAGATATCGTCTAAGCAAATCTTGTATCGACTTTGATGAACAACTCTGAAATCATATCATTGTATGAAACATCACTAGATTCTCGTGTGTATGACTTCGATGAATGATTCGCCACATTCAACAAACATGTGGGTTGAACATCCTACATACCCCCAACCATTATCTATGAAAATAATGCAGTTTGGGTTGCACAAGTGCACTCTGGTTATGCGAGAAAAGTAATGTCGCAAAGCATATCAACCCCAAATTCTTCTGTGAGTATTAGTTATAAAAGATGAATGAAGTGATGATCTTATTCTGTGAGTATTAGTTATAAAAGATGAATGAAGTGATGATCTTATAAGTCGTGTGAAAATCTCGTTGATTTGTTCACTACACCAGGATGATCTTTTGAGAGGTGTGTTCGTGGGGGTATGATGAGACTTAGAGAGATGCCAGACTTATGGGTGATTCTTCACACCCCCATATGTGAATCTCGATCCATATGATCGAGTACCAACCTGATGTTTCTCACATTGATTGTGCCGCGTGTACGAGTAGTTCGAGTACACTCTTTCTGCACGTGGAACAGGAATGACCACCTTTGGTTTCATGACAAGCCAAAAGCCACAAAAAATCTGGCTACCGAATATTTGGTTACAAGTTGGCTTGTTCATGTTTTGGCCAGTGTTGGCAAGATCAATGAACTAAATAGCCAACATTTTGGTAACCATCTAATGATCCAAACAAGAGCCCAGTCTTCTGTTTTGAGGAAAAAAACTGGTAAGGATGAATCTGGTCATCAACCAAACATATCTTACTTCTAAAATGGTTCGTAGCAATACAACATATACTGTCATCGGCAGCTATCTACTTGAAAAACAGAGCTTCAAATATTATTTCCTTTTATTTATTGTACATCTAAATGAAAAGGGGGCAACACCAATGTTACTTCTAACTGGCACTGATGGCAATCAATAGAATTTACACTTTACACTGTTTACAGTCAGCATAATCACAGTGACAGTAGGTTTGTAAGTTTGTTGCCAACAGCCATACAAAACCACAGCTCACGTAGATTATTGTTTCACACATGTACAGATCCCGTACTACAAGTCCCAAAGCTTAGAAGTACGCAAGAAGAGAAGTTTGCACATTCCAGCACCACCGATCACCTGAATCATGCCAACTACAAGTCTTCAGTTACTACCCTGTTCTCCAGTACAAGTCAGCTGAGCCTAGGCTTTGATGAGATAGTGATGTCTGCTATAAAATGGAAAAGCCGGATCAGTTTGTTCAGACGAAGCAATCCCTCCAGTTTGAAAGAAATAGAGTTTAAGGTTCCACACACCACAGGAAATGGTTTGCAAAAAAGTCTCTATCAATTTTGTGTGCAGGTTTAAGATTAGTAGCAAGCAGGTAGTTTAGAATCTCACTAATTGCGCAGTTTATAGTTACTAGCTTAGTAGTAATCCCAAACACTTCCCAGACACAATTCCAGGCATGTTTGTGTGTCTACTGCCGAGCACACCAAGAAATAGATGGTCTCCATCCACGCAATATAATCATATGTGAATTAAATTGGTTACGGAAAATTGAAACGACTAGAAAAGGTCGACTTTTAGTTAATCATTAAGATATCAATTATACTGGTGAAGTGATAATTTATGAAGCAATTGTGAAGAACATGTCTAAACTAGTTTTTTGTTTGCTTTTAATCACGTTGTATTTCAGAACAAATACTAGCAAAGATTAGTTCGACTGTAGATGATCTGTAAAAACATCAATGCAGTACAGGCCCAGGAATAAAAATACATTACCTGGAAGCATAAGCGTTAGTGAACACATCAGTCAACCCTGAGTTCTCCAGGCTCATTATTCTTTTGATGTTTCTGTGACGGAGAGGCACACAAAATAGATTTGAGTTGGGTGTTCTCCATGTTTGATAATAGTTGTGTGACAGTCTTAATTTGAGAAGCACTGCATAGTTAAAATGATGTTACCATAGGTTACATTGAAGGAAAAGAACTCAACAATGTAGTTGAAATATGTAGAGAATAAATTATGGTGACAGAAGCTCTTCAGAATAGCTGTTGGTTTTAAATATTTTTTTAGCAAAATGAGTGTGCGTATGACATGAAGTTGGGAAAGTCACCTTTGCAAACTACTGTCCATAAAGGCATCCAAGGAAGAAATCACATTGGGTAGTTGTTGTAGCACCTAAAATAGAACAGGATACAAATGTTAACAGCTACCTTA
Source organism: Poa pratensis (assembly GCA_947311845.1). Lineage (NCBI taxonomy): Eukaryota > Viridiplantae > Streptophyta > Magnoliopsida > Poales > Poaceae > Poa > Poa pratensis. The sequence goes on along the minus strand of CAMZMU010000035.1, from coordinate 77,343,154 downwards.
CAGGGATATAGTTCCGCATCAATGCAAAATGGACATCTTACTTGCTCTGTGTTCTTTGTAAGAGATGCTTTTGCCAAGAGATTCTTTGGGAGTTTTGCCAAGTGGACCTGTGATAAAAAGGACCAATGTTGGCACAATAAATTTTTTTTGGACACAGACCCAAGCAAGGATTAAGTGTCGCTCGACAAGTCAAAACTAGTCGCTCGACTAGTCTACTTGTCGGTACCACAGCGACAAACCGAAAACCTCGACTAGTCGAGTTGTGCGACTTGTCTACTTGTCGGTACCCAGCGACAAGTTACGACTCATCGACTCGTAATCCTTGGACCCAAGAGTCACAAATATATTGACACTCTTGAATTCAGCGAATTGGCATATTTGTAGCTGTAAGATTATAACAAGTAAAGAAAACTTCAATATACTGGGGGATAGACGATGATTGCAATCAGGACGATCGCAACCAGTAGCAATCTGAGTCTAGTGGTTCTGCTCCATGAGGTCTGGACAAGAATGAAAACACAAAAACAAGACGGCCCTCTAATACTAAAATCACGCTGCATCTGCACACGTCAAAGCAGCATATTTGCAAGTTCTCAATGTCAATCAAAGCTTTCACTACTTGACCAGCGTCGATCGAAAGGTATTCACCCATATACTAGATTATAATATGCAACAGAGTAACTAGCGTATAATCATAATGGCGTCAAAATACATTCAAAAGTCAAAACCTAGTTGCAGAGAAGCACTACTACATCCATCATATGATTCACAACCTTGGGGGCATCTGAATAAATATGATGCAGCACAAACAGATTTACTGTCAATTTTCCCCAGATTTGACGAATCGTTGCTTTTTTATCACATCGAAACGGATGCGGAACAGCAAGGAACCCGTAGCCAGTTGAAACAGACGAGGATGAGAGGGAGGCGGAGGAGACCTGGGCAGGGGAGGACTGCTCCATGAGCTGGAGGAAGTTGGAGGTGGACTGCACCGCCTGCCCTATCTGCTCCGCCACGGCCGCCTTCGCTCCTCCTCCGCCGCCCGTCGCCGCAGCCATCTCCTACGCCGTCGTCGTAGTCGTCGTCGCACACGGCAGCCTCAAAATAATTCGAGGCCCAGCCCAATCAATTCCAACATGGGCCACGTGGGCTGTCCACCTAAGGACCCATTCGCAATTCGGAAGATGATCAGAGGTGTCGGGCGCAAACTCCCGATCCCCCTAGAACACGACGCGCCCCCACCGGCCGACGGTGAGGAAGAGTAGGAGGAAATGGCGGCGGCGCGGGGGCAGAAGTCGCTGGCGACGCTGGTGAAGTCGCTGCGGAGCGGTCCTATCTCCAACTCCAACGCTCCCAGGCTCAGGCACCTCCCGTCTCTCAGGTACGCATCGGCTTCTCCCCTTCCTCATCGTCTTCTCCTGCGGAATGGATGATGGTCGATGATGCGTGCCTGATTTGACCGCGATGTTGATTTGGTTTGATCAGGAGGACCTTCTCGCTGTACGACCAGATCAACCTCATCGATAACGTCCCTGAAGACCAGCTCGGCTTCCAAACGTAACCTCTCCTTACATCCTTCTGGGGCAATTGATGATAACCCCCCTAGTTCGTGCGAGTTCTATCATATGCCCCCCTTGTGTCACTGACATGTGGGGTCAATTTTGCCCATCCTTCTTGTTGCACCTCAATTCCTTTCAGCTTTCGATTTGGAATCTGTAAATTTGTGGAATGTGCATGAACTTGTTTGCAGTTTAGGCTGTATATTTTAATGAAGAATCTTCATGGTAGAGATGAGCGTTTGATTCCTCCGGAAAAACCATAGGAGCGTATCTGGTTAGGTGTTTGGTAGGGAATAATCTTTGCTTTCAGGGGCAGCTAGCCTTGCCGGGTCAGAAAAACATCGTTCGTCAGGGAGAGTGAATTGGCTCGACAAAATCGCGTAGCACGGAAAATGGATGGTTAGGTGTTTGGTAGGGAATAATCTTTGCTTTCAGGGGCAGCTAGCCTTGCCGGGTCAGAAAAACATCGCTCGTCAGGGAGAGTGAATTGGCTCGACAAAATCGCGTAGCACGGAAAATGGATGCATTTGGTTGCTAGCTTAAGCTTGGCTCTGTTGGCATTTGTATGTGTGTTTGGTTGCATAGCTTTTGCTGGCAAGAGTGAGGGGCTAGTCATGTGGATTGGTAACGTTGCCTTTGGAGGCAAGCAGTTAACGGATCAGCTTAGGATCAATTTTCGCCTAGAACTATCCTCGTCCTAGATTTTAGTTGGAACTTTAGAAATTGTTATTATGTGTTCTAGTACTTTCTCCTAGGGAAATTCATGTGTCACTCCTGTAATTATTTGACATATGGATTCATTTCTGAACAACAATCTTCTTACTCATTATTCTTCTTACTTGAAGTTATTCGTAATCAATCAGCTGAAGCAAATTGTGTATCAAATTTACTATCATGATGCTGCAATGATTATTTGTGAGAAGCAGTTTACAACTTCATATGTGTATGCCTATATATGAGTTGATCCTGAGCTAGTCCGTTAACTGTTTGCCTCGAAAAGCGACGTTACTAATGCAAATGATAAGCCCCTCACTCTTGCCAGCAAAAGCTAATGCAACCAAACCCACCTAAGCTGGCTGGGCTGGCTCAGCTATGCAACCAAATGCAGTAATGCACCCTAGCTAATAGATCTGCTTTCTTCCCAAAAAGAAGAGGTACAAAATATCAGTCGAATTAAGGTCGGTCAGTATCTGGAAGTTTATTTGTGAAACGGGTGTTCTTTGTTTAAAACCAGATACTGCCTACAGAGTGCTGTAGCTACTATTATTCTAAATTGTAAATTGTAATGCTAGTCATTTGTAGGGACAAACCAGACGAATCCATCTAGAGTATATGTTGAGAATTCGCATCATGAAAAGCAACGTTGTTTTCTGGCAGTAGTGAGACTGAAGATGTTTTGGTTAGAAGTGATTATCTTTGATATAGGATAGCTAATTCATATTCTTGCTTGAAGATAAAGGGCTGCAGCTTTCCCATTTTCCTCTGTTATTCTTTAGTTGCTACGAATGTGAAGTGGATGCTGTACTGCTGTGAACAATTTCTGGGAATTAATCAGTAACTTCCACAAGAGTGAATTGACCCCTTTTGGTCTGAATGAAGAGGAATGTAACATGTTTGAGGGAAAAAAGTTCTGCCGCAAACAGTCATCTTTGCCTTTCAAGTTATTTTGGTGTTCCCAGCCAAAAGTAAATTACCTAGGTGGAAGTGGTTTCTTATCCTGGGGTGGAGATGTGGGGTACGGGGGGGATAAGCTATTCTGAACTACTCTTGCCGATTCTTGTTTACCTTATGCACGCGTATCAAATAAAAATTCTACAATTATTAGTTGTAATTTGCAAGAGGTAGATGAAACTAGGATTCATTTGTTCTGGAAGATTATAAGGAAAACAAACAGAATTGCTGTCGGTAGCTGGCAGCTTATATGCATGAGAAAATTATCTGGCTGTGGGTGTGGGTGTTCAAAACCTGAGATTTAGATAGTTTTGGAAAGCATTGTTTTACTTCTCTGATGAGTATGGCTGTCACACCGATGTTTTGTTATACCTGTTTTCCTTGTTAAGCTGCATAGTACTCCTTATAAGTAAGCCTTGTACTGAACTGTCTTTCATATTCAATAGAAAACTGAAGAGATGCATCGGTTTCTCACTTCCTCTTGAAAGAATCATTTCACACTTCTGTCATGAGGGGTGGATAGGACAACGTTTAGTGTGCTTTTTTACACTCTCCATTACTTTGCTATTTTTTGTTTCCTTTCCTTAGAATCATCATGTCAGTCTCGCTTATATGCGATTGGCAAGACTACCCTAAATTGCCAAAACCAGTGGTTGGAGACGTACTTGAATTTTGCTATGAGTTGGACTTATATCTCTCTTACGATTTCAGTTTTTTGATTTTTCTGAAGAATTTTCGTTATACCATCTCATTTACTTCTGTAGAACTTGTACATTTTATCAGAAGACTCAAATCTGTTCTGCCTCCACAGTTACGATGACACTGGATTCAAGATTAACAATGTAAAATATGAAGGGAGCTTGCTGATAGTGGAAAACAAGATAATGACCTGGACACCCAAAACATTTGCAGATATAACTGCTGAAAGGTAGGGTTTGCACTTGAACCTCAGAGTTTGGTGGCAGTAATGTATTATCTGCTCTACACATTTCTTGAGCAATGTGTTATTTGTTGTATACATGTCTTGAGCAGGGACTCAGTTCTATTAGATAATGTGATGCTATCTGTTTGCAGTAGTGCTGTTGAATCTATTCCTGTTTGTTCTTTACTGATTTATGTTCCTATAATGCAGTTTATCAATCTTCAAAGTTGTGCACCCAATCCCAGGTATCTTGGCCAGTGCTCTACAGTTTTCCACGGCATTTCCTTATGCTAATATTATTGTTTTCAAATGGGCGTGGTTCCCAAGGGTGGGCATTTCATGTTTACATTTCTCAGGTGGAAATGAATATTGTTTGGGAGTGCAAGATGTTGCTGTCTGTTTCTTATTGCCTTGTTGAGGCTCAACATGTCGCTCTAGTTTTTATCCAAGTACATTGTTAAATAATAATAATAATATTTCCTCAGTGCCCAGGGGTGATAGATTCTATTCAAAACATTTCTGAACCAAATAAATGTCGGTGGGTTTATAACATACAATATACCCTACTTCTCCAGAGATTCTGATACTTGGTTGCGGGAAATACGTCCAGCCAGTCAGCCCTGAGCTGCGGAAGTTCATTCGGTCAACTGGGATGAAGCTGGAAGCCATCGATTCGGTAAGCATCCAAATCAATTTCTGATTGAAGCTTTGATACCTAAATCGCTCTGCATCTGCCTAATGCTCTGTATCGATTGGCAGAGGAATGCGGCTTCGACGTACAATATTCTGAACGAAGAGGGGAGGCCAGTCGCGGCTGCACTTCTTCCGTATGGTGTCGACTCCTGATACGTCAGCGCAGAGCTTTTTGTGTTCTCCTCGTGAGTCAATAGAGCTGACATGAAACCGCCCTTGTACCGGCACGTAGCAATCGATGTCAAGTGTTGTTGCCCACTCCTTTTGTCCCTTGGGAAGAACCACCCTGATTATGATGTGCATCCTCTTTGGTCCGTGAAAAAGAAAACAAGATTCACCTAGTGTACATACGTACATCGGAAAAAAACTGATGAATAAGGAGGACGAAGCCATCGGTGTTTTGCATTGTCTGTGCTTTATATTTTGGCCGTGTTGGTCTTGGGATCCATCTGCCATGTGTCTACGACGATTCCCCGATGTTTTTGTTGATGTGTATTACTTGTCCGTATTAGGAAGTTCTAAAAAGAAGTTTTGGTAGCGCAGATTGACTTTTGCTCCAGCTTCTACCAGTTGTTTACAGTGTAGGAGGGAATTGTCGTACGTTTTGTTCTCATGGTGTGAAAGATACGTACATTGCTGGCCTCGTCAGGCAGTTCTCACGGCAGAGACTCGACAGGATGATGGGTGGTGACCGGCGCAACAGCGAGATATAGCTAGCAACCTGCGCCACACGCCGATCGGGCCACGAAAGGGAGACGGATTCCGCATCGTTTTCTCCGTCTGCCTCGACGGCCACGTTTACTGGCATTGCGTAGCTGGGCACGCAGCGCTCCGGCCAGTTTGCATTGCAGTGTTGCTGTCTACTAGTAGTATGTACTCCCTCCATTCCAAATTACTTGACTTGTACCTAGACACTAAACAAATATAGATACATCCGTATTTAGACAGACCTAAGTCAAATAATTTGGAACGGAAGGAATACTGCGCTGTCGCTGCCGCCGGACGGGCGCATTGCTATCTCCGCGCCCACAGCTGAGGCGCAAGTCTCTAACCGCCCAACCCCCACCCTCCCCAACAGGATCCACCTCTCAGTGTCGTGGCATATTCCTCTCCGGCCATGACCGTTTTCTTCCGTTGCCGATCAGTGGTCCCAACTACTTCCTCCGTATCAAATATAAGTCGCACTAGTCACTTACCACATATATGTATGTAGACATGTGTGTGGTAAGTGACTAGTGCGACTTATATTTTGACACGGAGGGAGTAATACACAAATGAACACAATGGTGCCACAAGTTCTGCCTAGCTCAGATTTAGGTGGTACCCACCTCACTGGTGCAGCTCAGTGTATCTTTCGTTTCTGCTCATGGCGAATTCTTCGTTTGCACTATCATTTGAGGGCACGCCCATAAATAGCGATCAAATCAATAAAAACGATCAAACGATGCCAATACCATGGAAGAGAAACTTTGGAACTTATCATAAAAGGGCTTCGACAAGGGGATTTATTCGTTCTTCGAGCAAAAAATCTAAGGTCAGGATGCCGGAGTTTTTTCTTTGCTTATAAGAACATAGATTCCTTCTTCAACCCAGGTCATGACAGCGGGCGGTGCACCTGAATGTTTTCTAACAAATTTAAGATCAACACTATTGGGTACATTGACAGTTGTATGTTGCTTGCATCCGAATTGCGGTTGAAAATTCTAAAAGAGAAACAACATCTTAGTGATGTGCAAGAAGTGTGACGGCATGACTTCGCTCATTACCTGTTCAAATTTTCAACATTTAGGTTTTCGAGGAAGCAGAAGCATTTTTTTTCCAATAGAAATAAATAGAGTACGATTCATAAACGGTGATTTCTAGGGATTAAACCATCAAACACCCGTACACGACACACATGCTACTAATAAAACATAACAACTACAATGCACTCAAAGATTATATGCTCATCAAAGCCAAAGAATCTTGCATTTTGCCTTTGACATGGATGGACTTATCCTATGCCCTAGTTAGTTACCGGTAGATATGCGTAGGGCTCCAGTACGAGAGACGATCTAACTCCTACCCTCGACTGTCAGGGTTGCCACCTTTGGTTCCCTGCCCTCCACCAGCCGCCACGGTAAGTGGAGGGTGGGAGAACCTCGATCGGATGACCTGTTCCCTAGGGTCTTCGAGTTCTTCTCCTCCGGTATAGGGGTGTCGGCATCGATGAGAATAAATGTCTTTCAGCCCACTCCAGATCGGTGTGTTCCCCGGAGGAGCGTCGTCGGGCTGGAGTTTGGAGTTGATCGTCCAGCATTGGGCCTAGCGTGATAAGTGTCTGTTTTACGGCGTCGACCCGTTCGGTAGTGGTGCTAATGTCGCAGTGTATTGGTGTCCACTTGATGAAGCTCAGCCAGGTAGGGCTTCGTAGGGAAATTTGGGAGTTCGGTGTCCCCCTGGTTAGAGCTAGGATTATCTCTTAGCCCTTCTCGGTGCTATCTTCTCCGGGATGACGATCTTCTCGAGATCGGGGTCGCCGAAATTTTCTGATATACGTCGACGATTTTTCAGCCGCTGTTTCTACAATCTTCTGAGTTTTTTCATCATTTTTCTGACATAGGTTTTGCTCACGGCGCGTCGTTGAGGGATGCAGAAGGGAGATGTGCTGAGCTTTTTGACAAGCAAGGTGCACTCAGCTTGTCGTGTGTACATCGGCGCGTGTACGTGTACTGAAAGTATCTACTCCCTCTGTTCCTAAATGTAAGATGTTTTAGGTGTTATATATGTTGTCTACATGCACAATAAAATAAGTAAACATACACATGAAATGTGTCTAGATACATTTGTGTACATGTGAATGTGGACAAATACTAAAACATCTTATATTTAGGAACGGAGGGAGTAGAAAAAAGATATGCTCCAGTTCAGAATATTACATGTACTTGTCAGGTTAACTGGTTCGTGCCAGTCAAGCAGGCAGGCTAGACTCCGCTTCTCTTGGGCGTTGGAACCGAGGCTGGGTTGTGGGAGCGCATCGTATGGACCGCGCCGCTATGCTCACCTGGCGCCGGGCCCTCCTCTACTCCCGGCGTATAAAGGCCCGGCCCACGGATCAAACGGGCGGTGCCTGCGACTTCCCTCATTAACCCTCGCATCGCTCGCGGCCTCTCCCTCCCTCCTCCACCACCGCGGCCGCTTCTTCTGTCTCTAGCGCCAACCCCGGTCCATCCTCCCTCCAACAATGGCGGCGGCGGCGGAGATTGTACGGGGATTCGCGGCGGCGACGCGCGTGGCCGCGGCGTCGAGGCCGGCGGCGGTGGCGGCGCCCCCGCAGCCCAGGAGGGCTGTCGCCGCGCGGGTGCTGCGGACCTCCGCCTCCGAGAAGGTGGCGGCGGATCTCTCCGTCGTAGGGACCAACGGCTCCCTATCCGCTCTGGTCAGTGTCCGCGCCGCCTCTCTCTCGCCTAGCTTGTTCTGCTCCATGTGCGCCGAACAGAGATTGGTCTCTGTCCCATGCTCTGGGTTTCCACGCGGGCCCTTCGAGCGATTCCTTCGCTCCGCGCTCGGCGATTTTGATCCCGAGCACTCCCGGTCCCGGTTGGATTCGCCGTCTCGCGCTTTGCTCGGATTTGTCTGTTTGTCAGTGACTGATGGTCTGATCCCGAGCACCGCGCATGGGGCTCCGGTTGTAAATTAACTCAGGACTCCGATGTGATCTGGTCCAGCTTGCTGTAGCCTCGTCGTTCAGTCTTTTTGATCTGCTCATTCCCACCTCATTATATTTAAGAGAACTGCATGTCTTTTACTCTGATCTGGCTACACCTAGTATGAACAAAAATAAGTTCAAACTTGAAAAATGGCTGGCTTGTGCTCTCCCAAGTGATTTATGTCGATTATTGGATTCTAATAAACAGTTTTGGTTTTCGATTAGCAGGCAATTTCTACCTCTTTGCAGTTCTTGAGCTATTAGTTTTTTTAACATTCTAAGCGGGATGGGTGATTTAGCTGGTCGAAACATGTGCTTCATTCAGTCGAGGATTTATAATTTTTATCCTGCAGAGCAATAATGATGTTACTGCTGACGCCACCTCACAAGCGGTTGAAGTGAAGAGGAAGACAAAGATAGTGTGCACCATAGGCCCCTCGACCAACACTCGTGAGATGATATGGAAGCTTGCAGAGACTGGAATGAATGTTGCGCGTATGAATATGTCCCATGGTGACCATCAGTCACACCAAAAAGTGATTGATCTGGTGAAGGAGTACAACGCAGAGAACACTGATGGGAATACGATTGCTATCATGCTGGACACAAAGGTATGTCATGGTCGAATACATTAAATCCAATGCAACAGTCGACTGCATCAAGATGATTAAGGTTGAGTGATGCAGGGTCCGGAAGTGAGAAGTGGGGATGTTCCTGAGCCAATCATGCTCGCGGAAGGACAAGAGTTCAATTTCACAATTGTAAGAGGGGTCAGCACCATAGACACTGTCAGCGTGAATTACGATGACTTCATAACTGATGTTGAAGCTGGTGACATACTGTTAGTGGATGGTGAGGCCTGCTCTGTCACCATATAGATCACAATTTCATGTGGATTATTAATTTCTTCTCTAAGCAAGTACCTCATATTTAGGGTGTAAGCAGTTGTAGAATCTCTGTTACTAAAAAAAAGAGGTTTAACCATCTATATAGAAAGAATCAAAGAATTTTCAATAGGACAATATTAAATTGATATTGCTAGACTTTTCATTAAGTATATTTTCATAATATTTAGTTGATGTTATCTGAAGCATCATATTTTCCCCCAAATTATGGCCAAAGTGTTTACTTCGAAGTCCTAAAACTACTCATTATGAATCAGAGGGAGTACTATGTTCATTCTATTAGATTATTTGGCTGTCTTTTTTAATTACTTTGTTTGCAGCTAAACAATACATAATGTTACACTTACTAATCGTTCAGTACATTTGCTTGTGTTACAGGAGGAATGATGTCGCTTGCCGTGAAGTCGAAAACAACTGACACGGTCAAGTGTGTAGTAGTTGATGGTGGAGAGTTGAAATCAAGGCGCCACCTTAATGTGCGCGGAAAGAGCGCAACTCTTCCCTCTATAACAGGTTTGTTTAGTTCTTCCCTAACAAGTTCAACTGTCACATAGTTGTGCAGAAATCCTGACATGATTGTGCTACAACAGAGAAGGATTGGGAAGATATCAAGTTTGGCGTTGAAAACGGTGTTGATTTCTATGCTGTTTCATTTGTGAAGGATGCCAAAGTTATTCATGAACTCAAGGCCTACCTGAAAAGTAATGTTCTCTATCATCTATGGAAGTCCTGAAGAACTTCATTGGGAGCTTACTCAATATTTTATTTGATCTTTTAATATCCAGGTGCTAATGCGGATATCCATGTCATTCCAAAAATTGAGAGTGCTGATTCAATTCCAAACCTGCAGTCAATTATTGCTGCTTCAGATGGGGTAAGGCCCTCATCATTGCCTGTATTATTCGTTCATTCATGTTAGTTTATTCATGTTAAAACAAGTAGCAACTCCTTCCCACATGTAAATTACCTTAGATAGCTGTGTCTTGAAAAGTGAGATCAAGAAAATGGTTTATGGAGGAGCTTTGGTTGCAATTGAAACTTATATTATATGAATTCCTTTGTTCTATCATGTATTGATGCGTCTGTATGTGCACATGCAGGTCTTATGTATGTGATAATGAAAAAGTTATAATTTACCGCCTTCATGGTCTTGTTTATTACTGCTAAATACTGAACTTCTTGAAATGTTTATAGGCCATGGTGGCTCGTGGAGATCTGGGTGCTGAACTTCCAGTTGAGGAAGTTCCTTTACTGCAGGTGAGACTGAAAAAACAATATAATATAATTTTACTGCGACAAGAAAATATTCATCTTTTGTACATCCCCTTTTGTGTTAATATGCCTGAAATGCGACCAACTGCCAATTAAATCTAAACTGCAATACCTTTTACAGGAGGAGATTATCAGAATATGCCGAAGCATGCAGAAACCAGTAATTGTTGCCACAAATATGTTGGAAAGCATGATAGATCATCCAACCCCAACAAGGGCTGAAGTCTCTGATATAGCAATTGCTGTTCGGGAAGCTGCTGATGCTATTATGCTCTCTGGTGAAACTGCCCATGGAAAGTAAGTTTTTAGCCGGTTCGTATGTGTAGTAATCAAGCAATTATGTAAGCGGTTTTGGCGGATACAGATTGATATTCATTTACATTGCATTTTGACCTGACCTCTGCATCTTGCTGTGTTTAGGTACCCATTGAAGGCAGTGAAGGTGATGCACACTGTGGCACTTAGAACAGAATCCAGCCTTTACGACCCAACTAAAGCTCCCAGTCTTGTTGCACGCCCACAGGTATGATCCTTTTTTCTGCTTTCCGCACCTTCAACCCACTATACGGTATCTTCTGCTTTATTTGATGTTCATTGTTTAGGCTCCAACTGCCTTACACCCTTTGTTCTAATCCCTTGCTTTCTCATGATTATCCGTGCAGGCTCTGCTCAATGACGACTTCTGCAAAAGCCAACTAAGTAAAATGTTTGGATCTCATGCAACGATGATGGCAAACACCCTTCGTACACCGATCATCGTGTTTACACGTGTGGGCTCCATGGCTGTTCTTCTGAGCCACTACCGTCCCTCATCCACCATATATGCATTCACAAATGAGTAAGTTATTTTGTGATTTACCCATGCCATGCCAAAATCTAATCACCCTCTTGTGAAACTCACTTTGGGACTAGGTTCTGCATTGATCTGTGATACCAAGCATCCAATCAAATAAATGATCGGAAGGGGAAGTAGATGCTCTCGAGTACTAACGACGTCATTCCACACTTCTTGCAGAGTACGAGTGAAGCAACGGTTGGCACTCTATCAGGGCGTGGTTCCTATCCTCATGGAATTCTCAGATGACGCAGAAGAGACTTTCTCGAGAGCAATTACCAGCTTGCTGGTAAGTCAGCTGGTCTTGTATCATCGTTTCGAGGATAAACATGCCGATTTGCCATTACATTTGGCCCCTTAAATTCTCGATCTCATTCTGATCGATCATGCGTACTTTTGATGTTTGACAGGACGCGAAATACATGAGTGAAGGGGACTACGTCACCCTGGTGCAGAGTGGATCGCAGTCCATCTGGAGAGAGGAATCTACTCACCACATCCAAGTGAGGAAAGTCCAGCGCTGATGCTTAAACATGCCAAAGCATGCCGGTCTGCCCCCTATCACAAGAGAGAAGTTTTGACACCGCCTTCAAGTGTTATTCTACCGTGTCGTGTTGCAACAGATGTCTGAGTATTTTTTATGGAGAACATTGCTATGTCGAGCTGTAGCTTATGTTGAATTTACTTGTGAACACTAAAAATTTCAATACAATATTCATTCTTATTCGCTTGGTTTAGCGTTGATTGTACCTTCTAAGTTTTCTGGCGTTAGCAATTGAAAAGAAGGTGACAGTGGTAGATTTGGATCATCAAGACAGTTTCGATTTTCTCCAAGGAAACATATTGCTGCATGGGTCCAGTTTAAGGATCATCATCTCTAGTTGTCTTTTCAGAGACGGATGCTCATTGTAGGAAACTGATGATCATTTGTATAATCAAGCAGGTAGTAATAAGTCTTGTGATATTTCGATTTTCTCTAACGCTGTGTTTGGATGTAAGAAAGTTTGCTTGGAATTGAATTGGACCACCAACTTGGGCTTCTCCCTCCTGCGACTTTCTCATCCTCATCCGCTCTCCTCTATGTCGCCGCACCTCCACCGCCGCCGCCGCTCGTCAGGTGTACCCGCCGCCGCTCCAAACCTCCAGCGGAATCAGCCAAGTCCTCTGCGTTCGCCTCCTGACATACAGCTCGGCTGTATGCTCTGCCACCGGTATGTTTTACATCGCCGGACATCCACCTCGCCCTGAAGATGTTTGTGTATTTGCCAGAGCTGGAAATTGATATTTCAAATTTATAGGAATGGATTCGTCCGACAATGAGTACGATTACTTGGCCGTAGATGAGTTCATGTACAAAGAGTTCATCGACGAGTCTAGTGAGGACGAGATGGCTGAGGACTATGATGTGGCCGCAATGTCGATGATGTGCATCCAAGATGAAATGGAGAAGAAGGAGGAACATGTCCTTAACTTTAGGGGGTCGATAAAAGGCAGGATTAACGTGCCCCGTGATAAGATCAAAGGCGCGCGTGATCTCTACGACGATTACTTTAGACTCGATCCGGTCTTCCATGAGGGGTTTTTCTGGCATCGCTTTCAGATGAGCTCAAGTCTGTTCCGGCGCATAGAGGAAGCAGTGACCAAGTATGATGATTATTTCAAGTTGATGTATGATTGTTGCGGACAACTATCCTTCTCGCCTATGCAGAAATGCACCGCGACTTTGAGAATGCTAGCTTATGAAAAGCTGCGGATGTTGTTGATGAGTATGTCCGAATGGGAGAGGGCACATGCATTGTGGCTGGTGAAGTTTGTGTACGCTGTGGTGAAGGTGTTTGGACCGTAATATTTGAGAGAACCTAATGCCAAGGACACCGAAAGGCTAGTGCCTATCGGAGAAGCAAGAGGATTTCCAGGTATGCTTGGTTTAGTTGATTGCATGCATTGGCAGTGGAAGAACTGCCCAACAGGCTTGCGTGGGCAATACCAAGGCCACAACAAAGAGGCAACAATCATGTTTGAAGCAGTTGCATCCAAAAGCTTGTGGATTTGACATGCATATTTTTGGCGTGCCTGGTTCACACAACGATATCATTGTGCTTCAGTGCCCTCCCCTGTTCAAGAGACTCTGTGATGGGAATGCTCCGTTGTGCAACTTCACCATCAACGGTCACAAGTACACCATGAGATACTACCTTGCAGATGGTATCTATCCTCAATTGGCATCATTTTTGTGAAGGATATAAGCAATCATGTTGGTCACAAAAAAATGCCAATTTGCAGCTGCACAAGAGGCTGTTAGGAAAGATGTTGATAGGGCATTTGGAGTGCTCCAAGCTCGTTGGGTATTGTCCATGGAGCTGCAATGATGCTGGATCCGGAGACATTATGGTAGGTGCTGACTTGTTGTGTAATTTTGCACAACATGATTGTGAAGGACGAGGGAGAAGGGGGCACCCGCACGAATGATTTTGAAAATCCCGGAGTGCATGTCCACCTACCTGAACAAGATACACAGCATGTTATCAACTTCCTTGAGATGCATCGACAACTTCGAGATCAAGTAGTGCACACCCAACTACTCAATGATCCGGTGGAGCATATGTACGTCCACATGGGAAATCAGTGAATTTGAATTTCAAATATCTTGTGAATAATTTGAACTATTTTATTTGTGAGTTCAAACATTTTGTATTTGTTTAGCTACTATTATTTATTGTAAGATGATTTGAACTATTTATTTTATGACCTAAAACTATTCGTATGATGGACGTCCATGGTTTGCATGTTTTTGGCTTTCCCAATTTGCAAGTTGTGGTTGTAGAACACCACATATGGAGGTTATCCGGTCACTGTCGGCGGACACGTCCAGACGTGTATGCAGACAGTTTGGGGGCCAAATATGATGTAGTGCGCCCTACACATGACACGCCAAGTGGCTCAATGACAAGAACTAGAGTCAAAGCTCTCCATGATAAGGTGAATTCACTCCTATTTATGTGTGATCTTGACACTCCCTTGAATGGTTTGCTACTTCATGCCGATACTTTGTGTGTGCTCAACTATGATGGACTTGAAGAACTCCGAGGAATCGTGGATCAAGATAGCCAAGGAACGCGTCAAGACGAATATAAAGAAGGTGGGAAAAAACTGCTAGGCCAGCCTGGAACCCGGCCTGGCTGGCTCCCAGGCGGCCTCCCTGCAGAGGCGACCAGCCTCCAGCCCGGCCTTCCTGCAGAGGCAGCCAGCCTCCAGCCCAGCCTGGACTGACTCCCAGGCCGGCTTTCCTGCGTCCGTCCCCTTTTTGTACTAAGACTATAAATAGGTGTCTCCCACCTCAGATCTAGGGTTAGACTAAGTTGAGAATAGAGTTGAGTTTTGCTCCTTTCCACCCCTTGTTGGTGTTGCCTCCTATTGAGATGAATCATGACCTCCCCTTGTGGAGATGAATCAAGGCCTCCCCTTGTGGAGATGAATCAAGGTCTCCCCTTATGGAGAAGATCCGTCTAGTGGATACCAAGGCTTCTACTTGTAGTCATCCTACTTGCTAATCTTTCCTCTTGAAGTGGCTAGATTGGATTGGTTGGATTGACCAATTAGAGAAACAATCCTAAGAGTAAGGTGTGTTTGGAGAAGGAGAATCGGGGGCTGCCCTTGGGGATTTGTTACCGGTTGAATTCGGTCAAATTATGCTTTGCTAGTTATCTTTACTTGTTTTTCCCCTTTTGTGTTCTTGTGTTCTTCGTGTTCTTCATCGTGTTCATCGTTCCCTCCGCCCAAATCCGTGAAGATCGGGACCTACCCTACATCACATGGTATCAGAGCTCTAGGATGCCACGGATTTGACTTTGTTTCCCCCACAAATCCACCAAATTTTTCTTTGTTTTTAAGAAATTCAAAAAAATTCACAAAAATAGCCTTTCCATGGATTCAAGCCGATCTGTCGATTTGTTGCGTTTTTGGTAGTTTTGGTCCACGGATCTGTTGCGTTAGGACCACCTCCACCTTTGTTTGCGTTCCTAAGACTTAATTTTGCCAATTTCCCCACGAAATTGAGGATTTTACGTTGCCTTTTCCGCCCAAAATCGCGGATTTTAGAGCAGCAGTCTACCCGGCCTGCAGGCCGGCCTGACTGGCTCCCCGGCCAGCCTCCCTGCAGAGGTGGCCAGCCTCCAGCCCGGCTTGGACTGGCTACCAGGCCGCCTCCCTGCAATTTTTTTTTACTTTCCTCGGTTCGTTTTGGCATTTCTCCTTTGTTGTTTGAGTCCTTTCTTGGTGTGCTCTACGTCTACGACATCGACAAGCTTCCGCAACAACTTCATCAACGCCTAGCAACGACGCCACCAAGG
This sequence comes from Poa pratensis, assembly GCA_947311845.1. Taxonomy (NCBI): domain Eukaryota; kingdom Viridiplantae; phylum Streptophyta; class Magnoliopsida; order Poales; family Poaceae; genus Poa; species Poa pratensis. The sequence goes on along the minus strand of CAMZMU010000035.1, from coordinate 77,327,260 downwards.
ACTCGACATTTCCCCGTCATTGTAATCCGTTGTGAGCCCTTCTTCCTTTCGCGTACCTTGACCTACCGGAGTAGCTCTTTGATATTACGAGGCATTGCACTTGTGTTGATTCGAGTGATTGTCTTATAGTATTGGTGAGTGTGTATCGTGTAGTGATCTTGGCACTAGCAAAAGTTGAAGGAATCATCGTCAAAAGGCAAAAATCAAAAAAAAAAAAATCAAGTGGTGCCAAGTATCATCCCTTATAGGTTGCGACAAAGCTTGAACCGCCAAAGTGAGTGTGAGAGATTGACACTTGTGCAAATCCGTTGCCCACCCAAAGGCAATTGAGCTAGCGTCCTTCGTGTGTTGGTGTGACACTTGAACACGTAGTCTTCGCTAGGTTGCATATCTTCGAGTGCTCGCCCTTTTGTCACCCAACCTCATCATTCGCTTTTGTGTGTTTCTTCATCATTTGTGGTTGGTGTTTCTTTGGTAATTTGGTCATTGTGGATTTTCTCTACCTTGGACAATATACTTTTCGTCGGGTTTGCTTGTTTCTGTTGCCACTTCATACCTACCCATCTTCATAAGTGTGTGTGTTGGGTGTCCGGATTCTCTTTCTTCAAACCTCTTTATTCTTGAGATATAGTTTCTTTTGGTTCTTTCTTTTCCACACATTTCACTTGTTCTTGAGACAATATTTAGGGGAAGTACAAACGGAAGCTCAGGCTCGGACGATGAGATGAATGGAGGAATTCGAGGTGACCATGGCTATGTCACCCAAACCGAGTTCATTGGTCTTCGACACCTTCGTGATGGCTTAGGCCGCTACGAGCGCCGTCTTCAAGCTCAAGAAGCCAACTTCAACGACCGCATGCACGCGCAAGAAGCAAATCTCAATGAGCACATGGAGCGGGTGACCGAAGCTCTCAACAATCTTGCGAATCGTCACTCTTCTTCTTCGTCATGCTCAAGTCGTACAAGAAGTACCTCAAGGTCGACACAAGCATGTCATGGACGTCATGGCCCTCGCCAAGAAGACCCGCAACAAGCTCACCAAGACATTCCAAGGCGCAACGAACACGAGAGACATCGCCATGAAGTGGACCGTCCACCTTCCCTCGTGCACATAATGCCAATGCGCATCAAGAACAACCTCACCCAAATGGTGGACGCCGCGAACGAACACCTTCACCACCTCCTCAACATCAAGAACGTCGAGACACATTGGCTAATGACAATGGTTCCCCGGGCGCTCATGACTATGATGCTCAAGGACACCGACACCGTCATCCTCCAAGACCACGTCACCACAATCGTGACCATGGGAACAATGAGGAGCAACCCAATCCAAAACATGAGCATCATCCTCGCCATGAACCTCGTCCGCGTCAAGAACATCCACATGATCGTCACCAACACCACCGTTCCGAGTCAAGTGATAGCGAGTCAAGCCAACACAATGGTGATGGACTCAATCGAAGGAGACGTGGACGTGCATTCCCACGTGGTGCCAATCGCGACGACTATGACAACTTGAACAACCTTCGCTTTGATATACCCAAGTTCTTCGGCACAAGTGATCCGGAAGCCTACCTCTCATGGGCACTCAAGGTTGACAAGATCTTCCGCGTACAACGCTTCTCCGACAACAAGAAGGTTGCCTTAGCCTCGTTGGAGTTTGAAGATTATGCTCTCTTGTGGTGGGAACAACTCCAAGATACACGTGAGGAAAACCGTCAACGACCAATCAACACTTGGATTGAGATGAAAGAAGCAATGTACAAGCGCTTCGTGCCAAGCCATTACATTAGAGATGTGTACAAGAAGTTGCAAGAGTTGAAGTAAGGGTTGAAGTCGGTTGATGAGTACTATAAGGAGAGGAAAATCTCTATGATGAGAGCCAATATTAACGAGTCCGAAGAGCAATCTATGGCTCGCTTCATGAATGGCCTCAACTATCCAATCAAGAAGATCGTGGAGTTCCAACCATATGCCTCTTTGGTTGAGCTAGTACATCAAGCAACAAAGGCCGAGCGTCACGTGCTTGAAGAGCTCAAATACCTCAAGACAAAGGCATTCTTCGCCAACAAGCCCTCATCATCCACGACTACACCAACTCAAGCTCTTCCTCAAGCTAACACAAAAGGCACGACAAGAGCTTCTACATCCACAACTCAAGCACCTCAACCTTTCAAGAAGGCACCTCCATCTAGCAATGCGCCTCAAGGATTGTCGTCCGGCACAAGACTCTTGCAATGCTACAAGTGTAGGACAAGGGCACAAATCCTTTGAGTGCACAAACAAGAAAGTCATGATTGTCAATGACAAGGGAGAGTATGAGTCTATGAGTGAAGATGAGTACATGCTTTGAACCACGTCGCCACAATGCAAAGTGTGCAAGAAGAACCAAATGAGATATATTGTGATGGCGATAACAACCCCTCATTGGTTGTGGCAAGAACTTTGACCACCAATGTCCCCGTTGAAGAAGACCAAAGATGCAACTTGTTTCAAACAAGAGCAGGCATCAATGGCAAGTCCATCAAGGTCATCATCGATGGTGGAAGTTGCCACAACTTAGCAAGTAAAGAACTTTGTGATAAGCTCAACTTGAAGTTCAAGAAGCACCCACACCCATACCATGTGCAATGGTTGAGTGATTCCGGATCCGTCAAGATACAACACATGGTGCAAGTGTCCTTCAAGATTGGTGCCTATGAAGATACGGTTGATTGTGATGTTGTGCCTATGTCCGTGTGTCACTTGTTTCTTGGACGTCCATGGCAATATGACAAGAGTGCTATGCATGATGGAAGGACAAATTATTATAGCTTCAAGAACAACGACAAGACCTTCGTCCTTCGTCCCATGACACCAAGTCAAGTTATTGCCGACAATGCCAAGACTATTGCATGGGCACAACAAGATGGTTCCTCAAGTGAGAAGAGTAGTGAGCGGGAGATCCACCATAAAGTGAGTGAGAGCCAAAAGCCAAATGAGAGTGACACTTCAAAGAGAGCCCCAACAAAACTTACACTATTTGCCACCAAAAGAGATGAGGGAGTTGAGAGAAAACCCATCCACCCTCACTATGTGCTCATATGCAAGGGTGAAGTTTCTATGACTAACACTTTACAAACCTTCCTCCTCTTTGTTGTCTCTTTTGAAGGACTTTGAAGATGTCTTCCCTCAAGAAGTGCCACCGGGACTACCTCCTCTACGCGGAATCGAGCATCGCATCGACCTTGTTCCCGGCGCACCACTACCGAACCGTGCTCCATACCGCACCAACCCCGAAGAGACAAAGGAGATTGAGCGGCAAATTCAAGAACTCCTTGCCATGGGACATATCCGCGAGAGCTTGAGTCCGCGCCGTGCCCGTCATCTTGGTGCCCAAGCACGACAACACTCTTCGTCTTTGCATGGATTGTCGCCCCATCAACGCCATCACGTTCGGTATCGCCATCCTATCCCTCGTTGATGATATGCTTGATGAACTTTGGTTCCTCCATCTTTTCGAAAATTGATCTTAAAAGTGGATACCACCAAATAAGGATGTGTGAAGGTGATGAATGGAAGACCGCATTTAAAAAAAGCTTGGTCTTTATGAATGGCTTGTCATGCCATTTGGTCTTTCCAAACACCTTCTACTTTTATGCGTCTCATGAATCATGTTTTGCGTCCTTTCATTGGAAATTTGTGTGGTATACTTTGACGACATCCTTATTATAGCAAATCTTTGGAAGAGCACACTTCTCATGTTGCTCAAGTTTTGTTGGTTCTTCGCAATGAAAAGCTTTATGCAAATCTTTCTAAGTGCACATTTGCCACCAACAAGCTTGTTTTCTTGGGTTTTGTTGTTTCTTCGGATGGAGTTGAAGTTGATGATGCCAAGATCAACACAATTCGGACTTGGCCTTTTCCACATCCCTTGAGAGTTGAGACGTTTTCTTGGTTTTGCCGGATTTTACCGCCGATTCATCAAAGATTTTTCCACAATTGCTTGTCCTCCTCACGAACTTACCAAGAAAAATGTACCTTTCATTTGGGGCAACGCGCATGATTTTGCTTTCAATGAGCTCAACGGTTGTTAACCGAAGCACCACTCCTTGCCCTTCCGGATTTTTCAAAAACTTTTGAGATTGAATGTGATGCAAGTGGCTTGGGTATCGGAGAGTGCTTATGCAAAATGGTAGGTCCATCGCATACCATAGCGAGAAACTAGATGGAGCTCGTTTAAACTACCCATTTATGACAAAGAATTATTTGCTTTGGTTCGTGTTTTGGATGTGTGGCAACACTATCTTCGTCCTAAGGAGTTTGTCATTCATTCGATCATGAATCTTTGAAATATTTGAAAAGTCAAACAAATTTGAACAAAAGACATGCTAAGTGGGTTGAGTTCATTGAGTCTTTTACCTTTGTAATCAAATACAAGAAAGGTAAAGACAATGTGGTCGCGGATGCTCTATCCCGCAAGGCCAACCTACTTACACGTCTTGACATTAGTGTCTTAGGTTTGGATGAGATAAAGGATTTGTATGCCACAGATGCTTTCTTTGGAGACATTTTCGTTCAATGTTCAGAGCACAAAGGAGTTGGTGATTACTATTTGCATCAAGGTTTCTTGTTTAAGGCTAACAAACTTGGGAATGACTAGGAAACACTAGTACAGAATGACACATCGGATACCCCTCTCTGGCAACGGCAGGAGTTAGGCGACGGTAAATCGCGACATCCCCCGCGTGCCCGCACTGGGCCGTAAAGCAGGCCCACAACAAAGGCAACGGGTGAATAGTGGAATATATGTTGGCAACGGAGGTTAGTTTACCTCCGTTACCGATGTGTGCTCATCGCACACGGACAGTTTCGTAATCTCCGTTGCCATTAGAAGCAGCCCGACAGCCGGCCTATAAGAACCTACTATGCCCTTCACTCTCACTCTCACTGTCTCACTTCCAACCCTAGCCGCCGCACAGTCTCCTCTCTCTCCACTCTCTCGCATGGCTTCCACCGTCGGCGCTGGTAGATCGGCCATCGCGGCCGTGGCCGCCCCACCCTCCGGGCCTTCAGGCAGTAGCAGCGTCAGCTGGTATTGCGGGACGAGCTTGCGGAACAGGCCGCCGCCGATCCGGCCCCCTCGGGCCGGTCCCGCACCCTTGGCGCTCGTCCGCACGGCGAAGGCTCCGGCCGCACCCGCTCATTTGGCCACCATTGCAGCTACTGTGAGATCCGCCAGGCGATGTACCCCGGCCGCCATCCGTCTTCCTCCTCCTCCTCGTCCTCGTCCTCCGACGAGGAGGAAGAGGAAGAGGAGGAGGATCGTGATCTGGAGATCGCTTGCCAACTCTCCCGCGCCGATTTCGAGCGCGATGACGCCAAGCGTCGTTAGGGCGAGGCCGATCTGGAGGCGGCGGTCCTCCTCTCCGAGGCCTCGACCCAGGTCGAATGCGCCGAGGCGGTCTACCAGTTTGACCTCCGGGCCGCCATAGCCCTCTCTTTGGTCCACAGCGAGGGCAAGGCGCCGCCAGGGGAGGCCGGTGCTAGCTCCGTCACCGGCGGCGATGCTAAGCGAGCCCGCCTCGCCTAATGTAAGACCCCAGTTCAGTAGGATATCTGTTTTCTAGTTGTAAGTAGCTAATTGTTTATCTATAGATTTGCTCTGTTTTTAGTAGGCATTGTTTACACATAGATTTTAGCTGTTTTCTAATTGTAAGTAGCTAATTGTTTATCCATAGATTTGCTCTGTTTTTAGTAGGCATTGTTTACACATAGATTTTAGCTGTTTTCTAGTTGTAAGTAGCTAATTGTTTATCCATATATTTACTCTGTTTTTAGTAGGCATTGTTTACACACAGATTTTAGCTTTTTCTAGTTCTAAGTAGCTAATTGTTTATCCATAGATTTGCTCTGTTTTTAGTAGTCATTGTTTACACATAGATTTTAGCTGTTTTCTAGTTGTAAGTAGCTAATTGTTTATCTATAGATTTGTTCTGTTTTTAGTAGGCATTATTTACACATAGATTTTAGTTGTTTTCTAGTTGTAAGTAATTAATTGTTTATTCATAGATTTGCTCTGTTTTTAGTAGGCATTGTTTACACATAGATTTTAGCTGTTTTCTAGTTGTAAGTAGCTAATTGTTTATTCATAGATTTCTCTGTTTTTAGTAGGCATTTGCTCTGATTTTAGCTTTGTTTCTGTTATGTCGATGATTAAAATTAGGTGACACCGTGTGATCCGGGGGTGGCGCTAGTGATCCTTGTGATATGCACAAATACACATCGATCTTGTGCATCCTACTTGGCTCGCTTGCTCCATCCCTGAAATTTGTGTGTCCAATCTACCTATATATGAGGCATTGTTTAGGCTATGTTCTAGTTGTAATTAGTTCTATATTTTCTGTAATGCCGATGAAGAAGCATCTGTCTTGTGTATAGAGATGAAGGAGCTACATTTTGATTTTTTTCATCTCCTTTAGGGTGAGGAGGAAACCTACAGACTATGCGGCGGCCGTGAAGACGTAGGAGCGGGGCTCCGTCCACACGGTCCACTGAAGCCGGCGCCTCCAGGAGCAAGACTTTTGTGCAGTACTAAATGGGTAGAATAAGACCACGCAATGAAGCTGGGCAAAGAGGAAGGTGAAGAACCGGCGGCCGTCAAGCAGGAACCACAGGGCTCCGTCGACGGCGCAGCAGGCGTCACCGGCTTTTTTTTTGTTTCCTTTAGCCCTCATTACAAACGATCAACAACTAATCTCCGTATCTGATGTAAAGACTAAAGGCAGCGATTATATATTATGCCCGTTGCTAAACTTATTGCAAACGATCAAAATCTCCGTTGCCATTGTGAGGCTTCACATCAGTGACAGAGGCGGGGACACGGACCCTTTCTCCGTTGCCGAAGGGGTTTTTGGCCCGTTTCCGATGTGTCGTTCTGTACTAGTGAAAAGCACGCGCTCTACATCTGTTTTCAACGCTCGCTTCCGGCCGAACCTGAGCGCGAGAGCGAGGCCAGCGAGAGTGCCCCCTGCTTTCCACGTGGCTTGCTGACAGCATAGCGCGCGGAACGCACCATCCCGTACGCTCCTCATACGCGCGTCTGGTAGCCAGCGAGCTAGCGTAATGATCGAGCTGCCTGCTTAGCTTAGTACGTAGGTTTTTTTTTTCAACGGTGCTAAAAAAATCTGTCAAATGCAAAAAAAGTGTAAAGAAGACACTGCACAGTAAAAAAGAAGGCAGTGCACAAAGCAGTGCACCGGAAAAAAAAGGCAGTGCATTGCCCATTCGAGGCAGTGCACTGTGAGAAGGCAGTTGACTGCCAATCTGAGACAGTGCACAACAAAAAGAGAAGGCAGTGCACTGTCCATCTTATGCAGTGCACCGCAAAAAAATGCAGTGCACTGCCCTACTCATGGCAGTACAGTGCCCTATCAAAGGCAGTGCACCGCAAAAAAGAGAAGGTAGTGCACCAAAAAAGAAGGCAGTGCACTGTCCCATTCATAGCAGTGCACTAGCCCATCGAGGCAGTGCACCGTAAAGGAGAAGGCAGTGTACGACGTATCTAAGGCAGTGCACTGTAAAAGAGAAGACAGTGCACCGCAAAAAAAGCAGTGCACTGCCCCACTCATGGCAGTGCACCGAAAAAGAGAAGGCAGTGCACCACAAAAACAAGGTAGTGCACTGTCCATCCATGGCAGTGCACTAGCCCATCCAAGGCGGTGCACCGCAAAGAGAAGGAAGTGCACCATAGAAGAAAAAACATTGCACTGCACGGAACACATAAACGGCAGTGCAACCTACACACTCTAGGCAGTGCACAAAAAAATTCGTCGAAATATATTAACATGGGATCTAGTTTTGAAGATCTCAACGCGACTAACCCATCCCCGGAAACAGGTTAGGGTTTGAAAACTCGGTTCGAAAGATATTTCATTTTTTGTCTTCAAATCAAAAGAGAAAAGGAAAAAGAAACTACTGATCAGGTACGGAACCAGACAAAGAAAGGAAGGAGCGAGCGACGTACGCCAGCGACGTACCCTGGCCACCACGTAGAGAGCCTGGCCACCACGTGGAGAGCATGGAGCGACCCGCGCGGGAGAGCAACGTGAGCGTCAGGAGCTCCACGTGCTGCGCGAGTATGCAACGAAGAGCGAGCGTCCTGGGCGCGCGTGCTTTTTCTAACATTTTCGAACAAACTTTGCATTCCCGAGTCTTCGCTTCGTTTTCTCCTTTTGAAGGAATCTCATAGAGGAGCGCTCATGGGACACTTTGGACGCGACAAGACCTTCGCCATGCTCACCACCAACTACTTTTGGCCACATATGTACCGCGACGTGAACCGCCTTGTGCGTCGATGTTCTACATGTCTCAAAGCTAAGTCTACTCTAAACTCTCATGGCCTATACACTCCTTTACCCATTCCACATAGACCATGGTCCGATATTTCTATGGATTTCGTATTAGGTCTTCCACGCACTAAAACAAAAGGATTCCATATTTGTCGTCATTGACCGATTCTCTAAGATGGCACATTTAATACAATGCAACAAGATCGACGATGCTTCACATATTGCTGCTTTGTTTTTTAGGGAAATCGTCCGTCTTCATGGGGTGCCCAAGACCATTGTTTCGGACCGTGACGTCAAGTTCATGAGCTACTTTTGGAAGACATTGACGGCCAAGATGGGAATCAAGCAACTCTTCTCCACCGCCTACCACCCTCAAACAGATGGTCAAACCGAAGTGGTGAATCGAAGTCTCTTTACACTCCTCGTGTGTTGATCAAGCCAAACTTAAAGAATTGGGAAGAGTGCATCCCACACGCCGAGTTCGCCTACAATCGAGCACTACACCATGCAACAAAGAGAAGCCCTTTCGAGATTGTCTATGGCTCCAACCCCTACACCGCGCTTGACATGCTACCACTTCCACCCGTGAGCAAGTTAACATGGACTTCGACAAGCGCGCCGCTTACATGAAGAAGCTACATGAGGAAACAAGAGCTACGCTAGAGAAGCATAATGAAGCACATGCTAAGAAGATGAACAAGAACAAGCGTGCCATGATATTTGAAGAAGGAGACCTTGTTTGGCTACACCTTCGCAAAGATCGCTTTCCGGATGCAAGGAAGTCCAAGCTTCACCCTCGAGGAGACATACCTTTCAAGGTTCTCAAGCGCATCAACGACAATGCCTACAAGATCGACATCTCCAACTCTAAGCACTTGGTCCATGACACCTTCAATGTCACTGACCTATCGCCATACCATGGGACATCAAGTGATGAGGATGACCAAGAGTCGAGGACGACTCTTTCCCAAGTGGGGGAGATGATGTAGTGCGCCCTACACATGACACGCCAAGTGGCCCAATGATAAGAACTAGAGTCAAAGCTCTCCATGATAAGGTGAATTCACTCCTCTTTATGTGTGATCTTGACACTCCCTCGAATGGTTTGCTACTTCATGCCGATACTTTGTGTGTGCTCAGCTATGATGGACTTGAAGAACTCCGAGGAATCGTGGATCAAGATGGCCAAGGAATGCGTTAAGACGAATATGAAGAAGGTGGGAAAACTGCCAGGCCAGCCTGGAACCCGGTATGACTGGCTCCCAGGCCGGCCTCCCTGCAGAGGCAACCAGCCTCCAGCCCGGCCTGGCTGGCTCCCAGGCCGGCCTCCCTGCAGAGGCAGCCAGCCTCCAGCCCGGCCTGGACTGACTCCCAGTTCGGCTTTCCTGCGTCTGCCCCTTTTTGTACTAAGACTATAAATAGGTGTCTACCACCTCAGATCTAGGGTTAGATTAAGTTGAGAATAGAGTTGAGCTTTTCTCCTTTCCACCCCTTGTTGGTGTTGCCTCCTATGGAGATGAATCATGGCCTCCCCTTGTGGAGATGAATCAAGGCATCCCCTTGTGGAGATGAATCAAGGCCTCCCCTTGTGGAGAAGATCTCTCTAGTGGATACCAAGCTTCTACTTGTAGTCATACTACTTGCTAATCTTTCCTCTTGAAGTGGCTAGATTGGATTGGTTGGATTGACCAATTAGAGAAACAATCCTAAGAGCAAGGTGTGTTTGGAGAAGGAGAATCGGGGGCTGCCCTTGGGGATTTGTTACCTGTTGAATTCGGTCAAATTATGCTTTGGTAGTTATCTTTACTTGCTTTTCCCCTTTTCTGTTCTTGTGTTCTTCATCGTGTTCATCGTTCCCTCCGCCCAAATCCGTGAAGATCGGGACCTACCCTACATCAAAATATGGGGTCTCCGGTTGGAGATGCTCTAACCCTGGTCTTCTCCCCGCGTCGGCGTTCTTCTCGAACAACCGCACTTCTACGCTATGATGAGTAGATTTTAAACTTATTTTTATCCTAGCGTAAACTGGGTATTCTTAGATATTTTCTTTGATTGTCCCTTCAAGTTGCCCGCTAATTTTCTCTAAATGAGAATATCTCCTTGGAAAAGTCATGGGCAGTCTTTCATTAGCTAAAGCAAGAACAATTAAATATTAAGAGAAAACTATAAACTGTGGCCCGTGTTATGTCGTCTAATTTCAAGTCGATACATGTGTTTGACTCGCAACCAGACGAGAATCATTCTTTGGGAGTTGTTGCCCGTGTTTGACTCGTGAACAATCGGTAGTTGTTCTTTGGGGAGTCGTCTCTACATGCGAGGCAGACCAAGGTGAAACAGAAAACGGTTGAATAAAAAAACTGCAAGAACGGAAGCATAACCTCCACCGCATCGACAAACACGAACTAACGACAGAGTCCCCGAAAAAGAGGATGCCACCAAAGCTCTAAAGCACATAAACAGATGAACCTGAAGAACAAGCGAAACAACAAAACACAATCAGCACGAAGAAAACTAACCCAAACAAGAAACAACAACGAAAAATCTGAGAAAACAACCTCCAGGCTGCAATAAAAAGAACAAAGAAACAAAGCAACATGCTGGGACAATATTCCCACAGAACTCAGGACCAATTTTCCAACAGAATACTGGATCAGTTTTCCAACAGGCTGGAACAATTTTCCAACAGAACGCTAACAATATTCCAACCGAACGTTGGAACAATACCACAATACATGGCATATAATGATAGACCAAATGACTCGTTGACCCCAAATTTCCCAGAACGTGAGAGAATACGACTCCAAGCCAAGAAAAACAGCAACGAACGACTCCGAGCCAGAGAACAACACCTGAGTGACAACATACCACGATTAGAAAAACACACAACTACACATGCAAAGAAACACACTAACAAACATGAAGTAAACAGGAAATAGAAGAAACAACACCGTGAATCCAAAAACGTTTGGAAAACAAACCTGCAAAAACGGAAGCATAGCCTCAGCCATAACTACAACCACAAACAAAAACAAGAATCCGTGAAAAGAAGAAGCCACCTAAGCTTTAAAGCAGATGAAAAGATGAACCTAAAGAACAAAGCAAAACAACATAACACAATCAGCACGCTGAAAACAAACTCAAACAAAAAGTAGCAACGGAAACAACCGATAGAACAACGTTCATGCCCAAAAAGAAAAAATAAAGAAACAAACGAATAGAAGAAATCACAACGTGGCCGCAAATAACATATAAAAAACCGGATCAATCCCAACAACGGTACAACCAGGAAGAACCGAAGAACTATCATGGCAAACAACAAGAAGAACAGCCCCAGGAGACACAAAGAAACAAAGACAACATAGAATCGCGTGAGAGCAGTCTATATATAGTAGCATAAACAAACACAAAGCAAACACGTGGAGACACCCGCGTGACTAACATCATGACACGTCCACAGACGAACAACGTAGAAACCCATGGAAGTAAAATGTGTCAAACATGGAGCATAACAGCTGGCACCAAACATATCGCCGGCAACCACGCACAAGACGAATTACCCCCGCCTACTACCACCCCTTCTGGTGGCGATGTCGTCGCGGAGCTACAAGGAAGGCACGACTCCCGCGAGGACGACTTCCGATAGCGCGTTCTTTGGGGAGTCGTCTCTATATGCGAGGCATACCAAGGTGAAACAAAAAACGGCTGAATAAAAAAACTGCAAGAATGGAAGCATAACCTCCACCGCATCAAAAACATGAACTAACGTCAGAGTCCCCGAAAAAGAGGAAGCCACCAAAGCTGTAAATCACATAAACAGTCAAACCTGAAGAACAAAGCAAAACAACAAAACACAATCAGCAGGACAAAACTAACCCAAATAAAAAAACAAAGTGAAAACAACCGAGAAAACAACCTCCAGGCTGCAAAAAAAAAGAACAAAGAAAAAAAGCAACGAACGACTCCAAGCCAAGAAAAAAAGCAACGAACGACTCCGAGCCAGAAAACAACACTTGAGCGACAACATACCACGCTGAGAAAAACACACAGCTACACACGCAAAGAAGCACACTAACCAACAGAAAGTAAACAGGAAATATACGAAACAGCAATGCGAAACAAAAAAAGTCCATAAAACAAACCTGCAGGAACGGAAGCATAACCTCAGTCACAACTACAAACACAAGCAAAAACAAGAATCCCTAGAAACAAGAAGCCATCGAAGCTTTAAAGCACATAAAAAGATGAACCTGAAGAACAAAGCCAAAAAATATAACACAATCAACACGCCAAAAACAAACCCAACACTTCTGGAAAACAAGAAGCCAACAAAGCTTTAAAGCAATAGAAACAACCGATAAAACAACGTTCAGGCCCCAAAAGGAAAAATAACAAAGCAACGAAACGAATAGAAGAAATGACAACGTAGCCGCAAATGACTTAAAGAACACCGGATCAATCTCAGTAACGATATAACCAAGAAGAACAAACGAAGAACTATCGTGGCGAACAACAAGAAGAACAGCCCCAGGAGAAACAAAGAAACAGAGACCAATAAGAACATCCCTTAGAGGAACAAAGAAACAGAGACAACCAATCTATATATAGCAGCATAAACAAACGCAAAGCAAATGCGTGGAGAAACTCGCGTGACTAACAGCACGATGTGTCCACGGACGAACAACGTAGAAAACCATGGAAGTGAAATGTGTCAAACATGGAGCGCAACAGCTGGCAAGATGCACGACACGACACCTGGAAATAGCAACAGAACAGCAAACACGAGATCGGATCAGCACAACGGCGGGCTGACTCTGAGCCGACGGGCCGGCCAGCGCAACAGCTGGCATGAAGCGCGACACGCCACCTAGAAATAGCATCCCAAGGCAACCGAATAGCAAACACAAGCCCGAATCAGCACAACGGCGGGCTGACGTCTGGGCTGACAGGTCAGCCGACTCCACTCCACACCGAGCCATTGGTCGAGTCTGCCAGTCACAGGTCGAAACTCGAAACCCGGGGCCATCGAGCCCAGATCAGCACAACGGTGGGCCGACTTCCAGGATGACGGGCCAGCTGACTCCACTCCACATAGAGCTCTCGGTCTGAGTCTGCCAGTCACACTTCGAAAGTCGAAACCCAGGGCCACCGAGCCTAGCCCGGCAGGACGAAAAGTCCGGTCACGGACTCGGGAGGATAGGTGTCGAAGCCCAGGGCCCTCGTGCCCAGTCCGACAGGAAAAATCCGCGCATGGTCTCGCGAGGATAGGTGTCGGGCGCACAAAAATCGCGCGGAGGCTAAAAAATCGGAGAAAAATCAAAAGCTACGACTCTTAGTATTAGAGTTATGGTGTCAATTGTGACAAAGTGTCTCTTTTATGTGACAACGAAAGTGCTATCAAGATTTTATACAACCCGGTGCAACATACAAGAGCGAAGCATATTGAGATTCGTCATCACTTCATTAGAGATCATGTTGCCCGTGGAGATATTGAGCTAGCTTATGTTTGCACAAAAGACCAACATTCAGATATATTCAGGAATCCTCTTGATGAAGCAAGATTTTGCTATTTGAGGAATGAGCTAAATATCATAGATTCAAGGAGCTTGACTTGAGCATCTTGGTACACACCTTGAGCATCTTGGTACACACCTACATTTCAACTTCTAGTTGGTTTAGGTGTAGGCATGGATATAGGGGGAGTGCAGTCCTAATTGATTGGGCTATCCCTCCCCCATTATGCCCAAAGTAAGATCATTATTTCTCTCAATTTTTTTCATAATTTGTTGATCTTCAATGACGAGTATTGGTTGTGCACCCAAGATATATCTTCGCGGTGTCATGCCATAATATTTGGTGGCCTAGGCCACCAACCTCTTCTTTATGAAGAGTTGGTTCTTTGCGGCCACCAGCGCGTGCCTTCCCCGCCTCCTCAGGGAGGAGGTGTAAACGCGCGCCAGCGTGCCACCACCCTCCCCGCCTCCCCAGCGGACACGGTGGACACGACGCCGACACACAGGGCATGTAATAGTAGTATAGCAAATAAAAATCACATGCATATATATGTATGGAATTTATTAAGTTGAGTAGCTATGTGGACTTAGGGGGCCATTGCCCCCCCCCCCCTCAACCTGACATTTCTGTAGGTAAAACCTTTTAATATTTGACATTTATTGGTAGAAATCCCATGTATTTTACACATTTGCTAAGGAGAGGAAAAATTGTGTCCTTTCTTTTCTAAAAACCAAAATAAATGTTTTTTGAGTAACAATTTATGATAAAGGAGCAAGAACACTTAAATTTATTGAAGTAAAATAGCAGAAATTATCAATCCTCCGTGTCCTTGATTCCCTATCCAGCCATTTCAAAAACAGGAGGCCAGGCTGGTAGTGCTTATTATATTATATTGTCTTATTCTACTATTTATTTATTGACTCTTTATTCCTTCTCTCCCTACGAGTTTCATATGTCCTGTAAGCACTACCAGCCCGGCTGCCGGGTCATGGATTTCAAACTATACCTTGACTCTACTGCAGAATATAATTAACCTAAATAAGAAATAGAAAATATAATATTGTTGAGGGTAATGCCTTACAGAGAAATCATACCGAAGGCGATACAATTCCTATGAGATGGTAATATCCTACTAGTTATTGATTTTATGATAGCGCAATTGGAAAATATGCTAGGAAAATCAAACTTTGGAAATAATTACGAAGGGTGAACCTAATGATATATTGCATATTGTAGAGATAAAGTTAAAAAAAATATTTTTTGGAACAGTATAGCGTACTTGGATGATGGGTCTTACCACTGCTAAGGGACCCTTTATCACTTTATTATCAGGGGTGCAAAGATATTCCAGCCACCAATCACAATTTTTATGTAATAAATATTTGAATGGCAAAACATTTTCCCAAGTTCAGGCAAAACCTACAAATCACCCTTCTGGAAGGGTATTATGTGGGTTAAGCAGGATTTTTCTCCCATGGTTCTTTTGTGGTAGGTAATGGTATGAGAACCAGATTTTGAGAGGATACATGGCTAGGACACGCTCCTTTGGCTTCCCAATATCCAAACCTATATAATATAGTGCGACATAAAAACGTTTTAGTGGCACAAGTTATGATCACGGTTCATTTAATTTGCAATTCCGCCAAGCTATTTGAGGGATAAAAGGTTAGCTTGGATGCACCTCGTTGAACACCTCATGCGAGTGACGATCTCAGATGTGGCCAATTTTTTAAGTGGAAGTTATCGACAAATGGATCATTTACAATAAATCCATGTATGCTGACTATATGAACGGGCATACTAGATTCCTGATAAATACTTATGGAAGTTACGGATTCCATTGAAGATAAAGATCTTTTTTTAGACTAAAGGGCCCCCGATTTTATTGAAATCATCGGTCTTACAGAATTCAACGGTTCCAGGCCACACAAATGCATGTGAAACCAGGTTTAGAGAGCAACCAACGCTCAACAGAACAACAAAATAAGAAGCGAAGTCATCAGCTTCGAAACTCTAGATCTTCATACCCAAGCGATGCGAAGAACTTCCCTCCTTTTCTTGTTCAACGTGAGAGCATGCATAGCTAGGGATTCGGCTGCTGCATCCTTGGAGAGAATTTTCCAATGGTCGACGTCCTGAGCGATTCTTCTCCACAAGTCCTGCACACGTGGCCAACTTCTTCCCTGAAAACACATGTCATTACGTAATTTCCAAATAGCCCATAGAACAACAGTGCAAACTACGTTCAGAACCAAATTTTTATTGTTACTGATCCACCACCGAGCAATAGATTCAAAATCAGATCCAAGATCAACATCAAACATCTCAGAAATAACAGACCAAACCAGTCTTGCCACAAATCAATCGAAGAAGAGATGATGGCAGGTTTCTAGCTCAGAGCAGAACAAGCAGGTTTTATCCTCAACATGCCTTCTTTTAGCAAGGTTATCCCTAGTTAACATCTTATTATTAGCTAAAAGGCACAAAAAGACTTGTAGACGAGGAGGCACATTAAGGCTCCAAACAGCCGGGGTATGCACAGGCAAAACACCACGATTGTTAACAATCGCATAGAAGGAGCTGACATTATAATTTCCAGACGAGTGAAAGACCCAAACAGGCTCATCTTCCTCGTCTGAGAGAACAACAGTACTCATCAACTGGGATAGCTCCAACCAGCGATTATAACTCTCTGGAGAAACACATCTCCTGAAAGTGAACAAGAGATATGTCCCATTCCAGGCCTGGGCAACAGTATAGTCCTGTTCATTGACAATTGCAAAAAGGTCCATGAACAAGATCGCTAGGCTACAACTACCTAGCCAAACGTCACTCCAGAACCTGACCTTAGATTCACACCCCACTTTCCACCTGTAACTCATTTTAGCCGCATTTGCAACCCACATTACTCCTTTCCAAAAAGGAGAGCATGGGTTAGGGTTAGCAGACAGAATATTTGGAGACAGATCGTACTTAAAATCCACAATCCGCCGCCAAATACTATTGGAGTCAAGATGGTATCTCTTAATCCAAGAAGCAAGGAGGCAAAGATTAAAATCTCTAAGGTTTTGAACCCCTAAGCCCCCAAACTCCTGCTTAAGACAAACCAAATCCCAATTAGCAAGGTGATATTTCTTTTTATCCACAGAATCACTCCATAAGAAGTGATACATTTGTGAATTAACGGCTTTAATAGCCCATTTTGGGAATTTAATCGCCGACAAGAGGTACATGGGGATGCTAGCAATACACGCTTTGAGCAGAACCAACCTACTCTTATAATTCAGCAACTTACCTCTCCAGCCCCCAAACCTCTTAAGAGTTTTATCAACCACTGGCTGAATATCTTCTTTTGTAAGCTTCGCAAAGTGCAAAGGCACCCCCAAATACTTACAAGGAAAAGAAGTAATCTTACAACAAAAGATCTGGGCAAAGATTCTAGTCTTATGATGATCAACATTGATAATCGTAAGATCAGACTTGTGGTAATTTATCCTCATACCAGACATATTTTCGAAGCAAGATAGAAGCCATTTTAGATTCCTAGCATAATCTTCATTACTTTACAGGAAAAGATCTTTTTATGGTTTCTGAATAGACGTGTTTTGCTAACTAAAGATAATCTTATTAAAAGACGATGGACAGGATGTAAAATACGTGTGTTTGACTGTAAAGCATTTGTTTCTATCTTGTCATTTTGTTAAACATATGTTGCGAAACGTTTGGATCGGAGATATATGTGCAGATGGAGATGATGTACGATGACCTTGAGCTACACGGCAGGGACATCGAGCTGATGCAGGGCCGAGCTGCCCGTGCCGGGGATTTCGCCGAGGTCGATCGTCTCTCTAGAGCGAGGGAAGTGGTAGCCCGTCTACTGGAGAAGTATGAGTTTAAGTTGAAACCACGCTTCACGGCTCCGATTGAAGGTTTGCAAATTGGGCAGAGTGCCTCTGCCACTGCCCCAGCGGCTAGAGGGCCATCCGAAGGATCGTCTCCCACGCTGTTTGCTCCGACGGAATCGCCGTGCCACCTGAAGTGCCATGCTACTCCATGGTAGAAGGATGACCGTTGCTTATTTGAAGGATCACCTTGAAGATGATGATGCGGTGATGTGAACCGGTTACTCTTGAGGCGGCTTGTCATGGTCCTTGTTTCTGATACATTTGTTGTGGTTCTGTTCAGCTGTGATGCTGCTATTTTAAGTGCTGATCCTAGTGCTCCAGCACTTGGCCGAGAGCCTATGTTCTGTCTTGTTCTAGTAGTTTGGTTCTAGCCGTTCGGAACTTCTATGTGGATGCAGACAGATATATGGTTTCATTTTATGGAAATGGTACTGGGGAGTAAACTCCCTGTCAATCTACAAAACTTGCTTTAATTTTGTTAACCATATCTAGAGTAATTTTGCTATACTCTTTAGTGTGAAGTTCTTTTGTCCTGGGATATTTGTCCCAGATTATTTGTTTTTATGCGTAAAGGTTCACCTAGTCCTGATATGTGCATATATCCCCTGGTTGCAAGCAGCTCATTGGTTTGCAAGCAAACTAATTTTCTGCAGCACAATTGCAACCTAGTCCTGTAGACAGATTTTAAGCTTCACAACCACCAAGTGTTTCCCATGTAGCATGATCATGAAATTTTTGAAGAACTATTACACTAGCTGCGATAAATTTGCCTGTGAATGACATCTTATATCATGGGACAGAGGAAGTACTACATTATGTCACAAGGTAAAACCAATTTACATCTATATTAAAATATCCCTTGTCTTCCGTTCCTGTGCAAGAAGCATATGATGATATGTTTGGAGCTACATCCAGACTAAAGCTCAATACCAAATGAAGGAAAAGTTCTTTTTACAACATTAACATCATATATACATTCCCGACAAAAAAATCATACATGCATATCAGTGGAACAAGGATATTAAGAATATTTTTTTGTATATTAGCAGAGAATGGAACTTTATAAGCTTCCACTGCGGGCACGATTGGTTGCCTGCGCCAACCCGAACCAGCCCATCAGATGCAAGTTTCGGGTGTTCGGCTGCCTGCACGGGGCCTCAGGCCAGGCCCCACGCTATGTGTTTCCTAAGTAGGCTCTCAATATCTTATGTAGTCTCCGAGATAAGACGCACTTCATACAGATCATCACCGCTTTTTCCTGGATCATCAGAACAACGGTAAGACAGCGGGTGATATAGGGTGTAAGAAGCTCGGTAGTCTTAAGAATGTAAAAAAGCTTGATAGTCTTATGGTGATTAAAAAAAGTGAAACTCACCAATTTCTGCCTTAATTCCAGGACCAAAAAAGGAGTGAATTTCGCCTGTGCATGAAAAATATTTGCAAGGACTTAGTACTCAGATGATCTTACATACCAAATTCTTTAATGGGTCGGAGAACAAGTATGATACAAGGAACAACATGCATTCAGTTTTGGAATAACTTTCTTCGAACAACTAATTACTTCTTGAAGTGGTTTATTAATCTGAGAAACTAGTGAGGAAAAGTCCTGGAGGATTCGAACTCAGGTGGTGCGGTTCACTGCAAAGAAAAGAACTCAGGTTTTGGGGTTGTACATACACTCCCCCAGCCAAGTGAGTTAGTCTCACTTCCTTAAGTCCTTTTCACATACTGAAAAAACTAATACCAGCTTAGTTTCAAATCAGTTGTTTGAGACGAGTAAGATAACCAGCTCTCATCACGTGCATTTATTTAACTCCACAGTGGTGCTATTTTGTATCCAGAAATCCGGAAGAAAAGGAGGGTGCTAACCTGTCTTTTCTCAAAATCAGATAGCTCCAAAGATTTGGCTTCGAATTCAAGTACTAAACAGTATTTCCCATCAGCAGTTACCTACAGGAAAAATATGATTGTGAATCTTTAAACCAAGAATCATGCAGGGAAGTGAGATGCCCTTTTGTTAAATGATGTGATGATTTTTTTTGGTATAAAGCATTTATTGTGAATAAAGTGAAGATAATAGAACCAGTCACCAAACATGTGTCACTGCCTCACTGGCATATGGGAAGCTTAAAGAGGCGGCTAGACATTTTGGTTGTCCTCGGGGACGCATGAAACACTTCTTTGTGAAATTTCTACATCCTGAATTCAGTAACAAGCCATAATAATACTCCGTGGTGAAAGATAAATTTTCTTCTGTGATTTCCACATCATATCTTGAACCGTTCCTGAATACATATCACTAGATTTTAAACTGGTCCAACTTAGGCTACAGCCAGTCCGTGGGCTGGCGTCCCTTCTAGGCAACACCATCTACTCTGTTACCTGAAGATCTGTGCTAATGGGGACTAATGGTAAGGTCATAAAATATGGGAACAGTGGTCAGAAAAATATAATCTATTGGGATTTGATGTAATTTATGAAAAACAATTTGTGAAAATTATATATGTGATTTCTCAGTATAATAATATATGAACAGTTACTCCACAGAACAAATAAAATAGATTGGAATTTTACTTCTTCTTGAACTTTTTGTAATATAGGTGCACTACGTCTTGGAATGCCACCACCCTGCCAGTTGGATGAAAGGAAGATAAGTAGGATAAAGTAACGGAATACGTCAAACCGAAAGAGATTTGCTAAACATGTTCAGTAGCTGAAGAGAAGATGAAATTAAAGGAACTACAACAGGTCATGACAAAGCACCAAAAGCATGAATTACCAAACCATATTGAAAGATCCGCTTTAGCGCTTCATCAAGGTGCTGCTCATCACCATATCTATAGCGTGTAACATCATTCCTGACCTACAGGTAAGAGCAAGATTAACAAGTGATATTGTGGACATTATGTATTGATTATCACAAGTACTAAAAATTAAGCAAAAATAGTACACACTTAGTGAAGCAACTATTCTTCCTAAACTGATAAAACCTTTACATTCTCCACACGCCGTCCTCCCAGGGTGACTTGGGCGGTACCCTTAAACCTAATCGTCGCCACCTCACCCAATTGGCCATGAACATACGTGGCTTTGACGAGTTACTAACGAAAAGCTTTCTTGCTATTTTAACCTTTCCAGGAACCTGATAATGCTTTGTCAGCTGCTATTTATACCGGTTATTTTCTTATTGTTCGTGACTCTGGTCAGAAGCCATAGGCAATGTGCCCTACTGCCCCCAACGCCATTTCTTGAAACATAAAGTAAGAACAAGTGCAAACTGAAACCTTTTAACAAGCTAAATTTCGTTTATCATTTGTTTCAGAGAATAATATATTCTACCCTTTTCTCACCCTACTCGATGATGAAATTTGCTAGGTTTACTATTCTCATCTGGGACTCTGGGAGGAGCAGGATCTTTAATCATTTTTCATGACCAAGAACATCAGGAGATGTTTAAGTGATCAGCTGAGGTACGGAGAGTTTGTCTACAATGATGACACCTATATTACTTGTAAATACTAGTAATAAATCAACAGTTGGTCATCTTCCCTTTGTTTGAGGTACACTTGGCTCGTTCACTTATATAAAGCAGAGCACGTAATGCAGTTATGATATTTTATTCAGAATTATGAATTATCACGTCGCCCACAGTCAGTGATGCATAAAGGCAGAGATCATTCTTCATCTCCTTTGAACAATACTTGCCTCTTTCATGCTACATGGTTTTCTTTGCCGAAAGGTTATCAGCATATCTGATTTTCCCATTCTGAAGGTGCGCACTTTCGTTTCATAGCAGGTTGCAGTTACTAAGTATTACTCATGTCCCTAGTAAATATACTTACTGACAATAGCTCACTGACCACGTGTATAATGTTCTTATTTCTGCCACATTATGCGTTGTTGTGTTGCCTTACAGATAGATAGTTGGCCCCGTTCAGAATTTGCATAGCAATAATAATCAGTTAATTCACATACCACCAGAAATAGGTGTACAACTTTCTAAAGTTTCATCCGCGGAGACTGGTGATATTTATAATTAGCTAATTCTCCACACTTTTCTCTGATACCTGGTGCCTATAATTTTTGGGTAAACTACTTTGATCAACGACCAATTGTTAGGCCATATTTCTTCTATTTTGTCGAATCCTATTTTGGACAATCTCTTATTGTTTATAATCCTCATGCTTCAGCAGGTTTCTCAAATAGGTGGAAAGGTGAGCCGGGGAGAACAATGTAACCTCAGTCTGTCATATGGATGGTTGTGTACCTACCATATAAGCAGACTTCCAAAGTGATCGCCACATACACTATGTACATTTTTTATTTCCTCAGATAAAAACTACTGTGTTCATGCCTTCAAATGGAACTGCATTTGTCATTTGCTTCAGAAGAGAAATACTTAAGTCGATTTTTGCTCAGCATTTGAATGGTTGAACTTAGTAGATGATTTGAACTACATGTCCAATAACAATCTCAAATTCATTGTGTGATAGAGGTAAGTTCGGATAACATTACAGTAACATGGTTTTTAAGTAGAACACATGTATGAGTAAGATGGAGTAATCTAAAACTTAAGGTCAGGCAGTACCGCTCACGCTCAGGAACAATAATCCATGAGTATAAAAATTGTTTACCCGTAATAGATCAAGAACATGTCCCATGTGGATTTATAAAGGTTGTTTACCCGTAATAGATCAAGAACAAATTACATATGGATTGGCACCCGTGATGTATGAATATCACAATAGACTTGTATTTTTTCCTGTGATTTGGCTGCAATAGAGGTATCATATCTCAAACTGTGTTGGTTTCAATTGGACATTACATTTACAATTTTAAAACTGAAGAGAGAAATAGGGAGCGTTTTTTTCTTAAGGGTCACACTATTCATAGGAGAAGGAGGCAGAAATAGCTAAGGCGTTAAAAAATAACATGTATAAGCATAGTCGGATAAAAACCTCACAAAAGATATATAACATCATAGACACTGGATGTAATCAGAAGATGGGGTGTAACATAACCAAAAAAAACTTACTATGAATAGTTTGAGGTTGTAAATTGTCTTGGTAGCTAAAGATTGCATGTATTTTCGTGATTATCTTCGAAAGTTGTGTTTCTAATTAGCTTCTCATATAATTCTTACCCCTAAGGAAGTGTCAATATCGTACTAGTATTATTTACAATCTATACGGATTAAAAAATTACTAGCCCGTGTGGGTGCACGGGTTAAATTGCATAAATAATATCACCTGCTTGAGGATAGGGGTAGCACACTTTTCTCTTAGAGCGAAAGCATCAGCATAGGTTATGCAGGGCACTGGTTTCAGTTCAGCATACTGCAAATATAATTCAAGAATCAACACATACTTTAACAAAAAAATCCATATACGGTCCAATCTAAAGACCTTAAGCATGGTCAGCACATATTTACAGGTATAAAAACCATAAGACGCAATTTAGAGAAGGCCAATAACTGACAGAATGAAGAGAGTTCTTGCCTTTAAGGCCATGCCTATGATTGTGAGAGGAAACCCGTAGGTTAGCATCAGAGCAGACCACTCTGAGCCGGGGAGAAGATTGAAATACGCCCCGAATCCATATCTGAGATGCAAATACACATGAGTCACCGATAGAAAAGGCATTATGGATCTCTCTCACTTGCACAATAAGATGTGCAACATCTGAACTTACGACAAGAGCGAGCCACCAAGCCCTAGTCCAATCACGCCGAAAGAAACCTACATATGAAGGGGAATTGTTAGCACCCGTTTTTGGTAGATTGCCAGTTTCAGGTTTAAGGAGGATTTGGCGGCTTAAAGAAGGCAACAAAGAAGGCTAAAATGGTGATATGGGAAGCTTTCCAGGAAAAGATGGCCGGAAGAAGGCTGCCAATAATCCGGCAACCGGAACAAGGCGGAAGCTGGATTCGGGAGTGCGAAGTTGCCTGAAGACATAGCGAGCTAAGTCAAAGGAAGCAATAAAGGTGGCTGAAAAGAAGCCAACTTTGTCAACACAAGGTGGCAAAAAGGAAGTCAATGTTGTCAAGACAAGGCGGCAGAAAAGAAGTCAACATTGTCAAGACAAGACGGCATAAAGCCAACTTTGTCAAATACAAGCCGGCAAGTCAACTTTCCACCGATCAAGGCAGAAAAATAGAAGACAACTTTCAAGGTCAAGATCAAGGCGGAAAACGAGAAGACAACTTTCTAAGATCAATGCTGGAAAATGGGAGGCAACTTTCTAAAAGAAGCCGGACAGAAATCCGGGTCTAATACGAAGCCGATCAAGATATCTCGTCTCTAAGAAAGAAGGCAAGTTTGAAGCCAATACGGAAGGGAAAAAGGCAACTTTCCAGTAGCCAGCAAGTTGGAAGCCAGTACGGAAGGCAAAAGGCAACTTTCCGAAGTAGCCAACAAGTTTGAAGCCAACGTTGCCGGCCAAAAGTTGCCTATTTTAGAGATGGATTCGACTTAGACTATGATTTGTAAGCCTTGTAGAAGTCCATTACTTGTACGGGAAGTCCAGCCGCCTCATATATATGTGAGAGGTGACGGCCGATTGAAATTAAGCAAACAATCGACAACCTATCAATACAACCTACTTTTATCTCCTCAAACCCTTGTTTATGCTTCCGTTGTTCGGCGACTTCATCTAGATTTCGCCGGGTATCGAAAACCGAGCTGAGAGCGGCCAAGTCCGGCTTAGTTCAGCCAATCGTCGCCGGCTTCCTCAGACGGGGCTTCCCGAGGGGCTGGGGCGTCTGGTCTAAAAAACGCCTGCTTGCTGTCTTGCGTATCGCGCTGGAAGCAGGCATCCCGCGGGGCGAGTTGCGGAGTATCTCCCCCGGCACCGCGGGTACACGAGGACGTGTTCGTGTGACGCGTTTCGAGCGCAACAGGAATTCTCAGCACGTCAAAATCTAACAAAACAGCGCTGCCGCTAACTACTCGTTGCAAAAACCAAGAAAGCGCCTGCCTGAGCCGCTCACCTTGGCGAGGGTGAACTCCTCGTCGGGCACGACGGGCTTGTCGCCGGCCGCTCCGGACGACGACGCAGGTGCTGCAGGCGGCGAGGAATCCGCAGCTCGGAGCGGCGCAACCGCGCGACTGGGCCGGCAAGGCAGAATGGACGCATGGCTGGCCCGACGGCGGGAGGAGGGGGGCGACTGGAACGCAGCAAGCGCCCGGACTGCGTGTGCCGCGCACTGCACAGACATGTCGTCTTTCAGGCTCTGCGGCACGACGGAGCAGGAGCACTATCCGGGATTTTTCCTTGGTTAGTGATGAGTACGGGCGATTTTGGTGGAACAGAGAGAAAGAAGATGGTGGCTGGCTGGGGTTTTGGCGCGTGGAGGAAGGAGAGGAGTGCAGTGGTTCACCCACCCGTCTGGGTGTGTGTGGCCCAGCCTACGCGGACCAATGGAGGCCAGAAATCAAAATCGCACCGCTTCCGGAAAATAATCAATCGCCCCGCGGGCGCCGCCGCGCAAGGTCGAATTCGCGAGATGGGTGCCGCCGCTCGAGGTCCGCTGCGCCATGAGCCATCGCCGTCTCCTGCCTACCTCCTTCGAGGATGTCTTCATCTGGGCACCATCCGCCAAGCGCTGCCGTGAGCCCGTGACGACTGAGGTGGATGCCATTGTCGCCCGTAACCGGATTTAGCCACAAAACTGCGATTTTTCTACCGGAGTAACCGCGCATTAGGACATCCGGCCCACTTTGGACGAGTGTTTGGTTACCTAGGCCAATTTCTCGGCCCGTGCTACATGGCACTGAGAGGCTGTTTCGTTGTATGCAAGACTCGAGGCCTTTTTGATTCAAAAGATTTCAACGGAAATAAAATTTCCATCGAACTTTTTCTATAGTCATTTGATTTAAAGGATTGTATCCTCCAAAATCCCTAATGGATTCCTGTCCTACACTACAATCCTATAGGATTTCTAACAAGAGGTGAGACATGTTGGAAAAATTCCTATTTCTTTATGACAACTATGATATGCATTCAATCTCAATACAAATTTCTACTTTTTTCCTGCAGTGCAACCAAAGAACACCTAATACGGATTACTGCATTTTTGGTTTCTGTAGCATTTCAAGTGTCATGACATTTTATTACCGCAATATTCTTATTCATGTGTTTGTCAAATCATCCGAATCAAAAAGGCCCTCACAGTCTAAGTGGACATTTCTGGCTCTAAGGTACGATGCTCTATATATTTTAAAAATTCAAAAATCATATTTACAAGTTTTCAAAAATATGAAAAAAAATCCTACATGTCGTCATTGATGTATCGCACGAATGTGTAAAACCTCAATTTGAAATAATATATATTTAGAGCTACATGAAAGTGACAAATACGTGGACTTGAAAATACACACTTTCAAATCTTCAAAATGTACAAGATTTTATCATTTTGTGTAGTCTATAATACAAAGAATTTCACATTGTAATTCTGCATACTTTTAGATGCATCATTGACTACATCAAGATTTTTTTAACTTATAAACACAACTTTTTTTAATATGGAGAGCATTGGATTTCAGGAGCCAAAGTGAAGCCACGTTGTGAACATCGTTTGATTGACTGTAAAGCCTTACTTTCATAAAGAGAAAAAATAAAGAACGCGTTGCATTACAACTATTTAGGCTAGGCTAATTGCAATCAGCTGTGTTTAGTTGTTTGCCTTAGTGGGCTAACGTACCCTCAGAGTGGCGAGGTTACACGCACTTTTGCCCATCATTTAAGTACTAACCACCCAAAACAGCAGCAAACAAAGTTCACCAACAACTGGTAGTACCAGGGGTGAAGCTCCCCTTAGGCAAGATACCTCCATATATTAATTTTTTGGCAAAAACATTCTTATACATGTCTTTTTTTTTAATAATTCGAGTGGTCGTAAATAAAAAATGAACTCCGTATGAGAAAGTTGTGTGTGTTTCAGTTAACACTCCACAAAATCGATTCCAAATCGAAAACAAGTACTCCCTCCGTTCCAAATTAATTGACGCAGAGTACTAGATTTAGTTTAATCGGAAACCACCTATTTCTCTCTGTAGTAGCTAATTCCTAACCAAACAAAATTCGACTCTAAACATGTCATAGGTGTGGTGTGTAAGAAGAGTTCAACAATGTGAGATAATGTTTGCTCAATTGGAGAAACGATAGTTCATAGCCCCTATTAAAAGGTGTCAAATTGCAAAGAGAAATAGTTGAAGATCTTAGCGGTTTATCGTTGCATTGAGTTGGCATTACTTTTACCGACAGTGAAGAAAACAATTGGAAAATGAACTCCTGAACGAGAAACAATTCATCGAGACCAAGTTGCCTGAAAATATGTATGTGATGGCTTGATGATGTGCTAAATCAAGCGAGGAATATTCAAAAGTCTTTATCAAAGATTTCAAAAAAAAAGATTTGCTATTGATATGTTTTTAGATTCGACTTGTATTTATGTATGTTTGAACCTTTATTGTACTAAGTGATACTCCTATGTGATTATGAATCATATATGGTGTAATGTTTCTGCACTATTTCAGTATTTGCCTCATTTTATTTGAGTTGCCCGACCACTGGGCAGTACCAACCAGAGTTAACCAATCATGCTCTGTACCTAGTGCCCTATGACTCGGAATTCACCCACTCGGGGCAGATCCTCCCGTTAAAAAATAAAAACGGAGCAGATCAGCTTAGAGGCGGGACCAGCTAATCGTACTTTGCACAAACTAACTAGGCTGTCTCGGCCAAGTCGACTCATATAGTACTCCTTAGCATGCCGCATGTACGCTTAGGGCGCGTTTGATAGCCTGCAGCCAGCCGGGTCAGGCCCGCTGGCTGCAGAAACGGGTTGCGCGTTTGCTTGCCTGCAGCCTAGATTTTGCACAGCGCGATTCTTAAAACAGCCTCGGGCCAGGCCCTGGAGGAACGGCCGAATCGGCCGTTTCCAGGCGGCCATGCCGCGCAGCTGCAAGAAGTAGCGATACTCATGCAACCTCGTTCCATCTGGATGCTTCCGCTCACTCTCTCTTTCACCTACCCTCTTCCAATTCTTCATACATTGCTCAAATCAAAAAACGTTGTACACCTAAATGATGCGCTTTGATGCTGCGGTTCCATTCCCGCGATCAGTTCGAGTTTTTATTAACCGTGCAGTTCTAATTTCGTATTATTGTCGGAAGCATTTTTGACCGAATTTTGAAGATCTTGTCGCACACAGTTGACCGTTTGCGATTTTCTTCGAGGAGTAGCTGTATCTCATCATTCCGCACAACTATCGTGTTGTAAGTTTTGTGTTTCGTTGCTTGTAGATGGATAGATCTGCTATTGTAGATGCGTATTTAGACTGTTCTTGTTGTACGTGTCTTCTTCAACCTCCTCTCTTCGTCGTCGTCGTCGAGCTCTACCGCTGCCATGCTGTGTCGTCGTCGCCAAGCTCCGCCGCTGCCATGTCGTGTCCCGTCGAGCTCCACCGCCGTCATGCGGTTTCGTCGCCGTCCAGCTCTGTTGTCACCATGGCGTCTCCCGTCGAGCTCCGCCGTTGTCATGCCGTGTCATTGTCGTCGAGTTCCGCAGCTGCCATGCCGTCTCCTCACCGTCCAACTCTGCCGTCAAGCTTCCACCACCATGCCATGTTTTCATAGTCGACCTTTCGCGTCCGCCATGCCGTCAAGCTTCGCCACCACCATGCCGTCAGATTGTTGGCGCTGACGAGCATCGCCCGACTCATGCCGAAGAGGTCGGAGATGCTGGCGAGGTTGAGGAACCCCGGTGACTGCGTCCGGTATACGACGAACGTGTCGCACGGCGTGGGCACCTTACATCGGCATCACGGTGTTCGAGGCCTTCCGCCACTCACGGCCTCACGGTGCGGTCCGTGTCGCCGGGGTTCAAGGCCTTCCGCACCAGCGTCGCCGCCGGCTCCCGCCCGAGCTCGATGTGCGTGTCGTAGTTGGTTTTGATGGACCGGCGGATTGTTGTCGTCGTCGTCGAGCTATGTCGTCGCCGTGCAGCTCCGCTGGTGCCATGCCATGTTGTCACCGTCCAGCTCCGCCGCCGCCATGCCATCATGGGTGAACTGTTCAAGGATGCTGGTGGGTGGTAATTTCACCCATATGAAAGTAGGTGAGGCTAAGCAAAATTTTACATCCAACCAAACAAAGAGGAGTTAGTTGCCAGCCGATGCGATGCGGGCAATCAAACAAACTACACAACACGGCTCAAAGTCTGTTTTTACTCGGCATGGCCCTGGAGGGCATGGCCCAAAGAAAAGGAGATATCCATGCACCCTACCAAACGCGCCCTTAGCTAATCATACCCATTTCATGACATGGTGGGTCCCAAGCAGTGGACCCTTGAAGCTTTGTTACTGAGATCCAGGGCCTGCCCCTGTCTCTTCGACCACCGCAACAGTAGTTCTTTTGTTTTGCTTTGTTCATATGTTGCTCGAAAAAGATCCTGCAATTGTATTACATTCAGTTAAAATAAACTGTACCATTAAGCATCTTAGCCGATTCAAAAAAACGCTAACTGTATAACCAGTTTTTGGCAACTGGTTTTACGGTTTGCAAAATCATCATGCCGAATAGATACCGGAAAATGGTATTGAAATTTTAAAAACTACTTCGCGCAAGAATTTGTTCAGGTGATCGGGAGCGGAGTTCATCATAAACAGAGACAAATACAGAGCAGCGTTCCTACAGACACGTTTAAAGAAAACCCTAGAGAAACATCGGGCTCGCCCTTTGCCACTGTCGCCTTAGCGCCCCTTCAAGGGTCGCCTTGGTCTCGCGGGTTCGCACAACATGCGACGTGATGTGCTTGGCGAGCACATCCCAGCCGCTGCTCTAGGAGAGGCGGCATGCTTGGACCGTGTGGCCTTGCGCTCCTCGTCGTCGTCGCTGAAGATCATCACGACGTGGCTCGAGCTTCCGGGTTCTGGGTCGTGCGCGCCAGCTTGCGACGGCGGCGCCTAGCGGGCACGCTTGCTCGGAAGCGCGCCCCACCACTGAAAGTGCATGGTTGCCCCCATGTGTGGTTTTGGTAATTAATGACACTCCTTATGGACTAATGTTTACATTGAGATATTCTTACAGATCTTGTCCATTGGAGTTCATGTGTTGGACTCTTGAAGATGGCATGATGACCAATGCTCTATTTAAGGGTTTATATGAAGAATGGTCATGTGTAGAAGATGAAGTGCAAAGGAGACATGAAGACGGAGCTTAGCGAGGTTTTCCCATAATGGAGTATGGGGGAGCATTTGGAGAAGTCTTCATCAAGCATGTGCTAGCAAGCACAATCAAGAAAGGTGTTCCAACTTGAGAGAGTCAAGATCGTCATCATCGAGCTCAAGTGGAATGCGCAAGGCAAAGGTATGATCTTGATAGGTTTTCTATTTTACCGGTCTCATGTTGTTAGTGGGAGACCGGGTTTTAGGATAGACGGCGTACTATCAAGAGGGGTTCTCAAGTGAGTAACTTGATCGCATCTTTGTGGAGAGCTCATACCTTTGCATACTTGGCATATCATCTTTCTTGGTTCTTATTTGGCTTTTCTCCTTGTTGAGTTTTGGTGCTTGTCGTGATCTTCATGACAAGCCCAAGTTCTTCGAAAACGGATTTCTTATTGAAAACTTGTTGCGTTTTCGTGTTGAAAATATTACCGGTCCACCTTCGAGTTAGGGTCTACACCTTCCCATGTGTGGTATCCCCTCTATATTTGTGACCTTTAATATTTCGTTACCTTTCCAACGCAATTGGATTCACCTGATTTGGAGTTCATACGAGAAAGTTATTGCATTTCAGGCTTTGCAGTTTCACTGCTTTCAGGCCGGAGTCTCCGGTCTTCTGGACCGGAGTCTCCGGTCCTTGGTTTTCCTCGGAGAGTGTTTTCTTGTTCAGCCCCTGGTGGGGGCCGGAGTTTCCGGCCCAATAGGCCGGAGTATCCGCCCCAGGCTGGAGTTTCCGGTCCCAGGGGCCGGAGTTTATGCCTGTGCTTTTCTCGTCTGGAAATGGTTCACCCCCTGGCGGGGGCCGGAGTTTCCGCCCCCAGGGGGCCGGAGTTTCCGGTGCAGGCCGGAGTCTCCGGCCACTTTGGCCGAAAACTCCGGTGTGAATCTGGCTGCAACGGCTACTTTTCTGGGAGGGGTATAAATACCCCTCCACCTTCCTCCAGCCAGCGGGCTGAGCCCAGTAACCTTTGCTTTCTCTCTCCTCCATTGTTGCAAGCTCATTTCCTTGATATCTCCCAATCCCTCCACCCAAACTCTTTGATCTTTGGAGGATTGAAGGAGAAGACCTAGATCTATATTTCCACCAATCAATCTCTCCTCTAGGTGAGGGGAACATAGTGGATCTAGTTCTTGGAGTTCTTGAGTGGTTCTCCTCTTTGTTCTTCCTCTCTTATTCCCCCATAAGCATTTGTTGCTTTGTTGGAATTTGAGAGTGGAGGACTTGAGCACTTGTGCTCTTGCCTTTTGCATTTGGTGCATCGGTGTGCTCTCCACGAGGATTCGTGGAAGTTGAAATCTTGTGAACTTGTTACTCTTGGGTCTTCGGGCCCTAGACGCCTTTGTGGTGGTTGGACCCTTGTGTGGTCACTTGAAGCCGTTCGGGAGCCCCCAATCCATTTGTGGGTTGTGCCTCGGATTGTTGTTGAAAGACGTTCGGGAGCCCCCAATCCCATTGTGGGTTGTGCCCCGGATTGTTGTTGAAAGGCTCCGGATTCCGCCTCGAAGGAATACCGATAGTGGAAGGTGAACCAAACCTTTGTGGTGCGGTTCATCGGAGAAGAGGGTGAAACCTTTGTGGTTGTTGAACCGTTGTGTCGGTTCACACCTCTCCAACGAGACGTACTCCCTTTCAAGGAGGAACTCGGGAATACTTCCTCGTCTCCGCGTGCTTCGGTTATTTCTATACCCGAGCTTTTTACTTATGCACTTTACATTGTGATAGCCTTCGTGCTTGAAGTATTCTATATTGCTATCACCTTGTTGCTTGTCTTGCTTAGCATAAGTTGTTGGTGCACATAGGTGAACCTAGTTTATTTAGGTTGTTGGCTTGTTAATTTAAACACCTAGTTTTATTCCGCAATTAGCAAGCCTAAACCGGAAAAGTTTTAATCGCCTATTCACCCCCCCCTCTAGGCGACATCATTGTCCTTTCAACCGCTCCCACCCATCCGCTGCATAGTGGCCTCCCATGAACATTGCCGGATCCGAAGGCCATCGATTTGCCGAAGAAGGAGAAAAAGGCATGGAGAGAAGCGAGAAATTTCTCGCCGGATTTGGCTAACCCTAGCGGCGGGTATATCGTGGGGGGGGGGGGGGGGGTTCTCACAAAAAATTCCCCCGGTACTCTTGATATAGTGGCAGAGGGAATGCTTATCCCCATATATTTTTATTCGGCCCGGGCCAATACGTCGGTGCCTCTTCTTCGAGCCATAAAAAGCGCCCAAACCGCATATCAGCCGGAATTTTCCGGCCCAGGGGCTTTTCCAGGATATGGTAGAGATGCTCTTATAACGTCTCTTGGACTCATCTCCAAAACGAGTCCGTTTAGAGCAACTCCAGTCGCGCCCCTAATAGGCTGTCCGGCAGCAACGCCGGAGGAGCGCTATTGGAGCGCCACCGGATGTGCCGGCTATTAGGAGGGCCTCCGAGTGGCGCTCACAATAGGACCCTCCAAATATTATTTTTTTGTTGCTAAATTTAAATATTTTAGCAAAATACAAATCAAAATATTTGTAGTTTCGTAGAACACATAAACACAGTTTTACAATAATAAATTCGAAGTTAAAATTATTCAAACAATTCAAATAAAATGAAATTCAACTAGTTTGTGGTTGTTGTTTTGAGAATCCACAAATGCTTCACTGGACAATTTTGAAGTTGACCATGAACAACTTCATCAGGGATCTACGTATGCATGGCGAGAAAATTGGCAAATTAGCTAGGAGAGAAGCAAAAATGAAGAAAGCAAGGAATGTAGCTAGGAAGAAACATGAGCTAGCAAAGAAGGAAGCACAAGAAGCTAAACGAATGAAACAAGACACAATAGAGATGTGTGCTAATTAAGAGGAGGGAGGAAGCAACAATAAACAAGCAAGCTCAAGCTGAGACAAGGCACATCATAGCAGAGATAAAAAAAGGAGATAGTTGCGAAGAGGGGAGAAAAAAAAGAGAAATAGGTAAGTAGCAACTGCACAGAAGGAATTTGGGAAATGTCACTAGATCGGTTCACAAATAAATGTATTTCTACCTTTGATGCTAACTCCAGCCTTTAAATTTAACCAACTTCATCGAAAACGTAGCAACATATATGAAATTAGTATCACTAGATCCGATTTGAATTGGAGTTTCATAATTTACCGATTTGATGTAATATATGTTGCTACTCATTTCAATACAATTGATCAAATTTAAAAACATTTGAGTTAGTACAAGATCTATAAATAGACTCATTTGTGAACGAAGCAAGTATGTTTGACTCACAAGCTTTGCTTGGTTGGTCGGTCGGTCCCTTGGTCGGCCCCACCGAACATAATCCAGAAAGAAACATCAGCGTTCAAATCATTCAAGAAAAAGAAGACAACCAAGTTCCAAAAAGTGGGTTTTTTGCTAGCATCAAATTCATGTATATTGGGCGTCTCGCTAATGAGGCTGCCCACCTGTGTGCGAAAGCTGCTAGTGAAGCTAGACGTAGGTGTGTCTGGGTTAATTATACCCCAACGTTTCTAGCAGGCATCCTTTTACAGGATTGTAATCCCACTTTATGATTAATATAGTTCCTTGATTCGCAAAAAAAAAAAAAAAAAGTTCCAAAAAGAAATGAAAAAAAGAAGGAAAAAGACACATCGACATACTTTTGCCGGAACACATGCGCGGTTTCGATTCTGGGTACATAAAATAATAACAGCAAGAAACATTTCTGTTGTTACAAAATACAAATATTTTATGAAAATCGAATGATGTCTTTGATCTGTTCAGTGCAGTGGAGAAAACGAGCAAACTGCGTCTGCAGCGCGCACACACACGGTGCGCACCCACAGCGGATCCCCCGTCTCCTCTGCTGCCGCCGCGCTTCTCTCGGAGCGCTGCCTCCCACCTCCCTGACCTCACTCTGCCACACTCGCCTCTCCTGCTCGCTTCTTCCACCAGTTCACACACACTCCCTCCCCCACCTCCATTCAACCCATTCGCGTTTGCTCGCCGCCTGATTAGCAGATCTCCGATGGGGTGCTTCCAGTCCAAGCCGGCGGGGAAGCCCCTGCCGCCCGAAGCCGACGCCAAGCTCCCCGCCGACGACCTCGCAGATCCCGGTAAGTCGAAACCCGTCGCCATTGCCGCCGCCTCGTAAACCCTAACCCCCCAAGCCGCATTCTTTGTTCACGTATCTCGACTGAATCTAATCTGGTCGGCCCTCTTGCTTTGGCGGCTCGCGCGCGCGCGTTCGGGCAGAGGCGGCGAACGGCGTGGACGGGGACGGCGACGAGAAAGAGGGGGCGAAGCGGGCGGTGCCGGTCTTCAGGGAGTTCGGGCTCGCCGAGCTGCGCGCCGCCACCAAGGGCTTCAGCGCCGACCTCATCGTCTCCGAGAGCGGCGAGAAGGCGCCCAACGTCGTCTACCGGGGCCGCCTCGACGGCGGCCGCCTCATCGCCGTCAAGCGCTTCTCGCGCCTTTCCTGGCCCGACCCGCAGCAGTTCCTGGTACGCTCGCTCGGTCGCGCCGCAGGCGAATGCAATGCGGTTTCCGTTTCTGCGCCTCGGCTGGCTCGGGGATCCCCTTCCGGATCTCGCGGTGGGCAGGCCTCTCACGTGTTTGATTGCTGCAGGCGGAGGCGGCGGGCGTGGGGAAGGTGCGGCACAAGCGCCTCGTCAACCTCATTGGCTGCTGCGCCGAGGGTGACGAGAGGTTGCTCGTCGCCGAGTACATGCCCAACGACACCTTATCCAAGCACCTCTTCCACTGTACGTTTCACTGTCATATCCATATACTACATGGAGTATCCAGTTAGTTTCTGTCACTACGGGCTCTGATGATCCGTGGAGGTTGGATCAAAACATGGTTCTTCTCTGCATTAATTGAAGAGCTTAATGCATCTCTACCATTACTGCATTCGACTTTTCCTGTCTTCCACAAAAACAGATGTGGTTAATTTGCCAGGACTATGTGGGCGTATCTGCATTTTTCTCTCTGGTTATATTTGCTTTCTTGTTTGACTGTGGAGTGTGGCTTGCCTATTCGCAGGGGATAAGCAACCGTTGCCATGGGAGATGCGATTGAGGGTTGCACATTACATTGCACAAGCTTTGGATCATTGCAATGCCGAGAACCGGAAAATATATCATGACTTGAATGCTTACAGAGTACTTTTTGATGAGGTACACACAGCTTTGCTTGTCTAGTTGTAGCTACTTGTCTAACTACTTTGCCAGCTGACTTCTGAATTGCCACTGCCCTTATAAGTCTTTGTGAAATTTGTTTGATTTTTTCTGGGAATTCTCACTCGTCATGAATATCTAATTTCTATCAGGAAGGCGATCCTCGCTTGTCAAGTTTTGGACTGATGAAGAACAGCCGTGATGGAAAAAGTTATAGCACCAACCTGGCTTACACCCCTCCAGAGTTTCTAAGAACCGGTAAGAATTACCACATAATCCCTGCACATTCATGATTAGTTAATTGTACCAGTGTTATTTTTAGGTAAGTATCAGTGTTAGCCATTGCAAATGAACATGTGAAGCTCATTCGACATAGACTTGTGTTCTCATGATGAAAGTTAATATATGAACCTCTTTTGGCTATCTCACTGTAAACACTACAAATTTTGTGTTCTCTGAGTATCGGAGAATACATTGTGGTGATAAATTTAGTTCAAATTTATTTTTTACTCTCGACTACTACTTAGTGCATGCTATTTGGATTGCACTAAATAATTTGTGCTTCACTTTTGTATGGCAGGCAGAGTTATTGCTGAGAGTGTGATATATAGCTACGGAACTGTTTTGCTGGATCTTTTGAGCGGGAAACACATTCCTCCTAGTCATGTATGCTTCATTTGAATCTTGTTACCAGTTCCTTGCATCCTACAAGTTCCTTGCATCGTTGATAATACTATGCCGGTGTTTAATTATCACATTGAAAGCTGATAAAAGCTTTGCAACCATGGCCTGCTATGTGCTTTGAACCCTGAACTGAAGTCTGCTAAGCACTAATTTTTTCATAACCAACAATGTGTGCAATCATCTTGTTTCGAATTACTTCTTTTCAAAGCTAAGTGCAGCTCACAGACCATTTTTTTGAAATAGCAAGCTCAACAAAGATTGCCACATGAGACTGAGGTTATGGTAGGATGGTGTATCAGCATGTATCAATGTTGCTGCACTGGTGAATTTCTCACTTCATTTATTTTGGATTCCAGGCACTTGATTTGATAAGAGGAAAGAATATATTGTTGCTGATGGATTCCTCCTTAGAAGGGCAATATGCCAATGAAGATGCCTCAAAATTAGTTGATCTTTCATCAAAATGTTTGCAGTTTGAAGCTAGGGACAGACCCAACATAAAGTATCTATTGTCTTCTGTTGGGCCTCTTCAGAAGCAAAATGAGGTAATTATATAGCTTGAGCCTTGTTCCAGAAGTTTCTGTTATTATTATTCCATGCCTGTAGTAACACCATTCATTTCTCTTATAACACAATCTAGGTGGCGTCACATGTGTTAATGGGCATTACAAAAACCACGTCAGTCTTACCAACTATTCTTTCCCCGCTCGGGAAGGCCTGTGCCGGTATGGACCTTACAGCAGTACATGATATATTGCTCAAAACAGGTTACAAAGACGATGAAGGTGCAGAAAATGAGGTAACATGCAATTCATAAATCATTCCTCATTTGCTGCATCTGATGTTACAGCTGTCATTTATGTGTTGAAGTTTCCTTGGTCATGATTTTGTAATCCACTTGGCTTGCTTGCACCCTCTTGACTTAACTACTGACTTGTTCACGAGGGCCCCAGACTTGATGGTTTATTACCATATAATAGTTTACACGTGATCAGCTTTGCGAGCATGCATAGTTAGCATAAAAGATCTCTTACATTGAGGATTATTTGTCTATGTATAAATGTTGACTTGCATTCACTAGTCTTTCTTGTTAGTAGTTTTAAAAGCAAACACGCACTGGAGAACCAAGTATTTCATCAGGGCTCAGTTTAAGATGCTGTTTTGCTATTATACTCCTTGCTCAATTCATTCTGTGCGCAAAATATGACATGAGCTTTCGCCTACATTTTATGAGTCTGAATTATTTGCTTTGTTAAGATAAGCTAGTTTTATTTGGTGCATGTTTATGCTGCCGTAAAAACTGAAGTTGTCCTTTCAAGAATGGACTCAGCAAGTTCAAGAGATGCTGAACACAAAGAAGTTTGGTGATATTGCATTTAGAGATAAGGATTTCAAGACTGCAATTGACTACTACTCGAAGGTATTTTCACTTCAGTTCTCTATGTTTATTTCTAACTAGTTCATCTATCATAAAATTTGCAATGGCAATATTGCTGCTGCATGATCGTTTGTGCTCAAGACAAGTTAGTTTGGAACTGCAGTCTGTCAGGAACGCTATGTCTGTAAGCAGTTCGCCCTCCTGCAGCCTGTCAGTTTAAGGGCCCTAGCTGGTAGTCTTATCACATCTACGAATTGTATTTTATTACTGCTGTACAACGATACAAAATCATTCAATAGAGTTGTGATTTATGTTGATCATTGTGAATCTGTTTCTCATGACAAGCTAATTTGCTATACTGCAGCTAGTTGGCATATTGTCAGTGCCTTCAGCTACAGTTTTCGCCAGGCGAAGTTTTTCCTACCTGATGAATGGGCAGTCAGAGCTCGCTCTCCGGGATGCAATGCAGGCGCAGGTCTGCATGCCCGAATGGCCTACCGCCTTCTACCTCCAAGCCCTTGCTCTCTCAAAACTTGGCATGGAAACTGACGCCCAGGACATGCTTAACGATGGAGCTACTTTCGAGTCCAAGAAGCAAAACAGCTGGCGTGGTTAGGGCCAGCTGCCCGTGAATTGTTGTTGCCTTTCAGCAGAATACGGTACAATGATGAGTGTCCACTGGGATGTCTGACGCACTGCTAGGAGTGGGATTGAAATGCACTGTTTTATCGTGCGATCTCCGCCCAAAATGTCGATAACGACGATGTGTGACCTGGAAGAAAAACGCAGAGGGGACTTTCTTTTCATGAACGATGGCAGCAACATTTTGCTGCTCATCTAGTGTTGTGCTCCTCTGGGAGGGAAGCTTGTAATTAAGGTGACGTTCTCTGAACAATTTCTCCTTTTCGTTTTCCACTAGCTGGCTGGATAATAGTGTGGAGAAAGGGGGTCCCTTCCTTGTGATTAGCTGGGGAGAAAATAAACTAGAGCCATCTGAATTCCATCCGATTGTACCATGTTTTCTCACGTGATGCTTTTCTATTGAATGAATTGGTAGTGATTTGCATTAAAAAATTGAATCATTTTAAACCTTGAGTCTGGTTTTCTGGATGGACGGTGGCGTTGACTTCTGATGATGCTTTGAGTGTGTCTTCTGAGATCTGATGCCCTAATTGCTCTCGGAATCTGCATTAACTTTCGTCTTGGTTCTTTAGCTGGAAACAAACCTGTTTCTTGTTGTCCATGTGTGTCATCTCTAAAACTGTCAAGTTGCATAGAAGTTTCTACTTCCATGTGTATGATTTTTTATAACTTAAGGAAGCTATCACATGAAAATCGTACCATTTCTAGTAGAAAATAGGGCAAAGTTTCCTCATGGACGAAAAATCTGTACTTGCCCTCACTTGCCTAGCAGAAGAACAAAAAATGGTCAGAAGAAATAAAGTGATTGAGACGTGGGACTGTGGGTCCGGTGAACACTGCGTCCTGTATAGAGGGGCTAAATTTTCCGTCGTAACAGCAGAAAGTCCCATGATAAGATAAAAGTGCTTAGAAAATGAGATGCGCGCTTTCTGGACCCTTTTTGAGTTTTCTTTTATTTCTTTGCGTCTGCTTCAAACTACTCACTTTGTTCCTAATTATAAGATATTTTATTATTTCAATGTGAACTACATATAGACCAAAATGAGTGAACAAACACGTTAAAACGCATATATATATACATGTCATTGAGTATAAGATATAACATCTTATAGTTCAGAACAAAGTGAGTACTATGTAAACTTGTTTGTTCATAATGTTCGACGCCAAGGCTTAACTCCTTATGAAGGGAGAAAATCCCGCATCGCTGCAAAAGTAATATACAACCAAGGAAAAATGTTTAGAAACACAATGACAAGATTTTTTCACTTCTTCCGAGTTTTCTTTTTCACAGTATGCCGGTACAGGGTTATGGTGCCTTTTTTCCATAGTATAAGACTCTGTTGGTTCATAGGAATTCCTTGGGTGACAATGATCATCTCTTTTAAAAGAATTGAGCAAAGGATAGAGCTGGAACATTTCCTTTTATCGCAGTTCAAAGGAAAAACATAGAAATTTACACTCCATTTGAATCTCTTTATAGAATTCCTAATCACGAAGTACACCCTAAATGCGGGACAAGAAAATGCATAATAATTATTGTTGAATAGTGGCCCAGGAGAGGCCCAGGCCCATGTATGTGAATGTGTGGTGACCTATTTCTGGTGGTGCTGGCTCCCGTGGAGAACCAAGCCGCCACACTCAAGGTGAGAACTCCAAAACACCACATGGTATCAGAGCTAGGGTTGCTGGGTCCTGGAGGCTGCCGGCGGTGAATCAGCGGCAGGAGGCGGAGCTCCTGGTCACCAAGAGCTTCAGGGCAGGTGGGGCGAGCTTGGGAGGAGGAGCTGCACCAAGCAAGGTGTCGTTCAGCTTCAGCGGCAGCAGAGGTGCGCGAGTGAAGGGGATCGCAGGAGCTTGGTCCTGGAGGCGGGGAAGACGTCTGTGTGCAGCTGAGGAGTCAAGGGGGAGCAGCTGCGTGGACTCAAGAGGCTATCATGGGGACTGAACTCACCGCTGCCCTGGAGAAGTTGGCGCAGATGATGACAGCGAATGCTGCGGGGACTTCAGCAAATGGTGCAGCAGGAGGCGCACTTGTTGCGTCTCAAGGAGATCAGGTTCTAAAGCTCGAACTCATGCCAAATGATATCAAGTTGAATGGGGTGAGCAGCTACTTGAGCTGGTCGAGGCGGGCTTTGTTGATCTTGAAAACAAAGGGCCTGGTGGGATATGTTCTTGGGACTGTTGGAGAACCGGCTGACAAGGAGAGCTTGGAGTGGAAGAAGTGGAGTGTCACTGACTCCCTGATATTGGCATGGATGCTGAACTCCCTGATTCCACCTATTGCAGCGTCTGTTGAGGCATTGCCATGTGTTTCTGATGTGTGGACCTTGCTGTCCAAGAGGTACTCAGGTAAAGGAAATCTGATGCTTATGTCTCAAATTGAAGACAAGATCCATGCTGTTCGTCAAAGTGACAGAAGTGTGATGGTGTATGTGAATGAGCTACAACATCTTTGGGCAGAACTAGATCAGTGTGACCCCCTTGAGCTTCCACATGCTGAGTCCATGGAGATTGCCAGGACTTGGGTAGAGCGTAGACGTGTGATGCAGTTCCTAAAGGGTCTCAATCAAGATTTTGAAAATAGACGTGCTGCACTGCTCCATCAGTCTACACTTGTGTCTCTAGATGATGCCATTGCTGCGATGTCTCAAGAAGAGGTACGCCTGCAGTCTAGAGGAGGAGCTGGGACTGAATCTGCTTACAGAGTGGCTGATCAGCGTGGTTCTAGGGAATGTTTTAATTGTGGTAACCCGAGGCATATCAGTCGTTTTTGTACTGAACCGCCCCGAAGAGGCAGAGGGTATAATGGTGGCAGTAACTACAGGGAGGCAGAGGGTATAATGGTGGCAGTAACTACAGAGGTGGTCGGACTGGACGTGGTGGTTATTGGAATACCTCTCCTTGGAATGCTCCCAGGGCAAATGTTGCTGCCTCTGTCGAGGTGAAGCAGACTACAGGAGAACAAGAGACTGCTACCAGTTATGCAAACTTTGTTGATACAAATGAAGGTAACATTGAACATGCATCAATAGCAGTCCATAAACAAAAATCTGAATGGGTACTTGACTCTGGAGCATCACAACATGTCGCCGGAGACTTTACCGAATTTACATCCTATTCCCCTCACACAAATCCGAAATCCATTTATACAGCGGATGGCACAGCCCAACCCATCACAGGTGTTGGGACAGTCACTTGCACACCAAGTATAAAATTATCCTCTGTGTTGCATGTGCCAGCTTTTCCTGTCAACTTAGTGTCCTTGAGTTCTCTGGTTGATCAAATGGATTGTCGACTCATTGTTGACCGCTTTGTGTTCTTGATCCAGGAGAGATCGACGGGCAGGAGTCTTGGGACTGGAGCGAGGCGTAAGGGGCTGTGGTACATGGACCGCAGCATGACGGAGCAGGAGGGAATGCACATGCTTGCTGCAGTTGCTGAGAATAAGGAGACTAGAGCCCTTATTCATCACTGTAGGATGGGGCATGTGTCTTTTGACAAAATGTATCAAGCATTTCCTGATGTAATGAGTGGTGTGGACAAGAGCAAGCTGCACTGTGATGCGTGTGAGTTTGCTAAACATACCAGAAACTCATATGTGAGTAAGGGGATAAGGAGCATATCTCCTTTTGTGTTAATCCATTCTGATGTATGGACATGCCCAGTGTTATCTGTTAGTGGTATGAAGTATTTTGTTACGTTCATTGACTGCTATTCTCGCATGACTTGGGTCTACCTTCTGAAACATAAAGATGAAGTGTTTCAGTGTTTCAAAACCTTTTATGCCCTTGTTCAGACTCAGTTTAATGTAAAGATTCAAGCACTCAGATCAGACAATGGCACTGAGTATGTTAACAAGG
Organism: Poa pratensis; assembly: GCA_947311845.1. NCBI lineage: Eukaryota > Viridiplantae > Streptophyta > Magnoliopsida > Poales > Poaceae > Poa > Poa pratensis. The sequence goes on along the minus strand of CAMZMU010000035.1, from coordinate 77,285,571 downwards.
CCATTGGTACTTTTATGTCTGAAAGGGTATCTTGCATCAAACATCTTGTCCTGATACGCCTCCTCAGAATGGGGTGGCAGAGAGAAAAAATCGTCACCTACTGGAGGTGGCCCGAGCATTGATGTTCACCATGAATGTGCCTAAGTTCCTTTGGAGTGAAGCTGTCATGATGGCCACTTTCTTGATCAATCGCACACCATCCCGGGTGACAGGTATGAAATCACCATGTGAGTTGATTCTTGCAGAAAATAAATTTCCAGTTCCCCCCAAAGTGTTTGGCTGCACTTGTTTTGTTCGTGATCATAGGCCATCAGTAAACAAGTTGGATCCTCGGGCAGTCAAGTGCATCTTTATTGGATATTCTTCGGGGCAAAAAGGGTACAAATGCTGGAGTCCGGTTGAGAAGAGGACATTTGTGAGCATGGATGTTACATTCCGTGAGTCCGAACCCTTCTATGGTGACCAGACTGATCTAAGCGTGCTATTCAAAGACCTTGACCATTTGTCGTGCCCATCAGGAGGTCACGAGGGGGAGAGTAGTGGTACAGGGGCTGTTCCAGTGCAGCAGCCAAATTCAGCGCAGCAGCAGCAGCCAATTGTGGCTGATGGGGTTGTTTCGGTGCAGCAGCCAATTGAGGGTGCCATTCCGGTACATCAGAGTGAGCAGCACCAACAGGAGCCAAACTTGCAGCAAGACATGTGGGGCAAGATAAATCAAGAAAAAAATCCTCGAGTTTATGCCAGGAGACAGATTCAGGGGGAGATGCCTGGCTATGTGCCGAGGTGGACAACAGAGCAGGAGGAGCAACTCAAGGTGTATTCACGAAAGCGTGACAATGGTGTTGCACATCAGGGGGAGCAACTTGATCAGCCACTAACAGAACAACAAGGTAGAGCTGATGTGATTTCCGTCTCCACTGATGGAGATCAGGCTGAAGGGCAAACTGATGGGGAAATTGCTTTAAGGAGAACTACTCGAGCAAATGCAGGGATACCACCAGAACGATATGGGTTCAATGCAAATGATATTGGAAACTATGTTTCCTATGAAGCATTGTCACCAGCCTACAAAGCATTTGTTACTTCTCTTCAATCTGTGTCTGTTCCAACTGACTGGAAAAAGGCAAAGGAGGACTCGAAATGGCGTATGGCTATGGTGGAGGAGTTGGAGGCATTGTGTAAGAACAAGACATGGGTTCTGACACCCCTTCCACTAGGAAAGAAGGCAGTCAGCTGCAAGTGGGTATACACTGTGAAGCAGAATGCAGAAGGAAAGATTGAAAGGTACAAAGCGAGGCTTGTGGCTAGGGGGTATAGTCAGACTTACGGCATTGACTATGATGAGACCTTTGCTCCGGTAGCAAAGATGAATACTGTGAGGATTCTGATCTCTTGTGCTGCAAACTTTGGGTGGTCTTTGCATCAACTTGATGTGAAGAATGCTTTCCTGCATGGGGACTTGCAGGAAGAGGTCTACATGGAGATCCCACCTGGTTTCTCAACCTCTCAGACCACTGGCAAGGTATGCAGATTAAAGAAAGCCCTTTACGGACTGAAACAGTCTCCAAGAGCTTGGTTTGACAAATTCAGACGTGTTGTATGTAGTATGGGCTATGGGCAGTGTAATGGTGATCATACACTCTTCTACAGACATAAAAAAGGGAAAATCACTATACTCGCTGTATACGTGATGATATTATTATCACAGGGGATGACAAGGAAGAAATTGCAAGATTGAAGGAGTGCCTAGGCAAGGCATTTGAAGTCAAAGACCTAGGCCGACTCAAGTACTTCCTAGGTATAGAAGTGGCTAGGTCTGCTAAGGGAATTGCGCTATCTCAGAGGAAGTATACTCTAGACCTGCTAAGTGATGTAGGAATGCTAGGATGTCGGCCAGCCTCAACCCCAATTGATCAAAACCACAAAGTGACAGCTCAGTCAGGACAGCCAGTCGAGAAAGAAAGATATCAAAGGTTAGTTGGGAGGTTGTTATACTTATGTCATACACGTCCTGACATTGCCTTTGCAGTAAGTGTAGTAAGCAGATACATGCATGAACCTAGGAGTGATCACCTTGAAGCAGTATATAGAATTTTGAGGTACTTGAAGGGAACTCCAGGAAGGGGCTTGCTGTTTGAGAGTAACAAGCACCTCGTGATAGATGGATATTGTGATGCAGATTGGGCAAGTTGCTTAGATGATCGCCGATCAACCTCTGGTTTTTGTGTCTTTGTTGGTGGGAACTTGGTCTCGTGGAGAAGTAAGAAGCAGGCTGTTGTGTCTAGGTCAACTGCTGAGGCAGAATATAGAGCTATGGCTCAAGGACTAAGTGAGATGTTATGGACAAGAAATTTGCTCGATGAACTGAAAATATTGAAGACTAGTTGTATGAATGTGTGGTGTGATAACAAGTCAGCAATCAGCATAGCAAACAATCCAGTGCAGCATGATAGAACCAAGCATGTGGAAATAGACAGATTCTTCATCAAAGAGAAACTAGATACTGGAATCATCAAGATAGAGCATGTTGGTTCAGGACAACAGATTGCAGACTGTTTGACTAAAGGGTTGGGGCCTAAAGAGTGTAATCTGGCGTGTGACAAGATGGGAATGATAGATATCTATCACCCCTCTTGAGGGGGAGTGTTGAATAGTGGCCCAGGAGAGGCCCAGGCCCATGTATGTGAATGTGTGGTGACCTATTTCTGGTGGTGCTGGCTCCCGTGGAGAACCAAGCCGCCACACTCAAGGTGAGAACTCCAAAACACCACAATTATAATTCAGAAAGACGCAGAATAAAGGAAGGTATAGCTAAAAGAGCACCATGCGATTGAAAATCTGTGAGAAAAATGCAGCGCGCCGTCCTCTCCTCTTTTACTCTCAGCTAGTCTTTACCAGAGATTGATTCTAGGAATGACGGTGACCACATTTTGTTGTCCGGCACGAGCATATGTGCCCTGTCAATCATGCCTCTTCTCTTTTCTTCCCCCTGCAGTTGCTCACTGCACTTTCATCAGACTTTCTGCCATCTTAAGTTGTTGACGTGATCAGACGCGTCATGCTCATGCATGTGCCGTTGCAAGACATTTTCGAATTAGTAGTACTTGCTTCGTTCCCGCCAGAAATTCCTGCAAACAAGCTGGCGATGTATCGTTCTTTTCAGTTCTCTACAGAAAGTTCTACTAGTACACACGCTGAGAAATTTCAGATCGTTGCAGACATGTAGAGACAGTCCATCCTCCATTTTTTTAAACAAGGTTATATACTACTCCCTCCGTTCATAAATATAAGATGTTTTAGTTTTTGTCTATATTTACATGTGTCAACATATATGTAGACATGTTTTACTGTGTATACACACTTATTTGGGTGTGCACCTAGTCAACATGTGAGCTAGCTAAAACTTCTTATATTAAAAAACGGGGGGAGTATTATACGGGAATTTTTACATTCCCGTTAAATGGGAGTACAACACATATCGCTGCGTTATTTGCAGCAGTGGCAAAGAAATAAAAGACTGAATCAGAGTAAAGTAAAGAGATGGAAGTGTCGTGCCTACCACGGCGAGAGAAGACAGTGCTGAAATAGGCCGTCACTCCGTAGCAACTACAAGACACATACGTCTAGTGTACGTATTACATACACTTAGTACATAACTACATATGCCGATATACGGTCACTGGCTGAAAATATACCGCCATTGCCGGGGGCAATTAAGTTTCTGGAATTATTTTCTCAGTCACTACCGAAATTACTACGATCTTGTGTAACTTCAGTAGACCACCATGTTTTCGTCGAAGGTCGAGAACCACGCCGCCAGGTCGTCGCTCGCCTCCCTGCACAGCAACGGAGCAGGGCCGTTCGTTAGTGCCGCCGGGTTCCAGAGCTCCGCCGCGCCTGCAACACAGAAAGAATGGTCAGATCGAGTTCATGTAAACGGCGATGGAGAATAATTCGATAGATGATCGAGCTTGCAAAGCAGAGCAACTGAGTGCCCGTACCGGTGGGGGCGGCTGTGGTGGTGGTGGAAAGGGTGTTAGCGTAGGGCGGCAATGTGTCCCATCTGAGCTCGTGCTCCGGGATCATGCCCATGTCGCCGAAGAGGTCGCCGCCGACGAAGAATGAGGCGGCGTCCTGCTGGGGAAAGCCCAGGTCAGGCGCGGCCATGTCGGACACCACCTCGTCTCCGAACAGAGGAGAAGGTGAGCTCTGGAGCTGAAAGGCGTTGCCGACGATCTCGAGGCGCGGAGGGCTGGGCGTGAAGGGGCTGTGCTGGTGGTCCGTGGTGACCAGGGAGGAGCTGCTGCCCACCTTGCGCATATGCTGCTGCTGCTGATGATGATGATGGCCTTTCGTCGTCTTGCCCAACGCCGGCGCGTCGCCGCCGTTGAGGAGGCCGGCCTCGGTGCGCTTGCTGACGCGGCACAGAGCGTAGGCGCCGAGGAAGTTGGAGGCGCCGTGGAGGAGGTCCTGGCAGAGGCGGTACTCGTGCATCACCCAGTCCGTGCGCTCGCCGCCGGGGGCGCGCCCCCGGTAGAACACCAGCGTCTTCCTGACGCCGCACACGCCGTCGCACGACACCTTGCGGTCCTTGCCGGTGGCCTTCCAGTACCCCGTCGTGGTGGCCCGGTTGGTGCGCGACCCGTTGGGGTACTTGCGGTCCCGCGGCACGAAGAAGAACCACTCCAGGTCCCTCTTGGGCAGGAACGACTTCTCTGAAGAAAGAAAAACAGCAACTCTGAATGTTAGCCAGTACCATTCTCGTTCACATTGATCAAATTATGCCAAGATGCAAAATTTAATTAAACAAACTAGTCGTAGAGTTTAGTAATTTAATCACACAGAAAGTTATGATAAAATTAACTGTGCACTGATTGCTGTAATTAGTTGTGGAGAATATGCTAAAGCCTAAAAGTGAGCGGGAATGAGACGATGGCTTTAGAAAACAATTGTTCTGGTTTGGAGAACAAGTTTCTTTTCTAAAAAGGCGGTAAAATGACTCATCTGCAACCGGCCTAAGGTAGGGGGAATAAGACTTGATGATGCCTCTTGCAAAAACAAACCCTTTTCATATATGCTAGCTAACCAGGTACCAATATGAGGATGACAAATTCTTTCCTTTTAATACTATAATCTAGGAAGTCAAATTAATCTCTAATAAATTGTAAACCATATGCTATCTGACATTGCTAATATTCAACTCTCATGCATCAAACAGTACTCCCTCCGATCCATATTAGTGGTCATAGCTTTGTCTAAATTCATATGTATCTAGTTAAGTATTTAGACTAGATACATGTGTATCTAGATAAAGTTGTGCCCACTAATATGGATCGGAGGGAGTACTATTTTCGCACACTTCTTCCGGTTAACTATCATAACACGAATGAGTAGAAAAATAGCAGACATGTTGAAATACAGAGTTCGATCAGATGTAAGATGTTTTTACCTGGCAGCTCCCACGGCTCAAATTTGTAGAGATCTATTACTGGTATGACCTCAAGTTCTATCTTGAGGTTATCCACCCTCCTCTTGAGGTAGTATCCGACGAGCTCATCGTCGGTGGGGTGGAAGCGGAACCCGGGCGGAAGACACATGGTACCCATTACTTGTCTGAAACTCGCAGCCAATTCAAAAATCTTCGGCAGTCGCAGTTCGATCCAACAGTAACCCAGGTGGAGCAGATGCTACGTTGTACTGTCACTACCTAATTAACTATATATGTAGCGTCAACTGCCAATCACAAATACTTCCGGCAGGACTCGGTTAGAGGGATGAGGAGGCGGCAACGGAGGAGTCAGGTGGAGAGGCAGTATCTGTTGAAGATTTGGAAGATCCAGAAGTAGAAGCTCTTGTTGAGCTTCTGGAGGTCCAGCGGCGAGGGGGCGATGAAGACGATGTACCAGCTGCCAGGATTCACGATCATTATCCTCGGGTACACAAGCTCCAGAAACGGAAATGCTAACTGAAACGGGAGCTAGGGGAATAGCTAGTCAGGGTTGTTCAAGCACTTGGTGAGTGTGTGAATGGTCAAGTGCCCCAAGATCAATTTCGAAGGCAAACTGTTGGAAGCTAGCTAGATGTTGCAGGTTTTGGCGGCGCAAGGAAGACGAAGGTGGAGGAGAGGAGGTGCTTGTGTATGTGTGTTTGCTGAATTGGGGGAGGAAGCCATGAGGGGCTTGGAAGTGTTTATATAGAGCTGCCAAAAGCGAAAAAGAACAGCAGCTGGGTGAGATGAGAAGGTTGTAGCACACAAGCAATTCCAAAACCTCCGGCTGCGCTTGTCGCGCCCCAAGCAGCCGCCAAAACCATTTTGCACTCTGCCCGCGCTTTCCTTGTTTTTCCTTGAGGGCCAGTTCACCATTAACCAACGTGTCTGCTCCCGCGTGCAAAGAATCCAGCAGCTGGTGATGACGATGCACTCTTCTTCTGAATCCTGAGGAGGCTGGAAAGTGCAGTTTTGTTTTCATATCGGCTTTTGTTTTCTCTATGGGTTTATTCCGCTGTCACCAAGATACGTGCTTACCCCGCTTGATCGGTTTAGTTAGTGGTTAACTATTAATTTATCGTCAACCGCGTAATGGTTTCAGAGTTCAGATAAGCTCAATGGCCTCCCAAAAAATTTACCGTGTGTTTTTTCTACAGCTCGTGTTCATACTCGTGTCGCTCCGCGCGCGTATCAACTTTCAGCCGAAATTGCACATTTACAGTTTCTCACTTGACAAGACGGTGTGTGTTTTTTCTACAAGTAAAGAAAGAAAGATGCAGGATCCCAGTGACATGCAACATAAACTAGAGTTAAATCGGTGAAGGAATTTAATCGGTGAGTTTGATTGACCTTTGCATAAGTTTGTAGATTCTGAATTGACATGCATTATGCACATCGAATCCTCTCGTGCTTGCCTCTTCTATGCTCCCAAACGCGCATTGCCTAATGCCTAGTGTTCTGTTGACGCATCAACGCAAGTCGCCTGAAAACTAAACGTGGTTTGTCTGTTTGCTGCACTGAGCTGAAATATCTGAAACTTCATGGAAGTTGTGGGTGCAAATCGCACCAGGACAACGCAACTGGAGTATCAATCAATAACTGGGATTCGGTTCGGTCTGAAATTAGGCTGGCAAATCTTGGAGTTATTATAAATTTGGAGTACTAGCTAACTGCAAAGCGCCATACATGGCAAGCAGTTGCTCCTATCACTGTCAGGGTGGAATGGAAGTACATGTGAATCCTACTCAGAATGATTCTGAAACCAGCAGCCAGCTAACCCTACAGTGGTACTATCACAGTATGCTTTAAGTAGATTGTATGTACGTGTAAATCGATACAGATGACGCAGGTGCTTCCAGATATCAACTTTTTCATACGTACTACTTTGAGGCGTATAAAGCTACTCCGGTCATTTCTTCCAGCCGACCACCTGAATGTTGAAACTTGTTCTACCGACAGATTAGTTCATCGAACATGTACGGAAAATAACGTGGGGATGCATCTACTTTAAGATTCGGGCACGGTGCCGTTACGATGAGGTCGCTAGCATCAAGGTTTGATCAATCAACTCCAACTTAAGCAAGGATCTAAACATGGACGTAATTAATCGACAAAGAGACTCTTCTTAGATTAGTCTAGACATAAAGGGAACATCGCTGAGCCCATGCTGTTGCTATATACGGAAGAGGCCCTGGCCCTGCAGTGACATCAAGCTATAGCTGGAGTGCTGCACTTGCTTTGGCTTTGCAACCTTTTTCCGAGCTAAGTTGCACTTTTTCCTTCTTGTCTCTCTCTGAAAACAAGAGCAGCTCTGCTCCCACTGGCCACTGGGAGGCAAATGTACTTCTCGGCCAACAAATCTCCCAAGAACTTGAGTCAGTTGAGTGCTTCAGTCAATAGCAGCAGTCACCATCTTATCCTTGTCACTCTCAACTCTAAAGGGTAGGGGTTGGTGCTCAACTACTTGCTTACCATCATTCCTTGACCAAATGACAGTGCTTTGCTTCAGTTGGAGGTTCAAAGTTGAAACTTTAAAAAAATAGCTTCATGGTGAATACCTCATCACAACAAGTTCTTGCACACTAAGCGACAAGCCTCGACATTAATTCCAATCAACCACTACCGGATTTGGATATTTATGCCGAATGTCCGAGACACTCGAAAAAACCGAGAAAACACTCAGCATATCTATATGCCGAGTGCAACACTTGGCACAAGATCGGCATCTAACCGTTTGTTGAGTGCCATGTGGCCGGCACTCGGGAAACACATATATCCCAAGTGTTTATCGTGGCACTTGGCAAACAATGTGGGAGCAACTTGCGTAGGATCTCACGTTAGGTAGAATCTACGAGATCAATTTTTTCTAATACACAAAACGTGTTCATTTTTTTTAAATGGACAACACAGATCTATGTTATATATGCAACTCCAAAAATTTGCTGCTTCAAATTCGACCTACAATTAGAGAGCCAAAAAAGAGAAATTTTGGTGCAAATAGTGTGAACATCCAAACCTGACACTATTCAGAGTACAATTTAGTTTTTTGTTTCTCTCACTATAGATCGAATTTTGAGCTGAATTTTTTTTTGTAGTTGTAGTAACAGCCTGTAGGTATGTCATATAATTTTCTTAGATTTTTTAACAATTTCTAAATTTGATTTTTATAACCTGATTCTATACAAGTCTTCCCCCAAACAATGCAACTCGGTAAAAAAAAGAAGGTTGACGGACGGCTGGAAGACGGCATTCGGCGGAAAATTTGATTGGCATGACAAAAAATAATCAGAGCTATTTATAGAACAAGATTAAAACAACAGATGAACTATATAAATTATCAACGTCATAACAGCCGAGTAAAAAGGGGCTAAACTGTGCGCTTTACTCCCTGGTGAGAGGTAAAAAATGTTCAAACAGATCCAGATTCAGCAGCGATGACAGCATTCCGAGCACAGAAATATCAAGCTCCTGCATTGTAACAGGGCATACCGATAAGTTTCTATCGAGATGTTTATGTACATGATGATCATGTACCTTTGAAGATGCTCATCTTCACACTAGTAATGTAAAAATACTGAATTTAGTGGTGAAATTATGAAGAACTATATTGCAAAAATAAAAGAAAAATGTGTGCTCAACTTGAAGCGCCACTTCAAATTACCATTTATACGTGCTATTTCATACTAGTTTATAGATACACTCGGAAACTGTTTTTCTTTCATGTACTATTTATATGTTTTGCTATTTCATACTAGTTTTTTTGACTTATCATATTTTTTGAAAGGACTCATGCCAAAGGGATTGCTATTTCGAATTTTTATTCATTTTATTTGATTTTTTTAAAACGGGGTAAAAAATTGCCGGCGAAACTCTTCATAGCTAGCGAATGAATCTTTCAACTTTCTTTGCTACACATGCATAGAATCCTACTTGGGTACACTAGTAGGGAAATGCTTATAGAAATATGAGTACTAGTAGCATGCATATTATGCCGCACGCTACTAGTAACTAGTAGTAGCGGGCGCAAAGGGCCGCACACGCATATATGCCGCACGCTACTACTAAGTTGGACTGAGACTACCTTCTCCCCAGAAAGTACTAGTAGCGTGCGGTTTGTAGGCGCACGCTACTACTACGGAAATATTAGTAGCGTGCCCCTAAAACCGCACGCTACTAGTACTTTCTGGACGAGGCGCGCCCCGGGTCCGATTTACTGGTAGCGGGTGGGCAGAAACGCGCGCTACTAGTAAAACTAAAAAAATCCCTGCCACACAGCCCCTCTCTCTCTCCCTTATCCTCTCCTCCACGCAACCCCCTCTCTCTCCCTTATCCTCTCCTCCACGCACGCACGCACGCGACCCCTCTCTCCTCCTTTCCTCTCTTCCCCATCGATCCCCATCTCCATCCCGCGTCGCCGCTCACCACCACCCCGCCTCCCGCCGGCGTAGCTCCTCCCTCCGGCCAGGCCGCTGCTCCTCCCCGCCGCCAAGTTCCTCGTCCCGGTGGCCGCGAGATCCGAGGGCCAAATCCCTAGCCGTTCGCCTTCCGGCGACGCCTCCAGGCCCGGCCTCACCTCCAGCTCGCGGCCGGCGCAGCCCCGGGCCGTCCCTGCCATGCTCCTCCACGTCTCCCTCCTTCCATGGTCGCGCACGGCCGTGTCCTTCCAGGGTCGCCGCCGGTCGCTCCCGTGCTCGGCCTCCACCCGCCGTGCTCGACCTCGCCTTGCTCCGGCGCTCGACCTCGCCTGCTCCGCCGGGCTCAACAACCGTCTGATCTTCAGCCGCCGCGGCTGTTGTGCTCCCGAGGCGACACCGGCCTCCTCCCTCCGCCGCCATGGCCACCAAGGCGATGTCGGCCTCCTCCCTCCGCCGACATGGCCGCCAAGCTGACGCCGGCCTCTCCCTCCACGGCCAGCTCTTCTTCCCTGACCACGCCGACTCGCTGGAGCTGCAACTCGACGGCTCCTCTCCGTGCTCACCATCGTGGGTCAACATCCAGATCGGCGGCGGCATGCGTGCTAGATCTAGGTTTTTTTTTTGTTTCCCCAAAACTTTACTAGTAGCGTGCGGGGAAGTCAGCACGCTACCACTACGGGCAACTACTAGTAGCGTGCGCGTCAGATAGCACGCTACTACTAAACTTTACTGGTAGCGTGCGGGCCCGCACGCTACTACTAAAAGTTAGCAGTAGGGTGACTATTGTAGCGTGCGCCCGCACGCTACTACTAAGCAAATTGCGCACGCTACTACTAGACTTTTCCCTACTAGTGGTAGCTTGAAATGAATTTTGACAATTTGTAGAACCAAGCTAGAACACACTTGCAGTTCAATTAGAATTACTTTTGAAACTTATTTAAATGTGCAAAAGTAGATGTAAAGCTTGAAAATTCACAAAACCTGGGAAGTGTCCATCAAATATGGTCTATTTTGTGCGAAAATTAGAGTGTTGCTATTTTGCACCATCGTTTTTGTACTTGCTTCACATCAAACCTATTTGTGGCACTCGGATAATAGAAAATTATTTTTGTAAAAAAAGTTGCAAAATGTAATTTACAATTTGTATTTCATTGAAATATGCACTTATGTGCACATTTTAGACGTATTATAATAAACTATGGCACATATATGACCATGATTTTTTGGCTGCAAATTCATAAATCTTCATACATGATAGTCCATTTTCTGAACTTTTTTACACAAAATATGTCAAAAGTTATGGTTATCATTTTTCCTTGCAAATAGTACACATAAAATGAATTCATGAAAGCGTTATATTTTTATTGTTCTCATTTTCTTTAATTTCTTCAAACACATGGTCAAAATCGTTGGTAAAACTATTACAAAAATTGGAAACTCCTTTCGACACTATAGAAAATTAGAAACTCAAATTTGTGCTTCAAAATCCGTACATATATATGTGCATACTATTTTATTTTACTTTTTCCCGATTGTTTTAAAACAATCGGAAAAGCTGATCCCGCTGTTCGTCTGCCGTGAACCTCCGTCCTACAAAGCCATGTATGTCGAGTGCTTTGTGTTTGGTGAGTGCAACATTCCGCAAACCCAGTGAATATACCAAGTGTAATACTCGGCAAACCGCTGAATATGTTGAGGGGATGGGTTTTACCGAGTGTTTATGAACGACACTCAGCAACTTGGCATGTTTGCCGAGTGTGGCACTCGGTAAACTATTCGGCACTCAGCAACGAGGCAAATTCATGTAGTGAACAATGTTTTAGTAGGAGTGGTCTGATCCATCGACCATCACACTTCTCCACTTGTTCAATTCTCACCACTTAATTAGTGGTCCTCTTCGTGTCTATATCACTTTTTTTTTGAAACTTCGTGTCTATATCACTTGTATTAAAAGGTCAAGCAGGAGTACTAAGATGGGTCGGCGTGGGTCAGCCCGGCTCGGCCCGACCCAATCGCATCCCTAATTTCCAGTCGACATTGTGTATTTTAACTGAATCGTGTATCCAAGAGAGGAAACTTTAGTAAGCACCAGTGAGTAAGTCCAGCTAGCTCCCCCCTGTCAGATGATCCTAGTTATAAACTTATAATGTCTCCACAGACTAAGGACACGCCAGCCTCCACCCACAATGAAACAAGTGCTACCTTTGTACTGTACTTTGCACTGCATGCATGATTAGCTTTGGATGATTAGCTCAGTATCTAGGACCAGAGCACTGCTAGTTGCACTGTCAAGACTAGTGATACCAGGAAAGATGATGCAGCCAAAGACAGGTCTGAACGCGTAGTGGTGCCACGCGAAGACCAGAACTGCTTTATACAATTATACGTAACCGTAGGGCCTAGCTTGTTCTGAACTGCTTGACCTGCGAGGCATGACCAAGGTCGCTTTTCCAGAGGTATCATCTGCACCATCACGGCCTCATCAGCTTGCCACTAAGGTTGGCCCCTTTGATATCCTATCTCCAGGAAATTCCCACTTCTTTTCTAGCTCCTCATTAACTTAATTTTCCAGGCATTGTTAACTAGACCAGTTAGCTGTGATCTTTTTTTTTTGCGAGAATACAAGTGAAGATTACAGCAAGTAGGCAGAAACGACCAAACAGAAGATAGAAATTACACAAAGGTCCTCCTGCATCGACGTCGTCGGTGAAGAGACCGCATCGTAGACGCGCCGCCGCCACAGCTTCCTTGACACCTTGGATCGGAAGCAGCCCCCAAGCGGACGGGAAGTCTTCGAAACACGAACCCCGAGAGGCCTCCAGCCTGCTCCATCAGCAACGCCGCTCGCACCATCTTCACCTGCATCCATGAAGTCAACCAGATCCACCGCAAGAAGATCTGGAGGGGGGATCCCCGCACACGGCAACCCCAGAGGGCCACGAGCACGAGGGAGAGGACGGCGCTCCGCCTTGAAGCTCCGAGAAGCTCCACTGCCGGAGGGGACGAGCGCCATCCACAAACTCAACACCGACGAAGCCTCCGCCACCAAGACGCCGCCGGCTAGGACCCTACTACTTCCTACACTATATACACGCCGGGATCCGGCGATTCCCCGCCCTCCCGCCGCCGGAGCGGCCGACGGAGGCGAGGAATCACGTGGATCCGCGGCGGCGAGGTGGGAGCAGAAGGGGGGGGGGGGGGGGGGGGTGCACAAATCGCCTTTCTCTGCTTGCGGGAGAGAGGTGACCGTCCAAGGTCGGTCCAGTTATCGTATCATTCAGTTAGCTGTGATCTGATAGAGCATCAGCACCGGAATTCCATGTTAGTATGAACACAGCTTTTATCTTGTTATCATGATTTGCCGGTATGATCAGACACAGCATCAGCTTTGCCAATGCAAGTACAGACAGCTGAGGTGGACTCGTGCATATGATTAGACCTCGAAGAGATCAGATGACCCATGCGTCACCAAGAATCTCCCTGTTTAGTTGCATGTAATTGTGGCCTAAGTAGGGTAGGATCATCTGCAAGTCAAATCAGTAGCTTCTCATGCATATGTGGAACTAGTAGCACTCCTAATGACTTAGTAAAGTATGATCAATGCATATAGGAGGCTAAATAGTACACCCCTTAGTTGATGTCAGAATTATTCGATTCTATTGCTAATTATTTGTGCATAGCAACACTTTAGGTGGCCAGCTTCAGTCTGAAGTGTTTACTTGGATAATGCATGTTGTGCCTGAGGTGACTTCCTTCATGCATCTGGGATCCATGCCAGTAAGTGTCATATAATTCTTAATAAACTGAACAAAAGCCACTTATAAATTAATAGAAAATTGTCATAGCAAGCTAGGTCTGGAACAATTTAAAAGGTCTGGTCGGCTATACATATAGTGTTAATTATTCAGCAATGCAAACAGAGGGGAGAAGTGAACACCAATTTTTTTCAATATGCCAAACATATACCAAGGATGAATTAATCAGCACAACAAGAAAAATTAATTAATTAATTACGTGAAAGAGAATCTTTTATAATGGGATGGGGCACAAAGCATGTATGCACAAGATATACCTTTCCTGTGGCCTACTGGAATCCTCATGACAGTATTAAAAAACTAGGAAAGAAATGTGCATGATCATAGTATATATAACTATAGCTGTGCACTATAACTAGCTTATTTGCTTCTCTGCCAAGACACCAGATAAAAGAGATTCAAAGCTTCACGAGGGCCACTCAGGGAAGGAATCGCTAGCAAAGCCGGTTTTCGGCGTATGCTTTGCTTTCCTGCCAATTATTTTAGTGGGTGGCAAAAATCGCAACTCGCCTTGAATTTATTACCGCTGCGGTAATATTAGTATATTTGTCATGCTTCTTCATCGGTTTGAGGTTTTGGGTGACTAAATTAGTTATATTTTAATTTACTTAAAAGATTACGACGTTATATAGTAGATAGTATATACTGCAAACCCGGGTGCACATGCGTATAATTTTGTGTTGAAGATTATAAATATAACGAGACACAAAGCTTTTGTTGTACCTTTGAGAGAAATTAAAGATGGTTGGACCTAGAGAGAAATTTTACTGTACCTTTGAGCTCTGGACCGAACTGAACTGATTCCAACCCGATTAAAATCATTAAATGGCATGTTATATAGTCGAAATTACAGTAGAAGTTGGCTCTCCTAGCTGTCAGATCTTCATATATGTATGTACACGTGGATACATGGAAATGTGATACATGCATGGGTTGTGACTTGTGTGTCCCAGTTGGTTGAAGATGACAGACCAATTAATAATTTTATTTTGGAGCGATGTTGGACATGGTCGGCAAGAGATAGAGTGGCCAAGTCGCCGATGGATGGCGAGGTGAATGGGATACCTTAATTGGCATCGTCCGTTCTCCTGCATCGTCTTCTTTCGAAGCCGTTGTTTTCCTCTTTGGTTTATTGTCACCGGCCGGCGGCAGGTCATCCTCAGCACACCATGTACTTCCGAACTAAGGCTCCGCTTGATGTTATGTTTCACCCAGAATACTTGCAAACGAAAGGTTCCTACTTTTGCAGATTTACGGTAGCCACACATCGAGACATGGCCATTGATTTTCTGAAACTACCATACATGCATAAAAATCTTGAAATGAGTTGGCGATGAATTGGATTCCATATCATAACTGACAGAGCTACAACCGTGTAGCTCAACAAGGACGCCGACGGCGGCGAGAGCGCCACCCTTGGGAGGCGGAAACGACGCGACGCGGAGACCGGAAAAAAGTTGCAGCCGAGCTACCGGCCATCCACATAGACACATGGACGTGATGCTCCAAAAAGAGCATTTGGACATGGGCGTGAACGCAGCTAACCCAGTGCTCACGTTCTCACGGTCGAACATCCAGCTAGCGTCACGCGGAGACCGCGACTATGACTCTACGACGGCGACGGCGCGACGACGAGCGGCCGGGGTGGTGCTACACGTCGGGGTTAGTTACTCTGTCGTGTTTCATGCCATGCCTGCACGAATTTCGGAGCAAGGCCACTCCATGCATGTAAATTTCTGAAAGTTTATTATTGGACATTTGTAAAATTGTTGCTTCTATTCCGATTGCCAAACATCCATCGTAAGTTCTTTTCGCTTGAGTCTATTCTGATTTCTCGAGCCAAGATGCCTCGACTTGATTACTCACTATGTTTCAAAGTACTCCCTCCGTTCCAAATTATAAGATGTTTTAGATATTTTAATTTATACTACATACTACTGAAATGAGTGAACATATACACCGAAACACGTCTATATACATTCAATTCGGAATAACTTAGAACATCTTGAAGGAGGAAGTATATGTCTTTTCAAAATTGAGCACACAAATTAAGATTGTTGCTAATATGACCATATTTCCTCTTTTCACCCCAAAGCAACTCTCTTTAGACATTATTGGAGGGCAAAATTGGGAGCACAGTAACAAAAATTGCCCTTTTAGTGTAGATAGACAAGCAATTTGCACAAAAATAGAGAGGCTAAACAGACATTATGGTGCTCCGATTCAGCTAACCAGACGCCCATACACCAACACAAGATCGCATGTTAATTCAGGCACACGATACAACTTGATCTTCAAACCAAACCATGATATCTTTTCTTTTTCCAGTCTAATCTAAAACACATCGTTTACTATTATAGGAGGTGTCGATAGGGTCATTCCTTATGAATGGAGATGACAATTATCTACTACCTCCATTTCTCAGAACAAGGCATGCATATGTTTTCTAAAAAAGTCAATCAATGTTAATTTTAACTAACGTTGTAGGAAAAACTATTGAAAATTATAAAACTATGTAGATATAATATAAAAATACATTCCATCATGTATTTAATGATATTCCTTGACATTATAGATATTATTATTTTTGTATAAAGTTAGTCAATGTTTACATTGTTTGATTTTGACTAAAATTTATATGCCTTATATTAAAACACAAAGAGAGAGTATGTTTTTACATAATAAAAATATATGTGTGATTGTCATCGCAAATGGGGCAAAGTCTCCAGCTGTTTCGAAACTATCTAGCTCGCTACGATTTTGACCTATTGGCCTCCATTTGCTGGAATGAAAAATTCATAATAATTGAGAACAAAGTGGTGAACGGGTGTGTAACAAGTGATAACCTGCTTAATACTTCCGGAAATGGTATAGTGTTTGTCCTCAGAGTTCAAAACTTGTACATGTCCAAAACAGGCAACTATTTTTTTCGGCCAACTAATAATTAGGAACACCGATGGACAAATTGTCAACGGGAAGTGAAACTATACATGCGTTCTCTCGGTCAGCTAAAATAGATTGTGTTGCCCTTGTCTCGAAAGTAATTTTGCCTCCTGAGTTCGAGTGATCACTTTAGTTTAGAAACTCAAAAACTTTATTTAGAAGTTTTAAATAACTGAAACAAAATTCTGGGTGTAGTTAATGATGCATACAAGCATACAAAACCACAATGCAAAATTCTTTTGTATTATGGGCTACACAAAAATTAAAAATCTTGTATATTTTCGAGATTTGAAAGTGCGTATAGTTAGATCCATATTTTGTCATTTTTGTGTAACTCAGAATATAAAGTATTCTAAACTGAAATTTTACACGCTGGTGGGAATATCATTGAGAATAAGCAGAATTTGTTTTTCTGGTTTTAAAAAAGACACATTTTTATTTTTTTAAATAAAGGGATCAGAGGTCGGGAGCCAAAAATCTCCACTCTTTTGTCATGTAACGTGAAGCAGCTTGTACCCCGACAACATCCCATCACTAAACCTTAAGAAAAAAAATAGTATTTACACAAGTACGTACTACATATTAGTCCAAGTACGAATAAAGAAACAGTAAAATCGCAGAACGAAGAACAGCTGACCGCAAAAAGTAGTAATGAGTACGTAGCACACTCGAAAATCAGTAAGCTAAGGTTACTGATCATCTACTATAAGTCTCGGATCCGCCACAAGTGATGGTCGGCGCAATTGGCTGCTAAAGAGGCATGTTCCATGTCCTCGGAATAGACCAACCGAGGCTATTTAGGGTTTGAAAATTAGAGTAGGTCGCACTCCGTTGCTGCACTTTCGGCAAACAATCTCATTGACTCTTTTGCCTGAAATTCTTTGTCGTTTTGGATGCGAATTAGCATGTACGAGTACGACCTCTCTAACTTTTTAGCATCTGGAGATGGATCGAACATCGAAGACCGTTCTGTTCTTGCCGTCGCCTCGATCTCATGATGAGGTGGTACTTGTGCACGATCGCATGTCAGAACTGAGAGCTGCTTCTCTTTTCGACCATACATCACTTTTTTTTCACTTCAATATAAAAGATTAACGATTACTGGAGCGTGACAGCGTGTAGTACTCGAAGCTCCAGACTACGACGTTAGATTCAGCCCATACAGGCAGGCAGCCCATTATCCCACGAGAGCCCACCATAGCATCGCGCACTCCCGCCTCGACCGGCGTCTGCAATGGCAACAACACCGGCGGCGGAGGTCTTCTCGCGCCGCCTGGCCGCGGCCGTGCGCGGCCTCTCCGGCGCCTGGTACGGCCGACACATGGCCGCCGCCGAGCGCGCCATCCGCGCCCGCATCCCCCTCGTCGACCTCGTCCTCGAGGTCCGCGACGCCCGAGTACGTTTGTTTGCCTGCCGCCACTGCCCCCCTCCACCTTTCAGACGAGATAGCATCCGACTAAAACTCACCGGCTCACCCCTCAGGTACCAGCCACCTCGGCGTTCGAGCCTCTCCGCCGCCGCTCCCCGGTGGAGCCCGACGTGCGCCGGCTCGTCGCGCTCAACAAGGCCGACCTCGCAGATCCCTCCGAAACCGAGGTAATCGAATCACGAACCCCGCCGCGCGCTGCACTTGGGGCGTATCTGAACTGCTGGTGACGCTGCTTAAGATATAAGCATTGATTGTTTGTGTAACTGTATCGCTGTTGCTTCTTCAGAAGTGGGTGGCGTTCATGAAGCAGAGGGGCTCCTCCTGCGTCGCGGTTAACTCTCACATCAGGGAAAGCATCAACGAGGTAGTTAGGACCGTGCTAGTTCTGTCTCAAGTGTATCTTGTTTCTGAGTGCATCCATTTACCGATTTAATTCGTGATTATTATGTGGTTTCCTATGTATCTAATTGGGGCTCATTTTCCTCTAAATAAATAAATAAATTGGGGCTCATTTCAACTTTTATGTAGCTGTTAAATGTTGTGCGGGGAAGGATCAGGGAGATCAAGCACGGGGTGAGCGACTGCACAGGAACTGTTCTCTTGGTCGGCATTCCTAATGTTGGCAAGTCGGCCATCGTCAATGCGTTGCATCAAATTGGGAGGATTTCGGCAGCAGGTGATGTAGCTTACGTTTTGTCTTTTTATGTTCGTAATAGTATTTTGATGCACTGTGTTTGTCCTATTACTATGGTTGCTTTGATTGCGATCTGACCGTGTGACAATGGCTGGCTTGTCTTTCAGAGAAGGGAAAGCTCAAGCATGCGATTGTCAGCAGCCATCCGGGAGAAACCAGGGATATAAGTGGCTACAAGGTAATTTGAAGATTTAAATACCTCGGGGAGTACCGTCCAGTTGAATGAAAAAAAATGTGTTTCTCTCAGAGTATGTGGTTGCGGATGTGGTTATCTCACTAGCAGAAATTATCTAGCCGAATCATTTGAAAAACCCTCTGATTTAACAGTGAGCACAGTGCAAACATCATATGATTTACTTTTCTTCATGTTGGCCAATAGTCCGCACTTTTCTTTTGACAAGGGCAACAAAAGTCAAGCGTGTTGATTGTAGAAATATCTGCAGTGGCTGTCTTTTGTAGCTTCTAGTGTGTGATGGGTGCCAGTACCATCAGCATGTGTTGTCTTGGTAACTGTCTATATGATTGTAATGTGTCATATAAATCTTAACAAGATTATTTTGCTGGTTTTCAGGTAGCTAGTCATCCCAATATATATGTGTTAGACACTCCGGGTATTCTATCTCCTATATTGGCTGATGATGAATCTGGTCCCAGGCTGATTTTGACAGGTACTAACTGCTACAAAAGGACAAAGTTTAGGGTTTCACTTGCCATTATGTACTACTACGTATTGTCTGATGTTTACACACTTCATTTCAGGAGCAATCAAGGATTCCTTGTTAGAGGAGTATGAGATTGCACAATTCCTTCTTTCAGTTCTGAACTCAAGGAAGGAATACAGGGAGTGGGAGGACCTGAATATGGGAGATAAATCTTGTTTTGTGGATGCGTTGTCCACCAGGAGTCACCATATTAAAAGGCAGTATTCTTCTGATCATACCCAGGTGAAGCGTACTTATGAGTAATCTAATCTTTACCTAGTATTGATCATGCAATTCTTACTATTAATGGTAGAAAATGGAATTATTTCTTGGTATATAACATTTAAAGAGCATCTAGTTCTTTGTTCTTGCATGCATACCATTAGCTGCTGTTTTTAATTTCTGCATTGTATTGGTGTGCAGGATTTTATTGTTAGAGGTGTTCGCCAAGCGCTTTTTGAGAATATAGCAACTTTTCAGGGAGATTTAGGGAGTGAGAATGATTTAAGAAGATTGGTAGATATCCAGCTTACGTCATTGCAGAATGCTTTCAGGCTTTCTGCTGAATCAAGTGAGGTTATGAGTAAACACGTGGCTATCAAATTACTCAATCTCTATCGGACGGGAAGGCTTGGCCATTATACTTTAGACCATGTTCCAGATGTTAGGCAGGAAGTAGCTGCATAATCATCCATGTGCAACACAGGTCAGAGAAGGATACATTTTGGATAAAAGGCGTTACTTACTGTCCAGAAAACAGGTGAATTACTATTCACTTGATAGACTTAAGAATCCTTCCAAGTCTGATCGCTGCTACTGCAAGCAGCTCGTTGGTAGGTGGAGAATATTTAAATACCTAAATGTCATGCTAACAATAGTAACTGAGGTTATACAGCTCATCTTTTTCTAACAAAAGAATAAATACATATTGTTTTCAGAATGATCGATACGGTGTTGATGTGATCTACAAGTGAGTGCTTATTCAGCTGCAGCAGACACTGTGTGGCTGCCTGGCACACCATTACTGTTTGTGTTCTCTCCCTTGCAAGTGAGATCAATGGTCAGATGATCATGCCCAGTGAACTCTTTAAAGTTTGCAGCCCTTTCCAGTTCCTTCACTTCCTCAATAACCAGCTCCAGTCGTACTACCATTTCTACCAGTAATGAAGCAAAAGCAGCAAATGGAAGTGCTTCAGAGAACTCAAGGCTCGTGATGGCTATCTTACTTAGTGTCCGCCCTAATGTGCCCCTCTCATTCCGTTCTGATGGTTGATCTGCTTTTGTGCTTTTCCTTTCTAATATTGATGCTGTATCAGTCTTGAATGAAGGCAGAGCAGTTCGTGAGGCAGTATGCTTGCCTGAATTCAATTCCATTAGCATACGACTATTGGCAGATCCATGTTTTGAGCCAAGAAATAGCCGTGGTTGTGACCTTATTGCTGAGTTTAGATCCTGTAGTGCTTCATGAAGATGATCAGACAGCACATCAGGGGCACAGCGATGGTGATTTCTTATGCTGTCTGCAAGCTCCTGTAGAACCTTGGTCACTTCTCGTGCAACTCTACTGCACGGGTTTCGGAATAATGATCTGACGGATGTCGGAGTCTTCAGCATTAATAAATAAAACTATGTGAGCACAGATTACTTACATAGAGATATTTTATTTGAAATAATATGTTATGTCGTATGCACTTCTACATGCTATTAGGCAGAGGATACATATCTGACAAATCTGGAAAACCACGGTGTACCAGAAAATTTCAGCGTTCACAGTACCTGAATTTCCGATTCGAGACATCCATGAAGTGCAGCGACAGTATATGCGAAGTGCCTAAGCACAGATCCAAGCTTCACATACTTTTGCCATGGGTAACTGTAACACTGCATTGAGTGTCTTGGCTCCCAGCTTGCATAGTGTGCCTGGCCAATTTTGTATTATGTTCAAACCATCATTAAGGGCATAATTTTTTAAATAAGAAATGTGCGTGGCATAAGTCCAATAGAAAAAGTTGCACGGAAGATGAAGAGAAGATTGAAACATTAAATGGTGAATTACTCACCAGGCTCTCATCACTTGATTTTGAGTCTAGGACTGCTCTGTAACCGGTACGAATGGAATCTCTTGACGCCTGCTTATCAAGAATGTTATCATCCTTCTCTAGATCTCGGAAATACTCATTCACACAACCTGCAATTTTCATTTGGTAAGATTTTGTTGAGTATTGATAACCTTCGCATTACGAGTAGTTACTACCTTGCTGTTATATGATGATACCCACCTTCAACTGATCTTGCTAATCCTTCAAATTTACGCACAGTGCAGCTGTGGAGGTCCTCTCCCGACCAGTTTGGCAATACAAAGAGGCTCATAAAGAGACATATGGCACACCCTATGGCTATTGTACTTAAGCGATCTCGTGCTAAAGGCAGCACATTTTCTTGCCGGAAGCTTGAGACTGTGATCAGATTGAAGGTTAGCAGAAAAATCACCACCCCATAATCATAGCTCTTCTTAATGGATGGGAAGAATCTCAAATATGTTGCCGCAAACCCTGTTATTAAAAATGCGATGACATTAGATACACTCACGTTGTATGTCCTGAATTTAAGTTTTACAAGGTGCATACCTATCAGAAAGACTGAAGATGCCACAAAGAAACCACGGAAAACTTTTCCAGATCTTACTGCTACAAGTTCAATGATAAATGCTAGAGATGCCGCTACAACTGTTCCAAATCCTCTATTCAGACCTTTGCATATGGTTGCACCTGTTGATCAGTACTCACTAGTCAGAAACTGGAGAACTACATCTACAAATAATATGTACTATCATCGATTTGATGCTAGATTACCTGCAGTAAATTCGAGCACAACAACAACTGTCATAACAGCCCACATTGCATTCTTTCCCAGTCCTTGGAACAACGGTTCTAGTATATACAAGAGCGAAACCAGTGTGAGAGCCGTCCCAACCTTGAGAGCATGAATGGCTCTCCTTTGATCTTCTCTTCCAATACTCCATGCGTATGCCCCCCACGAAGCAGGAATCCTGCAGATTTTCTTCACTTTCTCAGGAAGCATCAGCAAGTTGCCCTTCTTGCTGCTGGAATTTACAGCACAAGCCATCTGTGGAGTCTGGAGCTCAAGACTGAACGCTCAGGCTCCTAAGAAGATGCCACTGTAAGACGAGGTGTATAACCCTAAGTAAGTGATGCTCATCCTGCCGTAAGTTCTTTATATAGGGCCTGGGATTCAATAATGCATGTAACCTTGCACGTACTAAACTTCGCTAATTTAGTTGGTATGCAAAAAGTGGTCTCATGTGCTTTCTGGAATGTTGCTACCGTGTGCTTGTAAAAGTAATAGCCTGATAGCTGTCTAGCAGGTCTTTGCATCATTGCATGTGATAGCAAATCAATTTACCAGATTGCTACTATTATATCTTTGTCTCAACTTGCCGCTGGTGGCTCTGTCGAGGTGTCCCAAATATCAGGAATCGAGCGGACACCATCTTCCTCAGTTTGGTGAGCAACTTGCCGAGTCACAAGACGATGCACAGTTCTCCTTTTCCTGACGCTGATGCATGGCGAAGGCGGCAGCGTCGCCGGCCTTGACCTTGCACTGCATCTCATTGCAGTGGACTACCATGTGCTCACGTGAAGAGGAAGTTGGAAAGGGCACGAACTCGGCGAGCTGCTCGTGTGTGCACCTTGATTGGACGACAATGGTCGGCTGCTCCAGACCTCCACTCTAACGGAGCTCACATCAGCTGTAGTGATGTTTGATTTTTTTTTTGATTTTCCATACTTGTATTAAACAGCAAGAAACGAAATACAGATCGGAATACAAGGAAGAACGGAGAAGATCCAAGAAAAGCGGAGCTGAAACCAGCCTACACCACCCACAACCAAGGAAGCAGACGAACTCCAAACCCGAAGGCGTCGAAGAACCCAGGAAACACCAGCTCCGAAGAACTTGTGCCGCGAAGGTTGATCCTGTAAGATGGAGTTCAGATTAGCTGGAGTGATTTTTGGCCGTTGGATTTTTTTTAAGTCAACCGGTGCCTTCTGGTGTTCGACACCTTGCCACTTGCCAGGCGAGACAAGGGAAGTGAGTACACCTGTGAACTGGTTGGTGGCAGGACCTGGACTTAAATGTACGGCTGGTGCTCGACCTTAGGTTTCGCATAATCACAACCAATTAGGTCTAATTTGGTTGTTGTCGCTTTGTATGATTTTGTCATTTTACTTCTTTTTTTTGCAATCAAGACGACCGCAAAAAGAAAACCAGTTATATCTTGTTCTTTTCTTTCTTGAATGGGCGTCTGGAAAAAAATGTGTCCAGATATGTCCCAAAGATGTAAATATGTATAAATGCTCATACGCTACAAAATAAATGTTCATGAGTTAGAAAATTGTCCATGTGCCATAAAATAATGTTCATACAAATATTGAAAAGATTTGCATGTATATGGAAAAATATGGATGCGGAAACTAGTTGAACGAGCGCACAACAATCCCGAAACGAAGAAATGGGCCGACCTATGAGCAGAGGGGGTACAGGAAGCTATCGTTGGAATGGTTAAAGCGATGAGTAGGATTTGTTTCGGTTGGCCCGAGGTCAAATGACTAATGTTTTGGTTCATTATGGTCTCCACACGAAAAGGGTTCGCATAGACTCGGCGCGGAGGCAGACGGCCGGGTGGACCACGGCAGGAAGCAGGAGTCCGGGGTAGGACTCCTTACCCGGGTCGCCTCCACCAAGCCTCCCTACCTTTGGCCACATATATAAGAAAACCACCCCTCTGTATTGGGAGTTTTGGGACACACAAGTTTTAGAGTCTCTAGGGTTATCTCCCAAGTCTGGAGGAGACCTTTTGCCTAGATCATATCTCTCCCTCTCTCATGTGTTTGGGTTTCTCTCCACCTCTTTTACACCAGTAGTTCCTACCTCTGGCACGACGAAACGCTGCTGGACGTTGACAGACATACGTGTGCAATCTTTCCGAGGGATCAGGCGTTGAGAAACATTTGATCCTCACTCTGCTGGATCCAGAAGGCTCGGCGAGGATTCGACAACATTCTCACCTCTCGGCGTGGACGTGAGAATCTTCTACAGGCTTCATCGATATCGTTATCAACACTACTTCCGCGACTACGTGTTGGTGAAGAAATCGGATCTATCTCGGCTTGTACCTTCATAATAGATCTTGGTTGTTACGTAGGTTAATATTTTAAAATTCTGCTACGTAACCCAATATATATTACCTTCTTTCTTCTTGTTGTTGGAAAAGCAACCGAAGTTGTTTCTCCGTTGACATAAACTTTGCAAAACAGGACATCCATCTCCTTCAAGTTAGGAGGTCCCATGTGACGCCACTTTTCCTGCTTAAGGTAATTCTGGAAACATATCATTTAAATTAATACATCACATGTATATCTTGAATGTAACAAATTTGTACAAATTACAAACACTCCCACCTTAAGCTGAATCTACCAGCAATTATCATCATCTTCAATAGTACCCTGTTGTTCATCCCATCCAAGTTCCGTTGCGGCAAATTTCAACTCCATTAATTGAGTGTACTCTTTCTTCAACAAGTCCCATTTGTTCTTTAATTGCTTCTTTGTGAGTCTTTTTTTGTGATAGCAAATACTTTTTCCTCAAGTTTCTTGTAACTTTTATTACTCAAACATCCAAGCTGTCGGTACTCGAGACCCGGGGTACCCCAGGCACTGGGTGCGTGGTGCCGCCCCCCGCCGGAAGAGAAGCAAGGCATTTCCGGGGACAAAGATTCAGCCCGGGGAAGGCGTCCCCGGGAAGAACGCGCCCCCCCCCCCCCGAGAAGGCGTGACCAGCTACGTGGCGGGCGCTTCCTGCACCCTCGCCCCGGCAAGGGTTGCTTCGCAGCAAGGAAGGCACGGTAGACGTCACCGACAAAACCTGACTCGCTGTCCACTCGGCGCAGGCACTGCGTCCGGCGCGATGCCCGAACCTTTGACAAGAGGAGACTCGCCGTCTCCTCCGCCCCCGCGGGGTGGACGACATGAAGGACATCACAGTGTCACGCTGCCACGAAGTAAACCGGCGAGCGCCACCTTGGCTTGGGCTCGACGCGTGCCATGCCTCGGTGGCATGCATATAGCTTACCACTTGTTGTGTCCCCTTGTCGTATAAAAGGAGGCCCTAGGTCATCTTGAGGAAGAGAGAGCACCATAGCTAGTTGTCACGGTGAGCTCACCACTTAGACTCGGGGCTGGAAGGACAACATCCCGGGAACCCCTGGATGTGTTCTTCCCCAGCTCACGAGGGTAGCGCAGCTCTTGCTAGACATCTCCTTGTAAACCACCACCACCACAATACAACCAGACAAGCAGGACGTAGGGTGTTATGCGGCAAAGCGGGCTGAATCTGGGTAAATATTTGTGTGCTTGTGTTTGATCTCGGGGACCGAATCCGGAGCACCTCGCGCCCTCCTACCGAACAAACAGGGGTGCCCTGCATCACCGGTGTCCGCATACCGATACCGACACAAGCGGCCTATTTTTTCGTTTGTTCTTTGCATATCTCACAAAACATCTTAGTGTGATATGCATCCCAATTTGCATTCTCCATCTACAGGCATTCCGACCTAATTTATCATAGAACAAAATTATGTTAGTAAAGCACACATCCTAACTTATATAAAACAATTTACAACCAATATTTATCAATGATGTAAACACATATTACATCCAAACATGTCCAAGTCCTAAATTCATACAAGTAAAACAACATAGCAATGGTAATAAATGAAGTTACAATGCACCATGTAATTTCATAATCCATACATACATCCATCAAACATTAGTACTTTCACGCTCAGGGCGGGTCCGACAAAAATTTGGGCTCGGTGAAAGTGCATGTGTTGCCCCATGCGTGGTTTTGATAATTAATGACAATCCCTATGGACTAATGTTTGCATTGAGATATCTTTATAGATCTTGTCCATGAAGAAGATTGGAGTTCATGTGTTGGACTCTAGAAGATTACATGATGATCAATGCTCTATTCAAGGGTTTATATGAAGAATGGTCATCTGGAGTTGAGCTTATTGCAAGCATGGCTTGGAAAAGAAGATTGAGTGAACATTCATGTTTATCTCCAAGCCATCATCTATATCAAGAGAAGAAGATGAAGTGCAAGTGGATACATGAAGACGGAGCTAAGCGAGGCTCTCCCATAATGGTGTATGGGGGAGTATTTGGAGAAGTCTTCATCAAGTATGTGCTAGCAAGCACAATCAAGAAAGGTGTTCCAACTTGAGAGAGTCAAGATCGTCATCATCGAACTCAAGTGGAATGTGCAAGGCAAAGGTATGATCTTGATAGGTTTTCTATTTTACCGGTCTTGTGGTGTTAGTGGGAGACCGGGTTATAGGATAGACGGCGTACTATCAAGAGGGGCTCTCAAGTGAGTAACTTGATCGCACCTTTGTGGAGAGCTCAAACCTTTGCATATTTGGCATATCATATTTCTTGGTTCTTATTTGTCTTTTATCCATGTGAGTATTTAGATCTTGTGTTCATCTCCATACCAAGCTCTAGTTCATCAAAAACGGATTTCATATGAATATCTTATTGCGTTTTTGATGTTCGAGGTTTTACCGGTTTATCTTTTCTAAGAGAGGTCAAACTCTCTACTTGTGGTTTTCTCCTCACATGATGGACTATGATGTGTATATGCATAATCTTGTAGAGCTTGTGAGTATCTTCTAACAAGCCCAAGATCATAGAAAACGGAGTCCGGATGAGAAACATATTGCGGTTTTGGTTTGGAGGTTTTATCGGTTGTTCTTTTATCAAGAGGTCTAACCTTTCCCCATTTGGTTTTATCCTCCATTGTTTGACTATGATGTTTCTCTGCATGATCTTGTAAAGCTCTTCGTTACGATTCCAACGAGCCAAAGATCATCGAAAACGGAGTTCGTATGCGAAAGTTTTGCTCGTTTTGGTGTTGGGGTTTCTGCAGTTTTTCAGTAGGTCGGTAGTACCACCCCTACTACCGCGTCTACTACCGGATCGCGATTTTGGTACTGGTTTCGTGCGGTTTTTAACCCGGTAGGGTCCCGATAGTGACCCGGTAGTTCCGGGGACCCGGTAGTATCGGGTCAAGCCCGGTAGTACCGCCCCGGGGCCGAAAAACAGCCCAACGGGCAGATTTTCGGGCACCTTTTTAAGGGCCCTTCTTCCCCAATGTTTCCTAAGTACTTGAGCACGTTTTTCCTCTCTCCTCCATTGTTGAAAGCTCATTTATTCGATTACTCCCAATCCCTCCACCCAAACTCGTTGATCTTTGGAGGATTGAAGGAGGAGACCTAGATCTACATTTCCACCGATCCATTTCTCCTCTAAGTGAGTGGAACCCTTTCGATCTAGTTCTTGAAGTTCCATTTGTTGTGTTCTTCGTTGTTCTTCCTCTCTTCTCCCCCCATAAGCATTAGTTGCTTGTGGTGGGATTTGAGAGTGAAGGATTTGAGCACTTGTGCTCTTGCCATTGCTTCGTTGCATCGGTTTGTGCTCTCCACGAGGATTCGTGGAAGTTGAAAGCTTGTGAACTTGTTACTCTTGGGTCTTTGGACCCTAGACGCCCGTGTGGTGGTTGAGACCCTTGTGTGGTCACTTGTAGCTGTTCGGGAGCCCCAATCCCGTTGTGGGTTGTGCCCCGGATCGTTGTTGAAAGGCTCCGGATTTCCGCCTCGAAGGATTCCGATAGTGGAAGGTGAACCAAACCTTTGTGGTGCGGTTCATCGGAGAAGAAGGTGAAACCTTTGTGGTTGTTGAACCATTGTGTTGGTTCACACCTCTCCAACGAGACGTACTCCCTTAACAAGGAGGAACTCGGGAATACATCCTCGTCTCCGCGTGCCTCGGTTATTTCTATACCCGAGCTTTTTACTTATGCACTTTACATTGTGATAGCCTTCGTGCTTGAAGTATTCTATATTGCTATCACCTTGTTGCTTGTCTTGCTTAGCATAAGTTGTTGGTGCACATAGGTGAGCCTAGTTTATTTAGGTTGTTGGCTTGTTAATTTAAACACATAGTTTTATTCCGCAATTATCAAGCCTAAACCGGAAAAGTTTTAATCGCCTATTCACCCCCCTCTAGGCGACATCCTTGTCCTTTCAATTGGTATCAGAGCCTGGGCTCTCTTTTTGGGCTTTACCGCCTAGAGAGTAAAGATGTCGTATAGAGAATTAGTGCACGATCCCACTCTTATATTCGATGGCACAAATTATGATGTTTGGAAAATTCGCATGCTTAACCTTCTTAGGGACATAAACCCAAATTTTAAGAGAATTGTAGATATGGGTTTTTCTCCTCCAAAGGATTCCCAAAAGTTATCTTTAGAGGATGAGGAAAACTCTTATCTCGATACTCTGTATCTAATTGTCTTATGTGTGTTTTGAGCGATGTAGTTCTTGCTTCAATCATGCCTTTTCGGAACGCTCATGAGCTTTGGACCAAGCTTCAAGATAAATATGAAGTGTCCAATATTATTGAGGATGATTGTTCTCCCTCCACCTCCGGCCGTGACGAGTTCACAACTTCTTCCACTTCACCAACATGTGATTTGTCACAAGGTAATGATATGGTGAGTGGTGATAGAAATTGCTTTGTTGATGGTGAATATTCTATTGACTATACTTCATCTCTATCTCATTGCAATGATCTATCTTTGGACTTAAACACTTCTAGCACTCCAAATGTTTACATGCTAGTGTTGATAGTCCTTGCATATCATGTAATAGTTGTTTAACTAAATCTCATGATGATATGCTTCATTGTCTTGTTGCCATGAAAACAATACTTCCATATCCTCTATTTCTTGTGTGGCTAACAATGTAGAGGAATCCAACATTTGTTGGAACAAGACGTGGATCTCAATGGTGCTTCAAGTATCTCTTCACCATCTTTGCCCACTACTCATTTTTGCCTTATGGCTAAGGATTCAAAGGTTTCTCCACCTTTGGAACCCTCTACATCTTGTGATGATGTGGATGGGATTCTCATGGAGCGCTTATGGATGTTGAATCCATAACAAAGAAGGGTGAGATGGTATTTGGTGCTCTCCCCAAAGGTAGCAAAGCTATCCCTCCTCTAAGTGAAATCATTGTTTATGCTATTAAGAGTAGGGAAATCATTGAGGACTTGGAAACTCAATTTCTCGAGAAATGTCAAATTGAGAGAGAGGATGCCGATGAAAAGGCATCCTTAATGAATGCCCTTGAGGAAGAGCAAGAGCTTCGAGTGTCTCTTGAAGAGAAACTTGAATCTCTTGATGAATCAAATGATCTTATTATTGCTAAAATCATTAAGGAAAGAGATCATGCTATTGCTAAATATAAAGTGCTTAAAAAGGAAAAAGTTGAATTTGGTGTTGGCAATGCTAGACTAATTGAGGATATAGAGAGACTTGACAAAGCCACAAGGCTTTAGAAAGTGAACACTCTCTCCTTATCAAGTCTCATGATCAACTCCAAACTCAACTATCTAAAAATGATGAGCTTGCCAAGTTGTCTTCTTCCATTTCTAATATGATGATGCTTGTGCTACTAACTCCACTTCTTGTGAAGCATCTATTTTGAAGGAGAATGTTGAGCTAAGGGCTCAACTTGAGTTGCTAACTAGCAAGTATAGGAAATTGGAAGAAAGTCATGAAAAGCTATCTAGCTCTAATGATGATCTTCTAGCATCCTATGCTAGGCTAAAGTTAGCTCATGAGGCTATCACTACAAAGGTAACATCTTGTGAGCCTCATGTGGACAAAGGCACAACTTCGACTAAAATGCTTATTGCCATGTGCTAGTCCTAGTAATTCATCCACTCACAATATTGCTACATCTTGTGATGAATTACTTTCATGCCTTGTTGCTCTAACAATGAAGCCTCTACTTCCTCTAGTGTTTTTGTTGATACTAACCATGTAGAGGAATTAAATGAGCTCAAGGCCCAAGTCACTTCTTTGAAGAAAGACTTGGAAAAGCGTCATGTTGGGGATTCTACACTTGACAATATGTTGAGTGTTCAAAGACGCCCCAATGACAAGAGTGGACTTGGATTCAACTCCAATATCAAGAACAAGTCCAAGTTAACAAGAAGAAAAAGGGCCAAGAACAAGTTAAAGATTCGGCCAAGATTGTTTGCTTCAAGTGCAAAGTTGAAGGGCACCATGTTAGATCTTGCCCTTTGAAGAAGAAGCTCTTAGTGAGAAGCAACAAGGGAAGAAGCTCAAGTTCCTCAAGTTGAAGAACGGCCTCTTCCCAAGAAGAATCAAGCTACCCCTCCTCAAGTCAAGACTCCAACTAAGAAGAGAGGAGGAAGTAGATGTTGCTACCTATGCCGTGAGAAGGGTCACGTTGCTTCTTCATGCACAAATGGTACCTTATCCAACCCCATTATTATTATGATGATTATTCTCTTCGGAAGGATAAGGTTGGCAATGTGTTTGCCAAATATGTTGGTACTCAAAGTGGTGTCAAGAAAAGAACCATTTGGGTTGCCAACCTATTGTGACTAACCTCTTAGGACCCAACTTGGTTGGGGACCAACAAGCTAAAACTTGATCAATAGGTGTTGTTGGAGGGCATTGGAGACTTGGCTACATCATGAAGAATTAAGGGATCTTCATCAATTATATTATCTCAAGCCAAGTCATTTGGATTATATTGTTCTATCTCATATCCAATGTTCCTCCTTGCGGTAACTTTTATTTAAATCATATATACATTGAAAGTTGCTTGCACCCTTGCATGTGTTAGGTTTTGTACCTTGCTAGTGTTTGTATGTGTTGTGCTCTCTACTTACTTATCTTGAGTAATCAAGTATGTGTATGTTGGTTTGCACACCATTTACTTGTGTTGAGCCTTATTGCTTTTATTTGATATCTTATCTTGTTGGCTCTTTTTGAGAGATTAATGGACTATCCTATTTTGGGGGAGTGATATGCTTCGTGCACTTCACAATCCTAAAATTGTGTATACATGAGGAATACCACTTAGTGATGATATATCATATTATCTATTCTCTATGTGGTATGTCATGCTCATGAGAAATTCAAATTCTATAATGTCCATTAATTTCTCAGTTGGTTTTGTTTGCCTCTTGTTTTAAAAAAATGGATTATCACATTATGGGGGAGTAATAAGCTATGTGCATATTACAACCTAGAAAATGTGAACATGTGAGGTATTGCCACCTAGAATTGATTTGTTATTAATCTTATTCCTATGTGGCATGTTGCTCAAACAAGTTCCATCTTTGGTAAAATGATTTTGTTTAATCACTCTTTTGGATCTTGTTTGCGATGGACATTCTTGGTACGGTTTTCCCCAAATATGTTCGCATATCCTTTTGGGAAATCGATTGCTTCAAGCTACTCTTTGTAGTGGCTTTGCATGATCGCGTGAATACTTGAAGCTATCAAGAATATCTATCTTTTAAGCTTTGGCCTTTAAATCTTATCTTTTGCCATATGCTTATTTGTTGTGAAATTGGTCTTCAATATCATTTCTATATACCACCGAGAAATATCTCTATATACTCCTTGTCCTTGACAAGTGATACTCATATGTGTGGTGAAATTTGTAGACCATCTTCACTTTGGCTTTGCTTTGAATTGCCTTATTTTATTGCCAAGGATTTGTTTGATCTAACTCTCTTGTCTTCCTTGTATCTTTTGGATCCTTGTTGCTCTACTCAAAATTGCTTTTGCTTTCTTGAGTTAGGAAAAGCAATGATCCCATTCTTGGGGAAGCTATCCTACATTGAGTAGAACATCATTCTTTAAATTGGTTTTGTATCTTATTGCTTTCCTTGAACATGACTAGTGTTTGAATAATATGTATGGAGAGTGATGATCCCATTTGTGTGCATTTTGTATTCAAATGCAAGATCATAAATAATGCACAAATCTTGGGGGAGCATCCTATATGCTTTTGAACATTAGTTGTCTTCAATTGGTATTTGATCCCGATGACGTGTCT
The DNA here is from genome assembly GCA_947311845.1 of Poa pratensis. NCBI lineage: Eukaryota > Viridiplantae > Streptophyta > Magnoliopsida > Poales > Poaceae > Poa > Poa pratensis. Next base: position 77,253,059 of record CAMZMU010000035.1, on the reverse strand, counting down.
CTTTGGAAGACAAACATTTTCGTCTTGGTACTTTGTGCCATCATGAGAAGTGTAGAGGGTTTGGTTTATTCCTTGATGATATTTTCATCAATTGGTATCTTACTTTCATTTGGCATCTTTTCAAAGTGGTATCTTCAATCATGTGTTGATTTGGTTTTTGATATAATTTGGACAATTTTTTTCTTGTCACACTTGTGTGTGCTTTCTTGGTTTAATTGGTGTTTTGTCCAAATTGTATCTCATTTGGTTCTTGAAAGTCTTGTGCATGCATATTTACTATATGTATATCTTATGGCATGCTTACTTTCGTTGATCCAATATATAGGATAAACTCCATCAAATCCTAAATGGCTAAGATGTGCATGAAATTCAATTTCATATCAATATGCACATATTTATGTGGAGTTTGTCCTATGTATTGTAGTTGCTCTAACTACTTTGGACCCAATGAGTTTGGGTACCATTTTGTACTTGAATTTGTTTTAGGTACATTGGAGATGCATTGGAAGCTTGTCTCATTTACAAGGAAGGTGTTATCACCATGTGCTTATTGGAGCCAAGCTCGGATGATCGTGAACTCTTATCTTCTACATCACCAATGCTATCTCGGTAACAAGTATCTACCTCATGCATACTTTTCTAGCTTTCAACCTTGTGTAGGTTGTTTCATGGCATGAATCTCTTTTGTTGCAATTCATTTGGTTCTTGCAAAACAACTTTGTTGCAAATGTGGGCAAGCCGGGATGATTACATATCAAGGGGAATATATATAATCATTTTCATGATTCATCAATCCCATATATGTTAATCTAGCACTTTCTACTCTATGTCTCACATATGCAATATTGATGCTTTTCAAAATCATTTGCCTTTTGCGATACTTGTTATCTTTCTCGGAGCATCCCATTTATCACCTCATCCCTTGTGGATATTTTTGATGCTATGATGAGTATGTGTTGGAAGTTCATCTATATCCTTTAAGATAAAATTGAGCTTTGTGCTATGCTTTTAAGCAAAAATCTTATTGGTGTATTTATGACTTCCTCTTGGATATCATGTTCTTTACCTTTGTACCTATTTTGTGTGTACATGTTTATTTGTGGACTTATATCTTTGTGATTGGTGTCTACTTAGAAACTTATACACATGAGAATAGTTACATCTTTAATTGGTATTCCAATTCTTTAGTGACCACGTCTTATTGCTTTTTGATTCTTTGGTGGTTTCTAAAATGGCACAAGCTTTGTTTTTATTTGGTTTACTATTTCATCTTAATAAGCTTGTGGAGCTATTTGCTATATCTTCTTTGGTGTGTGGATACGGGAAAGACACGATATGCACTATGTGCCACTCTTTTTGAAAGACTATGTTGATGCTTTGGCTCATCCTTGTATTAGTCTCCTAAAATTGTCTTTCTATCTCACACCCATCCTTTTATTTGCCGCTCCTTGCTCAACATTTTATTTGTTGCAAGTTGTATTGCCTCTTTTCTTATATATGCTCTCTTGCACGTGTTTTTTGTTCAAAATGATCTAGAGGGAGTGAGGATTCCATGTTGTGCACACCATATTGAAATGCAAATCCTACATTGTGCACGTACCTTGGGGAGTTCCCTCTTGATTGTTAGAACACTTGGTTGGTCTTATCATAATATCTTCTTATGTTCAATTGGTTTTTCGGATCCTTTGATTGGTTACTTCTTTTGTCGAAGTATCTTTCAATTTGATTTTCTTTTGCAATCTTTGGATCCTCAATATAGCTTGATCTCCTTTCCAACTATTCGTCATTGGATACGTGCATTTGATTTCACTCATATTATGAGAAATGCACACACTATGGGGGAGCTATTACTATATTGGCCTTCTAAATTTTTCCTCCCATTTCGGCAATCGATGCCAATGGGGGAGAAGTTTAGAGGGTTTAGGGACTTTGGTTTTATGCTTTAGTTTCGTTCTTAAGCATTTGCCTTTCATCTCTTGCATCCTTGCTCTTTGTTGTGCATGGTTGCTTAATTCATTATATAAACTCTCGTAAAAGGGATTGTCATCAATTACCAAAATGGGGGAGATTGAAAGTGCATGTGTTGCCCCATGCGTGGTTTTGATAATTAATGACAATCCCTATGGACTAATGTTTGCATTGAGATATCTTTATAGATCTTGTCCATGAAGAAGATTGGAGTTCATGTGTTGGACTCTAGAAGATTACATGATGATCAATGCTCTATTCAAGGGTTTATATGAAGAATGGTCATCTGGAGTTGAGCTTATTGCAAGCATGGCTTGGAAAAGAAGATTGAGTGAACATTCATGTTTATCTCCAAGCCATCATCTATATCAAGAGAAGAAGATGAAGTGCAAGTGGATACATGAAGACGGAGCTAAGCGAGGCTCTCCCATAATGGTGTATGGGGAGTATTTGGAGAAGTCTTCATCAAGTATGTGCTAGCAAGCACAATCAAGAAAGGTGTTCCAACTTGAGAGAGTCAAGATCGTCATCATCGAGCTCAAGTGGAATGCACAAGGCAAAGGTATGATCTTGATAGGTTTTCTATTTTACCGGTCTCGTGGTGTTAGTGGGAGACCGGGTTATAGGATAGACGGCGTACTATCAAGAGGGGCTCTCAAGTGAGTAACTTGATCGCACCATTGTGGAGAGCTCAAACCTTTGCATATTTGGCATATCATCTTTCTTGGTTCTTATTTGTCTTTTATCCATGTGAGTATTTAGAGCTTGTGTTCATCTCCATACCAAGCTCTAGTTCATCAAAAACAGATTTCATATGAATATCTTATTGCGTTTTTGATGTTCGAGGTTTTACCGGTTTATCTTTTCTAAGAGAGGTCAAACTCTCTACTTGTGGTTTTCTCCTCATATGATGGACTATGATGTGTATATGCATAATCTTGTAGAGCTTGTGAGTATCTTCTAACAAGCCCAAGATCATAGAAAACGGAGTCCGGAAGAGAAACATATTGCGGTTTTGGTTTGGAGGTTTTATCGGTTGTTCTATTATCGAGAGGTCTAACCTTTCCCCATTTGGTTTTATCCTCCATTGTTTGACTATGATCTTTCTCTGCATGATCTTGTAAAGCTCTTCGTTACGATTCCAACGAGCCAAAGATCATCGAAAACGGAGTTCGTATGCGAAAGTTTTGCTCGTTTTGGTGTTGGGGTTTCTGCAGTTTTTCAGTAGGTCGGTAGTACCGCCCCTACTACCGCGTCTACTACCGGATCGCGATTTTGGTACTGGTTTCGTGAGGTTTTTAACCCGGTAGGGTCCCGATAGTGACCCGGTAGTTCCGGGGACCCGGTAGTACCGGGTCAAGCCCGGTAGTACCGCCCCGGGGCCGAAAAACAGCCCAACGGGCAGATTTTCGGGCACCTTTTTAAGGGCCCTTCTTCCCCAATGTTTCCTAAGTACTTGAGCACGTTTTTCCTCTCTCCTCCATTGTTGAAAGCTCATTGCTTCGATTACTCCCAATCCCTCCACCCAAACTCGTTGATCTTTGGAGGATTGAAGGAGGAGACCTAGATCTACATTTCCACCGATCCATTTCTCCTCTAAGTGAGTGGAACCCTTTCGATCTAGTTCTTGAAGTTCCATTTGTTGTGTTCTTCGTTGTTCTTCCTCTCTTCTCCCCCCATAAGCATTAGTTGCTTGTGGTGGGATTTGAGATTGAAGGATTTGAGCACTTGTGCTCTTGCCATTGCTTCGTTGCATCGGTTTGTGCTCTCCACGAGGATTCGTGGAAGTTGAAAGCTTGTGACTTGTTACTCTTGGGTCTTTGGACCCTAGACGCCCGTGTGGTGGTTGAGACCCTTGTGTGGTCACTTGTAGCTGTTCGGGAGCCCCCAATCCCGTTGTGGGTTGTGCCCCGGATCGTTGTTGAAAGGCTCCGGATTTCCGCCTCGAAGGATTCCGATAGTGGAAGGTGAACCAAACCTTTGTGGTGCGGTTCATCGGAGAAGAAGGTGAAACCTTTGTGGTTGTTGAACCATTGTGTTGGTTCACACCTCTCCAACGAGACGTACTCCCTTAACAAGGAGGAACTCGGGAATACATCCTCGTCTCCGCGTGCCTCGGTTATTTCTATACCCGAGCTTTTTACTTATGCACTTTACATTGTGATAGCCTTCGTGCTTGAAGTATTCTATATTGCTATCACATTGTTGCTTGTCTTGCTTAGCATAAGTTGTTGGTGCACATAGGTGAGCCTAGTTTATTTAGGTTGTTGGCTTGTTAATTTAAATACATAGTTTTATTCCGCAATTATCAAGCCTAAACCAGAAAAGTTTTAATCGCCTATTCACTCCCCCTCTAGGCGACATCCTTGTCCTTTCACTCGGGCGTATCAAAATAAATTCGATTTATATTAAACTTTTATACTTGTGTTACTCTTACATTTAGCATGTTATCTTATTACAAATATAATTTTGTTTGCTCGTATAGTTTAACCACATAACTGGCAACTTTACTAAATATTAGTTTATGTCATTTTTATTTGAAGTGAATTCATTGAAGTAAACTAAACTCTATTTTGCAAAAAAAGTTGTAGAACTTTGTTTTGTTCAATGCATAATCTATATAATTTTTACATATTTATGGCAAAAGCTTATATAGAGTACGATCTAAAAAAACATCTCAATAGTAGTTTCTAGCATGTTTACGAAGTGTGTATGGTTTTTGTTTGGTGTTGAAACAACATTGTTTAGATTGATCACCAACAAAAACAATAGTGTGGATTCTAGCATGTTTGCATATGTTAAGTTTATTATTTGATATGCTTTTCTGCAGTGTGCTTGTTATCATCTGTCGTACACAAGTCTCCAGCCAGTTTATGAAATAAAAATTGTTGCACGACATTAAACATGGAAATCTTACCGTAAAACCTGAGGACTTCCACGGGAAGGAGAATAGCAAGGTAACTAAACTTGTTATCGCTAGTGGTGTGTATTTTCTTCTTTAAATTAATCATTTTAAAATGTTAAGATAGTGGCTCCGTTAAAAAAAATGTAAGGTCACATGATTTTTCACCATCTTTAATTCACGTCTTTGACCTCTAAAAATATCATTTTTTATGGATTGAGGTTGTATAAATGGCATGTCGCATTTTTTCTTGTCAACAAAATTGAGTCCGCGTAAAATTTTCCATGAACTTTATGAAGAAACGCGCGGGTAGCTTTCTGCGAGGATCGACCATGACTGGATAAATGTTTTAAATGTAGAAGCATGGTAAGCAGAAAGAGTGATGTGTCATAATGTTATATATAGTAGATTTCTGCAGAGATTTGTCAAACTCTCCGTCCATTCTCTAATTGCACAAAATCCAAATCGCAAGATATAGTGAGTCGCCCTGGCTCCATGGGTGAGAAATATTGCATTGTCATAATTCTTGATTGATGTGTTTGGTCTGAAGATAGGCGCAAAGATTAATATATCACAGTCTTCAGGACCATGGAGCTTCACACCTGCTAATTTAGCACACTAGAAGAAAAAAAATCTTTTACCAAGACCAAATTTTGTGGTGGATTTATAAATCCTAAAGCCCGACGAAACATTATGTAACACAACCTGAAACCCGACAATGTATGAATCTTAAAAACCTAGCACGGACATTGAGGTCACCGTGGACAATGGATCCATGTCTGGCAATTTGGAAGCTTTTTGTACAATTTCTTCCGTTTACAGTCTCTTAAAACTGATTTCTGTAAAGCACAACAGAACTCAACTTTTCAAAAAAAAAAATTATTGGCATGCACACACATTTTCTCTTGAAATGACTTTATATTGATATATAGCAACAACAAAGCCTTTTTGCCTTTATATTGATATATAGAAGGAACAAATACAAAGCGGCCTAATAAATCATTAAAAAATAAAATTCAATCAACCTATGATTTCCGCGATATATCTCGCAGAGGCAAGAATCCACACCCTGCTCGCGTCTTTAATCTCTGCATAAGAGGTCGGCTTTGAAGAAACGTTGTTGAAATCCCTCACGTTTTGCTTCTTCCGAATTTCGCAAGAGATTAGTGTGATGGCGGTTTTGAGGCCGTTACGCAAAGACGACGCGGTTGCGGCCAAAGCATGCCAATTCTGGAGGACCATCGGCGAAATGAAATTCAAAACAAACACAAAGAACGTGTCTTTGGTGTACAAAACATATGGCATGGTAGGGGGATTCATATCAAAATTTAAACAAAATCACAAAGTTCAAGATGGCCTAGTTCTCTCAGGACGGGTCAAGGACATTCCCTGCAAAGACAATTGCGCCGGAGGCCTCTTCCACTATGAAGTAGGCAAATGGATGGTCGGCTACAAAATCCACTTCAGAAGTTGGCGACCGCGTTGTAAAGGAACAAAGACTTACATGCATCATGGTGACAGCCGCAGCTTCGGTGCCTTCCTCATTTACCTCGATGACCGCCTTGTGGATGACCTCACTCACGGCCATTGCCAAGCCAGACTCATCACGCTCTAGCATGTTAGACAGATCTGCTTGGTCACCAAACGGCAATTGAAGCCCCATCTTCTTGAGAATGGTGACGATGCTACTTTCGAAGGACAGCTTGAACTTGGGCACCTGGAATTCATTCACGTTGATCATCTTCTTGGGCAGGTGCTCGTGCAAGAACCCGAGCTTTGATGCTATCATGTCAACCAGGTTCGGCAAGCCATCAAGAACATCTGGGAGGAAGATGCACATAGAGAACTGTGTACGCTCGTTACCATTAGAGAACACATCCGTCCGATTGTTACGATCAGAGGACATCGTCAGATAGCCGAGTTAATAGCACCAGCGGTCACACAACTCGTCGTCGATGTGCACTTAACTCACACTTCTCCAGAATGTGATTATTTGGTCACACAACTTGACAAGTGCGTGCACGCAGGTCACTGGGCCCACTTGTCAGTCCGTTTTGGACGGTAAATTTTCAGAAAACCCACTGGAGTAATATTAATTTTACAAAATGGTCCTTCTAATTTTACGAAATGGTCCTCCTAATTTTACAAAATGGTCATTCTAATTTTACAAAATGGTCCTCAGGGGGACCATTTTGTAAAATTAATATTACTCCAGGGGGTTTTCTGAAAAATTACCGTCCAAAACGAACTGACAAGTGGGCCCAGTGACCTGCGTGGACGCACTTGTCAAGTTGTGTGACCAAATAATCACATTCTGAAGAAGTGTGACTTTAAGTGCACATTGGCGTTGAGTTGTGTGACCGCGGGTGCCATTAACTCTCAGATAGCCTATCAACATGTCAAGCATAATGGAATGCATTATTTTCATCGGATTTGCTAATTCTCAGTCGACTGAGAATTAAGTTAAATCTCAGTCAACTCGCTAACCATCCGATTTAACGTTGAGATTCGTGTAGTTTATCGTTGTTTTGTCTCGTCGCTACACGCATCCTATACGCGCGGAGGCAGCATACGCTCGTTTGGGCCTTTATCTTATTTTCTTTCTCTACGACCCTGCATTGTTTGCATGTTGGGCTTTTTTCCTTTTTCCTTTTTGTCTATAAAGTTTGGGCCTTATGCACAAGTGTAGACTTTTTGTTCTATGTTCTGGTGTTTTTGCTTAAGAAGTAGAGCAACGTACTTATGTTGTATTGTTTTTGTATTTTCTTGTACTTATTTTATTTTTCTTCTCATTATATTGTCACGTCAACTCTACAACCATCAGATTTCATGCCAATACATGTGCAGATTTTTTTTTTGTGTTTTATTTTTCGTTGTCTCGCATGGCCTGCTAGCAGATTCGACTCGGTACAGTAAAATAAAATAGATGCAACCCAAAACAAAATTTTGCTCAGTTTCGAACTCATAAGCTCCACATTCTACGCGACCATACTTACCACCAGATCAACTCAGCTACTTATGCCATTAATTACCATGATTAGTTATATCATAAACGTGCTCTTTGATTTATTTTCCCAGTTTTCTTCTACATAGACCACTTTGCTTTTTTTGTTTTTTCGTCATGTTGTGTTGACTTTTGTCTTTACCTGAACTCCTTTTGACCTCTTTGTTTATATTAATTTTATGTTTAAAAAGTTATAAATACCTTATTTTTTATCTACTAACATCCTTTATCGATATCGTGCATAAAAAGATAATTCTAAACAATTTATTATTAGTAGATTTTTACATTTTCATGGGTTTTACTCGTGTCAACTAGTTTTAAGATAGAGCTCAGTCGACTCCTTGACAGTTGGAACTAAGATTTTTTCTTCTAGTTGCAAGTTGGGTTTCACTTGAGATTTTTTTTCCAGTTGCAAGTCGGGTTGTCACTGAGATATTTTTTCCAGTTGCAAGTCGGATTGCAACTGAGATTTTTCTTCTAGTTGCAAGTCGTGTTACAATTGAGATTTGTTTTCAATTTGCAAGTCGGGTTACAACTGATTTTTTTTCCGGTTGCAAGTCGAGTTGCAACTGAGATTTTTTTTTCCAGTTGCAAGTCCGGTTGCAACTGAGATTTTTCTTCTAGTTGCAAGTCATGTTACAATTGAGATTTGTTTTCAATTTGCAAGTCGGGTTACAAATGACTTTTTTTGTCAGTTGCAACTCGGGTTGCAACTGAGATTTTTTTTTTGGTTGCAAATCGAGTTGCGACTGGGATTTTTTTTCCAGCTGCAAGTCGGGTTGCAACTGAGATTTTTTCTTCCAGTTGCAAGTCGAGTTGTCACTGAGATTTTTTTTCCAGTTGCAAGTCGTGTTGCAACTGAGATTTTTTTGTTGCAAATCGAGTTGCGACTGAGATTTTTTTTCCAGTTGCAAGTCGGGTTGCAACTGAGATTTTTTTTTCCAGTTGCAAGTCGACTTGCAACTGAGATTTTTTTCTTCCAGTTGCAAGTCAAGTTGCAACTGAATTTGTTTTTAGTTGTAAGTCGCGTTGCAACTGAGATTTTTTCTTCCAGTTGCAACTGATATGTTTTCTCAAGTTGCAGGTGGGTTACTATTATTTTCTAATTACAAGTTGGATTGCCAAGGGGTGTCTTTCCCGGCTCCTACAAAGATGGACGCGGTGTGAGCTTCCATCTTTGCGACGGTAGCAGAGGACCCAATTGCGTTATCGAGATAATTTCAATTGTCTTTTTTGTAAAAATAGGGACTATGGTGTAGTTGCATTGTTGTTTAAGGTCCTTGCTATTGCTAAAGAAAAAGATACATAAACTAGTTTTAATTTTTGTTGCTACTGATTTTTCTTGCTACTGAGTAGCCTTTTTAGGTGTTTACAGAGAAAAAGTATTGAAAGTTTGTACGTATTAAATTAAATCACGTACTGCAAAACATGCCTTTTCTTTCTTTCTTTGAAGCGGACTACAAGTTAGGCCCAGCTCTATAAGTTGGCTGAGTAGACTTTATACGTACATATTAAGTCACGTACATATGAATTAAAGCCCAGCTCTACAAGTTAAAACGCAAACAAGCAGGCCCCAAAACAGCCCAGATGCTATAGGGAAAACAGTACGCAACAAATCACGTACAAAAACTTGGCTGATGTCAGCTGACTGAGAATTAGCTTAATTCTCAGTCAGCTGAGCATTAGACAGACCCTATTTTCATAGTGTAGGAAGGAGGAGTAAGATTTAAAACCATGGATGGGCGGACCCATGGCGAACATGGTAATCGGAGCCCCCAGAGTATGGTCTGACTAGCAAGATTGAAAGGATAAACAAGTACTGGAGTTGGATGGTTACCTTGTGCTTGTTTCATCTGGTAACGGAGTTTGAGCACTTTGAACCCGTCGTGCACGGCGATCAATTGGCAGTCCCAACTCTGCATGAACGGCACATCAACGGCGCTGCCGTCTAGCCGGTGGAAATGCCTGTTATGGGTGTCCCTGACATCGAAGGGCTCCTCCCACTTGCCATTGAAGTATATGGCGTTGCCGAGCACGACGCGGGTGAGCGGCGTGATTGATCCCGGACCGTGCCGCTTCCGGATTGTTCATGAAGTCGACGGTGCTGGCCTCGGCCTTGTATGTGCCGATGGCGACCTCCTGGAAGGCTAGCTTTAGCGGGCAGGTGAGCTCGCTCCAGATGCCGCACACGAACGCGACACACGGACCGCCGGAGTCGGACCGGTCCTTGAGCGTGTCACCCGCCACGCGGCCGACGATCTCCTCGAGTTCGCCGCATGACCGTGCTCCGACGACCCCGAGGATCTCGTCTAGGGTGGCGCCCCGAGCGCCGGCGGCCAGGAGCGCGAGCGCGGCGTAGATGGAGAGCGGCGAGAACACCAGGTTGCTGTCCGCGTTCTCCTCGGCCAGGGACCTCGCGAGGCGGGCAGAAAGAACCGCCAGGCCGCCAAAGTCGCCATGCGCCGTGGGGTTCCTCATGGCTTCCATCGCAGGCTATCTCGATCTCGCTCGAGAAAGAGAAAAAAATGTTGGTTCTTTTCCTTGATACTACGCGATAACATGAATCGGCTTGATTTATGCACCGTCATTGCTACACCTGGTCAGTTTTCTACTAATATTCTGAAGTACGTGCTCTCACGTTTTTGCCAGTTGCGTAGAATGCATCTTATACTATGCCAGTTGTGCTAACCGAACATGGTCAATCGAACAAAAATAATAGAATAGGAGAAAAAAAAATCGTTATTACGATATGATGAGCTGGTTATTTGGTTAAAAAACCGTGGGGCTGGTCAGCAAAGGTTTACAAGGAGCATGCTGGTGTCGCCACGACGTCCTCGGAGAAGGTGGTCCAGGTGGACCACGACGGCGCCAAGAAGATGACGGAGCGAGGGCGTCCCTGCCGACACGGCGCCGTACGTGGAGATTGTGGTTCCTGGGGAGAAGGCCGCACGTTGACTGCAGTGCACGCGCGAGAAGCAGCTCGCCCAGCTTCCCCAGGTCGTCAATGGCGCTCGCCGCACACGCTCGGACACGACCACCTCTATGCCCAGCGTGGAAGCCCAACCTTCAACAGCCACCTCTATGCCCATCTTGCCACCTCCAGCAGGTGCCGCGCTCGATGAAGCAGCAGCAACTTGAATCGTTGCTCTTGCACCTCGAGCTAGCCAGGCCATTGAACTAGTACTCCGGCAGCTGGTACCGGCCGCGCGTAACTTCCCTCAGCAGCTAGCAACTTGCACAACCGATTGAACTAGTACTCCATCAGCTAGTACCGGCCACGCGACACCTCGAGCTCGGCAGAGGATTTCGCGGCGACGCACACGACACAAGACTTGGCCACACCGACGCGCACACGCAATGCTACCGGCGGCCGTGCTTGGCATGGCTGGAGCTTGTTGGGATTTAATCGATCACATCAGAAAACACACGCACGAAAACTTGTGGCCATGCACCCTCTAAATCTCTTCTTTATTTTCTGTTTTTCTCGATACAACTCGATTCACGCACACACCCATGTATATATAGGAGCGAGTAAAAGCGAGTAAAACGTCCCTGGAGTCTACCAAGTTGCGGAGTTGGAGCTCATTGGTCACATACTAGGAAAATGCTAACTATAGGTCAGTAACTTGTGTAAATGTTGCACATTAGTCATTTCGTCACTACCACCGTTAAAATGCTGACATGGACAATGATGTTTTTACAAAAGAGATCTTAACCTTCTATTTCTTCTTATTACTCGGTCCTTTAGTCCTTAGTAAAGACGGCGGGTGCTAACTCGGGACATGGGCATGCATATTGTGCTGGTGTTCTCTCCAGGGGTGGAGCTGGAGCAACAATGACCCTGATGCCCTACTGCTTAAATGGTCGCTGATTGTGGAAAATTGGCTACCTGATGCACACTTGACTAGCTAACTTGATGCAAAATGCCATTTTAGATGGTAATCAAGGCTAAAAAAATTCTTGGACCCTGATGCCTGTGCATCATGGTCAGACCAAGCAGCTCCGCCCTGGTTCTCTCACCTTACAATCCATCCGGCTAGCCTTTATGACTTGATCTACTAGCTAGCTAGTTATACGTACCTCGCCGCCACCAGAGCGTGCACTGGCTTGCGCTGCACTCGGTCGCCTGTTGTCAAGTACGAGTTTAGGCTGGAGTTCTTTATCACCACCACCAGCGCATACTCTGGTTTGCGTTGCACTCGGACCCGTCGGTGGAGCAGGACGCGCTGGCCATTGCCGTACGCCCCTACCCGTACATACCCTCCACGCCGGCGATTTAAGAAGAACTGACTCGATTCCTTCTGTGGAGGGTACCGGGAAGGCGAGGAGGAGCTCAGGGACATGTCGGAGGACCTCAGCCAGGCCCGTGGCAATGGGGAGAATGAGATACCAACGGCGTCGTGCACCGAATGCCGCTCGCGTTCTAGACGCAAACAGAACGAGAGCAAGGGCACGATGACGACGGTCTCCTTGAGGATCTTGTGCTCCAGCAACTTGGTGAGCAGAAGGGACTCCCGCTCTTGCAGCTCCTCGATGCGGGTGAGCTCGGCCACCTCCGGCCTGCGCCGCCAGGGCTGACGCCGCACGCGCTGGTCGGCTACACCTACGCAGAGGAGCGCCAGAAAAACGTTTCGAAGAACAACGCGATGGAGCTGGGAGGGCCAGCGAGCGAGCCAGAGGACCGCCGCTGAGGCGTCGTCTCCGTCGAGGCGGCGCCGATATGGCGGCGAGGAGGAACGGTAGCAGTCACGCCGACGAGCTTCGCTCCACAATGCAGTCCATGGTCGGCATGATTAATTCCGCCACCGACGTCCTCGCCACGGTGGCGTTGGCCACGCCATGGTGCAACATTTGCAAAAAATCATTGTCTACGTGAGCATTTTAACGGTGGTAGTGACGGAATGACTAACGTGCAACATTTGCACAAGTTACTGACCAACAGTTAGCATTTTTTCAGTAGGTGACCAATCCGCTCAAACTCCGCAACTTGGTAGACTTCAGGGACGTTTTACTCTATAGGAGCTAACTAGCACAACTGATTTTTGACTTCTAAACCTATACGGACGATCTAGACCTGAAACTAACCAGTACTAACGATACGTAGCTAATTCCAATAGGACTCGGATACTAACTCTAGTACTCACACGTGACCACTCATGGCATGTAAGCAAACACAAACGCACTAGGAAACTAAACACTTTCCAAACAACTAATTAGGCAAGATTATTGCTAACAATCTCTCCCTAATCTTGACTCTTGGTCTTCCATGCTTCTCTGATCTTGACTCGTGCAGATCTTCGTCTTGTCCGGGCATCGCACCACGACAAGTCTTATTGGCTCTCCCCAATATTGACTTGGCGAATTTTACTGACCAATTCAACCATGATCCGGACTACCCAGCCACGCTAGAAACCTTGTGGAACACACCACCCGTGGATCATACCATCCACCTACCATCCACCTAGCGCGATACATGCCGACTACCTCGTGGACTACACCATCCACTTCCAGTCTCATGTAGAGCCATGACCTCATTGAAGAGACTCACCTTCTCTGGTTTACCGCCCCCTTCATACTTGAACTTGATCCTCTCGTCGAGACACTTAGACGTCCACGCTTCCACTGCAACGGATCCTCACAGAGACGAGCACTTAGACATACCGACGACTCACTAACACGACGACGACCACACGTGCAAACATGCACACACTTAGACTCTCCCACCACCACACCTCGGCACCACCGCTTCCATAAACAATCATCCACCTCCACCGGCTTTCCGACGACATCTCCTTGCCGCCTCCTCTTGTCGCTCCGCCAAACGATGACCGCCCGCCCCGAGGCGCTAGTCGGGTCGCCTCCCCGGGGCAAGCGTGGCTTCAAATCCTGAACCTCTCTCTGATACCAATTGTTGGGATTTACCCACAGGATCGATCACATACTAAGGTCAGAAAACACACGCGCAAAAACTTGTGGCCAAGGGTGCGTGTCGCACCCTCTAAATCTCTTCTTTATTTTCTGTTTTTCTCGATACAACTCGATTCACGCACACACCCATGTATATATAGGAGCTAACTAGCACAACCGATCTTAGACTTCTAAACCTATACGGACTCAGACGATCTAGACCTGAAACTAACCAGTACTAACGTACGTAGCTAATTCTAATAGGACTCGGATACTAACTCTAGTACTCACACGTGACCACTCATGGCATGCAAGCCAAACACAAACGCACTAGGAAACTAAACACTTTCCAAACAACAAATTAGGCAAGATTATTGCTAACAGAGCTCGCCGTGGCTCATGGAGCACGGCTAATAGGCGGTGCTGAGCGACGAGGGATCTGGCCAGGCGGACATGCACAGCACGAGGCATCTGTGTGGAGATACCACGATAGTTTGGGTTAACGATACCTTTTACCTCGGGCTCGGTTGCGTGTTTATGTAGGCACAAGAATACATCGATGGTTACAACTGTTGAGGAGAGAAAGGAGGAGATCGATCTAATCCTTATAGATTGGATTAGATCGTATACATGGCTTGCGGTACAAGAGTTGTTGTAGCTAACAACTAACTAACAATGTGCTAACAAACGCTATCTCTAACACCCCTCCTCAATTACAACCTTTCCCAAGGTTGAGATTTTGCTTGAACTCCTCAAGTTGTCTCTCTGGTAATGCTTTTGTGAAGCCATCTGCCACCTGGTCCTGCGATGGGATAAATCTGATCTCAAGCAATTTATTTGCTACTCTTTCTCTTACAAAGTGAAAATCTATCTCAATATGTTTTGTTCTGGCATGAAACACATGGTTAGCCGAAAGATATGTTGCCCCCATATTGTCACACCATAAACACGAGGTTTGCTTTCTGTCAACGCCAAGTTCTCTCAACAAGGATTCTACCCAGATAATTTTGGCTGTGGCATTTGCTAATGCCTTGTATTCTGCTTCTGTGCTGGACCTTGAAACTGTTGCTTGTTTTCTAGCACTCCAAGAAATCAAGTTAGGACCAAAATAGACTGCAAAACCACCTGTAGATCATCTATCATATACACATCCTGTCCAGTCAGCATCAGAAAATGCACTTACTAAAGTTGAGGAAGACTTTCGGAAGGTTAATCCAAGATTTGCGGTTCCCTTAATGTACCTTAGTATCCTCTTAATAGTTGTCCAGTGAATAGTAGTAGGTGCATGCAGAAATTGGCATACCTTGTTGACTGAAAAGGCAATATCTGGTCTAGTGAGAGTGAGATATTGGAGTGCACCAACAACACTTCGGTACCTTGTTCCATCATCTGGTCCAAGTGCATCTCCCTGAGTGACTGACAATTTATCAGAAGCTGACAGTGGCGTTTGAGTTGGTTTAGCATTCCTCATACGAGCCTTGGCTAACAAGTCTAAAGCATAATTTTCTTGGGTTAGAACAATACCATCTTTGCATTTCTTAACTTCTATTCCCAAGAAATAATGTAAGTCACCTAGATCCTTTAATGCAAAGGCTGTGCTTAAATCTTGCAGTAGTGTAGTAATAGCTTTGCTTAATGAACTAGTGACAATGATATCATCAACATAAACTAGTACAAATATCATGATACCTGAATTGTTGTGAATAAACAATGAGGTGTCGACTTTGGATGGTGAGAACCCCAACTCTTGAAGTTTTGAACTTAGCTTTGCAAACCATGCTCTCGGCGCTTGCTTGAGACCATATAAAGATTTATCTAGCTTGCACACATGATGTGGTGCATTTGGATTTTCATACCCTGGTGGCTGCTTCATATACACTTCTTATTCCAGAACACCACGAAGAAACGCGTTCTTCACATCTAGTTGTCGTAGACTCCATCCTTTTGGAACTGAAATAGCTAGAACAAGTCTGATAGTAGCAGATTTAACAACAGGACTAAATGTATCCTCATAGTCTATGACATATCTTTGCTTAAAGCCTTTTGCTACTAGCCTAGCTTTATACCTATCAATAGTGCCATCAACTTTCCTTTTCATTCTATATACCCATTTGCAATCTATGAGATTTATGCCTTGCCTATGCGGTACTAGATGCCATGTTTTATTTATTACTAATGCTTCATACTCATCATCCATAGCATTTTTCCAATTTGAATCTTTTAGTGCCGCTTGCAGGTTTTCACGTTCATTAGGTGCAGCTAATAAACCATAACGAACAGTGGATAGAGTAACGAAGTCCGTAAATTTTTTGGGCTTACTGTTCCTGTTTGTGACCTGGTACGGTGCACTGCAGGAGGTTGTGCAGCATTCCTTGCCGCAGAAGATTCGGCCACAGTATCAGGATCCGCAGAGGATCTCCGCTGACGCCCATGGCGCGCCGTGTCGCCGCGTATGGTCGACCGACCGCGTGCAGCCGCTCGGATTGGGCCACTTGGCCCGCCAGATGGTTCTCCTCGCCACCAGGTTGGTTGGCCACGCGTGGGTGCTGGCGATGGCCCACGGGATGGGGCTAGACGCGCTTGGCCCCTGGCGGGAGGATGTCGGTGACGTGTCGCCCGACGGTTCGCTGGTCACGGCATCGTGCTGCTGCGCCTCGGATCCACTGGCGGAGGGCGATCCCGAGGCTGATTCTGCCGAGATTTCGCCGGATCCTGAGGCGGATGGCGCAGGAGAATCTGCGTTGTGTTCTGCGCCGTTGTCTTCTAGCGAGTTTTCTTCCTCCGACTCGTTTTCACTCGTTTGATCATCGTTTTGGCTGGAATTTTCTTCTGCTTGCTGCTGCTGCACCTGTGGACGATTTAAGGGAACATAACTAGCAAGAATGATGGATTTTTGAGTGCTTCGGGTAGAAGAAGGATTTCTCGACGTAGGAGAGCGCCAACGTTGGGATGAAGTTTGGAAAACAAAAATACTTCCTCATCAAACACCACATCTCGTGAAATATAAACCCTGCCGGTGGACACGTCTAAACATTTGACACCTTTGTGCATGTGGCTATAACCAAGAAAGACACATTATTTAGATCTAAAGGCAAGCTTGTGTTTATTATATGGACGAAGATTGGGCCAACATGCACATCCAAACACACGAAGAGAAGAATAATCAGGTGTTTCCTTGAGAAGACGTTGCATGGGAATTTCACTATCAATGACTGAGGAAGGAAGCATATTAATAAGATGTGTGGCAGTCAAGAAGGCTTCATCCCAAAATTTTAGTGGCATTGATGCATTGGCAAGAAGTGCAAGACCAACTTCTACAATATGTCTATATTTTCTTTCAGCCGACCCATTTTGTTGATGGGCATGTGGACAAGAAACATGATGAGATATGCCTACTTTTTGGAAGAAGGGAATTTATTTTTCATACTCGCCACCCCAATCAGTTTGCATGGCAATGATCTTTCTATCAAATTTGCGTTCAACGAGATTTTGAAAATTTTGAAAAACTTGAAAAACTTCAGATTTCTTCTTCAAGAGATAGATCCATGAAAATTTACTAAAGTCATCAATAAAGCTTACATAATAGGAATAATAACCAACAGAGGTAGGTGCCGGCCCCCACACATCGGAGAACACAAGCTCTAAAGGAAGAGTGGACACACTAATGGATCTTGTGTAGGGTAGTTGATGACTTTTTGCTCGTTGACATGAATCACATATCGACTCAATGCTAGACTTATTGCAAATAAGGAAGATTAAAATCTCTAAGTACACGTTGAACGACTTTGGATGAAGGATGGCCTAAACGATCATGCCACCTCGAAGTTGAAGGCTTGGTGGCGCTAAGAACTTGCATTTTATTTGTGCTCGATGAATACACCAACGGATAGAGACCCTTCATGCATCTACCCTTAAGCAGAACCTTCTTCGTTTCCTGATCCTTCACATAAAATTTCCACGGATGAAATTCAACAAAGACATTGTTGTCTCTAGTGAGACGATGGATGGAAACAAGATTTTTTGTAGCTTGAGGAACATGGAGAACATTATGAAGATGTAATTGTTTGGATGGGGAATCAACAAATGCATGACCAACATGACTAATATTCATACCTGTCCCATTAGCCGCGTTGATCTTCTCGTGGCCATTGTACTTCTCCTTCATGGTGAGCTTGTCGAGCTCGCCGGTGATGTGGTCAGTGGCACCAGTGTCACCGTACCAGTTGGTATCCACGCCATAGGCAGCGTTCGTCGTAGCGGTGCCAGCACTTCCACGCAGCATGACCTGGTTTCTGACAGATTTGACAGACCGGGCGATCACCGTTGCCCTTGTTGCCACCGCCTTGGTGACCACGGCCACCACCGTAGCCTCCACGGCCTCCACCGTAACCTTCGACTTGCTGACGTCCATGGCCACATCCGTAGCCGCGACCGCCTCCTCCACGTCTACGCGGTGCTCCTCGGCCACCGCGGCGTGGTCCACCGCGTCCTCGCGCGGCGGCGTTTGCAGATGGGCCGCTGTCGTCTCCTCCGAGCAGCAGCGCCATGTGGTTGTTGTACGCCGTCACTTGGGCATACAGCTCGCTCACCATGAGCTTGGCGGTGGGATTGGCTCCGATGGCGGCGAAGAGAGGGTTGTAGGGGTCGTCCAGCCCCGCGAGCAGGTACTCGACCAGCTCGTCCTCCTCGATCTGACGGCCCGCGACGGCAAGCTCGTCGGTGATTGCCTTGACCTGGGCGAAGTACGCCGATGTGGTCTTGCCATCCTTCTTGGTGTTGGCGATTGTGACTCGCAAGTTGGCGATGCGGGTGCGGGACGTCGCGGCGAACATCGTCTTGATCGCCACCCAGACGGCGGCTGCCTCTTCATGCCGATGCAGCTGACCATGATCTCCCTTGAGAGAGACTGGAGCAGGTAGTCCAACACCTGCTGGTCAGTCTGAACCCATGCCTCGTAGGCGGGATTGACCACCTCGACCTTGCCCTTGCCGTCGCTGGAGTCGACGGTGATCGTTGCCGCTGGCGATGCGCTGGTTTCATCGAGGAAACCCATCAGGCGCGCACCGCGAACTTCAGGAAGAACTTGAGTCTCCCATAGCAGGAAGTTTTCCCTCGTGAGCTTCTCCGCGATGCCCTGGCTTGGGAGTGTGTTGGACATGGTGGGTGCGAAGGAAGAAGATGAACTCATCTAGATGTGATTTAGGAAGAGGGACTCTGATACCATGTGGAGATACCATGATAGTTTGGGTTAACGATACCCTTTACCTCGGGCTCGGTTGCGTGTTTATATAGGCACAGGAATACATCGATGGTTACAACTGTTGAGGAGAGAAAGGAGGAGATCGATTAATCCTTATAGATTGGATTATATCGTATACATGGCTTGCGGTACAAGAGTTGTTGTAGCTAACAACTAACTAACAATATGCTAACAAACGCTATCTCTAACAATCTGGCGCTTGGACTCTTAACTCTTTTTGGTCGGGCGAGGCAGTTTTATTAGCCCTCTCCGTTTTCCCTAACAACCCCTGTAATGTTGGATTTATTGGACTTGGCCCATTAAGCTAGTCTAACAAATTTTGAAATTTTAAATTTCATTTCGATTGGTGCATGTAGTATATAGGATGTGGGAGTAGAACTAAAATTTGATCACATATCGATAGTTGTGAGAGAGTTGAAACAGTTTATAAGGTGAACTCTTCTACTCTAACTAAGTGAGTGAGAATATGAGCATTCAACTATAGTGGTTTCGCACCGTCATATTTAAGTCAATCGGTGCCTTATGCAGAAATTCACATTGCCTCTCGAGGTCATATGGTCCAGCTTGAATAAAAATAGAAAAATATTTTAAAATTTTCTGAAAAATGGTGACGAACATATATAATTGTTCTATATACGTGCCAAAATTCGTGTGAAATGATATTTATGATGTTCTTGGGGAAAAAGACAAATCAGTGACCAAAATGAGATTTCAAAAAGATTTTTTTAGCGCATTGATTTTTTTTTATACAGGGCACCATACATGTCATGTCTTCACGAAACTTGGAGCGTATTTAGAACACTTTTAGGCCCCGTTTGGAACACGGGAATTTCATAGGAATTCCAAAGGATAGGAATTTTGTAGGAAAGTTTTCCTTTGTGCCATTTGGAACGTAGGAATAGGAAAAGGAACCTCACAGGTTCCTATGCTTCACAATTCATAGGAAAAGAACCATTTGATCCAACCTCTTGGAAAGTTTCCTTTGCATGAAACGATGCATCGTCTACAAGCCAGGCTATCAGTTCTGGCTGTAAACAGGTTTAATAAAAAATGCTAGTTCCACTGTTATGTGTGCATGGCTACTCGTATACACCGTTGGAGGTTTACGCGCAGTGTACTGCTAGTTGCAGTGTGTACGTGGTCCGTGTATGCGTCACGTAGGAATAGGAAAATGATTACTTCGATCAAGCTCCTACTTGGCTACTTGTATACATCGTGATTGTACCATTTTATTTTAGTTAGATTAGTACTTCTGGCGTTAACACAATTAATTGCATGGTCCAATAATTAACATGATTCACGAGATGCTAACTCGATTTTGGACGTTTTATTCCTTTCCGTATGCCTGATCAACGTAGTAGGATTTGCAAATCCTAAGTTGTCCAGCAAGAAATAATGCAAAGGCTAGGTTTTCAAACCCCAAAAAATCCTATGTTTTTCCTATCCTCTAATCCAAATGGCTACTATTTTTCATTCCCGTGTTTTACAACCCTGTAAGATTGTTGAGGTATGACATCTCAATTCTTGTGTTTTTCCTGTTCCTGTATTTTTCCTATCATGTGTTTCAAACGGGGCCTTATATATTTGTCATAATGTTATTCAGGTTTAAAAAAATGTTTTACTATCGTTTTGAAGGAAATTATTCAAAGGAATGTATGATCTCAGGAGGCACAACGCCTCTCATGTTAGGACGTGCCTTCTGGTGTTCGACACCTGTGAACTGGTCAGTGGCGTTGTATGAGGACCTGGATTTAAATGCACGGCTGGTGCTCGACTTTAGGTTTCGCATCATCAAAACCAATTTAGGCTTAATTTTGTGTCGCTTTGTATCATTAGATAGTCTTGATTTTGTCTTTTTACTGTATTTTTGTAACCAATCCGACTACAAAAAGAAACCGAGTTTTATCTTGTTCTTTTCTTCATTGAATGGGCGGCTGAAACGATATGATGCACGTTTTTTTTTTTTATAAGTGATGCACGTTTTTCTTAGCCACAAATCTCACACTGCAAGCTTTGTGCTTGTGCGTATGGACCTCTTTTTTCTACAGTAACCGAGGACCCAACAGGTTCAGAACTCCAGATGGGCTACCGTTAGTCAAAAGACTGGGCTCGTTTGCTATGGCTGGGCTCGGTGAGACCGGTACCTTGTTTTTTTTTTTTTTGGATCATGCAGCGGACCACAACCTTATGTGCACTTCCGCAAGCGGGATGTACTTTGTCGTCGTCATGTAGCTGTCCTAACCGACGCGTTCGGCAGAGAAATCATTAATAAAAGGGTCTGTCACGCTCGTTCTCGTTGTGACAAATGTCGTCTTCTCCTTACTCGGTCCCCCATGGTTGTGTGAATTTGCATCAAGCGTCGCTACCAGGTTGAAAGTGCGGAGGATGAGAAAGAAAGTGATAAAGGAGATGGGAGGTCAGTAAACACCTCCAGACGTGCTTCGGCCCCGTAGTGCAAATATGCGCGCTTGCCTGGGTGCTCCTAGTTAGCGCATGTAGCGTCGGTTTCCGCTCGTACGCAATGGTTCACGAAAAATGTTCATGAATCTGAAAATGGTTAGTTTAAAAAAAATCGTGAATTTAAATGTCCTAAATTTAAAATAGTTCACAAATTTGAAAAAGAATATGTTCATGAATTTTAAAAAATGCTAAAAAAGGAGAAGGCACAGAAAAACGGAAGAAATGAAAACTAGACAAAACAGTAAAACCGGACTATACAAATTAAACTAGTAAAACCTTGAAAACCACCCTGGAACATTCTAGAAACTTCACAAAACCGGAAGAGATTTCTACATGGGCCAACCCATTTACAAAGAAGCACTGGGAGGGGGTATGCCTTAACGCGATAACCCGTGCTACGGGCGTAGAATAGGATTCTCCGATTGCCTGCCGAAACGCATGTCTCTGAGTTTACTGGTTTGGTTAGGCTCAGATTCATAAGAATGGAAAGCCCAAAATGGCTCAGGAACCCGCGATAACCCAAGCTTTTTTCTTGACTTTTGGTTTTGACTTATAAGACACAAAAATACCTTTTTAGCTTTTGACGTATACCATAGTGCAACATAAGCTGAAATATAGAAGCACCTATTTAGATGTTTTTGGACTTATAAGTCAAATCCAAAAACCAACTTAAAAGCCTAACCAAACATTTTCTAAGTCTCTAGCCTCCGGGAGGCGGCTCCGGTGCTAAAATGTTCCAGAAATCTTCTGAATCATCAACGCTAGCCATAGGCTTGTACACTTGTGCATCAGCAAGGACATCTCGCAGGTATCAGAGTCTAGTCTACTGCTTCTAGATTGAAAGCAACGGAGACCATCCAAAAAAAGGGACTTCTTCCTCCGTTCCGTTACATGTGTCTGCTAACTAACCTCAAGTGCAGGACATGATTGATCTGCATTAATTAGGTTTCCTGAGCGGCCTGAAATGCTCCGAAACGCTCCAAAAACGACTGAATTTCGCAATCATCTCCATCTCATGGCGCCTACAGTTCCTCTGACGTGCGGCAACTATGCTTCTGCTTCCGCATTGGCGCTTTTCTTGACGACAATGGCTGCAGTAGATTTATTTGGTCGATCTGATAAGAGCGAGCTTTTTTTTCATTCTAGATTTTTTTTTCTCAATGCTCCTTTAGAATTTGATCATGAAAGTTTTGGAGATTGTAGACACATCTTGCGAACACTAACAGTTTTTCGGACAAAATGTGAAACGTTATAGAAAAAATAATGGTAGTATGGGGAGCACCTAAAGTGATAGTAGCACTAGGTATTGCCTCTAAAGTTTAGCCTGAAAATTTGAAGATAATATAATGATTAGTTTGTACATAATTGGTATCATAGATTAGTTTTGAAAATTATTTTCTAATAATATGAATATTTGTCAAATAATTCACATATACATACTATTGTTTGTCAAACGTAAATCTCGAAAATTGCGTGCCCCGTATAATGGGAATGGGTAGAGTATGTATTAGCAACTCGATGGAAAAAATGCAACATATGGGTACACACACCTTAGGTTTGAAGGTTATGTCCTTGGAGAAGCGTGTTGTGATGTTTATTGAGAGCACATATATGAAATGTGAAGACTCAGTTGTGACAGTGCTTTGCACGGGTCAAAACCCTTTTCTCGTCGGCAACGGAAAATGGGTTTTTGCTGTCCGGAACCTGTCCCTAACATGAAAACTCAATTGTGACCAAGCACTGTTCCCCATATTATATGGGCAACGATTAGAACATTAGACTGTTACGAAAATTCCTTACATTGTGACCAAGCACTGTTCCCATTCAATTTTTTAAAGGCAACCTTAAAACTTGGAATAAAATTTAAGATGTTGATGAAAACTTCAAAAATTCAGGAAGAACGTTCAAAAATAAACTGAGGATAGCTTTAAAAAAATCATAATGAACTTCACACAATTATAGATGAACTCGGATTTTTCACAGAATAATACAAGCGACACTCCCTGGAGTTCACTCTCTACATAAACTTGGTATGATTGTTTTAATCTTTGCAGGCCCGGTCTAACAAATATTTGGATCCGGGGCAAACGAAAATAAGTATAAAATTTACACTAAACTTTTGTACCTTATAAACTTTTTTTAGATCAACAAGTATAATATTATGTTACTATTTTGGCATACTTAACCAAAAAAACAGCAATGTTGCTAAGTATTAGTTGTACCGTTCTTTGGATAAGGTTGTAATGTATAAGTGAAAAATATTTTCTTCTGCTAAATTTGAACTTTACGTAAAACTTCGTTCTTGGTTTATTTTTTGATGGTTGGGTATTAAATTGATGCACTAGCCATCTAAACAATAGTCCGAACTGATGAAAGGGTTATGCTTTATATATCAACACCCCCTCACGTCTAGACTGGACATAGAAGAAAACCTTAGCCGATCTTTAACTTGAGACCACTTTGATCTGATACCATATCAAATTGATTTACTAGCTATCTAAATCAATAGTCTGAACTGATGGAAAGGACTAGGTTTTATATTTCAACATTACATAATATGTTTTGTGCATACGTATTTAGGAAAAATATGTATAAACCATACGATCTAACAAATATATCTTATTAGTGCTTTCTATTATATGATTTGTTAGACATATTTATATAACTTCTAGAGTATAACATGAACCATTGGCATGACCCAGTAAAGTCTTGCAAGTTAAAAATAAATTCAGTAATAACATGAAAATTTGCATTATCTATACTAGATATTGAAATTGCGTCACATTGAGTAATCCCTAATGAACATAAAATGGGTGTGGATTATGTAACATTCATATACATAAATGTGTTCTTGTGCAATGTGTTTGGTATTATCTAGGGCATAAACGTCTGCATTAATTGGGCTGCTCCGAAATGCTCCATTAACTGAGTTTCCCAATCATCTCCATCGCACGTCAAGGGGCACCTCATGGCATGTTCAGTTCGTCTGACGTGTGGCGAGGATGCTCCTGCTTCCCGATTGGAGCTTTCCGAGCCGACAAGAGCGTGCGTTTCCCCCTGGTTTTAGCAACTCGTGTGAGTATTAGAGCATGGTTAATAATAGAGCCCACTGCTGGCTATAAGGCATTGCCATGTCACATTTTTTTTAAATTGCCATTGCCATGTCACTTATAGCTAGCTTATAGCCATCATGTATAATAGTTGGTTATATACATGTACTACTTTATTAATACATGGCCCACCTTACACTCTCACATAATGCCTAGAAGCACGTGTTGCAACTGGCTTTAGAGTCCGCTTCCCTTCTTTCTCCTCCATGGCACAACAATACTATTTAAATCCTTATAGCCTGCTGACTGGGCCTTATTATACTTGTTCTTAAGGAACTCAATGCCGCACGATATGGGTACCTGCATCTTGGGTTTGACTCGAATTGTTTCCTCGGAGCAGCGCACGTGATGTTTATTCAGACAGTGCAGCCGCCTGAGGCGATAGTTGATTATGCGTGTACGTTGCTACGCTAGTTTTTGACTAAGGAAACAAGGCAGCCACCACTGTTTCTGTTTTAGTCCGTACGTTGGTAATACAGTGGGCGTTGGCCGGCTGTTTCGACATTTTGTCAACGACAAAACATAAGTTAAGCTAATGTTTGAAAGGACCATCTAATAATAATCGTGTACTGAAACACATGGGGATGTCGGTCGAAAAAATATCAGCAGGAGAACCATGTGGAAAGGTAGATTAACTTACAAATAACGTTCCGTACTACGTAATAACAAAACGGGGATGTAGCTCAAATGGTAGAGCGCTCGCTTTGCATGCGAGAGGCACGGGGTTCGATCCCCCGCATCTCCAATTTTCAAAAAAAATCGTCCGTGCTCAGCGTCATCTCCAATTCTGACTGTTTTTGGTGCTCATCTCACGATCTCACCCAGCTGAAAAAAGCTTCTTTTTTTTTCCTGCATGATCTCAGCAATGATGAAAGCAAAATTCGTTGCCCTCAAATTCGGTTGTTTTTCGAAGGTTCGGTTAATGGCACAAGGTCAAGGCTCCGGCCGTTCCGTGCAGTGACCGATGCTTATCAACCCTGCGGTTTTCCTCCTAGGACTCAAACCCTTGGATTTTTCTTAGATCCAAGCTTGACCACCCCGATACACACAAGACCGCTGTCGTTTCGGTCTGTCCGCAGAGCCGCCTAGCGATCCAGTCGGTGTCGATTACACCGAGGAAATTATGGAAGGACGAATCTGTCAGTCTTGTGTAAATTGTGTTGCAGTTGCAGCACCCATATATCTATCTGATCTGTCGCCGCGTCATCCCACAGCCTGTGCCATGCCGGAGCGATAAACAAGAGGTTAACACCTCACGTGTACCTGTCTGTTTTGGCATGCAGTGCACTTAATAACTGATTAAACATCCCGGCATGTCATTGATCAACATAGCTAATCATTTACTGCTCCTCCAGTTGAAGAGTTAAATAGTTAAAAGAGGAAACAACCGAATCAATAGTAACAAGAGGAGTAGATCGTTTTTAGTAGATGGTCTTCAAGGCTTGGTTTAACTCGACAAAGAGACAATGCAGCTAAACAGTGGCGGCGGTGCCGAGAGTACACGCAACATGACGTATTTAGACGGAATCTACATAAACTATAGTAAATCTACATTGTATCGACAGAGAATTTTGTATGTAGGCTACACAAAAAAATATCATGAAATCATGACTAAAAACTCTTTTTTTAATAGATAAATGGGTTGCAAAATCCGACTTTAAATCAATAAACCAAACACAGTGAAACGATACAACGTGTCGAGGAGTAACTCTTACAAAGCAAAACAATGGCCAAGTTAGAGCTAGAAAAGGCTGATTACAACTACACTACATCGAGCACCAAGACCTAACGATGCCAAGGAGGAAGAGCGTGTGCTAGGTTGGGTGGGCAAAGTTGTCGGGTGCACCAACATGCGCTGCACACACTAGCGACCTACACTACACCACCGCAGACAGCGCCACCGGTCAAAGGACCCAAGACTCGAAACAATAGAGAAAGCACCAACAAGTGGAACAAGCTTGACATTAGATGAGCGTGGGAGAAGAAAGGTCAGAGTTTCGAGAAGACCATGACAACGAAAGAGAGGATGCCCCAGAACACAATGACGTGGGAAGGCCACCAGCCATGGCCATGGTCCGACCCCATGTCCAGAACCAATGGTGACGATGCTGACAAACATACCCGCTTGGAGACGAACCCCAGCCCGCCAAGGCGCCAGCAACTACTGTGGACGACATTCCGTCGCCACGCCCGGCCTCGTCGCTCAGCGAGCGTAGCACCAAAGTGTGCAACGCCTCCATGGGTTGGACCATGCCTCTCATTTTGCACATGAAGTAGTTAGCCACCACATCATCTCTCCGCCTGCAGAGGGGCACCATCATTGTCACCAAAACAAACCAAAACAAACATGTTGAAGCCAGGAGAGCCGAAGCTCCTCGACGGTGCCTCCAAGGAGGTCATGACGGAAGGGGGGGGGGGGGAGGGGTGTAGCTACGACACCACCCTCACTAATTACCTTGAGTCATTAAAAGAAATTTATCTTGTGACATGAATCTGGAGTAAAACTCATTTTACTTGCAATATTTATCTTTTTATGCAGATCTCGTATAAAAGAAATTTCACTACATAGTAGACATGTATATGTACTTTTTTTTTTTGAGGAAGGATCCGATCCATATATTCAGAGTACTCAGTACAAATTACAAGAAGGTCCAGCAAAGAAAAGGAAATTACAAAAAGACCCTGAAATTTGCATGCAGCACCCTGAGCACACTGAAAGAAACACAATCGGACCCCAAGCCGGCTCCCAAGAACCTAGCTAGCGCCGCCGTCGCCGTACCACCAGCCGCCGGAGAGGAAGCACCTCCACGAAGATGTAGAGGCCGCAAGAGTCGTCCGCCGCCGCGCGACGAAGCTTAGACTCAATGAACGAACACGGCCACGGTGCTCACACCCCAGCTCCACCAAGCTCCCAGCCGACGCGCCGCCGCCCAGGCCAACCACCACCACCACCACACCAACTCCCGACGCAGCTCCCCTCGCCACCAAGGCCGGCCAGAGCTCGAACGTCGAAGAAGAAGACCTCCACCACCACCTGCACCAAAAAGGAAACGCCGACCACCACGGCCTCCTCCCCCGCCGCCACGGCCGGCCAGAGCAGAACCAAAGGCGGTATGCGCCCGACGAAAAGCCTCCACAGCCTCCCCGGCGACGAGGCCGGAACGGGGACCGGAGGGGGAGGACGAAGCCCAAACAAGCAGCGCCACCGCCACCGTCTTCAGCGACGCTACACGGGCACACACACCTATACCTCTACCTAAACTACACGCACGGCAGAGCCGAGGCTCCCCCCCACCTCGCGGCGCCGGAACGGCGGCCGGAGGCGGAGGGGAGCAGCAGGCCCGCCGGCGAAGCTCTCGCCCTTGCGGTCGCCTCCTTTTCGCCGCAGGAGAACTGTAGCAGGGGATAAGGAGAAAGCCCTTTTTTCAGAAACAGACGATGACATGTATATGTACTTGTACTCCCTATATACCAAAATGTAAGATGTTTTAGATATCTCATACTCCTCCATCCCAAAATAAATGTCTCAAGTTTGTTCAAAAGTAGACTTTTAGGCAAACTCGAGACACTTATTTTTGGACAGAGAGAGTATACGGACTACATACATATAGAAATAAGTGAATTTACACAGTAATACGCGCCTAGGTGCATCTGTATCAGAAAAGTGTAAAAAACTTATATTTTAATACAGAGGTAGTATGTTTTTTATTCATAATTCAAGATACCTAAAAATAAAATTTCCAAATTTGAAAAACGAGATCACTAGCTAGTAGCTACAACCTACAAGTGACTTTCGCGTTAGTCGAATTTTCTCAGTGGCAGCTTGGGACGAGGATCAGGTGACATGCGGCTGCCGCATCCTGACTATTCACATTTGAGTTTCTCTTTTTTTTTCTCGATGTATGTTTTGAATTTTGATCTGAAATTTTATGGGGTCACGCAAATATGTACTGTGAACATGCATGATTTTTTTCAGATTTTTTCGAAATGTTTAAATATGAATTTTGGCCGAATGTCACCCGGTGACATGCGGCAGCCGCATGTCACCTGATCCTCGTCCGGCAGCTTGGGCACAAGGTAAATTGAGAGAAGGGGGCCACATTGTGGTGCGATCCGGACGCAATGTTCCAGATCTTACGGGACACACCCCGATGCGGTGACAGCTAATCGATGGGTCCCACATGGCCCAGCAGGCCGCCTACAAATTTTACCACTACGCCCTCGCAGTTGTTTTAAATTCCATATAAGCCCTCTCCATCAGAAGACTTTTCTTGGCAACGGAACCCTGTCCTATAAACACAGCACGGCCCGCTCCTCTGTCTCTGACTTGGGAGCGTGCAGAGCGGAGATGGCGGCGACGGCGGAGGTAGTGGAGGAGCTCACGAGGGTGTTCCGGGAGTTGCCTCCGCGGCCAGCAGTGGAAGAGGTCGAGGCGGCGGCGGCGGTGCTGGCCTCGGCGGACGCGGAGGAGCAGGGGCGCCTGGCCGAGGTCGCGAAGGAGGAGGCGGCGCGGCAGCGGGCGGCAGATGGGGTCCCCGGGGAGCTTCTCGCCGTGCTGCGGGAGGCGAGGCGCGCTGCGGTGCGGCTGCGCGCGCTGCAGCAGCGGAAGGAGGCCGCGCACGTCGTCGAGCTCGAGAGGCGGTTCAAGGTGCTCGACGGGCTCATCCAGAGGGCCTCGAGGGTTGTTTCCGGTGAGGGAGGAGGAGGAGGCGCCGGTGGTTTTGTAGAGGAGGAGGAGGTCGTGGAGGATATGGAGTCCAAGCGGACTGACGTGGCGCCGGCGCCGGCGGTCCTGGAGATAGAGCGCGCAAACAAGGGTGTTGGCTTCGGCTTGGACTCTCAGGCCGTCTCCTCGGTGCTTCACCATGGTTCTACAGGTGAGTTTATTTCCATTAATTTCATGCGTCACCGTTCTGTTCCGATCACGATTTTATTGTTGTAGATTATTTGAAACTGAAAATCTTTAAAATTCGAAACGAATTGTAAAAGTAGAGTAGATTATAGTTTCTGGAACGGTATTGTTTGTATGGAGCTGTGTGGATTTTGTTCCGTGTCTTAGATTATTTGTTGGAATCGTGAAATCTAGGTTTATAGATTCTTGGAAGAGTGTATCTAAGACGTGCTATATGAATAATGAATTGGATGCTTGCGGCTGGATATACAAGGTCATAGTTCCATTAAGCTCCACTGCCTTTTTTTTCAGGAAAGTTGACTAGAAACTAGTACTAGTAGTTTGATTAATGTGGTAAGACACAATCCAGTATCCATTAAATCATCAGCTAGCCGATTTTCCATTTTGCCTCAAGTCAGATTTCTGTGAACATTTATTTTACCCTAAGTGAGCATTTATATTGAACTGTATGAACATTTATTATACACTGCGTGGCCAATTATATCCTACCTAAACCTGACCTGTTAGAAAAAGCCAGCACACCATGCGAGGCGTCACGATTCATCCGTTGCATTGCACGATCGAACAGCCACAAATCGGACTTAAGGAGAATTCTTATATCAGCTAGCTGA
This sequence comes from Poa pratensis, assembly GCA_947311845.1. Lineage (NCBI taxonomy): Eukaryota > Viridiplantae > Streptophyta > Magnoliopsida > Poales > Poaceae > Poa > Poa pratensis. Next base: position 77,222,925 of record CAMZMU010000035.1, on the reverse strand, counting down.
AGAATAGAAACGTTGTTATTTATCTTCTGCAACTATAGTAACGTTTTATTTGGGCAATTTCGTTTGTAAATGTACTGTTCATAGGGTGCCATGCTGTTATTTTCTATGTACCCAGTATACTTCTTAGTATAAGAAATGGAAGCTTTATTGCCTGGCCTCTTGCATCGAAGATGATGTGGCCCACTTATTACATGCTTTATTTTAATTTGTATATAAAAAACACCGTTCTGATCCACAAAAACGTCGACAGGCCAAATGACGCATAATTATTCTAATCTGATCCCCTTGGCATCACATGCAAGTTCTAATAGTCAACTCTTCAGCTGTTCTTGTACACCTAACAGACCCCCTTGGTATCACATGCAAGTTCTAATAGTCAACTCTTTTTCCTAACTATTTTTTTCGCTAGGCACATTCAGTGGAAATAAACTCGGTCAATGATGTTTTTTTTTGTGTGCGTGTATGCGTGCACACGTATTATGGGATCATATTGGTTTGATAATCATGTCAAGATTTTTGACTGGATACCCACCTAGATAATACCGCTGGAGAAAAATACCTTAAAAAGAATTCAGGGCACTTCAATACCACCATTCTTGAGCAAATGTGACAATGCAAAAACAATTGCTGTGTGATCATCCCTACCAAGTCCCTTACCTCTCTCACCCATGACAACTTACATCCATGTCGATAGAGCCAGGGGAGGGGGAGGTAGATGTGGCTGCAGAGAAAGTGTGTGGATAAAACTACAAGGCCACTCCTTCCTCTCAAAAATATACGCCTTATTTTAAGAAACAGAGGGAGTAGAAATAAAGAAGGCCACCCGCTGGTTTTCTGTGCGGAGATTGAGAGATACCCCTTACTCATACTTGAAGATGACGATACAAGTAATGTTTGACGGCATGGGAAAAAAGCTAATTGAACTGAACTTTAGTGGTATTGGCGTTGAAATTCTTCAGGCGGTATCTGGCTACAGTGATATTCTTTAAGTCACGAGGCTTGCTTCGGTACAGCTCCGTTAAAAAGACACGTGAATCCTGATACAGGTCAACAGTGCGTAATACAATTTACCTCTTTGACTAAAAGGGCAATAATTGATCAACTTGGCGTTGAAATTTTCTGTCTTGTCCCCATCACCCTTTCTCCCTCGTTGTTCCCAAACCATGGAAAATCGACCATGATGGTTCGAAATTGTGCTGTCCATCGGTGCCCCACCTCATCCCACCAAATTGGCAAAATACCTGAAAATCAACTTTGACTGCAGCTGTTGCCTCTGCCACAAGCTGCTCGACGAATGGTTTCTTCAAGAACAGCGGCGCTGCCGTGGCCATGGACATTTCCAACCTCTAGCACATAAAGGTCTCGGTATCACTTGGCAAGCTGTGCATCCACTATATTTTGGCCAATCTCATATGCTGCTGAAGCTGAAGAAGCAAATGATAAATATCAGCAGATCGGTTCAACTAGATGGACTTACAATCTCGTGGCTAAATTATTTACGTTTAGCATTGCCTCCAGTCGGGTCTAAGCTGTAGTGCTGGACGGAGTTCAAGCTGCACTTGGCAACCTCTGATTGAGTTTGCAAAGGACGGGTAGACTAAATTTTTTTAGAGATGATTAGAGGAGAAAATACACAATCATAATACTCGTGAGACATTTTCTAAGGGGGGTATACTGAAGCAAGCATCTAATTATTATTTGAGGTGCTTTGTAGCATAGCCTGGTCACTCCTTTTCGTGAAGGTAAAAACCATTCTTAGGCTAGTAAAGATCAGTTTGTAACATGGCATAACTATAATACTCCCCCTGATCGGACTTAATTGACGCACAAAGAAAGCTACATCAGTAGAAATTTGTGAAAAGACGGCGACAATAAATTCGGACCGGAGGGAGTAATTTTTTTGAGCTCTTGTACTTACCCTAACATGCACCTGTGAACATTTCGCAGGCGGTGACATGGTGGACCAGAAATTGAGCCTTATCCAAGTGGCAAGCCTTATTGAATCATCAGCAAAGAGAGGGACCACAGAGCTCAATCTCCGAGGGAAGCTGGCAGACCAGATTGAATGGCTCCCTGTTTCACTTGGGAAGTTGCAAGATGTTACTGAGCTTGATATATCTGAGAATAGGATCGTAGCACTCCCATCAACAATTGGTAGCCTTAGATTTTTGACGAAGCTTGACCTCCACTCAAACCGGCTAAACAATCTTCCTGATACATTTGGGGAACTATCTAGCCTAATTGATCTGGATTTGCATGCAAACCAGCTAAAGTCTCTTCCTACATCTTTTGGAAATCTCACAAGCCTAGCAAACCTTGACCTGAGCTCGAATGAGTTCAAGATACTGCCAGATTGTATAGGAAAATTGATGAACTTGAGAAGATTAATAGCTGAGACGAACGAGCTTGAGGAGCTACCCTATACAATTGGATCTTGCGTGTCTCTTGTGGAACTTAGGTTGGACTTCAATCAGTTAAAAGCCCTTCCAGAAGCTATTGGGAAGTTGGAAAAGCTTGAGATTCTCACATTACACTACAACAGAATCAAAGGCCTGCCTACAACAATTGGCTCACTTACCAGATTGAGAGAGCTAGATGTCAGTTTCAATGAAGTCGAAGGGATCCCTGAAAACATTTGCTTTGCGACTAGCCTTGTGAAGTTGAATGTCAGCAGGAACTTTGCTGATTTAAGAGCACTACCAAGATCAATAGGAAATCTTGAGATCCTCGAGGAGTTGGACATCAGCAGCAACCAGATACGGATACTGCCAGATTCATTCCAGTTCCTTGCTAAGCTTCGTGTATTTCATGCTGACGAGACTCCCCTTGAAGTACCGCCAAGAGAAGTTATAAAGCTAGGGGCTCAGGTGTGTATTTTTTGTTATTCTGCTATATTTAGTAGCTTTAGTCCTTAGCTAGCTGAATTGTGTTTTTTTTTGCGCATCAGGCCGTGGTTCAGTATGTGGCCGAGATGGTTGCTTCAAGAGGAGCAAGCCTGAAGAAAACAGATGATACAAGCTTCTGGGCCTGGTTCCGCTCACTGTTTGGTTGCTGCAAAAATGACGAAGAAATGGGATTGGTTCCAGCTTAGCTGAAGCATCATCTGTATGTATCATCATGCATTTTTTTATGGTGTTGGTGTTGATTCATATCACTGGTCAATAGTTAAAAGGAAGATTGCTCTTCATGTTGATTCTTTTTATTCTGCCCTATATTTGTGTCTATGTGTAGTGTTTTTTGTAAAGGCTCATTTCTATTTCTTTTTACAAGAACTAGTAATATTCACTTCTGTGTGTAACTCAAGTACTCCACGTGTATTATATGATGGCATATCACCCACAATATAAAAACATGTCTATTTTTATGTAAAATTTATATTTATTTAATCCGTCTAAGTAGTGTTGATGCACTTTTGCCTGCATAGACTCATGCAACTGATTTTGATCCCTATAAGCATACATTGTGTGCTAATGTGCCAAATTTCACGTACCATTTTGTCTTATCTACGTCGAGGGCCTCACGTGCTGATGGTATTGTAAACCTTGGCATTTTATATATTTATTTACATCCATGCTATCTGACGAAATAGGCCATAGCCTTGCTATATCGAAACAGAACAAAGGGGAGGCAGTCAATACACGCCCAATACACGTCCAAAAAAAGGAAAAGAAGAAACAAAATGAGACATAGGCGGATTGATAGAAATGAGACATGCGGATTGACAAACGACGGTGACCTGCAGCTGCTGCGCCCTTTGAAAAAGAGCCACCATGGTTCTAGCACCAAATCGTCAAGTACCAATCAACACTTTTAAGAATGAAATCAACGATGCTGCCTGAACCAGCGCACTGGTCCTACTGTTTCCCTGACACAAAGAGGGAGCGGACGAAGGGTATTGATGACGTGGAAACGCACGTTCGTTATGAGACATCAAGAGGAAGATATGATGTACTCCGTCCGTTCCAATTTAATTGACTTGCTATGCACCAAATGTGGATGTATCTAGACATGTTACTAAATTGGAACGGAGGGAGTAGTCACCAGCAAGTTTTCCTTGGAATCTACCAAGGTTTATCATACCAGTAGGAATTGGGAGAGGTTCAGAAAGGTGTCAGCGGCGACGTTTACGATTACTGACATGGCTCTGCACACAACACAATCAAACTACTTAGCCGCAACGAAACAGGAAGATTGTCAATCTCCCCGGCTTGCTGAATACAAAGAATTAAACGTATGGTGTGAAATATGATGATGAACACAAAAGTAACAGCAGGAAGTAACGTAGAGCATGATGAAAACGGTGTTTGTATCAGTGTGGAATCAAAAACCGGGGTCCATAGTTCACTAGTGGTGTCTCTCCATAAGACAGATATGCATACATGTTGGTGAACGAATTACAGCTGGGCAATTGACAAAGTGCAAACGCATGGCAATGCAATATATGACAAGAACATGTTCATTGTTAGATCTATTGGGCATTACAACAATATACATAGACCGCTTACTAGCTGCATCTATGACTCATAATTCACTCACAAGATAGCTTCCGGGTCTCCCATGAGTATTAAGTTGCAAGCAACAATTGTAGCATTAAGCAAAGTGTGTAATGTAAACAAACGCATTAGACTTAACAGCATTACCCTTAAGCTAAGCATCAGTTATTTTATCCCTAGTAGCAACAGCACATCTACAGACTTAGTCGTTTCTGTCAATCAAGTCCAGGCTTCTAGAGGCATGAACCTACTATCTAGTATAAATACCTCTCTTGCAGTCATTAGCATCTACTTGGCCAAAGCATTTACTAACAACGGAGAGCATGCAGGAACATAGATAAAACATGATATAGATAGATGAACAAACTTGATCATAACTTCACAATTCATCGGATCCCAGCAAACACAACATGTAGCATTACATAAAGATGATCTTGATCATTAGGCAGCTCACAAGATCTAAACATGATAGCACAAGGTGGAGAGACTACCAACTAGCTACTGCTATGGACCCGTAGTCCCGTGAATAACTACTGACGCATCACTCCGGAGACAGGCATGGCGATGTAGAGCCCTCCGGTGATGATTTCCCCTCCGGCAAGGTGCTGGGAAGAACTGCAGAAACCCTCTCGAACTAGGGTTGAAGACGACGACGGCGTCGAAACTTTTCGTGGATTTCGCTCGGTGTCTAGGGTTTCCCGAATAGATGCAATTTATAGGCGAAAGGGCGGCGTCGGAGGGCACCCGAGGAGGGGCGGCGGCCTAGGGGCATGGGCCCACCCTTGGCCGCGACGTGGGCCGCCTGCCTCCCTCGGCTGGCCCCGGACTTCTCCTTCTGGCTGCTGCTTCGTCTCGGTCTAGAAATAAATCAGTTAAATTGGCGTCTGATTCCGAGAATATTTCCAGAATAGAATTTCTGAAACAAAAAGAAAGCAGAAAACAGGAACTGACACTGTGGCATCTTGTTAATAGGTTAGTCCCAGAAAATGCATAAAAATGATATAAAGTGTAAGATAAACATGTGGTAATCAATATATAACAGGCATGGAACATCAAGAATTATAGATACGTTTTGGACATATCAAGCATCCCCAAGCTTAGTTCCTACTCGTCCTCGAGTAGGTAGACGATAACAAAAGATAATTTTTTAGGTGACATGCTACCAACATAATCTTGATCATATGGTAATGTAAAGAATGTGAGCTGAGATCAAATCATTCAAAGCAAAAGTCTATATTTGATATTAAACAAACAGATGATAAAGCAAGACAATTAAACAAGTAAAAACCTTTCATGAAAGATGCTATAAAGACATGAAACCGTACAAAGTTTATTAGAAATGTTTTAAGCATTCATTATAGAAGTTCAATCCTTCTACTCAAGCATCAAACAATCTTCCACAAACATAGAAAGGATCCAGTCAAGCAAAAGTATCACAAACGTAATGAATCAACTGTTTAGAAGTTTTACTCAACCGGTGAGCGTAAGCATTTAGTATTGGCAGCAGGATGTTATGACAAAGAGAATAATAATGTTTGGAAGGCCAAAGGAATATAGTCTCACAAAGCTGTAAGTGATCATTAGACAAGAAGAAGTCTTATAATCGAAGCTATGCAAGGAGTAGTGATTGTCATGCAACAGATGCACATAGAGCTATAAGTGTATGAAAGCTCTCCAATGGAACTAGTGGGGGTGCATCCAACTTGGTTGCTCACGAAGACCTAGAGCACTTTTGAGAAGGCTCATCATTGGAATATACAACCCAAGTTCTATAACGTAAATTCCCCACATAGTTATACTATTAAAACATGAAAACTCTCTCACATGGAGTATAGTGCTAATCATGAGCACAAATGATGACTATGAAACAGGTGCTAAACATGAGCACAAGTGTGGATAAAGGATAGTAATTTTGCCCCTCTCTCTTTATTTCTTTTCTTTCTTTCTCTTTTTTCTTTTTCTTTTTTTCTCTTTTTTATTTCTCTTTTCGATGGCCTCCGTGGCTCTTTTCACTTTTCTCTCCCTCACTGTAGGGGCAACATTCTAATATGATGACACACTTTTTGGTACAAATAACTCATAATGAACAAAACATGATGTATGAAACTGAGTGCCTCTGCCAGTGTAGCAGGATGTGCAATGATCTAGCGTAACATGGGTAAAACCACACATCAGCTGTATAGAATCATGCAAAGCAATATATAACAATGATGAATGACAACAAGTCATGTAATGTAAGATGGAAGTTGCATGGCAATATATCTCGGAACAGCTATGGAAATGCTGTGATAGGTAGTTATGGTGGTTGTTTTAAGGAAGATGTTTGGCTTATGTGTAGGAGAACAAGAGGAAGTTCTCCCACGGGGTTGGATGTACTGGCGAAGTATGCACAACTTTCAATGTGAGCAGAAGGCAATGCACAACATCGAAGAGGCTAGCAAAATATGGATGGTGGAAGTACCAAAAACCGTAGCTCAATATTAGTCAAAAAGAACTCACAAGTTTATTGCAAACAACTAGCAGGTTCAACATTAAGAGCATGATTAAATTTACTCAAGAGGGGCCGTTCACGGAGGTACAAGTACCGTTAGATTCCCGACCTTAGCACACAACTATGTTGTTTCCAACTACCTTCAGACATGAGAAGCTATCAAGTCCAACTACACCTTCAGCAATTTTAAGAGTTTGTAGTACGGAACAAGCTTTAATAACACAACCACTAATCAGATTTTAGCTTAATTAACCAGCAAGAATTTAACATCTAATTTCTTAATATCTCAAAACATTTGCAAGGAATTTTCCATTATACAGCTACCACACACTTTAGCATTTTCTGTTCCAACCAGACGCCAATTATACAACTCTCCAAACAAATATAGGTGAAGTAAGAGAGTACTTTCTATAAAAGAACTAATAGCTTTGAACAAGAGATACATGAAAAACAAGAGCTAATAGTATAGCAGCGCTAGACAAGAATACTCAACAAGTATAAGTGAAGAATATGAGTATTCTAATGAAAAAGCAGAGCGTGTCTTTCTCCCAAACAAGAGTGCTAGGATCCAACTAAGTTATGACCAAAAATAAAACAAAAAACAAAAACAAAAACAGAAAATAAAACACAGAGATGCTCCAAGAACAGCACACAATATGTGAAGCAATAAAAATATAGTCTCAATAGAGATGACCTGATAATTTGTTGATGAAGAAGGGGATGTCTTGGGCATCCCCAAGTTTAGATGTTTGAGTCTTCTTGATATATGCTGGGGAGATCCAAGGGAGCCTCCCCAAGCTTAAGCTTTTCTCTCTTCTTGATCTTCTTATATCATCCTCCTCTCCTAATACTTGAGAACTTTCTTCACACAAATACAACTAGCAATCTTCATTAGAGGGGTTAGTGCATCAAAGCATAAGCTCACTTGGTTCTGTAAAACACAATGCATAAATTTAGTTTAAACATTAGCTACTGTTACTAAGCAAGATCTTGATCTCCCCCCCGAAGAAAATGAATTTATACTTGCAAAAGAGACAATGCAAAACAAAAGCAGAATCTGTCAAAACCAGAACAGTCCGTAAAGACGAATTTTTTTGAGTCACTTCCGATGCTCAAATCAGAAAACAGTTAACTAACGAAAGATAGGTATAGATCTCAGGCTTCTGATAAAAAAACTTTCAGATTAAAATAATAATCTGTGATTTTTCAGGAATTTTTACCGTGAGGTACAGAAATCTGTTTCTGGACAGCAAATAAAACTTTAGCACCTTCTTGCATTAGAGACTTTTCTTGGCACAACAAAAACGGAAACAAAAGATACAAAGGAGTTTTTACAGAGGTAAGCAAACTCCTTGACTCAAGAAAACAAAAATAACAGAAAATAAAATTGGGTTGTCTCCCAAAAGCGTTTTTCTTTAACGCCTTTCAGCTAGGCGCAGTAGCAAAAAGAAGTATTATCAAGAGTAGCATCGAAAGTATAACTTGTTCTAACAATAGACTCAAAAGGTTGTTTCATCTTCCTTCTAGGAAAGTGTTCCATCCCCTTTCGAAGTGGAAACTGAAATTTAATATTACCTTCTTTCATATCAATAATAGCAACAACAGTTCTAAGAAAAGGTCTTCCCAAAACGATAGGACAAGAAGTTTTGCATTCAATATCCAAAACAATAAAATCAACAGGGACATAATTGTTGTTAACCATTATAAGAACATCATTCACTCTACCCACTGGTTTCTTCATAGTAGAATCAGCAAAATGAACATTCAAGTGACAATCTTCTAATGGTGCTAAATCAAGAATATCATAAAGTTTCTTAGCCATAACAGAGATACTAGCACCAAGATCACACAAAGCATTGCAATCAAAATTGATTTTACTCTCATATTAATGGTAGGTTCATAAGCATCTTCTAACTTTGTAGGAATAGATGCTTCACGTTTAAGTTTCTCCTCCCTAGTTTTAGCAAGCTTTTGTAAGAACTTAATAACTTCAGTAAGATTACAACTATCAAAATCAAACTCATTATCATCCAAAGAAAAAGGAGTATCATTCCTAACAACACGAAAAAATTCAGCATTTTTCTCAGGAGTAACTTTAGTGTCATCAAGTGACTTGGAACCCTTCTCAATAGAAGTGGAAACTTCTCCAATTTTAATTTTCTTGTTATTAGAATAACTAGCTGGGTTGCCCGCGCAATTGGGCGGCTAGCAATATGATTATTTAAATTTTGACATGTAATGTAATTTTTTTGTTCTTTGTACCATATATTAAAACTAATTAAGATAAAAAAGTAGTAAATCTATATTCCAACCTTTACACTTAGTTGACTGCACATCCTTGGACTATTGACTATATCACAACTACAACTACAATTAATCAATTGACTATATCACAACTACACACACACACATATATATATATATATATATATATAGAAGCTCTATTTAGCCTCCTGGGTGCAGAATAAATAATTCTGCACCCAGGTCGATCGACCGAGCCCACCGCACCTGCTGCACCGGACCTGGTGCGACCCAACCCATTCTTTTTACGGCGACGGTTTTTATCCGAATATTTGGGTCGTGTGGTTACTGAGCGTCCGAGCTAGACCACCACCATCTAGTCGAGGGCGTGGTGGGCGGTTCTGGAATTGGACGGGTTGAGGCGAGCGGCGGGCGACCTGAGATCGCGGCGGTCGGCGAGCGGCTCCATAGTCAGCGGCGAGCAGCCTTGGTGGATCTGCGAGCGGCAGTTGTCCTGGGAAGTGCTGTTGTGGTCGGCGGGAATCGGCGGCGGCGTGAGCAGCCGGTGGACTCCGCGGCGTCGTGAACGGCGGGTTGCGGCGTTCTGCCTGGCCTCGTCCGCTCGCGGCACTGGGTGGTTTCGCGGCAGACGGCAGGCGGCGTGTAGGTACGCTGGTCGTCCTCAGCGTCATATTACGGCGGCGATCCTTCTTCTTGCTGCCGGCGGCCGTCTGCAACCACTGTTTGGATCTTCCCCACCGGTATGCTTGGGTACCCTTTTCTTTTCCACAAATTTTGAGGAGTAAGTTTCAATTTGTGTAGCCTCGTGGTGAACTCGATAGTAGAGTTTGTTCCTAGTCCGTACGGATCCAACCTCGAGCAGTGGAGAAGTAGTAATTTCCTGGCCCAGTCCCCAACCACGTGTGCTGAAGATTTTTTTCCAATTTGCTTTGTATTTTTCCTGGATTTGTTCAGAGGGCACAGTACGCTGCCAGCAAATGCCAAATCGAATTTATTCTCAGTGCATACTGGTGGCTGACGGCAGTAGTGTTCTAGCTATGACACTGATCACTTACATGTATATAGTGCGAATGAAAATCCTTAACGAGGCACCAGACTTGATATTGTGCTACTGTCTTTGCTTTTGGCATACGGCTAATTCATATACTAGCATGTGGATGCCATATTTTGTTAGAAAACACCTCATTTTGGTATATATAAAGCTAGCACGCATGCCTATTTTTATACCTGAAATTGCACTTCTTGAATACTTTATTTGGTGGCATATGTTTTGTACACCAGTTATACTAATCACATTAAAAATGCTTCCTCCCATTAATAGTATGTGTCTGTATCCTAATTGGATATTCTTTGTAGCATTGTAATTTTTTCGGCTTCCTTTATACTGGCCATTGTTAATTGTTGATGTTGTTAGCTGTTACTTATAAAGAAAGTCACACAACACACTCTTCCCGTTATGTATAATGTAAAGATTGATGTCGCATTTCTGTTGTCTTTCAGTTACAAGCTAACAAGAAGCTGCTGGGTGGATTAAAATTACGTCGCATTACACTGTCAAGGGAACAAGGTCACCCTGTGTGTAGTTTGCTCATACTAGAATTTAAAATCATGTTGGATGAAACCCAAATTCTTAATATGTTCCCTGTAAGAAAATTAAGACGCCATTAAACTCATCGAGAAACAGGGACATCCATGCTTATAAAGTTGTGTATATTTTATATTGCTGATTTATCATATAGTTGCTTCCCGTGTGCTTCTTTTACTTAATGACTTAATACATATAGTTGAAGTCGTCAACTCAGTTTCAGACTCATCTGCGTTTGTAAATGCAGCAGAAATTTCATTTTTTCTAAACTATAGGCTACTCGACTCTTCCTTTAATTTATTTCATTACATCAAAGCTGACATCAAACTTGGACCCAACAAGGAATTTGTTTATCTTGCCTTCCTAAGTATTTTGTCTTGTGGTTCTAACATTACAAACTTGAGGGCATTGATATCATCCTGCCCTCGCTGAATGGTTGCTGAAAGACCTGAGTAGTTTAAAATATTGCATTGCATCCTGGGTAGTCACAAGCTTTACTTGGCCATTTTCCGGTTGAACAAGCTGCATCACCTTTTCAAAAGTTACATTTGGAGATTCATGCACATAGTTTTTTGGAAACCCACGGTACCTATTCATTCGCCCAGTCCTTCATTTGTCTCTGATTTGAATGTCCCCAATCGTTTCAGGATTGCCTTGTTCTTCATCCATGTATTGCATGCCTTTCTCATACATCGCATAAGTTTCTTGGTTTCTCATACAAACTGTGTAAGCATGTTAGATATAATTACTAAAAAATTGGAGTTTCGGATTACCTAGAACTAATGCAATTGCTTCACTAGCAGTTCATGTTCAGTGCATATTTTTCGTGTTACTTTTGCCAAGTTGGATACCTGGGACACGGCAACTAGTTTTCATGTTACTGTGCACTTTCCTTCCATCCCCATGTATGATTAATGACTCTTACCTTTTGGTGTTGCATTTTCTTTGTCAGTCCTTGTTGAACTGTGAAGAGCATCTTCCAGTGAAGGTGTACTATAGTTCCACAGCTGGCATGTAGCTGCTTAAGCATCTGAATGATGTTGATCCTAAATAAAGTAAGCTGGTTAGTACTTGTAGTATTGTGCAACTGTAGTTTTTTATTATTTCACGTAGTACATCCATTATGTTTGTTTGCCACTTACCTCTCTTCAGATTCTTTGGAGGTATCACCATAGCTTAAAAGCTCACCCAACCTAATCTTCCATGATTTGAAGGAAACCAGGCATTTACCTAATTCCTTTGAGAAGTTTGGGCCCATGAAAACCTGCTATTTTTGTATGGCTTTGGTTCTTGTGTCTCTAAGAGTACTTTTTCATGTTTCTTGTCATACTGTAATAGAATTAGCACTCCAAATGAGAATATGAGTTCTACAACATGCTATTTGTTTTGCATCCCATGGCCAGTCATTGCTTTGATGAAGGATTTCACTACCAGTATAACATCAGGTTGTTCTAAAGATTGGGTTACACCAAAAGGTAGTGATTCAACAGCAGGATTACATGCTTCATGCCCGTTATTACCCCTTCTCCTTTTGTTGTCAACCCTTTTTTAGATGATCTGTAGAGTATTTTCTACCGTTTTCAGGTATCAAAGCAAATTACTTACCATCGAGAGGAGAAATGCGTAGCCTGTTCTACACTATGCCTGACAACTATTTACGTTGGCAATTATGACATTTGGAAGAAACCAGGATGTCTTCTCTACTCTTATCACGCATGACGCACGAACCAACTTTTTGCTTTTTTACATAATATTGTACACAACATTGCAGAAACTGTATGAACTTCCGGCAGTTCACATCTCAGTGTATATGTGGAATGTTGTAAATCTGATTGCAGATGTCCGTACTTTTGTAACTTTGTATATTCTTATGGGAGTGTTGGACCAGGACCAGGAACCCTGCCTGTAATTCGTACCTTATGATAAAAGGTCTATGTTTAATGTTCTTACGGTACATTATTGAAGATGTCACTGTACATTGATGATTTTACACAACAAGTTTTGCCGGCAGTTCTTGTGTTGTTGCATCAGTTGATGCGAATAGTTTTTATATGGACATAAAACAATTTTTTGTAACCAAACAGTTCAGCGTGGCTTGCTGTAATCGTATACATAGATTTATACTTTTACATTGCCAAAAGGTAATTCAATTTCAGTTGGTGAACTATTGGTCGACAATTGAGTCAACTTGGATTTTTACGTTGCACTAGTTTTATGAAGTTGGCCATAAGAAAATTCAAAAGTATGATTTTACTAATTTCTGTTCTTAATTGGAATATTACGTTGCCAGTTCTGAGTTTTCTTACATCACCATACGTATCATCAGATGTTTCTTATGCTGTGGGCTTTAAACTGACGCACGCCTGTTAAGAAAAAAAAAACGACTCACATGGGCTGGATGGATCGTGGGTGGTGGGTGCCGTGGTAGTTTGCTGGCGTCGTAATTTTCCAACCGTTTTACGTCGCATGCATCGTATGTGCGGGTGCGCGGGCTCAGCCTAACAAGGATCTTACGAGGCGTGCCACGCTATTTTTACGTCGCACGTTCGAGCGGGCCGGTGGACGCGCGGAACGGAAAGAGCGACTGGTGCGCAGATCGGGCGGGGTGCAGAATAATATTCTGCACCTGAGTGTCAAATAGCGCATCCCTATATATATACATTATTTCCGTCCACTCACTTTTCACATAGCTTATTCTCTCATATAATGGACATACTATTTTAATTTTTATTACTTATTAAACTTCTTTATTACTATATTTCTTTTCAAAATTAACTGTCGCACCATCATATTTGTCTGCCTATTTTTGTTGATAATCCAAACTATTGCTTGTAGCTACCACGATCCTTGTGTGTTTTAGATATATTTATCTTTTTGCCCAGTCGTCTTAGTGTAATCACGTTGACCATTCCGGTTTACACTCACACTCAGCCTAGGCATATTTTGTTTCCCACCACGGTCCTTATAATCATGGATTATTGGTACATATGAGTTGTGTTTTGCACAGCTCGGTCTTCACTACTACTCATTGAAGACGATGTTGATATTTTCTTTTTAAAAAATAGGTATAAAATCCAGCTGTTTGTAACTTTCACGTATATTTTATTCCAAAGTACTTTATTGCTCCATATAGATTTCACACTGACATCAAATTGCTATTCTATTTCATGAAAAGTTTTTTTGGAACTATAAAAGACAATGATTCAGACATGTTTCATCATTTTAGCGTTGCTTGTGATGCAAAAAAAAAAAAAAAACTCCAGGTGAACTGAACGCCAGTTTACCACCAGGTCACCCAACCTGAAAGTTGGTAAATTCATAGTTGGGGTGAAATATTGAACTGAAGCCCTAGAAATCCCGCTTAAAATTACGTCGGTATATGTCTGTATATACAAACAAAGTTTTAGTTAAAAGTCTTGCAATTTGCCAAGCTAGATCAGTCGAGGATGCATGTATATACTTAGATAAAATTGAATTTCCATGCGTAGCGTGGAGCAAAGAAGCAACAAACTGATAATTTACGCTAATTCTTACGTTCAAGCTAGGATCATGCATGCACCAAGGATGTGTTCGGTTTGAGAATTAGGAGGAACGGAACGGGTCGGTTTCATCCCTAGGACCCGTTCCTCTGTTCGGTTGGAGCCTCGGAACGGAACGTAGTAGTTCCCCGGGATGGAATATTCGCCCGAGATGCGGGACGCACTCATCCGCCCGAATCGGTCGGACGGCGCGGAATCGATGCTAACGAGCACCGCACGCACACACTTCTCACCCCCAACCCTATCCTCTCCCTCTCCTCCCCATCGCGCGCAGCGCTCCCTCCATCGCTGGCGGCGCGGCTTCCCTTCTCCATCGCCGGCGGCGCGGCTTCCCCTCCCCCCGGTGGCGCGGCTCCCCCTCTCCCTCTCCTTCGCCGGTGGCTCCCCCTCTCCCTCTCCCTCCCCCCGTCGGCTCGGGTCCTCCTCTCCCGCTCCGCGGCGGCGCTGGTTGCTGGGCCGGCAAGGGCAGGCGAGGGCGGGTCAAGGGCAGGCGAGGCGAGGCGGCAAGGTCAGGCGAGGCGGCAAGGGCGGGGCGGGCAAGGGCGGGTCAAGGGCGAGGCGGCAAGGTCAGGGGCGGGCAGGCCAGGTCAGGGGCGCACCACGTTTTCCTTCCATCTCAAGCGCGTTCGGCGGCAGTGAGGTACAAATCCGACTCAAATACCCTTCTTTGTGCAGATTGGATTCAAAAATTTGCTATGTGTAGTGCTGTGATATCTTGTGAAATTTGCTATGTGTAGTGCTGTCCTATTTTGCAGAAATTTACTATGTCTTGTGATATCTTGTTCATAAGCCATGCAATTGTTAATTTAGAAAAAATGAATGCATTTGTAGATGGGCAAGATGATGGATAAAAGGAAAAAGATGATTAGAGGAGCTGCTGTTTTTGTATTTTTTGCTGCAATTGTTGTAGCTATTCGGGCTATAAAAAAGAAGAGGAGACCACGCATTAGTTATGGGCCAATGCATGAAAGGGATCGGCAGCGAATTGAATATTTCAATAGTAAAATTTGGGCAAGTGATGTCAAATGTAGAAACATGTTAAGATTCGATAGGGCTCCTTTCTTCAAACTTTGTAACATATTGAGGGATCGCGAGTTGCTAGAAGATAGTGTTCATTTAAATGTGGAGCAACAAGTGGCGATGTTTTTGCACACCCTTGGACATGATGTTCGCAATAGGGTTGTCGCAACCAATTTTGGTAGATCATACTCCACAGTCAGCGTTTACTTCAAGCTTGTCCTCAAAGCCATCGGTCAGCTACGCAATGAATATATCACGCCACCATCATTGGAGACCCCAGAAAAAATAGCAGGAAACCCTCGGTTCGACCCATATTTTAAGGTGAGCTACGTAATGAATATATTTGCTGAAACTATTTCTTAGCCATATAGGATACACTTCATATCAATTAATTTTTACCACTATATAGGATTGTATTGGAGCTATTGATGGCACACATGTGAGAGCATCCGTCCCAAAAGATTTGGAAGATGCCTTCCGTGGTAGGAAAACATATGCAACTCAAAATGTTATGGCAGCAGTAGATTTTGACCTTCGCTTCACATAGGTATACTTCGTAGGTATACTTCTCATGCTCCTACGCATCGTCCTCGCCGTTCATGACCTCCCTGGCTGTCCAGTGCATACGTCCGCGCACGGCACGGCGTACGTCATGATTGCCTACTTTGATGGCTTCCTCCGCACAGATACTCCAACTGTAAAATAGTCAACTTTTCTTAGTTATTCAAGAAAGGTTACAACAAAAGCAAATAGATAATAGATGACCAAGTGAAAAATAAGGGAGCACACTTAACCTTAACATCGATGTTGTGTGGTTGCTACACATAATCCCAATCGAGAGGCCACTTTCTTTACCTCTTGAAAAATAATACATATATGGGATCCGTACATATATCACTCCAACTCTGCAAACTATCAAGAGTCTAGCCACCAGACCGGAACATAATTTATTTTTCCCTAGATAGGGAATACACATATCTTATTCTTGGATGACAGAAATTTTTATGCACATTTTAAATACCACTGTGAATGTCAGAGCACATACCTCAACATTTGTGAGCACAGATCATGATTTTGGCTTGCCTGATGAGTGGACACAAACGACATCGCGGCACTTGCGGTATTGCTTCCTCAAGCCTTAAACTTTTTATTGTAGCGGCCAGCCGCCGGCCGCACTAAGATTGCTAATTGGTACGTATTGACTGCTTGGCGCGTTCATGTGAGTTTGGCGGCTGTATCGTCGACGGTGCTTCAGTTCCGAGTGAGGTTCAGCTTGAAGCTTTTCTTACAACGGCGTCCGACGGGATTTCATACTAACCTACGGTGACGGCGCTGAAAGGTGGGTATGTTGGAGATCTAAGAACAACAGTGGCCATCCAACAATGTTTCTTCTTGTGCTCTTTGGCCCTAGAACACGATCGGAATACATGAAGACATGAAGTATAAGATGCTTTTAATCGAACATACCTGTTGCAGCTATGAACGGCACTGTCGTAATCGTACGACATGGCGCCGTCGTGCGTCATCTTCTCCTACTTTTGCCATCCAAATCTAACACCACGTCCTTCACTTGTTCCCAATCGTCAAAATCCCCTAAAAAAGATGCAGGGGCAAGTCCAGTTTACAGAATCACAGAGGCATCAACGTCGTCACGGCGGCTGCTGCCGGACAACATGCGTGGCGGCGATGCATGGTGTGGCGAGTGCCCAGAATTGTATTGATTGCTTCATGCGCGAATCTGAAAAACCAACGCCCAACGGCCGGCCGGCCGGCCGGAGAAAATCGCCCCGGCGTGTGCTTAATTATCTGTCCGATCGATTTTGCCGATGCTTGCGTCGTGTGCTTTAAGCGAGAATCTGGAAAATCAACGCCGGCCGGCCGGAGAAAATCACCCCGCGAGTCTCCGTGTCTTTCCAATCGATATTGACGACGCTTGTCTCGTGTGCGTATCTATCTCTTGGTATGAGATATGGTCCGGTACAATCTCTTTTTCCCTTTCGCGCAAAAAACAAATATCTTTTTCCTTCTCGTAATCGATCTGGCTTCTTGCGCACGTTGCCGGATAAAACTTTTTAATCTGTACCGTTAACTTTTAGTTGGTTAATCTGAGCCGTTATTTGTCTTGTGTTTTAATTATATAATAGATTAGGACCCATAGGTAATTTACTAGTTCTCAAAGTTTTAATATCTTCATTAGTGAAAATAGTGCAAACACTAGCAATCCTACACCTTTCAGCAGTTTCAGCCTCTTTTTCCTCTCTTTCCCATCTAGCATGCAACTCAGCTAGCATCTTAATATTATTATCAATCTTAACTTGTATAGCATTCAGAGACTTACTTTCTTTAACATCATGAGGCATAACCTTTATTTTCAAAAATTCAACATCAAGAGCAAGGTTATCAACTTTAGAGACAAGATTATCTATTTTTTCAAATTTTTGCTCAACAGTTTTATTGAAAGCTTTTTGTGAACCAATGAAGATCAGAGGGCACATTCTTATTACCATTGTAGGAATTACCATAAGAATTACCATAAGCATTGCCACTATTGGAAGGATAGGGCTTATAATTGTTATTACCAAAATTATTCCTATAAGCATTGTTGTTGAAATTGTTATTTTTAATGAAGTTCACATCAACATGCTCTTCTTGAGCAACCAATGAAGCTAAAGGAACATTATTTGGATCAACAGGCACTTGATTACCATAAAACATAGATATAATAGCATCAACCTTATCATTCAATGAAGAAATCTCCCCAACAGAATTTATCTTTTTACCTGTTGGTGCCCTTTCAGTATGCCATTGGAAATAATTTACCATCATATCATCTAAGAGCTTTGTTGCTGAACCCAAAGTTATGGACATGAAGGTCCCTCCAGAAGCCGAATCCAACAAATTCCTTGAAGAAAAGTTTAATCTTTTATAAAAGATTTGAATAATCATCCAAGAAGTCAATCCATGTGTGGGACAATTTGTAACCAAGCTTTTCATCCTTTCCCAAGCTTGGGCAGCATGCTCATTATCATATTGCTTAAAATTCATAATGACACTTCTCAATGATATAATTTTAGCAGGAGGCTAGTATTTTCTTATGAAAGCATATTTACATTTAGTCCATGAATCAATGCTATTCCTAGGCAAGGATAATAATCATTCTTTAGCTTTTCCTCTTAAAGAGAACGGGAATAGTTCCAGTTTAATAATATCACCCTCTACCTCTTTGTACTTCTGCATATCACATAAATCGACAAAATTATTAAGGTGAGAGGCAGCATCATCCGTACTCACACCAGAAAATTGCTCCCTCATAACAAGGTTTAGTAAAAATGTTTAATTCATAGGACTCTGCTTTGGAAGCAGGTGGAGCAATAGGTGTGCAAATAAAATTATTATTGTTTGTGCTAGTGAAGTCACACAAATTGGTGTTTTCAAGAGAACTCATTTTGACCAAAGTAAAAACAGGAAATAAAACTAAGACTAATTTTTTTGTGTTTTTTGAATTTAAAAGCAAACAAGATTAAAAAAACTAAGCAAGACAAAAACAAAGTAAAGAGAATGGTGATGTGAAACTCCCCTTGCTGTAGCTTCCAATTTCCCGGCAACGGCGCCAGAAAAGTATGCTTGATGACGTGGAAAAGCACGTTCGTTGGTAGACCCCATGAGGAATGTATGATGTAGTCAGCAACAAGTTTTCCCTTGGAATTTACCAAGGTTTATTGTACCAGTAGGAATTGGGAGAGCTTCAGAAAGGTGTCAGCGGCGCCGTTTACGATTACTGACGTGGACCTACACACAACACAATCAAACTACTTTGCCCAACGAAACATGAAGGTTGTCAATCTTCCCGGCTTGCTGAATACAAAGAATTAAACGTGTGGTGTGGAATATGATGATGAACACAAAAGTAACAGCAGTAAGTAACGTAGAGCATGATGAAAACGGTGTTTGTATCAGTGTAGAATAAAAAACCGGGGTCAATAGTTCACTAGTGGTGTCTCTCCATAAGACAGATATGCATACATGTTGGGTGAACGAATTACAGCTGGGCAATTGACAAAGTGCAAACGCATGGCAATGCAATATATGACAAGAACATGTTCATTGTTAGATCTATTGGGCATTACAACAATATACATAGACCGCTTACTAGCAGCATCTATGACTCATAATTCACTCACAAGATAGTTTCCGGGTCTCCCATGAGTATTAAGTTGCAAGCAACAAATTGTAGCATTAAGCAAAGTGTGTAATGCAAACAAACGCATTAGACTTAACAGCATTACCCTTAAGCTAAGCATCGGTTATTTTATCCCTAGTAGCAACAGCACAACTACAGCCTTAGTCGTTTCTGTCAATCGAGCCCAGGCTTCTAGAGGCATGAACCCACTATCTAGCATAAATACCCTCTCTTGCAGTCATTAGCATCTACTTGGCCAAAGCATATACTAACAACGGAGAGCATGCAGGAACATAGATAAAACATGATATAGATAGATGAACAAACTTGATCATAACTTCACAATTCATCGGATCCCAGCAAACACAACATGTAGCATTACATAAAGATCATCTTGATCATATTAGGCAGCTCACAAGATCTAAACATGATAGCACAAGGTGGAGAGACTACCAACTAGCTGCTGCTATGGACCCGTAATCCCGTGAAGAACTACTCACGCATCACTCCGGAGGCAGGCATGTCTGAAAGGATCGAGTAGGTTGACTAGAGGGTGGGTGAATAGGCAACTACAAATTTTCTTTTTCTTTTAATCAAATTGAGGAATTTCTCAAATATAAGTTCTCTAGATATGCAACTAGGTGAACAATGCTATATGATGAGGGGACAACCGGCTTCCCTACGACTCAATAAATTAAATCTTCGGGACACCGGCTTCAACCTTTTTCACCTATTTGAGGTGACAACCACTGCCATGTGCATTTCATCAGTTGTACCTGTAGTACTTTAGCACACAGTAAGATCATCACTTATGTTGTTAACAAACACCCAAAACATAGATTAGGAGGCACATGTCCTTTCAATGTCGATGTAGAGCCCTCCGGTGATGATTTCCCCTCCGGCAAGGTGCCGGGAAGAACTGCAGAAACCCTCCCGAACTAGGGTTGAAGCTGACGGCGGCGGCGGCACTTTTCATGGAATTTCGCTCGGGTGTCTAGGGTTTCCCGAATAGATGCAATTTATAGGCGAAAGGGCGGCGTCAGAGGGCACCCAAGAAGGGGCGGCGGCCTAGGGGCACGGGCCCACCCTTGGCCGCACCGTGGGCCCGCCTACCTCCCTCGGCTAGCCCCCGGACTTCTACTTCTGGCTGCTGCTTCGTCTCGGTCCAGAAATAAATCAGTTAAATTGGCGTCCAATTCCGAGAATATTTCCAGAATAGAATTTCTGAAACAAAAAGACGGCAGAAAACAGGAACTGGCACTGTGGCATCTTGTTAATAGGTTAGTCCCAGAAAATGCATAAAAATAATATAAAGTGTAAGATAAACATGTGGTAATTGTCGGCCCAGTGAGAACCAGGGTGTGCTGGGCCTGTCCCCCACGGCCCTCGACACTCGATGGCCAATTTCCACTAAGGACCAAGCCTACGGCTTGGAGAGACTCGCGAGGCCAATCGCCTCGCGGGGGCTCTAGAGGCAGCGGAGGCCTATGGAGGCCCCATCCACTGCTGCCCCCTCTTCAAGGTGATCTCTCCTGGAGAGAGGTCAACGCCAAATCCTCCACAGGGCACCCTAGCCCTCGGGGGATTGCTTCGCTGCAAAGCAACCTCTGCAGAGCGCACATGGGCTTTGCAGCGGCCGCAGAGTGACGCGCGGTGACGACGACGCCGTAGTTGCCATTCTGGTGATTAAAGGAGTCAACAAAGCTGCGCCATCCGCACCGGACTTCAAGGATTTCCTCTTTGGTGATAAGGGGACCGGCCGGCGCTACGCTCCACGGCCAACGTCACCGTGGGCACCCCCACGTTCCTCTGCAGCCCCAGCTGGCCGTCCTGCATGGACGGTGGTTTCTCTGCCACAGGCATCAGCTTTATGCCCATGGACCGCGTCCATGGACAACTGGGCTGTGGTGCACCGTGCTCCCCCTTCTGTCGCCATGTGGTACCCGTTCCGCGGCGCAAGCGCAGGGAAGAGGCCGGGGCGCCTATAAAAGGAGGAGGTGCACCACCGTAGCAAAGGATCACATTCTCATTCTAGCCTAGCCACTTACACGCAAGGAAGAAGAACCACAGTTCCCCTCCCTTGTGCACACCACTGCCAAAAGAGAGCCCTCGGCAAGCTCATTGTACTGTAACCTCCATAAGCAGTGCAATACAGACAAGCAGGAGTAGCGGTGTTACCTCCACACGAGGGCCGTGAACCTGGGTACGGGCTGGTGTCCATCTCTGCCGTGATGTCCCTCCTCATGCCCGACGAGCACCGTCGCCGTGCAGGTTGAGGGTTGTTTGACCAACGTGTTCAGCCCCTTACACGAACTCTCTTCGTGAGCTTGACTATCCCTGTTTCGTGGGAGTCATTCTCCGACAGTAATCAATATATAACAGGCATGGAACATCAAAAATTATAGATATGTTTTGGACGTAACAGGTATCCACGACGCCCTTTAGGAAGGAAAGATGCCACCTATAGGCGGAGCCGAGTCGGTGTTGGACAAACCAATAAGGATTTCTCCTGAAAACCCTATCCACAACCTCGGGCGATCCGTAGCACAGGAGCCCCACAAGGACGAGCCTCGACACCAGCAGACCTGCCGCCTACCAACATGCGCCAAAACAGTCACGAAGCCACCATCGTCGTCGCACCGAAGCTACCGTGACGAGGTCTACGAGACAGAGATGAGGAGAAGCGTGAACCGGGGTCAGCGGAACCGCGGACACGTGGGAGGGAGCTACCTCCACCGCCGAGGATGGTAGTCGACCGGATACAGTCGTAGAGCACACCAGTACCCGTTAGGTCCGGCCAGGCCAAGCAGGACCGTAAAGCCCCCACGGGGTACACTAGTCCCAATAGTTTTAGGACAGGCCCAGAACGGGTCCGTGAAACTCGCCGCCACGCTGCAACAGGTCGGCCGTTGTCGTCGCTGCCCCCACACTCCTCATACTCTCTTCCAGCTGCAGAGTGCACAGCAGATCCGGCCGGCCCGCCTCTACCCAGATGGTGCCTGTTGCTTGGCGTGCAGTACACGTTCATTGGGATACCCCAAGAGGAAGGTATGATGCAGTTCAGCAGCAAGTTTTCCCTCAGTATGAAACCAAGGTTATCAAACCAGTAGGAGCAGTAACGTTTGTGAAGGTTGTCAACGGCGAAATATGATGCGGCGCAACACCAGGGAATCCGGCGCTGACGTGGAACCTGCACACAACACAATCAAACTACTTTGCCACAACGAAACAGTGAGGTTGTCAATCTCACCGGCTTGCTAAAAATAAAGGATTAAACGTATGGTGTGGAAAATGATGTTTAATTGCAGAAAATGAAAGAGAACAATATTTGCAGTTTGTGGTTGTTTAATCAATGTAAAAGAATGGACTGGGATCCACGGTTCACTAGAGGTGTCTCTCCATAAAAGATATCTAACATGCTGGGTGAACAAATTACAGCTGGGCAATTGACAAATATTGAGCGCATGACAATGCATATATATGACATGATGACTACTATGATATTTAACTGGGCATTACGACAAAATACATAGACCGTTATCCAACAGCATCTATGACTAATAATCCACCGCCAGGTTGTCATCCGAGTTCCCCGTTGGTATTAAGTTGCAAGCAACGGATAATTGCATTAAGTAAAGTGCATAATGTAAACAAATACATATGACCGTGGACATAGCATTGTTAGGTTTCCCCTAGTGGCAACAGCACATCCGCAATCTTAGAAGTTGCTGTCATTCTCCCAGATTACCGGAGACATGAACCCACTATCTAGCATAAATACTCTCTCTTGGAGTTACAGGCATCTACTTGGCCAAAGCATCTACTAGTAACGGAAAGCATGCAAGATCATAAATAACATATACGATAGATTGATAATCAACTTGACATAATATTCAATATTCATCGGATCCCAGCAAACACAACATGTAGCATTACAATAAGATGATCTTGATCATGTTAGGCAACTCACAAGATCTAAACATGATGGCACAAAGTGGAGACACAACCATCTAGCTACTGCTATGGACCCGTAGTCGAAGGATGAACTACTCACGCATCACTCCGGAGGCAGGCATGGTGATGTAGAGCCCCCCGGTGATGATTCCCCTCTCCGGCAGAGTGCCGGGAAGAGGTTCTGGACCCTCCCGAGCTAGGGTTGACGGCGGCGGCGTCTCTGGAACTTTTCGTGTATAATGGCTCGGGTATCTAGGGTTTTTGCATCGGGAGAATAAGTAGGCGAAAGGGCGGCGGCTGACGACCCTCGTGGGGCCCACACCACCCTAGGGCGCGCCAGGGGGTGGCCCACTCCCTGGGTGTGTGTGGGGCCCACGTGGCTCCTCTTCGTTGCTCCTTTGGACTTCCTGGTGTGTTCTGATAAAATAGTCCCTCCGTGAAGTTTCGTCCAATTCCGATAATATTTCCTGACTAGCTTTTCTG
The DNA here is from genome assembly GCA_947311845.1 of Poa pratensis. NCBI lineage: Eukaryota > Viridiplantae > Streptophyta > Magnoliopsida > Poales > Poaceae > Poa > Poa pratensis. The sequence continues at coordinate 77,198,918 of CAMZMU010000035.1, read as the reverse complement.
GAATACAAAAACAGCAGAAAACAGGAACTGGCACTTGGCATCTTGTTAATAGGTTAGTCCCGAAGAATGTATAAAAGTGACATAAAGTGGATGCAAAACATGTAACAATTGGTATAATATCAGCATGGAACATCAAAACTTATAGATACGTTTGAGACGTATCAGCATCCCCAAGCTTAGTTCCTGCTCGTCCTCGAGTAGGTAAACGATAAAAACAAAATAATTTTTGAGGTGACATGCTACCATCATAATCTTGATCAAATAATATTGTAAGGCACATGTAAATGAATGAAGTGATCCAAGTCAATGGTCTATAGTTTGCTACCAAATAGATAATGAGTAAACAATGAATCACACAAACTAAACTTTTTCATGAATAGTACTTTGGAGACAAGCATCAAAAAGTTTTGCATAAGAGTTAACTCATAAAGCAATAGATTCTAATAAAAGGCATTTAATCAACACAAAGGAAGAACTAAGTTTCAGCATTTGCTTCAACTTTCAACATGTTTATCTCATGGATATTGTCAACACAAAGTAATATAATAAGTCCAATATGTAGCATATAACAAATGTTGTAACAAAGTTGACACTAGTGTTTGCTTGTGGAAGATAGAAGGAATAGGAAAACTGACTCAACATAAAAGTAAAAGAAAGGCCCTTCGCAGAGGGAAGCAGGGATTAAATCATGTGCTAGAGCTTTTAAGTTTTTGAAATCATATAGAGATTGCATAAAAATTTTGACACTCCTCCCAACCTTTGCTAACACAAGCCATGGCTAACCGAATCCTCGGGTGCCTTCCATCAATCACATATCATGGAGGAGTGTCTAGTTTTGAGAGGTGTTTGTTAATTGTCAACGAATGGTAGCAAGGTTTTGTAAGCAAACAAGAATATCAACCCGTACACCAAGTTTTATATGACAACCATATTGCAAACATTATAAGACTTCATACCGTCTTCCTTGTTAACCAACCCGTTTTATTAGAAAATATCTAGACTTTAGAGATACCACCTATGCAAACCAAATTTCAACAAGCTTTACAGTAGTTCTTCACTAATAGGCTTAACTTACATGATGCAAAAATTTAATCATGATCTACTTGTTAACTCAAAACAATTGACAAGTATCAAATTATCCAAATTAGTGATCTACAAGAATATGCAAGTTTTTTCCATTATACCAATTACCACATGCAACATTTTTCGTTCCAACCAAACACCAATCAATTTATTAACAACTCTCCAAACAAGTATAAGTGAAGCAAGAGAGTACTTTCTTTAAAAGAAAACTAATAGCTCTGACAAGAGATACATGAAAACAAGAGCTAAAAGCTGAACAGCGCTAGATATGAATACTCAACAAATATAAGTGAAGAATAGGAGTATTCTCATGAAAAAGCGGAGCGTGTCTCTCTCCCAATCAAGAATGCTAGGGTCCAGTCAAGCTTATTGAAAATAAAGTACTGAAAATAAAAGCACACAGACGCTCCAAGAAAAGCACATATGATGTGAAAGAATTAAAATATAGTTTCACTAGAGATGACCTAATAATTTTGCCGATGAAGAAGGGGTTCCTTGGGCATCCCCAAACTTAGACGCTTGAGTCTTATTGAAATATGCTGGGGAGATCCATGGGAGCTTCCCCAAGCTTAAGTTCTTCACTCTTCTTGATCCTATTATATCATCCTTCTCTCTTGACCCTTGAAAACTTCCGTCACACCAAAGTCAAAGTAAATCTCATTAGAGGGTTAGTTCACAATCAAAAACTCACATGTTCTATAAAGACGCAATATGACTTGTTACTTTAAACATTAGCTACTGCCACTGATGTTATGTGAAGCTATTCCACCCAAAAAAAAATTCCACTCAACACTAGTAAAAGAGAGAATGCAAAATAAAAAGGCATAATCTGTCTAAAACAGAACAGTCCGCAAAGACGATTTTTTCTAGGCACTTAAGACGCTCAGATCGAAAAACTTGAACTAATGAAAGATTCAGACATTCATAAACATTACGCACAAAAAATTTCAGATTTAATTAACAATCTGGTGATTTTAGGAATTTCGTACAGTGAATAGCAAAAATCTGTTTCTACGCAGCAATCAAAATTTAGCATCATCTTAACATTAGAGGCTACTCTTGGCACAACAATGCGAGAAAATAAAGATACAAAGGAGTTGCTACAGAGGTAAACAACACCTTGACTCAAATAAAGAAAAATTGCAGAAATAAAAATAATGGGTTGCCTCCCATAAGCGTTTTTCTTTAACGTCTTTTAGCTAGGCACAAAGCATGCATCAAGTATTACCAAATGAAGAAGCATCAACATTGTAATTTGTTCGAACAATAGAATCATAAGGTGGCTTAATCTTCTTCCTAGGAAAGTGTTCCATACCTTTCTTGAGAGGAAATTGATATTTAATATTCCCTTCTTTCATATCAATAATAGCACCTACAGTTCTAAGAAAAGGTCTTCCAAGCACAATAGGGCAAGATGGATTGCATTCAATATCCAAGACAATAAAATCAACGGGGACATAATTGTTGTTAACCATGATAAGAACGTCATTAATTCTACCCAAAGGTTTCTTAATAGTAGAATCAGCAAGGTGAACATCCAAATAACATTTTTCCAAAGGTGCTAAATCAAGCATATCATAAAGTCTTTTAGGCATAACAGAAATACTAGCACCAAGGTCACACAAAGCATTGCAATCAAAATCATTCACTTTCATTTTAATGATAGGCTCCCAACCATCTTCTAACTTCCTAGGAATGGATACTTCACGTTTTAATTTTTCTTCTCTCACTTGTATGAGAGCATTAGTAATATGTTTAGTAAAAGCCATGTTTATTTCACTCGCTTTAGGGCTTCTAGATAGCTTTTGCAAGAACGTAATTATTTCAGAAAGATTACAGCCATCAAAATCAAAATCATTATCATCAAAGGTGATGGAGCTATTGTCTTCCTTATTACTAGAAATTTCAGCATCTTTATCAAGAACAGTTTCAGAGTTATCAGGCAATTTAGGACATTTTGCAATAGAAGTGGAAACATTACCAACACCAATTATCTTGCCATTAATAGTAGGAGGTTTGCTAGCACTTGAGTTTGAAGCACTTTCAGTAGTAGTAATAGTATAAACTCTAACAATATTATTCTTTCTAACAATTTCATCCTCTCTTTCCCATCTAGCATGCAATTCGGCTAACATCCTCACATTGTTATCAATTTTAACTTGTATAGCAAGACTATCAACCTTAGAGGCAAGAACATCAATTTTCCCAAGTTTTTCCTCAACAGTTTTATTGAAAGCAGTTTGTGTACTAATAAAATCCTTAAGCATGATTTCAAAATTAGAGGGTACACTTTTATTATTGTTGTAGGAACTACCATAGGAATTACCATAACCATTGGCATTATTAGAAGGATAAGGCCTATAATTGCTATTACCATAATTATTCATATAAGCATTGTTGTTGAAGTTATTATTTTTAATGAAGTTCACATCAACATGCTCTTCTTGAGCAACCAATGAAGCTAAAGGAACATTATTTGGATCAACATGCGTTTGACCATTTGCAAGCATAGACATAATAGTATCAATTTTAGCACTCAAGGAAGAGGTTTCTTCAACAGAATTTACCTTCTTACCTGTTGGAGCTCTCTCGGTGTGCCACTCAGAATAATTTATCATCATATCATCTAGAAGCTTTGTTGCAGCACCCAAAGTGATGGACATAAAGGTACCTCCAGCGGCCGAATCCAATAAATTCCTTGAAGAAAAATTTAATCTTGCATAGAAGGTTTGGATGATCATCCAAGTAGTCAGTCCGTGAGTTGGGCAATTTTTAACCGATGATTTCATTCTCTCCCATGCTTGAGCAACATGTTCATTATCAAATTGCTTAAAATTCATTATGCTACTTCTCAAAGAAATAATCTTAGCAGGAGGATAATGTTTTCCAATGAAAGCGTCTTTGCATTTAGACCATGAGTCAATACTATTTCTAGGCAAAGATAGCAACCATTCTTTAGCACGTCCTCTCAAGGAGAAAGGAAAAAGTTTCAGTTTAATAATATCACCATCTACTTCCTTGAGCTTTTGCATTTCACAAAGTTCAACAAAATTGTTAAGGTGAACAGCAGCATCATCAGTACTAACACCAGAAAATTGCTCTTTCATAACAAGGTTTAAAAGTGCAGGTTTAATTTCATAAAACTCTGCTGAAGCAGCAGGTGGAGCAATAGGTGTGCATATAAAATCATTGTTGTTCGTGCTAGTGAAATCACACAACTTAGTGTTCTCAGGAGTACTCATTTTAGCAAAATTAAAATAACTTGAAAATAAACTAGAAGCAAGTAACTAATTTTTTTATGTTTTTGATAATTAAGAGCAAACAAGATAAAATAAAATAAACTAAGCAAGACAAAAACAAAGTAAAGAGATTGGAAGCGTGAAACTCCCCTTGCAGAAATACTCTTGCTCCCCGGCAACGGCGCCAGAAAGTTTGTTGCTTGGCGTGCAGTACACGTTCGTTGGGATACCCCAAGAGGAAGGTATGATGCAGTTCAGCAGCAAGTTTTCTCTCAGTATGAAACCAAGGTTATCGAACCAGTAGGAGCAGTAGCGTTTCTGAAGGTTGTCAACGGCGAAATATGATGCGGCGCAACACCAGGGAATCCGGCGCTGACGTGGAACCTACACACAACACAATCAAACTACTTTACCCCAACGAAACAGTGAGGTTGTCAATCTCACCGGCTTGCTAAAAATAAAGGATTAAACGTATGGTGTGGAAAATGATGTTTAATTGCAGAAAATGAAAGAGAACAATATTTGCAGTTTGTGGTTGTTTAATCAATGTAAAAGAATGGACTGGGGTCCACAGTTCACTAGAGGTGTCTCTCCATAAAAGATATCTAACATGCTGGGTGAACAAATTACAGCTAGCCAATTGACAAATATTGAGCGCATGACAATGCATATATATGACATGATGACTACTATGATATTTAATTGGGCATTACGACAAAATACATAGACCATTATCCAACAGCATTTATGACTAATAATCCACTGCCGGGTTGTCATCCGAGTTCCCCGTTGGTATTAAGTTGCAAGCAACGGATAATTGCATTAAGTAAAGTGTGTAATGTAAACAAATACATATGACCGTGGACATAGCATTATTAGGTTCCCCCTAGTGGCAACAGCACATCCACAATCTTAGAAGTTGCTGTCACTCTCCCAGATTACCGGAGACATGAACCCACTATCTAGCATAAATACTCTCTCTTGGAGTTACAGGCATCTACTTGGCCAAAGCATCTACTAGTAACGGAAAGCATGCAAGATCATAAATAACATATACGATAGATTGATAATCAACTTGACATAATATTCAATATTCATCGGATCCCAGCAAACACAACATGTAGCATTACAAGAAGATGATCTTGATCATGTTAGGCAGCTTACAAGATCTAAATATGATGGCACAAAGTGGAGAGACAACCTGTAACAGCCCAAAGTTCGAGCACCTAAAAACCAGAGTAAAATTTTCACTTTTGTGTTGCATTGCATCATGGCATCCATATTAAGTTGTTAAACAACACACAACATTGGTTTGGCAACCTTGGAAAACAAAATGCTAAACTTGTTTAAACAAAATCTCAAAACAAGGAAGGCACTCAACTTGTAAAACAAAATTACTTTGACATTTTATATTTGTCAAGGAAGTTCCAAGAGTTCAAAATAAATATTTGCACTTGCTTTAAAATTATAAAGTAATGCCTAATTGCAATTAACCCAAAAATGCCTTAAACAAACCTTATGAACAAAAGTTATGCAAAAACAATTATTTGGCAACCCTAATTTTTGTGGTGCTTCTACATATTATTGGGAGGCTACATGAATTTTCTCAGATTTTTCTAAAATGTTTAAGTGCCTCAATTAATTCAAATACAGTACTGTTTATTTTAAAACAGAGCTGAAAAGGACCTTTTGGTAAATGAGAAAATAAGCCTAGGGGGTTTTCTGGAAAACTGTCTTCGTCTTCTTCTGTGGTGACCGACGGCGAGCTGCTTGCGCCGCATCCGCTCGCCGCCGTGCCCTCCACTGCGCCCCGCCTCGCTGTCGAGTATCCATGCACCCTGGACATGGATAAGAAGAGCACCCGAAAACCCTAACCCTAGCCCATGTCCACTTCCCCCTCCGCGTTTCTTTTCCCTCCATGGCCGAGCCATAGCCGAAGCGCCGCCGCACATCGCCGCCGTTCCAAGCCGCCCCGAGCAGATCGAAGACTACCATCAGCTTCGCCTCGTCTTCCTCTCCTTCCCTGCACCAGTAATCGAAGAGGGAAGCACGGGATCGCCGCCGCCTTGCTCATCTTCTTCCTCTCCAGCCGCCGCTTGTCGAGGAAGCTCCCCATCGCCACCGCCCACCTCCGTCCAATCCATGCCTACCCACGCTTCGAGGGTGAGCTTGCGCTTCTCCTGGACATCTCCATTCATCCCCATTCTTCGTAGATCATCGTAGTTGTCGTAGGCCGTAGCTTGCCGCCACCGTAGCTCGTCGCCGGAGCATCTCCCGGCGACCTCTTGGTCCGTGGCGCCGCCAGGAAGTAGCCCGTAGCCGTGCGAGTCGAATGCTCCTATTAATCTATCCTTGCGCGTGCTCAGTCGCCGGAGCTAAGCGTGCCGTCGCCGTTGATCACCGCCGTCGCGCGCCACGGTCCTGGCAACGCCGTGGTCAAACCCCGCCGTGGGCCGCGCTTGCTCGCGTGGACGCCACCGTGGCGTTGGGCCCCACAAGTCAGTGGCACGGGCTAGCCCAGCCCGTGTGTAAAACTTTCTGTGCGGTTTTTCCTGGGAATTAAAATAAAAGTCAGATTCAAATAGAAACTTGTAAATTCAATAACTTTTGGAATACTTGCCCAAAAACTGCAAATAAGATATCAAAATGTTCAGAAAAATAAATGGAGTCTATTGATATAACTCACACATCCCACCAAATTAGTTTAATTGATGTTTTATTAAATTGAAGAAAAGGGCAGAAAAGAAATACATCTTGGAAAATCCATATCTTTTTATTGATAGATCAGAAAAATGCAAACTTGGTCTCTAAATGACCAGGGGAAGAAACTTTACATTTTTCATGTCAATTGCAAGTTGAAATGGTTACTGGAAATAATTGTTTCTTGCCTTTTTGGTAAAATGGCAGAAATGAAAATGGTGTTATAAAATTCATAACCTTATAAAAATTGATCCAAAAGTTAAGTGTGATATACCAAAATGTGCAGCAACAAAAGTACTTCAAGTTCCACTTCATTTTCAAGCATGGATAATTAGTTTTAGTGTTGTTTAAAATGAATTGCTAAAATGGCAGATTTAATTGGAATATTAAGAATGCAATAACTTTTTATTGGTTAATCAGAAAAATGTGGTCTTTATATCAAAATGCTCATAATGAAAATGCTTGTACTTTAGCATCATCCCCATGCATGGTTGAGCAATATTTCAGTACTGCATATTTTCGAAATTGGCTAATTCCATTAAGTTTAAATATGGGGATTAATCCAATTAATGCAATAAATATATTGGGACCCCATTCAACTTGTTGGTCATGTTTAATACTTCTTTGGTGCATTTAAAATGTCATACCATCATGTGCTTGTGCATTGCACTTGTTTTATATGGTGTGGTATTTGATTGTGTTCTTTCCGGTGTCTTTATGCATCGATAAATCAAGCAGTCGGGGTTCCACCGCAATACCCTGACGACCTGTATTACCAGCCTGCTGAGCAAGGCAAGCGTAATCCCCCCTCTGAGCATGTCTCCTCCTATGTTTTCCGCAAATATTTTCTCCACTATATTATTGCATGCGGTTCCAAATGTCAATTTGGTTGGATTAGAGTATCCTATAGTTGCATTATGTTTCTGATGCCATTACCTATTCCCTCCTAATATCCATAGGATTGCTTTGTTGGCCTGAGTTAATTAACTATGTACTGTATACGCTTAGCCATGCTTAGTTAAATGCTTAGTTGTCCGGTGGATATTTCGTTGTTGGAATTGTTGACGGAATGTCCGGATGATGGTGGAGAAATGTGGATACTGATAGTAAACATGCTTAAAGGCGGGGATGAGAGGCCACATGGATATGGTGGGTTGTCTCGTTCTCGCCGCCTAATTGCGAGTTCTCCCATTCGAAGCCAAGACCGAGCGTGCAACCATGCGTGAGGTATATGGAGCCCTCGTCGACCGACTAACTTGTGCCAGACTAGCCGAGGGTCCTCTAGTTTGGCTTTCCATTTACGCGTGCGTTGAAGATGGTGGCCAAGACTGAGATGAGGATGGTGGTATCAGGAAAATAAGTGGCCACGGGACAGGGTGTTGGAGGCACCTCTTGTCCTACCGCCACTGATGATCCTGGGTTAGTCTTAAGCGAGGTAAAGGTTGTAGCCGCGCCCACTCAGCCGGCGCTCCCTGGAAGAGAGCAAATGTACAGGCATGTACGGGCAATGAGCCGGACGGTACGCGTGGATAAGAAGCTAGAGCCCCTTCGGGACTCCGGCGACTTTCCCTTTGTACACCCCTACAGGGTAAATCTTTTCGAAAAGTCGTGTCCACGGTTAAGGACGACTTGGTGCCGGATTCAGAGATCATAGAAAAACTTGAACGGAATGATTAAAACCTGAGTACTAAAGGTACATCCAAGAATGCAAGGTTGGCTTCCTCGAGGGTGATTCGGGGAGGTGCCTTAGTAGATAGGTGTAGTGTCTGATGGTGGTGGTTGTGAAGATGATCAGAAGAAAAGAGTTTACTTCTTACCCCTTTGAAAATATTTTGATTAGTCGATGCCATGGAGTTATGCCTTTTCTAAAGAAAACTAGCTTTATGCAAAACAGCCATAAAACCTTTGTAAGCCAATCATCGAGCTAGTAGCTCTAGTAATCTTGCAGAGTTCGTCGAACTCAACGTTGCTTTGTTGATTCTTTCAGAGGAGGACTTCATCGACCTTGAAGGTGGGTTCTTTGTGGACGTCGACGAGTAGTCCGGGGTTCCCAGGTGGCAGCTTGGGACATCTCCGGGACAGCTGGTGCTGGGAATGTTTATCTGTAGGCCTCTTAGGGCATAATTTGGATCTTGTTGTTAGCACAACTTAATTTCGCTTCCGCTTGACGTACTGTTGGGTCTGTGACCTCTGGTTTTAATATTTGCTATCTTTCTCTATTATAAGAGTTGAACTATAATGCTTTGAGTCGTAGAGTCTGTGATGTGCCAGTTGTTCCACAAGTCTTGATCTCTCTATTATGCATTGATAGTTGTGTCTGTGTTAGGGCATCAATCGGGGTGTTGCGTTGCCGATGATCAATTCCGAGCAACGCCTGCCAAAGGTTTTGGCCCGGGAGTGGTAAACCCGTAACCTCCGTTTGCATCGCCTAACCGGTGACACACAGCATCACTGCATAGCAGTCGGGTCGGGACGCCACAAGTTGGTATCAGAGCAGTACTGCCTGTAGGAAACCCTTCTACTGGTCCACGTTGAGTCTAGTGTTTGTGAAAATATTTGTAACCTAAAAATGAGTTGTGAAAACCATCTTAGGATTATTTTTACTCCTCATCTGGTTACATTCTAATCTCGGAGCAATCTTACCTCGATTTGAGTTAAAAGTTTTACTTCTCATCTGTTACCTCAAAATTATTAGTATCACGTAGGTGGGGTTCTACCTTTAGTGTTATGTGTCTGGTTGCTCCCTCTGCATTACAATCCGTTATCAACTCAGCTGCGCTACAATCCAAATCAACTCAGATGTTTGAACCCTGTTACCCAACTAAGGAATAAGTGATCATCCTCAGTATTGTTGGGTTTTAACCCAAGGACTTGAACAGAAGGTCCCGGATTGTGCCGGATAGTGTGGGCTGAATCACATGGTTTCTTAGCCATTTGAATCTCACGCTACAGGTACATGATGCTGATCTTTGACCCAAGTCCCATCTTGTTGGTTCCTTGTTCGTTGTTGCCCAAGGTATTATCGTCCCTAGTCTGTGTACTTGAGTACGCTAATACTAATGTCTCAACCATACCGAGGTGGATACTAACTGCGTCCTTGTCAAATCTACAGAATGGCACAAAGTCCTCCGATCCATCAAAACGAAGCCACCCCAGGAACCCACTCGACACCCTTTGATCGGGAGGATCTGTCCAAGAAAATTAGTGAGGACCTCATCGAAGTCAGAGGACCGGACGCCAAGGCTATAGACAAACGCAGGTGTTACACTTGTAGGGAACGCGGACATTAGAGCCGGAAGTGCCCCCTTAAGTACACCGGAAAGAGAGGACCACCACAAGGAAAGGCGTGTAGTCAGTGCGGAAGGGGTGGACATCAGGCGAGTCAATGCCCCGGTAGTTGCCCGCACTGTTTCAACGCGCATCCACTTGGCAAGTGCCCAACTGCTAGCGCCACTTGCTACCTATGCGAAGGGAATGATCACGTTCCGGCTAAGTGTTATATGGAGTTCATAGTAGAAGCAGTGAAGGATGCCCATGGGAAGATTGCTCAGGACGCCAGCCCACGCCTTGTTTTTGGTAATGTTCAACCATTTACCACACCTCGGATGACTATATAACTTTAACTCTGCCATAGCTGGAGATTCTGTCTTGGAACCATCGGGGTTACGACCATAATTCTCTTAGCGAATCCCCCATCTATGTTCATGACTCTGCTGCATCTCTCCTTCTTGGGCATGGTTATCACAATTGAGTAATAACCGGTGCATCTTCAACATCTTAGGATTTCTCTTGAGTATGTTTCGTACTCTAATCTGCTTTCCAACCTTTGTCTGTCAGTTGACAGTAAAGTTTTATCGTGCGTTGGTATGTTCCGATGCAAGTCACCCGCTTGATCCGTCAAGACTTTCCACTTCATATTGTTAGGAGAAACAAACTCCAGTACCTTGTCCATTTCTCGGACCAGGTCAAAGTTTGGTAATATGCAGAATAAGGGCCGTGACTAGCTTTTGTTCTGCTCCACCTTAGAGTGTCACACTCTTTGATATCAGGGTATCGTGCTAAGTATCATGGTCCTCTTGATGAAGTGATGCTCTTACACTTTGTGACTTTCCGTTCTCCGAGTGACTTGTTACTCCGGAATGATAAGACGTGAGCAATGATGCCGCTATTGAATAACCTCAGCAGTTCTTACTGCGCTGAAATCCAAGGAAATGCATTGTCCTCCTTAGCATGATTGGTTAGCCGACCAATAAGCTGAGTTTGACAGTGCTACCAAGTCCGTTGGCTCGGATGCACTTCCTCAGTCAAAGAGCTAGGTTCGTGCCGAAGCTCCCAAGACCACCTCATTCTGCCTTGAAAGGCGTGATTCCCTCTCGAACTGAAGACATACCGGTGGATCGTGATATTCAGGAGGTCTTTCCAGAAGTATCGCCAGGTTGTCACCTGACCGTGATGTTGAGCTTATGAGTAAGCTGGTTCTCTAAACAACTCCTTTCTCCAAGAAAATCGTGCTGGATGTCCTGAATTATTCGATTGAGCTTAAACAACTTGGAGAGTTAAAAGACAAAAGCTCTATCTGGGATAGTTTATTCTCAAAGGGATGTCTAGTGTTACGTGTTGAAGCTAGGTGGTATCTCCTTTGTGGATATGCTATCCTACAAATCTTTGATTTGAATTGGGCTATCGTCAAATCAAACTCAGACCGACCTACCTGAATGTGTTAGGCTGACCAATACTTATGCCCCGTTCTGGTGAAATATGAGTCTACCGTCTTGGAGTATCTGGATAAGTTTGTTGTTGAGCCCATCAACTACCTTCTTATCTTCTCCATGTTTGAGGAGATTCATATTGGATATTGGGCGTTAGCATTAGAAAACTGTTAGAACTAACTGTGTGTCGTCACAAGGTATGTGTTCTGGAGTGAGAAGTGACTTTCACTGGTTCACGTGCAATTGCTGAAAGATGTCGCCGTGGATCTGAGTGAATTGTCTGGTTTCCTCGGAATCATTTCAACTCGATCATGCATGTGTAGAAGATTCGTGGAATGGTATGTTGTTACCTCCATTCCTTGAGAATCAGCCACTGATTGAATTGTTCCAGAAAGAGAGGAAGTCTGAGAACTTTTTATTTTTTTCTTCGTTGATGTTTCCCCAGCAGAGACTCAATGGTGTATTGTCGTGAGTAATTCAAGTAGGGCAGCTGTCTCCTGACAAGTTGTTAATACGTGGGTTCCACAATCTCGTTCCTCCTTTGGAGTTTGACATTGTAGTCCAACTCTTGGGGTCCTAGCAATTGTAGCCCGTTGGTATGCTCTGCAAAGACTTCCTATTCATCCATGTCGAGTCTGAGGTAACTTTACACCTGACCAGATCTAAATCTCAATCAGAAACGATAGTTGGTGATCCTCAAGAAGCTTGACCCGATGTCTGGAAAAATCAAGAAGTGTTCCCAATACTAACTTCTCGGAGTTTCTAAAGTTCCCTCGGTCCATCTTCTCGACCCTTCTCTGGTGGTTCAGAATGCTCCTCCGTGAGGAAAGTTCTACTCGAGCTGTTTGGTAGAAGTTGCCTCTTCATCTGTTGGAATCTTGTGTAAATTCATTTTCAGAAATTCAAGGCCTTGTGCAAAGTTCATATTCTGAATCCTTGAGAAACAGTTATCTACCAACTGGAAACTCCTTATCACTCTCCCGTCAACCGCATGTCTCCTAACTGTCAACTCAAGGGATGCTGGAAGTCTCATCCTAAGTTCTACTAGGAGGTACTCGGTCGTTGTATCTTCACAAGGACCCATCCTTCCGGAGAGGTTTCCTTCTTCCCTATGGTGTACTTTGGTAGTGACCTCGAAGTGAAGCCGATGAAGATCTTCATGATGCCCTGGATCAACCTCTTCAAGAAGGAAGCCACCTAAAGCGAGAAGATCGTGTAGTCCCGTTGTAACCCTTTTTCCCTCTTTCCTACTCTTAGAATCTCGGGACGAGATTCCTGTAATGAGGGTAGAATTGTAACAGCCCAAAGTTCGAGCACCTAAAAACCAGAGTAAAATTTTCACTTTTGTGTTGCATTGCATCATGGCATCCATATTAAGTTGCTAAACAACACACAAAATTGGTTTGGCAACCTTGGAAAACAAAATGCTAAACTTGTTTAAACAAAATCTCAAAACAACGAAGGCACTCAACTTGTAAAACAAAATTACTTTGACATTTTATATTTGTCAAGGAAGTTCCAAGAGTTCAAAATAAATATTTGCACTTGCTTTAAAATTATAAAGTAATGCCAAATTGCAATTAACCCAAAAATGCCTTAAACAAACCTTATGAACAAAAGTTATGCAAAACTTTTTATTTGGCAACCCCAATTTTTGTGATGCTTCTACATATTATTGGGAGGCTACATGAATTTTCTCAGATTTTTCTAAAATGTTTAAGTGCCTCAATTAATTCAAATACAGTACTGTTTATTTTAAAACAGAGCTGAAAAGGACCTTTTGGTAAATGAGAAAATAATCCTAGGGGGTTTTCTAGAAAACTGTCTTCGTCTTCTTCTGTAGCGACCGACGGCGAGCTGCTTGCGCCGCACCCGCTCGCCGCCGTGCCCTCCACTGCGCCCCGCCTCGCTGTCGAGTATCCATGCACCCTGGACATGGATAAGAAGAGCACTCGAAAACCCTAACCCTAGCCCCTGTCCACTTCCCCCTCCGCGTTTCTTTTCCCTCCATGGCCGAGCCATAGCCGAAGCGCCGACGCACATTGCCGGCGTTCCAGGCCACCCCGAGCAGATCGAAGACTACCATCAGCTTCGCCTCGTCTTCCTCTCCTTCCCTGCACCAGGAATCGAAGAGGGAAGCACGGGATCGCCGCCGCCTTGCTCATCTTCTTCCTCTCCGGCCGCCGCCTGTCGAGGAAGCTCCCCATCGCCACCGTCCACCTCCGTCCAATCCACGCCTACCCACGCTTCGAGGGTGAGCTTGCGCTTCACCTGGACATCTCCATTCATCCCCGTTCTTCGTAGATCATCGTAGCTGTCGTAGGCCGTAGCTTGCCGCCACCGTAGCTCGTCGCCGGAGCATCTCCCGGTGACCTCTTGGTCCGTGGCGCCGCCAGGAAGTACCCCGTAGCCGTTCGAGTCGAATGCTCCTATTAATCTGTCCTTGCGCGTGCTCAGTCGCCGGAGCTAAGCGTACCGTCGCCGTTGATCACCGCCGTCGCGCGCCACGGTCGTGGCAACGCCGTGGTCAAACCCCGCCGTGGGCCGCGCTTGCTCGCGTGGACGCCACCGTGGCGTTGGGCCCCACACGTCAGTGGCACGGGCTAGCCCAGCCCGTGTGTAAAACGTTCCGTGCGGTTTTTCCTGGTAATTAAAATAAAAGTCAGATGCAAATAGAAACTTGTAAATTCAATAACTTTTGGAATACTTGCCCAAAAACTGCAAATAAGATATCAAAATGTTCAGAAAAATAAATGGAGTATATTGATATAACTCACACATCCCACCAAATTAGTTTAATTGATGTTTTATTAAATTGAAGAAAAGGGCAGAAAAGAAATACATCTTGGAAAATCCATATCTTTTTATTGATAGATCAGAAAAATGCAAACTTGGTCTCTAAATGACCAGGGGAAGAAACTTTACATTTTTCATGTCAATTGCAAGTTGAAATGGTTACTGGAAATAATTGTTTCTTGCCTTTTTGGTAAAATGGCAGAAATGAAAATGGTGTTATAAAATTCATAACCTTATAAAAATTGATCCAAAATTTAAGTGTGATATACCAAAATGTGCAGCAACAAAAGTACTTCAAGTTCCACTTCATTTTCAAGCATGGATAATTAGTTTTAGTGTTGTTTAAAATGAATTGCTAAAATGGCAGATTTAATTGGAATATTAAGAATGCAATAACTTTTTATTGGTTAATCAGAAAAATGTGTTCTTTATATCAAAATGCTCAGAATGAAAATGTTTGTACTTTAGCATCATCCCCATGCATGGTTGAGCAATATTTCAGTACTGCATATTTTCGAAATTGGCTAATTCCATTAAGTTTAAATATGGGGATTAATCCAATTAATGCAATAAATATATTGGGACCCCATTCAACTTGTTGGTCATGTTTAATACTTCTTTGGTGCATTTAAAATGTCATATCATCATGTGCTTGTGCATTGCACTTGTTTTATATGGTGTGGTATTTGATTGTGTTCTTTCCGGTGTCTTTATGCATCGATAGATCAATCAGTCGGGGTTCCACCGCAATATTTTCTCCACTATATTATTGCATGCGGTTCCAAATGTCAATTTGGTTGGATTAGAGTATCCTATAGTTGCATTATGTTTCCGATGCCATTACCTGTTCCCTCCTAATATCCATAGGATTGCTTTGTTGGCCTGAGTTAATTAACTATGTACTGTATATGCTTAGCCATGCTTAGCTAAATGCTTAGTTGTCCGGTGGATATTTCGTTGTTGGAATTGTTGACGGAATGTCCAGATGATGGTGGAGAAATGTAGATACTGATAATAAACATGCTTAAAGGTGGGGATGAGAGGCCACATGGATGTGGTGGGTTGTCTCGTTCTCGCCGCCTAATTGCGAGTTCTCCCCTTCGAAGCCAAGACCGAGCGTGCAACCATGCGTGGGGTATATGGAGCCCTCGTCGACCGACTAACTTGTGGCGGACTAGCCGAGGGTCCTCTAGTTTGGCTTTCCATTTGCGCGTGCGTTGAAGATGGTGGCCAAGACTGAGATGAGGATGGTGGTGTCAGGAAAATAAGTGGCCGCGGGACAGGGTGTTGGAGGCACCTCTTGTCCTACCACCACTGATGATCCTGGGTTAGTTTTAAGCGAGGTAAAGGTTGTAGCCGCGCCCACTCAGCCGGCTCTCCCTGGAAGAGAGCAAATGTACAGGCATGTACGGGCAATGAGCCGGACGGTACGCGTGGATAAGAAGCTAGAGCCCCTTCGGGACTCCGGCGATTTTCCCTTTGTACACCCCTGCAGGGTAAATCTTTTCGAAAAGTCGTGTCCACGGTTAAGGACGACTTGGTGCCGGATTCAGAGACCATAGAAAAACTTGAACGGAATGATTAAAACCTGAGTACTAAAGGTACTACCAAGAATGCAAGGTTGGCTTCCTCGAGGGTGATTCGGGGAGGTGCCTTAGTAGATAGGTGTAGTGTCTGATGGTGGTGGTTGTGAAGATGATCAGAAGAAAAGAGTTTACTTCTTACCCCTTTGAAAATATTCTGATTAGTCGATGCCATGGAGTTATGCCTTTTCTAAAGAAAACTAGCTTTATGCAAAACAGCCATAAAACCTTTGTAAGCCAATCATCGAGCTAGTAGCTCTAATAATCTTGCAGAGTTCGTCGAACTCAACGTTGCTTTGTTGATTCTTTCAGAGGAGGACTTCATCGACCTTGAAGGTGGGTTCTTTGTGGACGTCGACGAGTAGTCCGGGGTTCCCAGGTGGCAGCTTGGGACATCTCCGGGACAGCTGGTGTTGGGAATGTTTATCTGTAGGCCTCTTAGGCCATAATTTGGATCTTGCTGTTAGCATAACTTAATTTCGCTTCCGCTTGATGTACTGTTGGGTCTGTGACCTCTGGTTGTAATATTTGCTATCTTTCTCTATTATAAGAGTTGAACTATAATGCTTTGAGTCATAGAGTCTGTGATGTGCCAGTTGTTCCACAAGTCTTGATCTCTCTATTATGCATTGATAGTTGTGCCTGTGTTAGGGCATCAATCGGGGTGTTGCGTTGCCGATGATCAATTTCGAGCAACGCCTGCCAAAGGTTTTGGACGGGGAGTGGTAAACCCGTAACCTTCGGTTGTATCGCCTAACCGGTGACACACAGCATCACTGCATAGCAGTCGGATCGGGGCGCCACACAACCATCTAGCTACTGCTATGGACCCGTAGTCGAAGGATGAACTACTCACGCATCACTCCGGAGGCAGGCATGGTGATGTAGAGCCCTCCGGTGATGATTCCCCTCTCCGGCAGAGTGCCGGGAAGAGGTTCTGGACCCTCCCGAGCTAGGGTTGACGGCGGCGGCGTCTCTGGAACTTTTCGTGGATAATGGCTCGGGTATCTAGGGTTTTTGCATCGGGGGAATAAGTAGGCGAAAGGGTGGCGGCTGACGACACCCGTGGGGCCCACACCACCCTAGGGCGCGCCAGGGGGTGGTCCGCGCCCTGGGTGCGTGTGGGGCCCACGTGGCTCCTCTTCGTTGCTCCTTTGGACTTCCTGGTGTGTTCTGATAAAATAGGTCCCTCCGTGAAGTTTCGTCCAATTCCGAGAATATTTCCTGACTAGCTTTTCTGGAATACAAAAACAGCAGAAAACAGGAACTGGCACTTCGGCATCTTGTTAATAGGTTAGTCCCGAAAAATGTATAAAAGTGACATAAAGTGGATGCAAAACATGTAACAATCGGTATAATATCAGCATGGAATATCAAAAATTATAGATACGTTTGAGACGTATCAGTGTCCGACGGGCCCAGATCTGGACCGTTGGGCACCGCCCCGCTGCACGCCGTCACCCGCCGCGTTGTGCCATCTAGCATGCCCACGCACGCCGCCGTCACGCCACCACCTAGCCGGAGCCGGACCACCGCCACCAGGCCAAGGGAGCACCGCCTCACTCACAACCGGCGCGGGGAAAGACAAACCGCCGCCTCCACCACCACTCGGGCTACTGCCGCGGCGCAACAAGGGAGAGAGGAAAGGGAGAGGCGAGGCGGGGGAGAGGAGGAACGGCGCGCCGCCGCCACGGGGGCGATGGGCGTGCGGGTGAGATAGGTTAGGTCGCGATGGGGCCCTAGAGAAAGGGACTCATGCTAGAGTCCACATCCATCCATGCTATCTTGTGTGGTATATCCTATGAAATCGTTCTCTGTTGGTACTGTGTAGATCAAATCCACACTTCATGTTAGATTACATTGTCCTTGCAATAGCTGGAAGAGTTCAAAAGGAAGGAATTGACAACAAGGAATTGACAACATGTCAATATCTATCTGTTGTTCATGAGCTCACCAGGTTAGTTGAGAGGCTTCATTGATCCTTTGGGTGAACATGAACTTTTCGTGAGAAATTCGAAGTAACATGGCTGTCACAGTAAAGTCCCTAGTGCACATCATTGTTACTTTTAGGTGTGTGGTTAATAGGGTTCCGAATCAGTGAAGTTGACTAGGTGAGAGATCTTTGCTAGCTGGTGGTACTTGTGTTTCGTGGATAATTGATAGAGGACTCGACTGATGGCTCCAGCTGAGCTCTCTGGTACTTATCCGGGGAATAATCTAACATGGTTGTAGAGACTTTGTGTTGAGAGGAAGATATAGCGTCACATCAGCAATAGAAGAAGTCAGTGTTAATCCTTGATGAAAGCAACATATAAGTTTTGTTTGGATATGACAATAAGCATTTAAAAATCATGGCCTTTACCTCTTAGAATGATACAGCGAATTGTCAACTGACCAAACCGTATATTATATTGCTAGATTTACTATGCTAACCATAGTTTTGGACCAGGACCGTAACAAAGCGTTGTGTTCAGTGGGCAATGGCATATGGAAATATGGATGCTTTAGTTGAAATTAGGTTCAGTTCATATCTGACAATGCATAGTTCATCTTTATCCATGCTCTGACTCCAGGTTTCCTGACTGACATTTCATCTGGATTATTGCTAATGCAACCTGCTATATGGAAGATGTTTATTCTGGATGTTTGTACATGCATAGTTACATCGGTGTTGTCTTTTGTCATCCAAGGTGTCCTGGGCTGCTTCATATTGACAGGAAAGAATAGCCCCCAGCCAAAATCGAGAGTTCCAACATAGCCATTGAGTACTATTCGAAATTCGGGAGAACTGTTCAGAGTGATCATTGACATAGGTCATCGAAAATTTCGGATGACTTACCAAAGCACGAAAGCCATTTGTGTTCTGACACACTTTCTCAAGGCTTCGATTTCAAACGCCGATCCAAACCTTCAACACAACTTCTTTGAAAAACCACACTTGTCAAAATACCATTACATATTCTGTTTTAGTTGCCAAAATACCACTTGGCAAACGTATATCCATCCTTTCTCCTAGGTACACGGCGGCGCCCCAAACCGTTGCTTCGCCGTGCCGGCATTGGCTCCTCCTGCCTTCCCCTGTCCACCTAGCTCCGCCGCACCCCTCATCAGCTAGCTCCACCTCCACGCGTGCCCTGCCCAGCTCGCTTTGCTCCACCGCTGCGCCGCGTCCTGACCTGCTCGACGATGGCAGCCCTGCTCACGCCTACTCACGCGTGCGCCCCTCTCCTGCTCGGCGACCACAGACCATCCTTGCCCTGCTTGGTTTGGGCGCCTCTCCCCCTCCTTGGCAGCCCTTGCTCAGCCAACAAGGACTTTGCCAGTGAGTTTTTTTTTTTTTTGACATTACTTCGCTAGTGAGTTGACTATGAACTAAAGCCTGGATGGCCGCCAGTGGATTTGTGCAATGATGGATACTGTTGATCATAAGTTCACAATTATGTTTGTTTCGATGTGGGCAATTTTGGACTGCTCAGATGAAAGCCATACATGAAGGACAATTTCGGTGCTCTATCAGCATTCAGTGATTTTGTCCATCGTTTTCTAAGTGATCTACGTGAGGCTTTTCCTACTGCTCCAAAGAAGTAACATGTCAGGCAAAGTAAGGAGTCTCGGTGTGTTCATCCAACAACAGGCTTTTCCGAGCTCAATGTAGACTGGGGGACTAAGCTCAATGTAGACGGGGCAGTCTCCCAGGATGATGATCATGTGGCTGTAAGTGCAGTATAAGGTGAAGAACTTATGCAGTAGTAGTGCTATTCTGATTGAGATTGATAAACGGTCCATAGATTTCGTACTGATAAAGTTTCAGCAAGAGAGTAGGTATTTAAAAGGTGATGCTCAATTGGTTGCAAGGAATGTGATTTCGCAACCTTTTGGTCGCCGTTTGTGGCTGACGGAAGCACCAGACTATGTTTTGATTGTCCCATCTGAATAAATCCCTACTTTCCCGCAAAAAAATCTGTTACCATCGGGGACCTCATGTCAAGACTCACAGGCATGGGCAGGCGCAACAATCGGTAGTTTTCACGAGACATTGGCACGCGCAAGTCACAAGTTGGGTAGGAAACATGAGCAGCCCCGTCAAGATAGTGATGCACTTACTTGACATCAGTGTCAGCTTGGCTCAACTGTCCTGTGCATGCAAGGCTGCTCCAGTTGGCATCAGCCATAGCCGACCGGTGACCGGTGACCATGGAGAAGCTAGAATGCTCTTGAGAGAAACAAAAACAGAACTACCCCTGTTCCAGTAGTAGCTTCAAGCCTACAACTCCCCGCAGACTCGGCGCACGTGGGATCTTCCAGAACGCCTAGCAAGTACACCTGCAACGACCAAAACAATCATCGTAATTTAACAGACCACACGGGACAGTGAGGACAAAAATATCAGAACCCGAGGCAACTCATAAACGCTTCCTTAACAACTAACATAGCTCAGCCCTTGTGCTGTAAATAAACATAGCTCGTCTCTTCCACGAGCCTTAGATTTTAGTCATCAAATAAAACCGTGGGTGTTTGACACTAACTCATCACCCTTGTGCTATCTAAAGTTATAATTTAAAGGCTAACACAGATAAAAGGGTGAATAGGCGTTAAAAATAGAAACAATAATAAAGCAACTGAACATGCCATTGAGGCTCGTATTTGAGATCCTCCTAGAAGGACTGACTTCATCCTAAATTCAAATGTTAAAGCAAAAAAATAAGACTTAAAACACCGAGTACTAGCTCGATGGAGCTCAGGACCTGAGGTACTCGTGAGTTGCTGGAGGATAACCGTAGAAATATCATACTGCAAATGGTGCATGGTTATTTAAATTATTTTGCACCTATGTATGACGACCTGATGTTAAAACTAGCTGCGGTAAGAGCTATGGCATTTTCAAGGCTGTGAAAACTTGAAAAGTACTCCCTCCGTTCCAAATTAGATGACTTTCATTTGTCCACATAAGGATGTATCTATACTTGTAACATGTCTAGATACATCCGCATGTGGACAAATGGAAGTCATCTGATTTGGAACGGAGCGAGTACTTTTTAACAAGAAAATCAAGTCTAAATGAAGTTTGTACCTAACTGCATGTAGACCCTACATAATGTGATATCAAGTTAAAAGTACTGCCTTGAACAGCACATCATCAGTGCATTTCATGTAATACTTTGTAGCAATACAACTCGTAACACCGGAAAATGTAGCTTTGGAGCATAATGTCTTAATTTATACCAATACTATGAGATGAGCCGAACCCCCTATTACCAGGCTACTACAACTTGCTATATGGCAAATTAAAAAAGAATATTCCAGCTTGTAAAAGAGTTCATTGCAATGCCATGATCCGGTTGAAAAGGAGAGATCTAAAAGGAAATTAAGCCAGACTACAGAAGGCACATAGCTCGAGAAAAGTTGAGAAAGTGCTTCGAAAGTGAAACAACTAATATCATACTTCAACTATATTTTGGAATGACACTGAGAGCGATGACCCATGGATGCTATTTCCAAGTGTTAGTTTCCAAAAGCATACATTTCCAAGTGAAACTGTAATATTATACTTGAACTTTTGTTTACTGCCACATCGCAAAAGGTTTTACTTGAGTTTTGACGGCACATATGTGCTCAATATTAATCTTACACAGCACATAACATAAATGTCCTCAATTTGCATCAACTTTCAAACTGCATGCATGAACTAAGGTACAAATACTAACACGATGCTACATAACTTGAAGACCTCAGTTACACCAAGATGTGCTTTTGATGACGTTCTGCAGTTCTCTAATATCAGGCCATAAATATTTAGGTGATAAGGTGATGCGTTGCAAGGTGACCCACCGCTTCCTTACTGCTTATGAGCCTAAAGCGTGCGGCGATGCCATACACGCATCTCCTAACCTAGTATAGTAAAGTATCGGCAGTCTAGTGGTGCATGCATACCTTGATGTCGCCAGTTCCTGAGCGCATGTAGCATTTGCTCTTCTTCCATGTAGGGTCCATCCCTCTTGCAAGTTCTAGCAAGTACTTGTTATTGTTATAAATGTAATAGCACAATACATCATTCAAATTCCAATTAACTGAATAAACATGAATCGAGTTACATGACTTGTTGATAATCTCACTTCTTCTCTTCCAAAATTCCATCTCTCTTGTCCCAAGCAAAACCAAATAGTAACAAACTGCATATCAATACCTTGCTCACTGTCTTTTACTTATGAAAATGGGATATCAATAAAGTGCAAAGGCTGGCAACTAAATACAGGAGTACATGGAATCATCAGCAACATAAATAGCACAGCCTTCAATTTAGAATCTAACGTCGGACATAATCACGCATCACTTATCATTTCGCATTAGCATCAAGCTAACAGTAGAATCAAGCCATCAAGCATTAAAGCTTTACACCAGAGAGGCAATAATCAACAGACAGAGGATGATGGAAGAAGAGCTAAGAGAGCAGAGTAGGCAGGGAGTTTGAGAAAGAGAAGTTATCGGAGGGGAGAGCGTATATCACCGGGCACGACAACAGAGATGTTGGTGCCCAGGAGCCTAAGGTTCGACCGCCCGATCCCCTGCTTGTCCCCTGTTTCTTCAATTCTTTCCTTGGATCTTGATTGTTAGCCCCAAATTTTTCTTTATCACTCGGCCCATACCCTATGGCGACTGATTCAACTGTCCAATGCCATACTCCTTTAATATTTGGGGAGCGTTTTTTCTGCATTTTAACAACGCCCGCATATCAATATGGTAATATTTTTCAATTATTAAAAATGAGCCATTTATGGATATTGTCATTAAGTATGTGCCTATCCAGTATCACATTTTCTTCCCCTCGAGGATTAAGATCCAATGAATACTTATGGTAAAAGACAGAGGGAAATTTGTGATTATTGCTGCATGCCCGACCCTCCATCTATGTTGCTTATACATCCTGGCATCGTCTGCTCTCATCCTGGACATGGTACTGTTACACCGACGCAATTCAACATGCAACACCTCCTTCCTATGCACGCTTTGGGGGCTTTGGGGGTCATTCCTTGCATCGACAAATGCAGAAGCGTCATATCTCTCCTGCTTTATTTCCACCTATGTGAATGGTGGGCCCAGTTTCTTGCGGGCCTTGGATCCTGTTGGAGATACTCTTACAACTATTTATCGACCAGGAATGTAACTTTGTAGCTGTATTCCCATTTATACTAATCTTTAGGCGAATGTAGACCATAATAGTCCATATTTCATTAATTGCTCATTTGCTTTTTAGGCTAACAGTACCCCATTGTAAAATGGTCTAGTTGATCACTTAGCATGTTTTGTAGATTTGTCTTTCTCCTTCCTATTCACAGGGCACCGACTAACCCTTTTAACAATAAACACCACTCTCCCCATGTAGACATCTTGCCCTATTGTTATGTGGGCCAGCCCACCCAACGTGGAGAGTCCTAGTTGATGAAGTATCTTTGTTAGAAAGAGTCCAGTCAGTTTAGATATCGTATTAGAGTATGAATAGATTTACTGGCTTGTTGATCAAGTCTTGTCTACTATATAAAGAGGCTGACCCCAAAACCTAAAATGGAGCCCGGGCTACATGGTGCCCGTTTTTACAAAAATTCGAAATCGACATTCTTAAGTTTCCAAAAATCGAGAAAAAATCCCCGGAAGTTGATATAGTCGAGATCTACAATCGTGCAAATTTTCAACTCCAAATTCGTTGTATTTTGGGCTACACAAAAAAGACAAACGGGGGATCTGGGTGGTGAACAATACACAGTTTCAAAATTTTGAAATTTCCCCAATTTGTCTTTTTTGTACAGCCCAAAATACAACGAATTTTAAGGTTAACTTTTACACGCTTGTAGATCTCGACATTATCCACATATGCGATTTTTTTTCGCAATTTTTGGAAACTCAAATATGTCATTTTCGATTTTTCCAGAAAAAACAGGCTCCATGTAGCCCGGGTTCCAAAAATCCACCCTCGGCTGACCCAGAGAAGAATATTGTCGTTTACTTTTATCTACTTTTCAGTAATTAGGGTTAGGTCAATAGTAGATTATTACATCTTTCATGTGTCGTCCATGACAAAGAAGTCAAGAAACCACCGGCTTTACTTGCCAAACTTACCAATTTGTCCGGTGAACTACCTAGAGCTCACGCTAGCCCGTGCCAGATTAATCATATTATGGGCCCCAAATTGGGTAAAAGTGCAACCCAGTCACCGCAGAAGTAAGAATAATAGCTGTAGATCTAATATCTTTCCATAAGCCAAAGAACCAGAAACAGGCTCACAAATGCCATCAATATCTGAGACAGTCGGTGATGAAGGGGATAATAAATACGGGAGTTGCAGTCAGTAACGTAGGCATCACCAAAACACCGAACCATCCGATGTAAAGACAATTTTCGGTGCTAGCTATGCAGTTGCAGAAGCTACCCCGCAGGTTTACCACGTCTCTCTAAAATTGCGGTCATGGTTAAACTTGGTTTACTTAACTATCTTGATTCTTGACCGATGCCTAAAATCCACTGTTAACATAATTTGAGAACGGAAGTTGGTTCCACCATTGAGTCCGTTGTCCTATTGTTGAGTGCTTATCCCATGTATCAAAACTTTCCGGATAGAGAATGAGAAAAAGGTGACTAATGATCTGCCATCTATAAGCGAACATTTTATAAGATGCCATAGAAAAGGAAAGGTACCGTATAGTAGCGTGTGGAAAAGCTTCAGCCCTCATGTGAAACTTGACAACTCCTACATCACTGCATGTCAAAATGAAACTGAAGTTCAGCAAATGCCAGCAGTAATTACCACCGAATCAATTGACAACAAAAATTGACAAGAGGCACCTGCATATACCTAATTGCTGTGATGACAGATATACACGCAAGTTCAAGAACTTCAAAATTGTGTCCGCTAGGTAAACGTGAAGTAACCATAAGATCTATAAAACTATTCACATTCTGAACTAAAACTCCAAATTTCAAACAAAATCCAGCAGTCAATACCATCACCAGATCAGCATCAACCAACAACAGCAGCGGATGCATACAGTGAAATAAGACCAAGATGTTCATAATTTAACAGCTATACCATACTTCTACCCTGTCTAAGCTCCATAAAGTTAAACACAACACAAAACTGTACACCCGCATATCTAAAGAAGAAACAAAGTGTTTATGCCAGGCTTCTCCGGCAGAAACTGCTTTATCTCGAGATCTTGATTTCCTCTTGCTGCACCAGGGAGGGGGAGCCCAAGAGATAAAGACAGTGATCGATCATCCCCTGTGTCGGAACTGGCAAGATTGTGTGCCTTTGCCACTGTAGACAGGGATAGTGATAATTGATGGGAGGATCCCTCTGCCTTCAACGATGCCTTATTCCTAGTAGTGCTAGGTTCTGGAGAGTCTTCATCATCAGATGAAAGAACATGGACAACATGATCCGGGACTGTTTTTGTTGACGAACCTAAATCTGCAAGACCCCTGCAGGTACACTGTATGTCGTCTAGTGGAGTACGCCAACCAGCTGGCAAGGAATGCATCTTGGACAAGCATATGCTAGGTAGTTCATCTCCATTAAAAGTCTTTTGCCTTTTGTAGGACCCAGAGTCACGCATAACGAAGTCCGCCTTCGACATTGATTCACTTGAATGCCGTAGGGATACTTCTGTCAAGGATGTGACTGTCTGCTTCTTAGCCAAAATATCGTCAGACGTTAATCTGCCTGCACCTGAATGCTGTTCAGCATCGTATTGAGCTTCATTCGGCCTAAAGTTCTCCTCATCCTCCATGCTGTCTCTAACTGCAGTTTGTGCGCCGCCTGAAAAATTAGTAAAAAGGTAAGGGAATAAAACGATGAGTAATGAATCAATCAATAGTTTCATTTCATTTCATTAAAAAGTAACACCACCTGTTGTATCATCACTTGGATACTCTGGTTTCATGTTGCGACCTCCCGAGCTCGTGGGGTATAAGCTCCACAGACAGCTGCAGTAGCACTTCCTAATACAATTTCTCTGGTAACTGCAGTTCCTTCGTGATGTATTTCATGTACATCCAGATTTTCATCCTCATGTTTCGACCTCAAAAAAGCGTGGTGATCTTCAGACGAACCAGACTTCTCTGTCTCTGGTTCAGGTGCAGGCTGATCATAAAATTCATCACCAGGACACTCGTTCAAATCTATACCCAAAGATTGAGGAACCTTAGGGGAACACACGGGCTTATCAAAAGGTGCAGAGGTTGATTCTAGTGGACAAGGATTTGGCACTCTGACAAGCTCTGTTGAGCTATTAGCTTTACCGGCGTAGAAGACGCCCCAGAAATAAAGTAAGCCATTCCACCCTGGAAAGTATTTGGATCAGTTAAATGAGTAACCCAGACACCTTATAGACTATTACATTAACTAAGATGGGCCTTACTTTGAATCTTTTCCGGCAATTTATCAGATGATAAAATGAGAAGTTCAAAGCCACTAATATTTGCTGTTAGGGACAAATCTCCAACGAGCATTTTCTCCAAGAGTTTACCATATGTTCTTTCATAACTGCATAAGCAGACAGGAAAAAACAGTTAGCTTACTGAGAGTACAAGATAAAACTTAAAAGTAATCAAACATTGAGCATTACCTTTCAATATCTTTAGCAAAGAAAAAAAGAGCAATATTATCCTCATTCGGCTGTACTTCCTTAAACTGCTGTGGCCATGAAAAACATCGTGGAACTTCTACCAGCTGAATTATCTGAGGTAATTGTTGAACTACTTCAAGTGCTTTGTGTGAGGCAGAGGTGGACAAGTGAGCCTGAATCCCATCAAATATTTCAGAAGAGTTTCCAGGTCTTGAAACCTCAAAGATACCTCTGAAAAAATAATATACATGTTAAAGACTTCATAACTACTACCTCTGTCCTGAAATACAAGACGTTTTGGTAGGCTTGTTTAGCCTACCAAAATGTCTTATATTCTGGGAGAGAAAGTATGTAAGGGGGCTAAGGGGAGAGGACATACTGCCAGATGTAAGTCTGCTCTGGAATAACTAAAGCTCTGGAAAGATTTCCAATAGCAGGCAGTTGATCAAAAGAATCTTGATGCTTCACATTTGGCTCAACCGATTTGCTTTCGGGGGCGCACAGTTTTTGTTCCATTATGGGACCATGTGGACTCTCAGGCAATTTGTCTTCTGAATCCTCTGCAAATTTACTTGACTTATTTTCGGTGCTTACCAGAATATCTTGTTGGCAAACATTAGGAGTCAAATTTTCTGAAGCACTTTCCCTTGGCACCATATCTTGCAAATCTGATTCAGAAGTCACGGCCAACAGTGTGGAAAGTGCCTCAGGATTAGTTGGCACTTCATTATCATTTTTCAGCGAAATGAATGAAGCTTCACCCGCACAATCACCATCCTTATTAACATTTTCCACTGGAAGCAGTGGATAAGAATTCTTCGCTGTGTAAGCATCTTTAGCAGAAACAGCTCCTACTAATGCTGGGTAAATAGTTATGTCCCCCTTCTCCTTTTTAGACAAAACAGAACTCTGCTTCTTTTCAATGCTACCTAATACCAAACAAGCCATAAAATGGAAGTATGTCAATAATCGAACCTCATATTTCCTTAAAAATTCATAAATGAAATGAACAGCTTACCTGGCTTTTTGCTAGTTTTAAGTATACTTGGTCCAGGCCTTGGATTGTCTTGGTCGATTTTTTGTTCCCCTGACTTCATAGAACAATCAGGCCTTGGTGATGAAGGAATATTTGGTTTCTGAAGATTAAAGAAGCCCTTCTTTCTAAGAAACTCTTATTATCATCGTCTTCAACATTCTTGGTTTTTCATCTCGAGACAGGAGCGGTGATTGCTTCTGTTTTACTGAACTTGAGTCTTTAACTGGATCCTCACGTTTAAATGATCCAGGCTTGATAAGCTTTCTCATGGGCCCTTCTCTCCCGCATCTATCAAGGAATGTTTTACAGGCTTCAGCTTGCTTGACACACCTTCCACTAACTGCTTGACCTTTGGTTCGCTGTTCGCATTGTTGAAAGACAATTGCTTCGATAAAGGACCTAGTGGACCAAGTTAGGAGGTTAGCAATATAGTAACAAGAAATGGAATAAAGATTTACCGAAAAATGAAACACCCAAAGAATTGGTCAAACCTCGTGGTGAAGGGACTGGTTGCGCTTTGACATTCGCCATGCTTCCTAACGAATATGACCGTGATAAGGTCGCAGAACTTTTGACTGCCTGAACACCCCTCACTGGAGCATTATTAGGTACCTTGAAATTTCCCTTATCAGATTTCTTAAACGAGTTCTGACGAGAGAAAATGTCATGTTTCCTAGGGCTTTCTGTCTTCAACAGCCTCACATCAGAGGATGATGCATTCTCTGCATACCTCTTGCATGATTTGGGTGGACTCAGCAAGCCTTCACTTGACAGTGGCGATTCCATATCGTGGCAATTCGTAACTTCTTACGATTCAACAAATCTTCTGAACTTTGAATCTTCTTGCCTAATCTTACGCCTGTCGGTGTGCCACAATTGGGTGGCCGTGCTTCCGTGTCAGAGGTAACAACTTGCAACCTCTTACGATTTGCCATGCTCCCTAAGTTTTTATTGTTTGAATCCAGCCTTTCAGCAGTTGGGGTGGCACACTTCATTTGCCGTGCCTCTGGATCAGTTGACATTGAATGCAACTTTTTATCATTACCAGGTAAGTGATTAGTTATTGGTGTACCACAAGCAATTTGCTTAGAATCCAAATTAGTGACAGCAATCTGCAAGGTCTTAGGGTTGCTCATGCTTTCTGAATTTTGGTTCTCCCCATCCAAAATATCAACTGCTGATGCACCATGTTTGCTTCTTGTTTTAATTCGATCTTCGTTAAGCTGGCATTCTTCACATAACCATTCACCATCCGGAACCTTGTCTAACTTCACTCGCATGCAATAACTAGTCAACAATAAAAGGGATGTCAATAGCTAGCATACACAGAAATGTAGCTAAGAGATACCATAAAAAAGTAGCGGATAGTCCAAAAATTCCTAGTAAGTAATGTTTTTCCCTTTGCCTTTCCTTTCATCGTCTACTCTAGTGGAATTGTTATTTGTGTAAATACCGTAGGAAAATAAGTCCATGCGTAAACCCATTAGCTTAGTACATTGTGAGAATAGTAAAACTGGTATCACTTCCAGTATGAAAAGCAAAATAACTTTAAAAAACTTCAGTTGCGAATGTGATATTTCTGACAAAGTAAGAAAAAGGCAAGACAGTTTTTGTCTTACGTATGCTCCGCCCCCTCAAGGCATCTAGTGCATGTAGCCAGAAGAAAGTCCCTACCAACATCTCCACATATATCGCAGACATTAACCTGGGGTATAATGGAAGCCAGAGAAGCAAATGTTATATAACAATGATGGTGACAAAATACAAGCAGCAGAAAAGGTCATGCAAATCAAAGCATATGATAAATTATATTCTCCAAGTGTAGTCAAATATCATGCCAGTATTTATGAAATCTTAAGGCTCTAGTTAATAGTGGAACCTATATGCAAATGCAGAACAAAACATGGTACACACTAAGGAAACCCAGAACATGATCTTCCCTGGCGCAAAATCCTTGATGAGCACAAGGATATAACAATTATATTTCATAGTATATACTTCCATTACCGACAAAAAGTACAAACTTACAACTGGGTGTATCACCGCATGAACAAGATTTTTCTTTTCGAGCAAACGCAAGCACGCTATTGTATGCTTTTAAGTTGTATGTTTCCATGGAGGCTAGCCCCCAAAAGCAATCCTATGTACTAAACTAAATCTTTACATAGTCACCATGCATAACTAAAAATGCTCAACGAGCTATCCCAGATGATAGTGTTTCAGAATTTCATGCATTGTGCAGAAGTATAATTGGTTTCAAGCTTCAATACAACTTCACCAGTTCAATCTATCTTCCAGATGAAACAAATAAGTAAATGAGACAAAGGTTCATTTCATATTCTAACAGTCCACAAGTATTGCTCACTTGCTGTCAACTATATGTGATGTTAAGTGTGTTCCACACCAACTAAACAACGATCTACATGTTAAACCTTTGCAAGCACTTCCATATCTCTCAAGCGAAGCCCACCTCAAACACCATGTCAACTAATGTTCATTTTGCATATTAACATGGTTCTAGGAGTTGCATTTTGAGGGAGCACATGGCACAAGAAGGAAGGATCAGGGAGATACATACATCTATTAAGCTTTCTGAGTTCCCGCACTCTGTCATGGCATCATTCTGTGTATTCAACTCTTTACCACTAGAAATATCTGTAGATAAATCTTGGTTCTGGTCTTCTTTAACATTGTTGTTGCTTTTGCCAACATGGACAGATTCAATCTCAGCATGTTCTTGACTGACGTTCCTCGAGCATGGGGAGCCACCTTCCAGTTCCTTTGATGAACATCCAGCCCTGATTTTGTTCCTGTTACTCGTACTACCTAGCATCCCATGCTTGTCACCACCAATCCCAGAGGGGTTTAGTTTTTCTCTGGCTGACTGATCTCTGTTATTATTTAAAACTTTCTCGTAAGTTTTTTGCCCTAAATTATCTCGTGACTTCGCTAAACTCTGGCTCGGCCTCTTAGGAGATAATCCTTGTGAAGCACTAGCAGCGGATTGGGTTCGGAGTAACTTTTTGGGCACAAATGAAGGAGAATCTGCAGGAGCTGATCGATCAAATGAGCTAGGTTGTGTAATATAATCAGATCTCTTCTTTTCTGTAGACTCTTCAACACGTGAATTCCTTAGTTTGTTGTGACAAGCAATGTTCTTCTCTTTATAGTTCTTAACAGTAAGATCACGACTCGATGCAGAAGTAGATAATTTATCCTTCTTATCCAACAAAAGTTTGCTTGCTGCTGATGTACCAGTAACACATGAGTTACTATCATCGTGGCATTCTTCTCTAGGCAACCTCGGATCATGATTCAATAGCCTTCTACGTTTTGCTGGCATGTCAACCTCCGAATCTGCTGCGACTGATGATCTTGCCATCGCCTTATGTCCAGCATTTTCAGAATAGGAAGCATGGCTTGAAGTAGCACTGAATTCATCTTCATTTTCCCCACCCTTTGTATGGAGCCCTTTCCCACTACGAACTAACATACTGTCTTTTGATTCTGACCTTGCACAGCATGTTTGAGATGATCCGCAGTCCATATTAGAACCCACAGGTGCAAGACTTCTGTGTAGGCAGGAGGAACAAGGAGCAGAACAGAGATTACAAGTGCCAGATTCTGCCTTCACACGAGGACTATCGCATGGCACTGGTCTTTTTCTTACTGTATGGTCGTCCTGGCAAAAGGTGAACCAGCATCAATGTCCAAAATCATTATCAAAGAGCAGCATAAACATACATGAAGACCTAGAATCCACAAAAATGCACTCTACAGATACGACCATGGTTTACAAAGCGTCCGCTTCAGGACGCCTAAGCGTCAAGGCGCCCCCCCCCCCCCCCCCCCCTCCGCTTTGGAAAAACGCCCGCTTTAGGCGCTTAAGCGTCCAAAGCGCCTGCTTAGGCGTCGCTTAAGCGCCAAAGCGCCCCCCCATCGCTTTGAGGACGCTTCACGCTTTGTAAACCATGGATACGACAGTAACATGACATGGATTGACTAAATAGATATCCCTTCAACTGATTATTAAAAGACCAGATTAAGCATTGCTAGGAATAACAATTATACTACCTCATTTTAATGAGCTGCCGGGCTAGCCTAAAATGCATTGCTTCCAATAGATGGCTCGTAATCCAGAAGCATTTCTACGATCAGGGAATGGAGTGTTTGGCATGCATTGTTTGCTCGTAAACAGTAATATTCACAGCACAGAAATCATGATAAACATAGATTAACCAAGTAAACATAGGTCATCGGAGCGTAGTACAGAATGATCACAAAGAGTCCCAGTACTGGCAAGCCAATTTTAAAGTGAGATTAAGTCTTCCCAGGAGAGAGGAATGCACTACTCACATAGTCATATGTCCTTACTCTACACAGCATTACAGGATCAGAATCACATCCAAGCATCCGATGCCACAACAGCCAATGTGCAGGCCAACGGCATCATAGCACACAGGAATAATAATCTAGACTCAAATCATCTTCTGTAACCAGTGGGCATCTGACACGCATTTGCACGAAGTTCCCAGAGAACCAAGAATATTTCCCTGCATATTCAGGGAAAAACCACACCCTGTAATGCTCACCTCTGTCTTGGGGGCCACTTCATGCTGCTCCAACCCCTCTGCCCGTCCTCCACCGCCGCCGCGGCGACGTTCCTTGGCCGATTCCTGAGCGGCACAAACACACGAATAAACCTATTATTAGATTGACGCCTAAATTGGTGCGAAAACAGTAGCACGAACCATACTGCGGGATTCAAATCAACGGATTCGATCGAATCCGGATTCGCCCCTCGCAAAAACCGCGTCGCCCCCTCAGACGCTTCCCCGAGAAAACAAACCTACCGA
Source organism: Poa pratensis (assembly GCA_947311845.1). Taxonomy (NCBI): domain Eukaryota; kingdom Viridiplantae; phylum Streptophyta; class Magnoliopsida; order Poales; family Poaceae; genus Poa; species Poa pratensis. The sequence goes on along the minus strand of CAMZMU010000035.1, from coordinate 77,166,300 downwards.
AACGAAACAATCCACAAGTGCGCACGCACGCAATCACGAACTGCGTAACGAAACCTGGAATCGCGAAACCCCGACACCGTCAATCTCGCCCAATCCTGTCCCCGTCCAATCCCCAAAACCCACGGCCGCCACCACCAACAACAACCACAGCAGCCGGACGGAATCGGCAGGGGCGGTAGATAGATATACTTGTACTGAGGAACGGAACGGAAACGGCGGATGTACCTCGAGCAGCGCGAGATCCTTGTGGCGCGAACGATCGTAGAGATCCCTCATGGTGCGCTCGCGCTCCTGCGGCGCCCTCATGCCCGCCCGGCCCCACCCACCCCCCTCGCCGATCCCCCTACCTCCCGGCGGCGAGCGGCGCGGCGCCGTCCATCCGCGACCAGCCCGTCCGACGGAGATGGGCTGGGGTTTCGCTCTAGCTAGCGTGGGGAGGAAGCAGCGCAGCGCAGCGCAGCGGAGCCGAGAAGGGGAGAGAGAGAAGGAGGGAGGGAGGGAGGGGACAGAGGAGAGGGGATGAGAGAGAGTGCTTGTTTAGTTTCGGGGCGGTGGTGACGCGACGGGGGAGCAAGGGGAAAATGAAACGGGACGGGAACGAACGAACGAGGATGGGTTGGCGGGCCCGCGAGCTCAGTCACACGGACAGCTTTATAGTACGATGGATTTGGCTCTAATCGCCCGTCGAACCCGTGGTTAGGACCAAGACAGAAAAAAACTCGTGGCTCACTTTAGGGTTTACTGTAGAACTTTGGAACTTAATTAATTCTTATTAATAAAAATTAATTAATTTTAGATTTGAAGGATATATATATATATATATGTGTGTATGTACATATAGCACTTTATTTTAGCCAGTACAGTATTTATTTACTACCAGGGTTACCTTAGGCTAGCTTTAATTTGCAGTCGCAGTGGAGTAGTACCAGGTATGCACGCAACCGATGGAATAGAACGCAACCTATATATCCCATGTGTACATACGTATGCTGCTGATTAATGATAATGATACCAAATAAATTGGATTATGGCAGCCAGCTGTGAGGGGAGATTTGCTTGTTTTCTGCATGCATGCTTTAAAACTCTGGGATAAGCAGGTGGTAAATGACGACATTCATGTTAGGGTGTCAGCAGCGTGCATGCGTGCGTGTTGTCAGATAAATACGCGCGTGAGTACGTACTGTGCAGCCTCACCGAATTAAGAGCAGTTTTGTACGTATGGTGTACGTATTCCGCCACGCTTTTCAATGCACCGTTCATGGGTTGGCAATGTTTGGTGATCGATCGCCGAAAAGTCACAAGTAAGCAGCCTCCCGGGCGTCATGCTACGACCGTAGAGATCGATCGACCATATAGTATATATGCTGCTGCACTACAAGATACGCACACACGCACGCGTTGCCTGTACTGTTTGCCCTTGGACTTACTTGGCAGCCCGGGTATCAAAATATCTACTAGTATGAACTGTACTGTACTAACAAAATGATCCAGAATTGTCAGTTCCAGAGTAAAAAGAACAAGGCTAATAGTAGCATGATAGATTGATCGATGAAGAGTTAATTTCTTGCCTGATAGGAGCAGAAGTATTCGGTGATGTAAATTGGGTAATGTATGTTCGGCCGACCTGATGAGGCCATGGCTACCCTATGTGTACAACAACTACTACGTACTTTCAGAAAACAGTGGAACCGTTTTGCCTTGTCGGCTGCCTGCAGCTTTCTCGCCATAACCTATAGGCATGGGTAGATGCTACAACAATATAAATTAATGAAATGATCCAGAAATTCAATTTGACTCGGGTGCATAGGCTATTGCCAACGGAAATTCAATTTGACTCGGGTGCATAGGCTATTGCCAACGGGGAAAAAACGCAAAAAATAAAAATAAAAATACGCGTACATCTCACAATTACATGTGTGCATGCTAAATTTCGCGGAGAACCAATATTTTGTTGCATGTGTTAAAAAGACCCAAAAAATGCCACATGGAAATGATTTTTGGTAACACTTTTTTGCACACGACATAGAAAATAAAGGTTTTTCGTGAAACAACTTTATGAGCACATAGAATATCGAGGCGTACACGAGAAATATTTTATCGATCTTTTTTTACGTTTTAAAAACCCGTAGGATTTATAACATTAAGAAATTGCATATCCAACATAGATAGAAATCCTTATCGTGGCTTTATTAACATCCATGCATAGTGGAACAGTCTTCGGTGCATGGCATCGACTGAACAAAGAACGAGATTCTATGTCTGATCCACGTGCCGCGAAAACACGGGCTAGCTACCTTTTTCCCCCACTTGCTTTTATCCATTTACCATGCAACAACTTGCAGAGCATCTCTCGTCACCGTCCTCCCAAGTACAGTAGCTTTCTCGCTCCGTAAATAAGCAGGAAATTACCAGACGTTAAAAATACACGGTAGTGCGTGCACATATTTTTCCCACCGAGGAAAATCTGCGGCAAAAAAGTTGGGTAATCCGATGCTTGCCTGCACGCACACGGCATGGCTAAAATTAGCATGCGTAGATCTTTTCTTTCGGAGCCGACGCAAACTAGAGTTCCAAATCACTCGCGGGATACTCAAGCTCTTCCGTGTTGATCTCACTTTTCCACTGACGGCTTGGTCCCGCGAGTACGCTGGACCCACGTATCAGCTGAAAGTATGGTGAACTGCTGGGTCGTACTAATAATAATACTAAGATTAAATGCTAGGGGTAGGGGACAGGATGGGCTCAGACGTGTTTCACAAGGTATTCCGAGGCGTAGATCGCGCTGAGTGCAATTGTCCTGACGCATGGTCGGTCCCTGATGCGACTGTACGACACGTTCAGAGTAACGCGCCGTGCACGGGGAGACAATGCATGAACCCTGTCAGGCTAGGATTACTTTAGTCCGGACATAGAATAACACGTTGGTATATACAAAATTGATTATGATGGGTAATATATATGAATAGTTTATTATGTGTGTGCAAATACAATAGTATCAAAGATTTGCAGTTAATTGTACATACAAATATCTGTACTTACATAATAAAAGGATCTCGATGGTGGCACTGATTCATTCCCCTTAAGATGTGAGCAAGATTTTGCCTCATTGGGATTAGATACTCTCGTCACGGAGCATACAATTTTAAAACATTTGAAAATGTTAGAATGTATGTCCGAACATTTTATTGGATTAGATACTCTCGTCACGGAGCATACAATTTTAAAACATTTGAAAATGTTAGAATGTATGTCCGAACATTTTATTGGATTAGATACTCTCGTCACGGAGCATACAATTTTAAAACATTTGAAAATGTTAGAATGTATGTCCGAACATTTTATTGGATTAGATACTCTCGTCACGAGCATGCAATTTTAAAACATTTGAAAATGTTAGAATGTCTGTCGAACATTTTATGTTCATGAAAAATATATTTATGTAAAAAGGATAAATTTGGGTACTCCAAATTGACTTTTCACCCGATATTTTTTTGTCCTTTCAATACGGGGCACACAAAAATGTTCAATTTTCATAAATTTTTGTGTCCGAGCATATCATGTCCACGCCGTAAAAAACGAATTTTTTTAACGTTTTAAAATGTGATTTTGCACAGTGGCAACATATACTCGTATGACCCAGGTTGGATTTCGGGCGAGATAGATGGTTTTGATAATCGGTATTATCATCCGACGGATGCGTGCAGTGCAGGTAGTATTTGATGCTTGGACAGCCACGTCGAGGCAGGTGCACGGACACAACGACGTGTGTGTTCCCTAAATGACACGTGGGGCCTACGTCTCACACAACCTGCGCAGCCGTCTGCGCGACTGCACCGTCGATTAACTGCTCCGGTCGACGGCCAGGGCAACGCGCGCCAGATGCGTGGGCCGCCGGATCACCCGTTCAAGCCCAGCCAACGCGGGCGTGCCAGCAGGATAAACCAATCATCGCTTCCCACGTGGCACACGCTTGCGAGCTTTTTCCTTCATCGGAGCGATCGACCGGGAGACATGCGTGCATCGACGATCGAGTCATGGAGTAGAGGAACGGCGATGATCGTGGCTTTATTAGTACGCACGTACGTACGTACGTACAGTACTTTTTTTTCACGTTATAGTGTTGGACGAAGCAAAAAAAAACTAAGAACTGGTATTGCATGTCGACCAAAAAACTAATCAAAAACATGTTTGACAGGTCAGCAAAATCAGAGATTCAGAGATACAAAATCAACACATGCATGCTGCAGGCATAGACCACATGGCTGCTAGCTCTCGATCGTGATGGTGGCCGGCTATTTGACTAATTAATCAATCAGGACTAGGTATGTTAATTAAAACTTCACTCTAAACCACTTTTTTGCCGATTTTTCTTTTCTAATAATGGGAGTATGGTCGAGTAGGTTGGGAGGAGTCGTACGCGTACGTATTGATGTGATATATAATTGATTCGATTTGACTCGATTGGCCGGCCATTAACCCAAAGCAGTTCCTCCATTATACGGATGGGATTTATTATTGGCGGTACGACATACGGACTATATATAGCCAGATCGAGCTAGGCAGTGTGCAGCGGTGGTAGCGGAGCTGGCTACTGGTACTCCTTCTGTTTGGACGGAAGAAACCACATGCATGGAGGAGATAGATAAACGACGGGCACCTTGCGTGGGAAAACCACATGCATTGCAGAAGAGAGAAAAGAGAAATATACGCATTAAAAAATATGATGTATACCAATAGTCATATATTAGTTGTATTTATAATAAAAGTAAGGATGCAGATTTGATAGCATACAAGCAACATAAAATTAGGAGGATACACGCGGTTATACACTACTGCATACCGCTGATCTCTACGCAACTACTCCCTCCGTTTCAATTTAATTGACTTGCTATGCCCGGCATAGCAAGTCAATTAAATTGAAACGGAGGGAGTATCAAGCATCCAAATCATTCGCCATCGCCGGAGAAAAAGAGCACCAACAGCTGATCCACGATGATAAAATGAAAGTAATTAAGAATATAAATTTTAGATTTCCAAGCTATCAAAAAATGAGAAGGTGATTAATAAACCGAACAATCTCTTCGGCACTGCCCATTGGTCATTGCCCTCCACTGTCGGTGGCCATGGATGTGATGGAATCCGGACCGCGCCCCTGGTCTCTTGTCTAGTTGTCCTCGCTGCCGAGTGAACCCTACTCCCTCCGCTGCGGATAAGTGTAATTTTACCTTTTGTTTGTCGTGAGTCAAACTTATTAAAAGTTTACCCACTTTATAGAAAAATGTACCAGCAGCATTTATGACACCAAATTAGTATTACTAGATTCGTTTGGCATGAAGTTATAGAATATACCAATTTGATCGGCAATCTATTTCGGGTAGCAGGAGCATCTACTCCCACTGTTTGAAAATATATTTTTTAAATGTTAAAAAATTTGAACAAATTTTTGGGTGTACCTACAAATATTTTATGCTGGCACATAAAATTTCAGAAAAAAAGACATTTTTTTTGGCCTGTGTTAAAAAGACAAAAATAAATGTCTTTTAAAAATCATTTTGTAGCACCAAAATTTGTCTTTTTACACAAGTTATAGAAAATGTCTTTTCGTCACGAAACTTTTTACATGGACATAAAAAAATATCAAGATGAACATCCGATTTTTTTCTTGAATTTTTTCTTTTCTTAATGGGTGTAGATGGTTTTTTTTATTACCCAAAACGCCGCCTCCCCAATTTGATATCATATATATATATATATATATATATATATATATATATATATATATATATATATATATATATATATTGTTACTCTTTTCTATAAAGTTGATCAAATTTAGAAAAGATTAACAAGAGGTAGAAGTACACTTATTTGGTAACGGAGGGAGTACGTATACACACATCCAAGCAAAGTCGACTCGCAACAAATTAGCCAGCACGGACGTACGTGGTACTACATGCAAACACGTCACCGCTTACCTGTACACATACAAACACGTCACGCACGTCTCAAAGTTCGGATGCGTGCGCGAGCTTTTTCCATAGCTACTCCCTCATTTCCACGTTAATTGACACAGTTTTAGTACTCCCTCCGATCCATATTAATGGTCTCAACATTGTATAGATACGGATGCATCTAGTCTAAACACTTAACTAGATACATCCGTATCTAGATAAAGTTGAGTCCATTAATATGGATCGGAGGTACTGTAGTATAATTTTGTTCTAAATCTGTGTCAATTAATTTGAAACGGAAGGAGCAGGGGAGTAGGTGAGGCGCGCCAGAGGGACGACTCCGAAAGTCGGTCTTTCAGCGTGGATCGATCGTGTGCATGCATCTCCACACACGCACGTACGGCAGGTCCCCACTTTCCTCTACGAGGAGCGCGCGCACGAGAGCGTGTCTCGCGCGTAGAGTATACACGTCGTCTCGTCTATACTCCATGATCTGAACTACGGAGTACGTACCAATCTGTGAAACACTGTACGTCAGTGCGTGCATGGATATTACATTCTCCGTATACCTCCGTATTACAGCATCTCCAACAGCCTTTGCAAAATGAATTTGTAAAAAGAGGTGGTAGCAAGGGGAGAGAGGGTTTACAAAGCTAACAAGTTTTTTTTCTTCCGCAACCTATGTATAACCGGATTGCAAAATCATGTACAACCACATATCCCTCCTTCTTCTTCTTCTTCTTCTTCTTCTTCTTCTTCTAGTTTGCCATGGAGGTTGTGGGGCGGGTGGAGGCTGGGACGCGGCGGGGAGCTGCGAGAGGGTGGGCCGGCGAACGACGGCAAGGACTCCTAGGGCCGCGATGCGCCTTCTCCCTCACCGGCGACGGTGACCAGCGGGCCGAATCGGCCGGCGGCATCGTGGCCCGATTCTGTCAGCGGCCAAGCTCGTGCGGCCAGGGAAATGAGGGGCTGGGCGGCGGGGAAGCTCGGGGTCCCGTGGGACAAACGGCGGCGGGGGCGGACCGAATCGGCCGGCGGCGACGCGGCCATGGCGGAGCTCGATTCGGCGGCGTCTTCGCTCGCGCGACCGGGGAAATGAGGAGCGGGAGGCTCGGGGTCCCGTGGGACAAACGGCGGCGGGGGCGGACCGAATCGGCCGGCGGCGACGCGGCCATGGCGGAGCTCGATTCGGCGGTGTCTTCGCTCGCGTGATCGGGGAAATGAGGGGCGGGAGGCTCAGGATACCCGTGGGAGCTGGCGGCAGGCCGAACGGAGGTGGGGCCGGCGGTGGCCGACGGCGGCGACTCAGGCGTGAAATTTCCCGCCCGTGGTCGTTGGCCTCTCCCACGTCGGTTTTGAAAATATACAAAGTGGCTCCAGGATTTGCAAATATACCAAATGAGGGTGCAAGAATAGCAAGTTTTGTAAAAAAAATTGGTGGGGACCACTTATACAAAGGCCGCTGGAGCACCGTTTTTGGAGCAGATTTGTATATTTTCAGTTTTTACAAATCCTGGCACACTATAGAAAGGTTTTTGGAGATGCTCTTACAATATAATACTTTCTATTTTTTTTTGCCTTTGTTCAGATTTGTTCCAAAATGAGTGAAACAACACACTAAAACATGTCTACATACGTATAAATCAGAAAAAATATAGAAAGCATAGAAAATCTTAGTATTTTGCTACGGAGGGAGTATATACACGCACAACATATTTTTTGCGTGTTTCATGTTCTGCCTCTACACATGCTAGCACTGTGTCTGTGTGCTCCTTTCTGAGCAATCAAGAAACAATGGTGACCGATGCGTGATAGTAACATCTAAATTGATTAAGAGAAGGGCCATGCGCTGCTGAAAGGGAAAGGATCGATCGCGGGAGATTTTTGGCGTGAAGGAATTAGTAGCAAAGGTTAGCTATATAAGTTAATTAAGTGTTGTGGGGCAGCCAGTGGTTGGGTTTTAAATAGTTCTATATATCAACGTGTGCAACGCATGAACACATGCGTTCGTTCAGAAGATTTCATGCATGCATGCCTATGTTTGACTGTTAGATCCATTTGACTAGTTACTAAGAGATTTTGTTATACTGCTGCGATACCGGAAAGTGTATTTGACTCCCGAGCTCTACTGGTTCCTCCGTTTAAAAAAAATGAAAATCATATTTGCGAGTTTCAAAAAAATCTGGAAAAAATCCGGATGTAGGCATTGATGTTTCCCATAAACGTGCAAGGTATCAATTTGAAATACTTTATATTATATTTATATTATAGGCTACAAACAAATAAAAATCTGACAAAACTTAGAGATATCAAAATATGCATACTTACATCACACTTTTGTTATTTGTGTGTAGTTCGGAATACAAGGTATTTGAAGTTGTCATATTACATGTTAGTGGAATATACTATTGGCTACACCGGATTTTTTTTCAGAATTTTTTAAAACATATAAATATGGTTTCGATTTTTCTTTAAACGAGGGAGCACTGGAGCTTGGGAGCCAAAAATCTCCTGTCGCTGCCTAAGAGGAACTCTAGCGGATCCCATAATACAACACGTGGAAATCTGCTAGTAAAATTAAAGATGCAGTGCAAGAATTCAACTCTAATAGAGAAGGTTAAACCCTAGTTTCCTTTTGGCGGAAATTAACTCTAAGATAGAGAGAAACTCTCCAGTTGAGGGCTACCGGCATTTAAAATCCACGTAGGAAATCACGAATAATATTCATTCAGAAGTAAGCGATGACTAATCTTTCGGCCTGCCCCGTTGCTCTAGGCCTAGCCGACCCAAGAAATGGGCAGGACCCATTCGTCATAATAAATAAAGAACAAGAATCAAATTGGTCAAAGAGAATCGCTATGACAAACTGTAAAGGCAGAGGAAGATAAAAGGGAACCATTCGTGAGGTGTCCACGCGCGCACGCCAGCCAGAGAGAGAGAGAGATCGATCTTGGACTGAATCATATGATACAGAGTACAGTACGTTTCCCTTTTCTTTTCGTTTTTTTGCGGCGGTGTGAGCACGTATTCGTATGAGCAAAAGTTACTAAATCCGTTGCCTAGTTTGTATTTTGTGAAAAAAAGGAGTGGTTGGAAGCATGGAAAGCGATGGACGGTGTGCACTCAGCTATTTGTTTTGTTCTCCAGAAGCTGGATTTTCTAACATGTTGCCCGACCAGGACATGTCAACTGTTTTCTTTTTTATTACTTACAAAGACTTGTAAAGAAAGGCAACGAGGGTCTTATTATAATGCCTCACTGAGCTGGACACTAATTCTTATACCACTATGTAAACTATTCTTTCATCACTAAAAAACTATAGAAGTTGTTCAGTCTGTCGAAATCACTAGGGCTGCCACCAGAATTCAGAAGGGGCTGGGCGGTTTTCTCCCAATGGGCCGTACGAACTGCCACTGCACCGTGAAAGCCAGCAGCTGTAATAAAAGCTTCAGCCATTTGGGAGGAACCGCAGCCATGACCACAGACTTTGTAAAGCTACAACTTTCTTCAATTATACCAGATCAAGACTTCTGTGGGTGGTAATAACAGTTAGTCTACAGATGTACTAGTAGTACTTCTGATTTATTTTATCAGTTATTTCAATGGGTACGTTCAAGACATTGTTCAGGGGACCACCGCGGAGGCTTTCATTTCAATTCTCCACACGAGACTGCACTCAGAGCTTGGGAACAATTCTTCTTCCATGGGAAAGTCTAGCGGGTAGGTTCAGATCTTCCCACTCTGGATCGTCAACCTTGGAGAAGTATTTTTCAACTACGCCATCATGCACTTGACCAAGACTTGGTGGCATCCACTGCAATTAACAGAAACACCGATAGGATTCAGTTCAGATTATGCCACATGAATGAGGTGTCCAATAAATTTCCTGGGGTTTGAAGTACCGTCACCTTTGGGTTTCGATCTTTATCTACTAGTATAGCCCTGCATCCCTGCAATCGTAACCGTATTTCAGATATATTGATCTCGATGGAACAAGATCACAGCTGAAGATGTCGACACTACCTCAAATAAGTCTCTACTGAAATCACCACGCATCACATGGCAAACCATTCTGTATTCTCGACGCAAGCATTCCCCAACAGTTTGCACTCTCCCTTCTCTTATCTGAAATCACAAGCACGGCAAAAAAAAAACATTATAAATTGGAATGGTTCACATCTCTTAGTTTGGCATCTGCATTTGAAGGCAGAAAGCTTGCCTCGTGCATTGATACTGGTGTTTGGTCCAAACCCAATTACTTTTCCATGAATTCTAATGTAAACTGATGATACCAAAGAAGTTCCTCCTAACTCATGAATTCTACTGTAAACTAAGACTTTTGGTACTGGTGTTTGGTGCAAACCCAATTACTTCTCATGTGCAAAAGCTAAGCATTTTAATATGTAGTGATACTGATACCTGGCAGTTTGACATGCTCCTGACAAGGTTCAAACTTCCACCTTGTACTGGTCCATGACAGACCACAAGACCTTACACCGACAGATATCGAGTATCTATCTGGAATAGGCTAGAACATCGCAATACTGTTTCTTTTTACTGTAAATGCAATATTGTCATTTTGGTACCTCAGATAGTCACTGTGAAACCCCTAAAAACTCTTTGATTCAACTCCTACCAACTCAAACAGTAATATCCAAGATCATAAGGCTGAGGAAGTCCCTGTGGATGGGAATATCCAAAACAGTCGGTCCAGAGATTATCTAAGAAACTGGTACCAGCTGATGGTTGCTATCAATAAGTTGGCAAGAATTTGTTTTAACAGGAATGAATGCAAGAGAAGACAAGGAAGTGAAGATGGGGTAGGTGACAGAGCAGGTGGAAGGAGGGATAAGACTGGACCCAGTTAAGGGTAAGCTGGCCCCACTTGAAATTTTGACACACGGCACCATAACACCAAAAACTAAATATTGGTGGTGTGTGTAGTTAAAAAAAAGCAACACACATAAGGAGTACAAAAGCAGAATTATGCGCAACCAATATTGCATATTTAGTGTAAAAAAGAATGTGAAAATTTCTTGGATGAAGGTTATGCCATATCTTGTTAACCTGCAAAATTTCACAAAAATATGACCATTTTGTGTCATGTACAAAATAGACAGGTGAATAGTATTCATACTATTCACTTCTCTCTTGTATTTTTGTACCAGGCACAAAAGTAGTAATTTTTACATGAAAAGTTCCAATAAACATGATAGAGCACAATCTACATCCACGATTTCTTCCTACCATCTAGTTGCTATATAATGATAGTTGTGCAGACTGCAGAGAACTAAATACTACAAAGATGTTGCGACCCCACACCAATGATTTCAGGTAGACTTTTGAAGCTCAAATGCCTGAATTCATAATTGGTCCATGAGACTGAAATAGTTACGGGAATCATCCATTGTGCATGGTTTGAACCAAACCTCAAGGGTCCAGGTCAGTCTCCTACCTACCACAACTACAACGATAGTCCTAACAACAATAGAGATATTCAGTATACAGAACTATTCAAGGGTCAAATGATCTAAACGATAATTTAATACTAGCGAATAGCATAGCATGCCAAAAAAATTAAAAAACCGACTTGCATTACAAGGATAATGTTTACGAAGTGCTTGAAACATACCGACGCGAGAGAGATTTTCAGACTAGTAGGAGAAGCCTTCTGCAATGATTTAATTGCGACAGTAACCCATTCATCAGCCACACTTGGAGCTTCTTGTTCCTGACATGAATATACCAAATTTAGCAGGACAAAACACAAAAGCCACAATTAACTCCGTGGCCTCTCAAAAAACTCCATGGCAACTCACAAGAGCGGATATAATTTCTTCGACTGTTCTTTTGGAGAAGCATTTGTTGATGATTTCCAGCCTTGGAGCACAAAAAGGAAAAAAAAAATGGAAGTAACAAAAGAGGAATCAGGACATAATTGGCATCAATGGATCATGCAGCTCATAGAAAAAACAGTTATCTGAGAAATCAGACTGATTCATTGCAGTATATGCGCGTAATTGCACGCAAACATGGACTTCAGCTAGTATCTACCACAGGCCTTAGGATCAAATTAAAAAACACAATAGCAAAAGCGAACTTTAAACAACCTATCCGGGTTATTGATGCACTGTCATCTTGCATCAATTGGAACAGAATGTTAAGGAACATCATGGACATGCAAGCTAATAGATTTGCAAAGCCATAGAGCCGCTAAAGATATAAGCAGCTATCTTATATCTTTTGACCAATAACCCAGACAGTATGGGCAAGATAGCACATAAATTAGTGTAAGAGTTTTCATAACATGTTGCGAAAAAATATGTCAGGGACATTTCATGCATGCACGGGACAGAGCAGGAGTAAAACAATATCTTTTTTTCTTCATCAACAGTATAAACTACACTTGCCCTCTCACCTATTCAGAGCACTACTTCTTTCAGGGATGGCTGTTGCGAAAATTGATCGATAATTCCACATATAACAAACGGATCAGAAGCGTCCACCTTTTTAAGTGATTCTTCAAGCAATGACATTCTCTGGAAAAAATACTAGGAATTATGGAGCAATGCTAGCACACACATAACTGAAAAGATGTAGGTCAACTGACATTAAGTATTTGTAGATGTTAAATCAACAATGCACCTAGCATTGCTCAAGTTGTTAAGGACGTAAGAAACAAGCACAGTGATGCACAAAGCATCAAATTTAAATATTCAGCAAACCTACATTCAAATGGACAAAATGAGTTGCCAGGCCACATGCAAGCATTTCCGCACCATCCAATCTTGCACCAGTAAGACCAACATATTCTCCTGGATAAAGACATCATTGACAATTTAGTGATAAATAGTCTCCCAAGATAGTTCTGCAATCAACTAAATAGGGTGTACACCCAACTGACCATCGACTCCTAACAGTGAATACACACTCAGATTCTTGCATACATATATTTCCACAAGCATGCAGCATGACGATTTAAATTTTATTTTCTACGCGATAAACTGATAATACTCCCATTTCTACCTTAAGCATATGTCTTTCCTAATTTTACAGGTGAATTGCATAATAAACACCATTTTTCAAAATCAAATAAGCACATGGTTCACTCCAAAATTGTTCAGGGGTGCATATTTTAAGGTAACCTATGAAAGTTACTCAGCAAGGTAAAGACCAACACAACAGTACATAAGCATATATTGTTTTTGCATAGCAAACTGCTATGGCTATGTGTGGAAAAAAAATACTTGAATAACAAAGGTGGGATAAAAAGGTCACCGTAGAACCCAGGTAGTCTAGAAAGAAAATAAGAAGCCCCTATGTCCGGAAAGAGTCCCAATGCCGTTTCTGGCATTGCAAAAACCTGCATAAATATTCAAAAAAGATGAACATAAATTTTTGGTACATGCAAACGTGCGGGTTATCCATAATATGCACGAAGAAAAATATTTCATACTCTTACTAAGTATAAAACTAGTACTAGCATAGACAGAGTCCACATAAATGGCAAGTTCATTACATGATTACCAACCTAGATGTCAGACCTGATTATCAAATTCTGACCTCAAATATCCATACCTGTGAGAAATGGTTGGCTGAGAAAAGTACACACAACGGGAAGCACTTCATCATGAATTAATAGTTTTGATTAAGTACTTACTGTGGGCCAACATGTAATACAATCTCCATAATTTAATATCTGACATGTAGGCATTGTGCAATACCAGCTCAAGTAGACAGTATAACATAGGAGTGTTTATTGGACCATCATAAAAAAAAAGAGTGAACTCAAAACATAATAGGCTATCATTACACAGTTAAAAACTGAACAGCATGTGTGAGAACCCCAAGCAAGCAGATCTTAAGCTGCCACGTGACATTTTAACATATTTGTGCACCCAACTACAGCCCAATTAAAAGATATGACTATATAAGCAACGAGCCAAGCACAATTCCATTTGAACTTGATCAGTAGAATATACCGTGTTCTCTGTGGCGACCCGAAACCTTCCATGTATAGAAACACCAGCACCTCCACCCATGACAATTCCAGTGAGCAGAGAAACCTATAATTGAATGTTGTAGCATTTAGTAGTGACAAGAATAATTACATGGAGAATAAATGTCAAAGGATGCAGCTCACCTGTGGTTTGCGATAAGTTGCAATGATATAGTTTAACAAAAATTCAGTACGGAAAAAATCAGCACCAGACTTCCAGCTATCTGATTTCAGAGAACATATGGTAAAGTTAATCAAATGTCTGGATTAACGATAAATATGCATGCTAAATGTTAATTGTTTGAATTTGTATTGAAAAATAAAGGTGACAGATGTCAAAGCAAAAAATGCTGAAAGCAATCAGCTTTAGATACTTTGATATCACTGACGCAAGCTTAAGCATAAATTACCATTATTTATAGCGTTGTTAACTTCAGCAATATCACCTCCAGCACAAAATGCTCTACCATTCCCCTAAAAATGTGAAGATTAAATCCCGTGACAAACATATATAGGCAGAAACTCTATCAATCTCAGTGATCTAACATAAGGACAGCAGGAAATAAAAACAAAATGAGCACAATTACCAATAGCAACATCAAAGAGCACCCCGGGTACTAAATGTGAAACTGTTGCACGAAGCCAATAATTCCTACTTCAAATCATAAAGGGGTGCGAATGGCAAGATGAGTGCAAGGTGCCTCAACAAACATCGGGAGCACCATAATTGTTTTACTAGAGTCTAACAATTCAAATCAGCAAGGAGCAGTGGACGGCTCTACACACAAGTTGTGATGTCAACTGACATCACAACTTGTTTAAGACACTTCTAATTTTTTACATTCATAAAAAAACTTCATAGAATATTACAATTACAAGGAGTTTGAGTGGATTGACATCACATGGTTGTAGGTCTAGCAATGCCACTGGCAAGGAGTGCTCCAAGTCCAAGGCAGACTAAGGACAGAAAATTGTTACTTACTGCTTGATATTGGGAAAATTGGTTGGGTAACTGATGTTCACTGTTAGTCTGCTACTTACTGCTTTGTTACCGAGTAATTTATATTTCTAGCTACTCCCTCCGTCCAATAAAAATTGTCTCAAGTTTGTCAAAAATTGGATGTATCTAGACATGAAACATGTATGGATACATCCACTTCTTGGTAAACTTGAGACGGTTATTATTGGACGGAGGGAGTACATGTTAATAGACAACGCAGAAATATTTAAAGGGGTAACCATAAATTACAGGACCAGAAAGAACAAGAAACGCAGAGGCCATATTTAAGAACTCAAACAAATATTAAATGATAATAGGCATGCAGTGATGTCCATTACCTTCACAATCAACAGTTTAACAGCATTGTCTTCCTCATAAGAAGCGAAACACTTCATGAGTCGTGTAACCTGGAAGATGAGAGCAAAAGATCTCACCTCAACCTTTCTGAAAGCAAGTATGGATACTAGTGCCGTATGATCTAAAATTCTTATCAAATCTCTCTTGCAGACATACCATTGCAGAGGAGAGGGCATTCAACTGCTTTGGCCTATTCAAGATCATTGTTCGTGTAGAGCCATTTGCTTCCACCAGTACCTGGCAAAAATAGGATGGAGAAAAGTCTCGTTATTTTCTGGTGAGACCAACCAGTGGTAATTTACATATGAAAGTTGAGTGCAAGACATCATCGGGAAAATGATACATATCCTAAAAAAGGGAATACACTTGGCAATGGGATTAACTATTATAAGGAACAACACAACATAGTTGCACGCAGAACCGTTCTAAACCTATTGAGCATTCTAGAACCAGTATACACCAATCAGAGTACATACAGGAAACAGAATCAAACGCACTCAGTGATGGTACAAAATGGTTCAGTGATTATGAAATAAGGTGTGGTTTGAACTCTTGATAATGACCAGGCATTCCTTGACTGGAGAAGGAAAATAAATAAATAATATCATCTATCGAAGTTTCGAGCTAAATATGGTCCAGTCAACTGTCAAAACTCAAAATTAGCCTGAATATGGCCAAGGTGTTTATAGTCTTCCCCACGCGATTTGTAGTCCATATATCCAACTAGCCAACCATTCCTTTGCTAACTTGTACAGTACAAACTAGCTAAAGGGGAAAACCCAGACCCACCAGAATCAACCAAGCTGCAGCTACGAGCTAGTGAGCCACCGAGCAGAGCCGAGTGAAGCGAGAGCTCGTGGATGGAAATCAAATGAAGCGGCATCAGTAAGACGGGGCCGGGATCGTGTGATCCGTGTGGAACAGAGTTGATTGGGGTAAGAGGAGGGGGAAGAGGCGGACCTGATCGGAATCGGCGGTCGCCGGCGAAGCCATCTCGTGGGCAGGTGGAGCGGAGCACCTGGAGAAGTGGAGCCAAACACGCTGTTCGGGGTGGACGCGATGAGACTTGAGAGGAGACCCAAGGCCAAATTGCGGCCAGAGCAGGGGGAAGAGATAACTGCATCAGACTAGTCACAGTGCGGAATAACTTAGAGTGGTAACATGCACATGTTACTACTCTATGTTACTACCTCCATAGTGCAAAGTAATATATATGTGTGTCATACAAGTGTGCATTTATTAGATTGTAGACTCATTTTGCATTGGAATATATGATGTTACGGTAACTACCTATGTTACTCCATTTGCCTCTCTCTTCATTAATTCCATGCCACATCATCTTTTTTTTGCTTATGTGACACCTATGTTACTATGTATGTTACTCCCACTATGGCTAGTCTCAGCGGTCCTAATTCTTTTTCCGCACCTTCACATTGGTCCATATTCTTTAAAATTGCACGTTTAGGTCCCAAATGTTTCAAAAGTGTGTCACGCGAGGTCCTAAACTGGTCTGACCGTCGTTGACCGGTGCCACGTCGGCTGGTGGGGTCCGTAGGCTCAAGCGGACGGAGGTGAAATTTTGCCAATAGCCCCTTCACTCTTCACTCTTGTCCTCCTGTGACATTGGAGGCGAGCTGACGGCGGAGGTGCTGCTCCGGTGATGACTGGAGGAGATCGACCGGTGTAGACCGTGTCCACCATCTCCGCAGCCGCCTCGCCTCGCCGCGAAGGTGCGAGCGGCCCACGACGGACCGCAACACGGCCAAGATGCATAACGTGCAGTCGAGCTCGTGCTCCTGGCACGACGTTCGCGGCGGGAAAAATCGTCAGAGAGCAGGCGCGGCGAACTCCGGCCAGGCGCAGGCGCGGCGAACTCCGACGCGCGGGCATAAGGGTTCATTTGCTTAAATCTCAACCACCAGCCGACGTGGCACCGGTCAACGACGGTCAGACCAGTTTAGAACCTCGCGTGACACACTTTTGAAACATTTGGGACCTAAAAGTGCAATTTTAAAGAATAGGGACCAATGTGAAGTTGCGGGAAAAGAATTAGGACCGCGGATGCAGTTATCTCCAGGGGGAAGGGATGGGGTTGCCAGTTCCGTAACGGAAGAACTGACTGACTGGTGGGACCTAGATCATCTGCCGTTGTTGTTCTAGGTGCACTTGTTCTAAAGGCACAAACTTGCAGTCGGAATATCGCCGCCGTTGCTTTCTTTTGGAGATCGAGTGACTTCACTGGCTGAAGTCACGCTGCGCCTCCGATTTCCATCCCCAATGGGCCAAATTTTAAACACAAAATTCAAACCTTTTTACAAAAATTAAAATTCTAGTAAGTAGTATATATTCCGTTGTATGTTGTGAGAAAGTTTGACTTCATTTGGATAAATAGTTTTTCATGTTTTAAACTTAATAAGCTATTATAAACCAGTAATCCGAAACTTTCTCATAATATATAACCGAAAATATACTGCTTACTGAAATGATTTTGATTTTTTCTAAATAATTTGAATTTCAATTTTTTGGCTGCTGGATGGTAATCTGATGGATATAGGAGTGTAAAGGTGGAGTGACTTCACAGCGAAAACGCTTTTCTTCGGTGGACTCGCGAACGCATCCAACCCATCTTCCTCGTTCTCTTGTTCTGCAACACGGCTCCAACATAAGTCATCACTCTCTTCCTGCTGCCAGGGCGGAGCCAGGAAAAAAATATAAGGGGGGCCGGTGAATTTTTTTCCCCTCTTGCCAATTTTTAAGGAGGGCCGAAGTACAAAAATTGGACAATTGGAGGTGTTTTTGGCAAAGAAATCAGGGGGTCCTTTGTATTTTTCTGCATGTTAGGGGGGTCAGGGCCCCTGCTGGTCCCCCTCTGTCTCTGCCACTGCCTGCTGCCCACTCCGAGCTGACACTGTTGCGACTGGCAGGGAGTTGTGGCGGATAAGACATCGGCAAGGCTGGAGCAAGGCGACATCGAGTAATACATTTAGCTATGGGAGTGGGGTGGTTCGCCCGAGCCGGAGAAGAAAGGAGGTGCGGGGGAGGTTAGAGGAATGGTTGGGGACAGCGAAAAACTAGTGGAAGCCGCAATTTGAGATAACGGGCGGCGAGACGGCCTCAGGGTGGCGCCTAGCTGGAGAGGATGGACCGCGGAGGCGGAAATCGACCGAGCGATTCTACAGAAAACTAGCATCGCCCAACAGAGAGAGTTTTGACGATTTGCTAGGTAATTGCCAGCGGAGAGAGCTTTGACGATTTGCTGGGAATTGCCGTAGCCAAACAACTCGCCTGATAAGGGTGGGCAAATACGGTCCCACGGTTTAGCCGGTCTGGGTTAGTTCATTTTTTTGCACTAAAGTGGAAATAAGATTTGTATTTGTGAAAGAAATTTAACTAGCACCCATCAGCCGGTCCAAACCGGTTTCACGGTTTCGGTATATGCACCTATCGCCTGACAGCGGTAGCCAGCGGAGTGGAGACCACAGGTGCAACTGACACACGAATTCACCCTCGGCCGCGGAGCACTTCCGAACAGTATTCATCTAAGAAATCGCACCAAATGGCTGGAATGCTACATCACACAACACAATCCAGCAGCACTGCTTAGACACGACTGAAATACGAAAGACAATGGAATTGCACCACACGCTTCTGTCAAAGACAAGCGAACAAGCTAAAAGTTCTTGAATTGAAATCAAAAGATTCCTACAGAATTCATGATCCACAGCAGAGAGCAATCAAACGACTAGCCTAGGAGGTGAAGATCTCAGCAGGCATCAGTACATGACAACGATAATTAACTCACGTTAGTGGCGGCAGCTTACGATAGCCACAGCATTACAGACAGCAGCTAAACTTAGGGAAAAACAACAGGAGAGATCATGAACCTAAATCTCCTAGCTAGCAGGTCAGCCGCTGCCGGTCGACCACAGAAAACGTTACAGCGGGCAGGCACATGGTAACTAGTGCCAGCAAACTACCAGCTCCGCTCCAGCCCAGCCAACAAATAGGGCTCTCTTCAAAGGCTGAGTGTGCTGTGTTAATTGGACATCATCTTGACGTCGGCGTCGTGCCTGTTGTTATTCTGATGGTGCGCCGAGAGAGACCAGCCACCAGATGCGTACGCTGGGGGCATGTGCTGCGGCTGGTGCTGGTGCTGCTGCGGCTGCTGCCCGGAGTGGTTGTAGGGCATCCCGCCATGGTTGATGGGGCTGCCAGAGTCATCGGAAGATCCGCTGGATGTGCCCTCGGATGGAGGGCTGGCCACTGGAGCCGGCACATACGAGGCCATCTGCGGAGGCGCGGACATTGGTTCAACCTTCCGTGGCTCAGCCGGTTTTGACTTTTTACCTTCAGCTATGAAACTAGCAACCACCACCTGATGACAGAGAACACATGGCAAAGACTCCCAAGTCAGAGTTTTGAAATACTTGAATAGATGGAAGCTAAAATGGAGGAATACACTAAAGAACCTGAACAGGTGTCGCAGCTGTTAACTGCCCAGCAACACATCCACCAAGAACCCGGCCATCAGAACCTGCAAGTGCGACGCTCAATCCTCCAGTCCTGCTACGAGTGTCACCATCCTCTGCAAGCAGGAAAGAACCAGAAAGAGAAATGATCTCGAAGCGGCCCTGCACCAGAATCAGACACCAGAAAGTTAGCCAAGTAACACAGCCACAAAGCTCTATGACCGCTAGTACAAGGTAAAGGTGCAAAAGTCGCATGGATCATGAGCCTTGAAAAGTACTCAAGTAACATTCCAGTTCTAATACATCTACTTTTGATTAATGTATAAATTTTTGATTGTGATGAATAAATTATACTCCAGCATATAGAGGACAATACTAAATACATTGTTAACTATACATAGAATAGAAAAGCATTACTCTCCTATTCTCCTGCACAACATAATTGTGTACCTCATAAGTCACTAGTCCACCAGATGTAGCTGGCTGCCGAAGTGTTACATTGCTTATTGCACCATTTGCTGAAAGAATACAAACTGTGCGAGGTCCTTGCTGAGAGAAGGACATTATTTTTGAAGCAACATCCTGTCATAAAAATTATGGCATTTAGCAATAGAAAGCAAGTTTTCCGAGACCGCCAACATGAACAAGTGGGCTGCGGACTAATTTTCAAATATGAAATATGAATACAATTCTATCACAGATAAAAATTTCGTGGCATTATGAGAAACAGCTAAGCAAAAAGGTGACTCGTCAAAAGAAAGTACGAATGCAGATATCTGAAGTAAGTGATACTACTGAGTTCCTACAACCAAAAAATCAAAAACAGCTTACACAAAGCAGTAATCCATATTCTATACCAAGTGTAATCTGGCCTGTATACACAAACCCCACCATTATTTGAGCAAGAATCTGACACCTAACATAATTACTGTGCTTCAAGCACAGCTTAGCCTAACCAATTCTACCTAATATAGGTGTACTACCACCAATAATAGACAGTTTGCAGGCTTTCTGCCTCTTACGCTACACATAATCACATTTAAAAAACCAATGAACTACAACAGTACAGTACATTTTTTTGTTCAGCTCATTTAACTCGATCAAGCATAGTTATTTATAACTAACTTTTTACTGCTAAACAAATCACCTCCTTATCAAGTCTTTGAGCTAAATGAACTAGGAACTATAAGCACTATACTGACCACAAATTGCAATCAATTGTTTCAATTAGTCACCCTCCCTGATGGTCCTGGTTCAACACTAGCAACAGACACAGGTGCCACCACTTGCTGGTGCGTGTAGTAGCAAAAAGGCCAGAACCCATTCCCCATGGTTTCTTCAGCTCCAACTTGCCACTGACCGATGGGGCCGGTCAACTGACAACAACCTGCTGGGAATCTGCCGGCCACCACACCACCACAGCCTGCCTGCCTCCGCACCGGCAGATCCTCATCCCTCCCATGTTCCTGTCCTACGGATAGGAACTCCAACTACTAGCTAGTCAAAGGCTCAAAGGTCGCACATGACATGAGACATAGATCCACTACAATTAGTGCAAGTAGGAGTGCTGGGTAGACCGGTGGAGCAACATGATGTTGGCAACACTGAACTGGACGAATGCATGCATGTACAGGCAAGGAATTTAGTAGAAGGAAAAAAGAAGAGCAAATGCAAGATCTGTGGGATTTGTTCCATGTGCATGGGGATGGGTGTCGGTTGCTACCTCGCCGGCCTTGACCGAGAGGATGTGCGGAGTGAAGGAGATGCCCCAGGAACCTGCAAGAAATGGCAGCCACCCCTGGTCAGATTTATGCAAGAAGCAAGAAGCGGCGGCGCTCCATGGATCAATAATGAAGATAGGCGCTTGCGTTACCTAGAGCCTCGAACTGCTTCTTCTTGCCGGAGCCAGGGGGGCGACCGCGGCGCTTGGCGTTGGGATCTGACTGGGGGCTGCTGATGGAGAAGCCGTGCTGCTGCTGCTGCTGCTGCTGGCCAGGCGGTGGCGTCGGTGCGCCGCCGGAGGCGGAGGAGAGGGGCGCGAGCGCGAGGGCCATGCTTCCGTCGGGGGCGTACTTGCGCGGCCGCCCCCGCTTCTTGCGCATCAGCTCGCCCATCCCGAGCGCATTGCCGCCTGGTGGCGGCACGGCCGCGTAGGGCGGCGGCGCGTTGTAGAGCATGGCGCCCGGAGGGTGATGCTGGTGCGGCTGCTGGTGGTGGTGCTCCCCCGGCGGCTTGGCAACCATCTGGTCGAACGACAGCCTCATGCCGCTCCCCGGCATGGGAGCCGGTGGGGTCGCCGAGCCAGGCGACGGCTGCTGCTGCTGGTGGTGGTGCGGATGGTGCGCGAAGGGGAGCGGCTGCGGTGGCTGCTTGTGCGCGTGTGGCGGCGGCGGCGCGTGAGTGTGCGCGTGCTGCGGCATGGAGGTGGGCGGCGGCTGCGGGCGCGCATGCGGCGCCATGGATGCGGCCGGCTGGGGCTGTGCATGCGCGTGCGGCGGAATGGGGGCGGCCGGCTGGGGCTGCGACGGCGGGGCCTGCGAGACCGGGGCAGGCACCGGCGCCGCCGGGCCGGCGGCGGTGGCGGCGGGGAGCGGCGCGACGTCCTTGGCCTCCATTTCGCCCAGATCTAGTCCGAGCAACAAACAAAGCCCTCTTCTTCCGGCGGCTGCTTCGCCGTCAGTTTCAGCCTCTACACTTCAGAGTCTTCAGAGTGAGGTGGTGTCGTCTGAAGCCAGAAAAAAAAACACGATCAATCAGTGAGTCCCCGACGCCATTCGAGTTTGACCAGCCAAATCAAGCGCTCGGAAGAACAAAACCAAAAAGGCAGGCCCTTCTCAAGAAGAAGATAACATCAGACGAACGAGAAGTGAGAGCAACATGGGAGGGATCGAGCAAGAAAACGATTCTTTAGAATATGAGCATCAGATGAGCAGATAAAGAGGAAGAGAACAAAAGGGAGTGAGAGAGATTAGGTGGGAGTTAGGAGGGGCCGCGCGCGTGCACGCACCTAACCGGATGGATTAGATCGGCGACGACGACGACACGCCTTGCTCCTCCTCCTCAGCTTCTTCTTCTTCTTCGCGTCAACAGCAAGCGCCACTCTCTCAGCTCAGCTTCAGCTCAGCTGAGTAGAATCTCACTCTAGCTGGAGAGAGAGAGGGAGGGGCAGAGGAAGAAAGAAAAAGAGGGCGGCGGAATTACGGGGAATGGAAATTACAGAAAAGCAGAGGTAATAAAGACGGGAGGAGGAGAAAGGCGATTTGTTACGGGTACATACACATGCAGCCGCTGCATTTCGGGTAGTAATAAAGGCCGGCGGGAGGGCGTAGTTGGGCAGCTACCGCGCTGCTTTTTCTCCTCCTCTTGGAAATGGAAAGAAAGCTTTTTTTTCTCCTCCTTGGAGCCCGTGAGAGTACGTTTTTTCTATTCTCGTTTAGAAATAGTAATAAAAAAACAAAAGGGGAAGTGAGACTAGTCTACTCTACTCTCTTGTTTGTTTTGTTTTGGTACTGCCTGCTGTGCTACGCATTCGAATTTCGAAAGAGCCAATTCCTCGGGTGCTTCGTTTACGCCACGTATTTACTTACTATTAGTATTTAATTCGGCGTGGAGGTACTACTGGCCCGTATTGATGGCTGGTTAAAGAAAGGTTTTGTCTTTTTGGGCGTGCTTGACGGACGGGCAGGAATCAAAATCACCCATCCTCGTTATACCCTTTTCCCCATCTCTTTTCACTTAATCCATCTCACTTCTTTTCTCCCTCCATTTTCCAGTCGAATTTCTATGTTTCGTTTCACGGTGGAGATAGAGAAAAGCGATTGGGCCGGGGTGTCAGCGAGAGCGGACGAGGCATGCTGGTCAGAGGAGGAGCAGGGGAGCTGGCTGGCTGGTCAGAGGGACAGCAGGCCAGGATTCCAGGCCATCACGTGACACCATCCGGCCCCAGAAGAGAAATAAACAACGCCGCGGGCCCCACCCCCCGGTTCTCGAGGGCACGCTTCCTCTCTCTGCCTAGCGGGTCCCACAGACTGACTCGCGCGGCAACGGTCACGGCCCAAGGACGTCCCTGCGCCGTCGGATGGTACAGACAGGCTACGGCGTCGCGCACGGGCGCGCTTTTTGACGGTGGGGATGAGCCCACGACGCGGACCGGCTTGCCGCCACGCCACGTCACCCGGACCCAGCGGCAATGTCAACGGACCGGTGATCCTGGTCAATGATCGCTTGGCGCGAAACGAACAGAACAGGACGGAAACGTACTGGCAGGCAGTCGCATACGACAAACGTCGCCGTTCTCTTGGTCGTGCTCATCCGTTCATTGTGTGTCAAAAGGCCTCGCGAGGGTATTACTGGTAATCCACAGGGCCGGAGCTCGTGAGCTAGGGCTTTAGGGCACATCGGTAATCGGTATTCACTGCTCGCTGTCCCAGTCAATCAAGATCCGGTAGAATCCAGGAACCCAGAACGGGTATTTTTTTACAAATATAGCCCCTGCCTAGCAAATTTGTTAAAAATAGCCTGCTCCGAAAATTATTGTCAAAATAGCCCTGGCGGGACGTGCAAATAGCGACATGTGTCTTCCCACCAAATGAAACGGCGGAAGGCCACTTCCCGCCAACTCAGCCGGCGGAAACACGCTTCCCGCCAGACGACTAGGCGGAAGGTCACTTTGTGCTTCTGCAGCTGGCATTCTTTGCACCACCTTGTGCCGAACCAGAACGCACCACGTGTCTTCCCACCAACTCGTACGGCGCTAAGTGGCTTTCCGCCTTCTGGTTTGGCGGAATGACACGTGCCGCTATTTGCACATCCCGCCTAGGCCATTTTTTACAATAATTTTTGGAGGAGACTATTTTGACAAATTTACTGGGCAGGGGGCTATATTTGTAAAAAAAACATCTTTGTGTTGCCTTTTGGGCCACTGCTGGAAGTACTTTCAATAAATTTTGACAAAAGTTAACAGAAAAAAGATATAAAAGAAAATATAAATATTAGATTGCAAATCAATATCAATAGATTTCACAATAATATACATTTAATATTGTGGACATTAATATTTTACTATATATTTGACCTTTGACCAAATTATACGCCTTACTTATTGTACGGAGGTATTACTTCTATATACACTACTCCCCCGATCAGCTACGATTGACACAGATTTGTTCAACGAGGGATATATCTATACACTTAAATATGTCTTGAAATATCAATGTTTAGATAAATCTATGTCAATCATTTTATCCGATGGACTAGTTATTTAGTGCCTAATTTGAATGTAAAAACAGCTAGTGGGTAAACTCGTACTCCTTCGGTTTGGTTATTGGCGGGACTTACACATAAGCTAACTCCAAAATGGAACTTGCAAGTTCAAACCCTACCTAGTAGGACACTGAGCAGGGGTGGTAGTACTACCGATTCAATTACTCATCACATTAGATGCTCTACTCGCATGTCACATAATATAAGGGGCTATGACAACATATGGAAGAAAAAACCCTACCAAATTATGGGTATTCTTGCAAAGAACCAAAGACAATACCGTTAGCAAACCCAAATATGTAAGGTACCCTTTTCCTATCTAAAAGTACATTTCTATCCCTAACTGATTTTGGCGTTAATGACAACATGATTAACTGATTAACCATGTGTGAGCATCGTAGGCATATTTTAAGGTGGCACGAGATGATTGGAGACCCCTCAAGATGAAAAGACAAAACCGAAGGTGCTATTTGAACCGTTAGGGAAAAAATATTACCAGGAGAGGATCCGCTTCGTAAGAGCATCTCCACCGGGGGTCTGTTGTTTGCGGGCCGGACACGAAGCACCCTCCGAAGGCAGCAGTGGAGCATGGGGGGTGCCGGAGGGGGTGCCAGACATCCATGCGGACATAGTTGCATGCCAATTGGCCCACTGGCAGTGACACACATCAATATATCCTCTCATTCAGCAAGCCGCGCGTGCAGCTCAGCGGCTGCCGCACCTCCGACCTGGCCATGGAGACGGAGGAGCTCTAGGCCATATCCCGCGCTCTCCTTTTGCGCCAGAGGAACTGCACCGTCGACCTCCTCCGTCTCGTGCAAGCACGACACGGAGGAGCACGGAAGCCGCTGATACGTGTAAAGCACACGTTTGTTGGGAGACCCCAAGAGGAAGGTATGATGTAATGTAGCAGCAAGTTTTCCCTCAGTACGAAACCAAGGTTATCAATCCAGTAGGAGTAGAAGCACTTCTGAAGGTTGGTGGTGGCGCCGTTTACTCGATCACCAACGCGGAACCTGCACACAAGATAATTAAACTACTTTGCCCCAACGAAATAGTGAGGTCGTCAATCTCACCGGTCTTGCTGAAAATAAAGGATTAAACGTATGGTGTGGAAAATGATGTTTAATTGTAGAGAATGAAAAGGAACAATGATTGCAGTAGGTTGTATTTAGCAGATGTAAAAGAATGGACCGGGGTCCACAGTTGTCGAGGGGTCACCTCGGCAGATCCCAGGGTCGAGTAGCCGGGTTGATTGAAGGGGAGAAGATGGTGAGTGCTGGTAGTTACTACGGCTGACAAGCAAGGCAATTTACCCAGGTTCAGGCTCTCGGAGGATAACACCCTACTTCCTGCTTGTCTAATCTGTATTGAAGGAGTCGAAGGTTACAATGGCGATCCCGGCGATATGGCAATCTCGCTAGGGTTTCGGTGGATAGTATGGACGTACCCTCGACAGAGGTCCCTCCTAGCCTTTATATGGAGGCTAGGTCTCAGGATATCGGTGTCGGTTAGGTTTACAGGATTTAGTAAGTTTGTACCGACCTAGACTTCGACGTCCTTGGGACGTACGTTGTCCTTCTGGGGCCCTTCACGGGCCTGCAGTGGCTGATCTTGAGGCTTGGCGTGCACCAGGTATCTTCATAGTGGGGCACCCGAAAGGTAGGCCCACGTCAGGAGCCCCCGAGTACTTGGTCGAATCGTAGAATCGGGTAAGGACTCCTTTCTCTGTGCACGCCTTTCTTCATGAGTCGAGAGCTTGTCGACTACCTTGATATGATTCGTCTTGCGTTGATGACTGCTTAGGGATAACTGGCTTAACTCACTCGAATGATCAAGCTTAGTCAAAGATTCAACCAGTTTTCATCGAATTCGTGTCCCAGGCTCAAACTCGGAAAGATAGCTAAGAAGCTTCGACTCTTGCCATTCATGGCTTACAGAGCTATTAATCCCAGCATCTTATGCGAAAAACACACCTTGGGTATGTGATGTATGGCTGAGCAGCCCGTGTCTTGAAAATTTCGACTGCAATCTATCGGGAGCACGAACAGTGCTCCCAATGGGAGTAGCCCCCGAGATTAAGCTGAATTTCTTGTAATTGAGGTTAATCTAAAAAACCTCTCTCAGTCGAAAGAAATTTTTGAACCCCTCCCGATGGGAGTAACTTAGAAAATCGCTGATAACTCAGAGTCCTTTTTCAGCCATTTTTTGGCTTACTATGTATTGCACTTTCGAGTGCTCGCTCAGCCTGATGGCCTACTTGTGGAACTCGAATGGAATTCGAGTGTTTTCTCAGCCTGGTGGCCTACTTGGTGGAGTCGACAAACGTGTCGAATTCTTGCTCAGCCGAATGGCTTACTGCGCTGCTGCTTGATGCTGACGTCATGGATGACGCTATTTTGCTTCACTGCCACGATGGGACATGACACTGCGGTCCCACTGTCAGTGTTGACCTGCAGCGACGCTTGCAGTCCTTGATTTGACCACTCCACGCGAAAATTTCGTGGCGTGATGATGGTTCCTCTTTTCCCGTGCGTAGTGGGCGTCGTGGTTCGCGACGATTGCGCTCTCCGCGCGCCACGTGTAGGGCTGGATGAAGGAGCCTGCTTGCAGATGCTTGTTGGACGGTTGTGATTCACCGCCACTATGGTATATTAAATTCACCGCGGCGTGGGGAGAGTTATCCCATCGCCAGTCTCGCCCTTTCCGCTCCAAGCTTTCTTCTTTCTCTGCGCATTGCTTCTCCATCGCCATTGCTGCCGAACTGGCTTCCTCCGCTGCAATGGGGAAGAAGGCTGACGCCCAGAAGTCCAAGAGGGGAGTCAAGGAGAAAGCCATCGACGCCGATGATCTTGGCGTGAAGAAGGTGGACTGCGACTGGTCCAAATCCACTATGAAGACCCAGGACCTCGATGATCTTCGGGAGAAGGGTCTTCTTCCTCCTTTGGACCAGCTGAAGATGCGCGCTCGGGGGAAAGAGGTAATCCCTCCCCCCCCCTGCGATGGGGAGCGCGTCTGTTTCGTCGATTTTCTGCACAGGTGATTTGCATTTCCCCTGCATTCCTTTGTTCGCGGTCTCCTATATGCCTATAGGATTCAGATGCATAATCTGACTCCCAACGGCATCTTGAGCATCGCGAGCTATTTTGTGCTCAACGAGTGCTTCTTGGGGATCTCTCCCAACTGGCTCTTGTGGAAGAAGATCTTCAATGTGAAGCGGAATGTTGGGAAGGGCAACATCGTGTACCCCATTGGCGGCTTCGGCATCAGCTTCTTCCAGATGAAGAAATCTGACTCCGTCCAAGGCTGGCGGAAGAAGTGGTTCTATGTGAGCTGCGAGCAGGACGGGCTTCCTGACTTCGTGGCTGACAAACCCCTGAAGAAGACGAACGCCTGGGCGCACTCTCTGTCCAATGAGGAAAAGGCGACTGTGAAGCCGCTGCTGACGACCATCTCCGGCCTGCTGAAGTCGCTTGGCAAGGAGGCGGGTGGTGTGCACCTCATCGCCACTTTCGTCAAAAGGCAGGTGCAGCCGCTGCGTGTTCGCATCCACCCGATGTGGGAGGATCAAGGTGCCAGCGACCCCACTCGCATATCTTCAGTCGAGCTGAGTGATGAGGAGGTCGTCCAGAAGGTGAAGGCCATAACCAGTCTTCGGGCAGCCGACGCATGCAACATCAACTGCCCCATCACTCCGTATGGGGTACAGAGGCGACTGCCCGAAGTAAGTTTTCCTTGTTTTTGTAACTGCAGTATTCCCTTTGCTTTGCTTTCTTCTCACACAAACTATCCTTGGATGATAGGGTCACCCCAGTTTCGACTGCCTTCCTCCTCTGATGGATAACGGGCTGCATGAAGAAGCCGAGTTTCCTGCATAGGAACCGGCAGATGAAGAAGAGATCCCCTTTGCGCATACTCCTGAAGAAGAGCTGGAGGAGGTTGTTGTTGATGAAGATGAAACGCGGCCGCAAAAGCGACCACGACTGGACAAAGGTGACTCTGATTCAAGGAGTTCATGTGCCAAGCGTGCGGCTGCTGAGGAAGAAGATGACACAGGATCCTCCTCGCCAAGTGCCAAGGAGTCGAGGGACTCGCGGGAGCAGGTGAACGTGGATCCACTCGACACGGCGCCACCCATGGACTTCGGCAGGCTGCCCTCTGTTTCCGTCGGCAGCGATGATGACGAAGAGATGAGGTAACAATGTTGCTTCTGCGTCGACTCGGCGCAATACTTTCTTCTACAGTTAGAAACTTTATCTTTTCGTTACAGCGACCGTACGGGTGCCGCTGTTTCTCATTCGCATGTTTCGGAGCACACCTCTGCCCCTACCGCCGAAGAGAAGCAGCCGACAGCTCCCGACGCGAGTGCCGCAGGCACAACTGAGGTGGCCAAGGCTTCAACATCTTCTGTTGTCCCGGAGGAACTGGTTGTTCCTACTCCAAGTGCAGCTTCGCTTCTTGAACATGTAAGTCTTCGAATGCCTTTTTTCATGAAATGCACATCGGGAGCGCGAACAGTGCTCCCGTTGGGAGTAGCCCCCGAGGCTGTGTGCAACTAGTATAGTTGGGCACAGGCTCAAATTTTGTGCATTTACATCTTGCAACCCTTCTACCGTCAGCAAGTAGCAGGAGCTGAAGCGTACGTCCGCCTGGAGCAGGAAAGGAATCAGCTCCTAGCTGACTTGAAGCAGGCAAAGCATAAGTTCTTTCCAGTTTGTCCCAGTCGAGTCTTTATTCCGTCTATTACTTCAATGTTGTTTCCTTCACAGTCGACCAGAAAAGTTGCGGCCACTCGAGTGACGGAGCTAGAGGCTCAAGCCGAGGGTACCAAGAAAGCACTCGAGGAGGCCAAGCAGCGCGAAAATGATAAGCGCGAGCTGGAGAAGACACAAGTTGATCGTCTACTCGCGCTTGCTGATGTTGTTGGCCATAAGTATTTTGCTGCTTTGATATGTTTTCCCATTTGAACTCCTGTAGGTGTGGACTGAAAGCTGATTCCTTCTTTCGTTGCAAGCACCTGCGGTTGCGCACCTCCTGTCGACTCTTCTAGCGACAACAGCACCCTGGAGCAAGTTGTAGGCTTTGTCGACAAGGTCTGTGCGTACGCGTCTGCTGCGATGGACAAGTCGACTGGAGCTTTGACTACCGTTCATCAGGGCATCTTCCCCAACAAGCCAGCGCCAAGCAACATCGACGCTTTGGCTGCACCTTTCAACACGGGGTCGACTATCATGGGAGACTACTCGTGCACACAGACGGTACGCGGCTCAGAGCTCACCTTCCAGCTGCTGCTTGGGCACCAAGTTGCAGGTGAGTTTGATAAAGTCGTCAGCGAGTTCCCCAGGAAGCCTGATGGCAAGACTGCTTCTCTCAGCGCGGTGAAGCCGGAGGCAAGTCGACTGGCGAAACATGTCGTGTCTCTCTTTGAGAAGCGGGTCGCAAAAGCAGCTGAAGCGGCAGCTCGCAAGGGCAGATTCATGTCCGAGTCTGTCGTAGATTAGAAGCGTCCTTTTTATATGTCTGGCTTTTGTAATGAACCTTTGAACAAATGCCGTCACTGCTAAGATCCTTCTTTTGCTATGTAATATTATGGCTTAAGCTGATGAAATTAATCTTCAGTCCATTTGATGTGACCTTTTTACTGGCTTGTGCATATCTGGACTCTTGATGCTTGACTCTTCCTCGTTGTTGAAACAGGATGAGATGAATATGGATTCAGGAGGAGTCGGCTGGCCAGAGACAGTCGCAACACCAGCTGCTTCTCGATGAAAAGTCGAACGTCGTCCTCGTCTCACCCGAAGCCGAATGACCAGAAACTGATTTCTTGGACGAGGAAGCGGATCGTCGATCTGGAGAAGTTGATGAAGGAGAAGCAAAAGGAACTCGACCAACTGAAGGCACAACCCGCCCCTTCGACAGAGCGTGAGCAGTACTTGCTTGGCAAGATGGAGTTGATCTGTCGACAGTTGCAGAGTGAGCACTCTAAATTAGGTCTTCGACTTGTGCAGGCTTTGTCTGCGGGTGTGTCATCCTGACATCTTTGCTTGCTTGCTTTGCAGACGTGAGCCCAGACTGGAAGGCTGAACAGCTCTGTGTGGAGCAACGCGTGGAGCGGGAGGCACAGGGTACTGCCTCTGGTCTTCAATATTTCTGGTCTGACACGCCCAAGGCCAAGGTGTTGGCCCTGATGCTGGATCACACTTGGCTCATGGCGATCCTGCTTGTAGGGTGCTAGAAGACCTTGGCGAAATTGCATCGAGTGATGTTTCCACACAACGCGCAACCGCAAGGGATATCTGCGCTAGTGGATCAGTTTTGAGATGGTGCCAATGTCAAGCAGATTGTCCATGCTAAAATTGTTGCTGGAGCGAACGTCACATTGGCGTACTTCCGTAAGCACCGGCCACATTTTCCACTCGACAGAGTTCTTGGCGGCTTGTCTGGCGAAGAGCATTATGCCGAGTCCTTGGCGTATGCGAGGCAGATGGTCGAACAGGTCCAACGCCGTACTGAGCAACTTGTGGGCCCGCTGGATGCACCGAAGGGCGAACCTGAAGGGTAGAGATAGAATAAAAAACTTCTTGTAAATTAGTAGCTTATAGCTGTGAGGGTTGACCTCTGAATTCATATGTGAATATGATGTATGTAATTGCAGATGTATCTTCGAGTGCGTCGATATGTTTGACTTAAACCTATATGGCGCAGCCCCCGAGTGTTCGAGTGCGGCCTAGGTTTTTGTCATCTGACCTGTATGGCGCAGCCCCCAAGCATTCAGGTGCGACCTAGGGTTATGTATTTGAACCTGTATGGCGCAGCCCCGAGCATTTGAGTGCGGCCAAGGATTTGATTTGTGAACTTGTATGGCGCAACCCCCGAGTGTTCGAGTGCGGCCTAGGTTGTTTGGGTGAACTTGTACGGCGCAGCCCCCGAGCGTTCGGGTGCATCCTAAGTTTTTCTTTCGACTTGCATGGCGCAGCCCCCGAGCGTTCGGGTGCGGCCTACGTTTTTTGTTTGAACTTGTATGGCGCAGCCCCCGAGCGTTCGGGTGCGGCCTAAGTTTTTCTTTTGACTTGTATGGCGCAGCCCCCGAGCGTTCGGGTGCGGCCGAAGTTTTTTGTTTGAACTTGTATGGCGCAGCTCCCGAGCGTTCGGGTGCGGCCTAAGTTTTTCTTTTGGCTTGTATGGCGCAGCCCTCGAGCATTCGGGTGCGGCCGAAGTTTTTTGTTTGAACTTGTATGGCGCAGTCCCCGAGCGTTCGAGTGTGGCCTAAGTTTTTCTTTTGACTTGTATGGCGCAGCCCCCGAGTGTTCGGGTGCGGCCTAAGTTTTTTTTGTTTCAACTTGTATGGCGCAGCCCCCGAGCGTTCGGGTGCGGCCTAAGTTTTTTGTTTGAACTTGTATGGCGCAGCCCCCGAGCGTTTGGGTGCGGCCTAAGTTTTTCTTTTGACTTGTATGGCGCAGCCCTCGAGCGTTCGGGTGCGGCCGAAGTTTTTTGTTTGAACTTGTATGGCGCAGCCCCCGAGCGTTCGGGTGCGCCCTAAGTTTTTCTTTTGAATTGTATGGCGCAGCCCCCGAGCGTTCGGGTGCGGCCTAAGTTTTTGGGGTTTTTAATGGATTGCCCTTAGTTGCCTCCTCAGACTCAGTTTTGCCCCTAGGTGCGAATCGTCCTCAGTTTTGCCCCTAGTTTGATCGCGGCTGCTATAGTTTGCCCCGAACGGCAAGTTTGAAGTCTATTTCGTCTGATGGCGTTACCGACAGTGGGCCCTGGTGGGACCGCCTAACTGCCTATGTGGCCGGAACTTACAGGAATTTCTTTCTTTTTGAAGATTAAGAAAGATCCGAAATAACTTGAAATAAGGTGGGACCGCCCAACTGCCTGATCCCCAATCTATCAGTGCGCGCCCTGCTCCCGACCGGCCGTCGCCAGCACCACCACTAGCGCCGCCGCCAGCACCACCTACGCCGCCACGGCCATCCCGCGTCGCGACCAGATCCCACCACCAGATCCGTCGACCCCATAAGATCCGCCGCCGCCGCCAGGGGCGCTCGTTCCGCCACGGCGGCCGCCACCTGCTCGACCCGCGGCGGGGCTCCTTCCTTGCGCCTGGCCAGAGCGCTGACATTTGAGGGGCTGGTGCACCCACCAGGACATTGGCGGCGAAATGGAGAGCGGCAGCGACCCCGGAGTATTTGGCGCCCTTTTGAATGAAACATTATGAATAAACTTATGTGTTATAATGTTTTTCATTGAGAACTGTTTTTCATTCATGTAATAAACTTATGTGTTATGATGTTTCAATGTTTGATGTACAGTTATGCACGTTAGTTCATTAATTCTAGCCATTTTGTGAGGTACAACTCATCGTCGCTGGAAATGTGCTACAAATGTGCTCCAAATGTAGCCCAAACAGCCCCATTTTTAAGCCACTCATTTTTTCGACCTTCCCCAAATGATTTAAAACTCTAGGGTTAACATCTATTGCACTAATATAGTATCTCCAACTAATTTTTAACTCAAAATTTGTTAAAATTTTGGTTTGACTTTTGTTGACCAATTTTGAAATATTCAAAAAATATTCAACAAACATCAAAAAATGCACATCCAGTTCACATGGTCTTAGTTTGTCATGTACTAACATCTCCAACTGATAAACAAGATAAAGATACATATTAATCAAGAAATGCTTCAATATGGTGTGAGATTTGAGATGTGAGATTTCAAAACACTTCTAGTTTAACATGTATGTAGACCTTGTTTATCTGTTGGAGATGTTAGTACATGATAAACTAAGACCATGTGCACTGGATTTGCATTTTTTTAATGTTTTTTGAATATCTTATGATTATTTCAAAACCGGGTCAACAAAAGTCAACCAAATTTGAAATAATCATAAGATATTCAAAAAACATCAAAAAAATGCAAATCCAGTGCACATGGTCTTATTTTGTCATGTACTAACATCTCCAACAGATAAACAAGGTCTACATACATGTTAAACAAGAAATGCTTTGAAATCTCACATCTCAAACTATAGAGTTCATACCATATTGAAGCATCTCTTGTTTAATATGTATCTAGACCTTGTTTATCAGTTGGAGCTGCTAGTACATGACAAACTAAGACTATGTGCACTGGATTTGCATTTTTTGATCTTTTTTGAATATCTTGTGATTATTTCAAATTCGGCCTATTTCACACTATATTGAAGCATAGTGCAAAATCAAATTCAGGCCAAATCAAGACAAATCAAGACACATATAATGACTATGTGCGAAGGTTTTGTATTTTTTCAATTTTTATTGAATTATCTATGCGAAGGATTTTAGATAAACCCTACCGAGCATCCTGGACCGTTCATCTGACTCTGCCGCGCTTAACTGCTGCCGTGCGATCAGGTCTTCTAGAAGGAATCACGAGCGATCCGTGGGAGCACCGTTTCTTCGACATGATTGGCCACGTTTTTTTCTTCTCTGCGACGCGAGAACTGTTTTTTTTTTTAGAATTACGCGAGAACTGTTGGACCGTTTCAAATACCCCGCCCGCCGGCGACCCAGGTGGCTCGCGCTGCGGGAGGAGATTTCGGAGACCACCAACTCCGATTCCGATTTCTCCTCAGACTCCGACTTCGAGTTCTAGTTCATCGATTCGTAGTTATTAGGGTTATTGAATCGAGTGTTTAGGGTTTAGGATCGAATCGTCTGTTCGTGTAATGAATCGTGTTCGTCCAAGTTCATCTATACATCTATATTTGCAGTCTATTTTACTGTATTTTTTGATTTGATTTTTATTTGCAAAAGAGTCTGCTAAAACCATCCGCGCCAACTTTTACCTGCCCCGAGTGTAGAATTAATGCAAAGAGGGCCAGACTTTGGCAGTTTTTTCATCTCTTTCCATTAATGCACGGGGCACGCGTTGGTCCGTTCTGCCTCTTGCTTCCTCGGTCTCCGTTGTGCTGCACAGCTAGTTAACGCAGAGGTTTTCTGCATGCGTGTGCGTAAGACTTTGGACTTGCTTTCACCTCTTTGCGTTAATGCACGCATGCAGGGTCACGTCGCATCCTAGCCCAGCTATTTTTGCAGTCACCGCATTGACCGCAACGCAGCTTCACGATGTGGTGCGCGCGCACGTACTACTAAGCCTAATTCACACTCGTCATCACGTCTTTCACACAGTTGCGCCCGTAACTTCTTCATCTACCCCAATTAATTCACACTCCTCATCGGGTCTGTAAATAGTGCCAAGCCAACTTCCCTTCTTCTCATCCATCTCCAGCCCCTTTGCCTCCTCCTCCCTCTACCACCATGTCGACCTACTCTCTCCCTTCCAGCCCCGAGTCCGTCAGCGACGAGGACAACCACCCAAACCGTCGAGGCTGGTGGGAGGCGCCGGAGGAGCCGGAGGAGAAACCTCCGAAGCGTGTGCGTCGGCGTCGCCAGCCATGGGCGTCGGGCCCCTTCGTCCACAATCCCGACCCCGACGAGGTCAAGAAGATCGCCAACCGCTCCGACAAGAAATGCCAGCGCGTCCTCGCCATCCTGGAGAACAAGGAGAAGAAGGAACTCGACGCCGACGAAGAGAGGGAGGAGGAGAAGGCGGCGGCGAGGGAGCGGCGCGCCAGGCTGAAGCCCCGGGAAAGGGAGGATAAGCGGATCCGGGAGGACAATCTCCGGGCCTTGTCCAACCGCGAGATGGCGGACAGGGGCGGATTGGAGGGCGGCGGCGGCGTCGTCGGCGTCGGCGTCAGCGCTCCCAGCACCGCCGATGGAGTAGGCCAACCCCGGCGGTTGGCCGGCAGACGGAAGGGCGCCCGCAGACGAAGGGGCGCCAGCGGTTAGGGTTTAGGGCCCTATATGATTTTTTTTCTTTTTTTAGTTTAATATATGTAATGTGGGTAGGGCCCCTCTATATGTAAAGTGGGGCCAATGTTTGTGTTAATATAAAATAGTGTTTGCTCGTGTTTGAATTATTTTTGAACAAAAGTAATCCACTAACTTCTAAATTAGCTTCACAACTCATCGTCAACGAAAATGTGCGTCAAATGTGATATGGAAACATGCATGAAAACTTCTAAACCAAAACTTATTCATATTATTAATCCCAATAGAAACATGCATGGAAACTTTTAAACCTAAACTTATCCAGCAATAACATGCTATGGAAATAACATTTAAAACTAAACCTAAACCTAAAGTGTGCACGTCTGTTTTTTTGCTGAGAGCACTTCTTTTAACATTGGGCCTGTCTAGGTTTTACATGGGCCTGGCCTTTTCTCGTAGCCGTTTTCAATTTTTTTTCTTCTACTGAACTGAACCTGAACTGAACATTGCACAAAATCATAAGAACTGAAACAAACCAAATCAGGGCTGGATTCCTGACGCATTTATTCCATGTCTTAGCCATACACAAATTGACCATGTCAAGCTAACTGGAACACTAACTACATTATTTTTGACTAATGATCAGCAAATAGACAACTCCAAGAACAATTGCACATAGATAAAAAATTGCAGCCAGCAGATTGCTCTGCTTCTTCAGATCGACAAGCTTCTCCAGCTGTTTGGCCATCTTCTTCAACTCGTCCTTCTGCACCCCATTCTGCACCGTAGCAACAACCCCAGTAGCAGATCCCAATTGCTCCACCGCCGGTGGCAAATTGGGCACCAGGGATTTGCCCTCCTTTTGATTCCTCTTGATGTACACATCAAGCCAATCGAAATGGCCACATGCCTGCAAATACGAAAACCCAAATCGGATGCATACCCAAATCGGATGAAAACCCAAATCGGCTGAAACCCAAATTTGAGGAAACATAAAACGAAATTGAGAGGGGGGAAACACATATCTCACCTCCCCGGCTGTTCTTTGCTCTCGCATATCACATACTCGCGCCCGCGGTTGCCGTTCTTGTCGCTCGTGGTG
Source organism: Poa pratensis (assembly GCA_947311845.1). NCBI lineage: Eukaryota > Viridiplantae > Streptophyta > Magnoliopsida > Poales > Poaceae > Poa > Poa pratensis. Next base: position 77,129,343 of record CAMZMU010000035.1, on the reverse strand, counting down.
ACCCGCCGCTTCAGGGACGCCGTCCGTCCGCACCCAGGGCACCTTCCCAGCGGAACTGGACCGAAGCGCGGCCATTTAGAGTCGGAGACGGAAGCGGAGCTCGTCGACATGCCGCCGGAGAAGAAGGGGATGTCGCCCCTGTAGCTGTACCAGACGGCCGCACCCTCCACGGCGATCTTCCAACCGTCGGCGGCGCTACCCGTGGACGCCGCCCTCTCCCTCGCCCGCGTCCGGCTCCTTCCTATCAACAGGGGTCGCCGCCCACCTCTGCGCATGGCCGCCCTCTCCGTCGCTCGGCTGATTTTCCTGCTCACCGCTGCGAGCTCCGGGGCCGCGCTCCGCCGCTTTTACAGCGCAGCCGCAAGCAAACGGTCAACAGCTGGGTCCCACAAGCCGCGCCAACGGTTGTCTTCTGGGTCCCATAAGTCAGCAGTCAACGGTTGTATTCTGGGTCCCACAAGTCAGCAGACCTGACGGAGACGGCAAGAGTCACGGAACGAATCCTTGCGCACAAACTAGGGGCAAAACTGAGGTCCATTCGCGACTGAGGGTAAAACTGAGGTCGTGGACACAACTGAGGGCAGTCTGATAATTAACCCTAAGTTTTTTGTTTCAACTTGTATGGCGCAGCCCCCGAGCGTTTGGGTGCGGCCTAAGTTTTTTCTTTCGACTTGTATGGCGCAGCCCCCGAGCGTTCGGGTGCGTCCTAAATTTTTCTTTCGACTTGCATGGCGCAGCCCCCGAGCGTTCCGGTGCGGCCTAAGTTTTTTGTTTGAACTTGTATGGCGCAGCCCCCAAGCATTCGGGTGCAGCCTAAGTTTTTTCTTTTGACTTGTATGGCGCAGCCCTCGAGCATTCGGGTGCGGCCGAAGTTTTTTGTTTGAACTTGTATGGCGCAGTCCCCGAGCGTTCGGGTGCGGCCTAAGTTTTTCTTTTAACTTGTATGGCGCAGCCCCTGAGTGTTCGGGTGCGGCCTAAGTTTTTCTTTTGACTTGTATGGCGCAGCCCTCGAGCGTTCGGGTGCGGCCGAAGTTTTTTGTTTGAACTTGTATGGCGCAGCCCCCGAGCGTTCGGGTGCGGTCTAAGTTTTTCTTTTGACTTGTATGGCACAGCCCCCGAGCGTTCGGGTGCGGCCTAAGTTTTTTTGTTTCAACTTGTATGGCGCAGCCCCCGAGCGTTTCGGTGCGGCCTAAGTTTTTCTTTCGACTTGTATGGCGCAGCCCCCGAGCGTTCGGGTGCGGCCTAAGTTTTTCTTTCAACTTGTATGGCGCAGCCCCCGAGCGTTCGGGTGCGGCCTAAGTTTTTCTTTCGACTTGTATGGCGCAACCCCCGAGCGTTCGGGTGCGGCCTAAGTTTTTCTTTTGACTTAACTTGTATGGCGCAGCCCCCGAGTGTTCGGGTGCGGCCTAAGTTTTTAGCTAGGAACCTGTATGGCGCAGCCCCCGAGCATTCGGGTGCGGCCTAGGTTTTGATTGCTTTTTTATTGCAAAAAGTAAAGGAGAGAACTTGTTTCTTCAAACCACTTCTTATATTAAGCTAGTAAGCCGTCTCATTAAAAACCTTTCAGTCCCCTTAGGTACCCTGAAAGGAAAAGAGCGCGTCTGAAACCTGCTGCTTGTTGGTGTGTGAGTACAGTTACATTGGAGGGGTGTCGACTAAGCGTAAAAACGGCGCAGTTGCACAGCGTTCCACGGGTTGTGGCAAAGCTAAAGTGTCTTCGATTTCTTCAGGCGGTAGACACCGTTGCCGAGTGCTTCCGTGACGATGTAGGGTCCTTCCCATGGAGACGCGAGCTTGTGCACCTTCTTCTGCTTGAGCCGCAACACCAGGTCACCAGGGACGAAGGATCTGGCTCGCAGTCGCCGACCGTGGTAGTTGCGGAGGCTCTGCTAATATACGGTTGTGCAGAAGAGTGCGATGTCTCGAGCCTTGTCTAGCATGTCCTTGTCATCCTCCATTGCTTCATCAGCGTCTGACTCGTCATAGAGCACCACGCGAGGTGCGTCGAAACGTATGTCATGTGGCATGACTGCTTCTGCTCCGTAGACCATGAAGAATGGGGTGTATTGGGTGGATCTGTTGGGTGTGGTGCGCAAGCTCCACAGCACAGCTGGTAACTCTTCCGCCCAGGCTCATGCGGCACGTCTGAGAGGTACGAACAAGCTTGTCTTGAGGCCCCGACAGACGAGGTTATTTGCCTTTTCGACTTGCCCGTTGGATTGGGGATGTGCGATGGAAGCGTAGTTGAGTTTGATGCCTTGGTCTGCGCAGACCTCCCTGAACTCTTCGGCTTTGAAGTTTGTGCCGTTGTCGGTGATGATTGTTTGGCACGCCGAATCTGAAGATGATGGACCTGATGAAGTTGACCGCGGACGAGGCAGTCGAGTTTGTGATTGGAACAGCTTCGATCCACTTGGTGAACTTGTCTACTGCGACGAGTAGGTGCGTGTGTCCGCCAGGGGACGATTTCTTCAACGGACCCACCATGTCGAGTCCCCACTGGGTAAAAGGCCAGGCGAGTGGTATCGTCTTGAGCTCTGACGCAGGCGCATGTGGCTTGGTGGCGAACTTCTGGCATCCGATGCATCTCTTGACCATGTCTTCAGCTTCTTGCATAGCCATAGGCCAATAGAATCCTGCTCGAAAGGCTTTGGCAACTAGGGCGCGACTGCTGGCATGATGCCCACAGGTACCCGCGTGGATGTCGAGCAGGATGGCTTTGCCGTCTTCTTGGTCGATGCACCGCTGCAGCACTCCTGATATGCTGCGCTTGTAAAGCTCTCCGTTGATGATCGTGAAGGCCTTGGAACGACGAGTGATGCGCTTGGTTCTGTTGGGTCTGCTGGCAGTTCCTTTCGTAGCATGTATGCTAGAAAAGGATTAGTCCATGTAGGTTCGATCAACAGTACCTCGATGTGTTGCGTGTCGGGCGTCTCCTGGTCCTTTGCTGGCGAGTCTTGCGAGCCTGAGGTCGATGTCGAAGGCTCGTACGGCTGCTTCAGCTTGATGGAGCGTTGTTTGATGCACTCGAGGAAGACTCCGTCTGGCACCTTGCCCTTCCGTGAGCCGATCTTGGCGAGCATGTCCACCTCTTCATTGCTTTCACGACCCACATGACGCAACTCGCAACCTTCGAAGTTGCCCTCCATGATGTTGTACAGGTCCCGGTAGGTGATCATGTTGTCTGCGATGGTGTCGCAGTCCTTCATGGTTTGCTGCACGACGAGGTTCGATTCCCCGTAGATCATGAGGTGAGTGGAGCCGCAGTTCTTGGCCATTCGCATGCCGTGGAGGAGAGCCTCGTATTCTGCTTCATTGTTCGTTGGCCTTTTGAAGTCCATCTGCAGAACGTAGCGGAGCTTGTCGCCTTTAGGTGATATCAGGATGACGCCTGCTCCTGCACCGTCGTATTTCTTGGAGCCATCGAAGTACATGGTCCAAGCGTTTGACAGGACTGGGACAGATGGTAGCTGAGCTTCTATCCACTCAGTCGTTAAGTCAGGGAGTACTTGTGCCTTGATTGCTCTCGGGTGTGCGTACTTCAGGTCCCGAGGACCCAACTCGATGACCCACTTGGCGACTCGTCCTGTTGCATCTGGGTTGGTGAGGATGTCTGAGATGGCTGATGAGCTGACCACAATTATCGGGTGCCTAGAGAAATAGTGCACCAGCTTCCTTGAGCTCATGAAGACACCATATGCTAGCTTCTGGTAATGCGGGTATCTCTGCTTGGACACGAGAGAACCTCACTGAGGTAATAGATAGGTCGATGTACAGGGTGCCCTTTGCCTTCATCGCGCTCGACGACGAGGAATGTGCTGACCACTCGATTAGTTGCTGCGACATAAAGGAAGATGGGTTCCTTTTAGCGGGTGCGACGAGGATGGGCAGAGTCGACAGGACGTGCTTGAGATGAGCGAACGCTGCATGTGCTTCTTCCGTCCACTCGAATTTGTCTGTCTTCTTTATCAGTTGGTAAAAAGGGAGTGCCTTTTCGCCCAACATACTAATAAATTGACCGAGTGCTGCGATTCGACCAGACAAGCGTTGGACTTCTCGGAGTTTGGTTGGAGGCGGCATCGTTAGTATTGCCTCTATCTTCTCTGGGTCTGCTTCGATTCCTCGCGCTGACATCAGGTACCCGAATAGCTGTCTTGCTGGCACGCCGAAGGCGCATTTATCTGGGTTAAGCTTGATCTGATACTTGTTGAGGTTTGTGAATGTCTCTCGCAGGTCTTGGAGGAGAGTGTCCTCTTTTCTGGTCATGATGACGATGTCGTCGACGTAGACTTGCACGTTTCGCCCGATTTGCAGCTCGAGCCAGTTCTGCATCATGCGTTGGTAAGTGGCTCCAGCATTTTTGAGCCCGAAAGGCATTGTCTGGTAACAGAAGACACTGTGGGGTGTGATGAAGGCTGTTTTCTCCTCATCCTCGACTCTTAGCTTGATCTGATTGTAACCTGAATATGCATCCAGGAAGGAGAGGCGCTCGCAGTCTGCAGTCGAGTCGATGATCTGGTTGATGCGTGGCAGAGGGAAGTGGTCTTTCGGGCAACACTTGTTGAGGGCGGTGAAGTCGACGCACATGCGGAGTGCGGTCGACTTCTTCTTCTCGACTAAGACTGGATTAGCGAGCCAGTCTGATTTCTTGATCTCTCGAATGAATCCAGCGTGACGTAGCCTATCGATCTCTTTGCTGATGAAGATTCGCTTCGGCTCGGGGACGCGGCGCGTGGTCTGTTTGACTGGTCGTGCATCATTTTTGAATTGGAGAGAGTGCTCGGCGAGTTCCCTGGGTACTCCTGGCATATCTGAGGGCTGCCATGCGAAGATTTCCCAGTTCTCACGTAGGAACCCGACGAGCACGCTTTCCTATGCGATAGGCAAGCTCGATGAGACTCGGACTATCTTCTTAGGGTCAGTCGGGTGGACCTGGTGAGCTGTTGTGTCGTTGGTGGCGTTGAAGGCTGCGTCATATGCTGGCTTCTTGGCGACAGGGAAGATGGTCCTGTCGTTGTCCCGAGACACTTCTTCGAGTTGCTCTTGCATGCCGAAGGACTGGGAGATCTTGCTAAAGTCTCTGTCGCATTTGTCTGATCGATCAAAGTCACCTTTCACTGTGATGACTCCGTTTGGGCCTGGCATCTTCAGCATGAGGTATGCGTAGTGTGGTACGGCCATGAACCTTGCGAATGAAGGACGCCCGAGTATCTCGTGGTACTATGACGCCCAGTCGACAATCTCAAAGTCGATTGCCTCCTTCTTGAAGTGGTCGGGTGCGCCGAAGGTGACTTCGAGTGTGATTGTTCCCACGGGTATAATCGCTTTCCCGGGTACTATGCCATGGAAGGTGTTTCCTGATGCGGCTAGGTTCGTCAAGGATCTGCCCATCTTTCGGAGGGTGTCAGCGAATATGATGTTGATGTCACTACCTCCATCCATGAACACCTTGGTCATCGCGAAGTCGCCGATCTGCGCCTCGGCCACGAGTGCAGCGTGGCTTGGCCGTGGTACTGCCGGCGGGTGATTTGCTCTCGAGAAGGTGATGTTGGTCTCGGATCCTCTCAGGTACTCCGGGACTGCTGGTGGACAAGTAACAGCTTGGCAGACCTGTCGACTGATCAGCTTTTGGCACCTGTTCGATGGGCGCCCTTTCTGGATCATGTTCAGTTGTCCGCGTACGACTGGGTACTGGTCCTCCGCCACTCGAGCCTCTTCCTGCTGGGGTTGCGGATGCGCATACGCTGCTGCTGCGTGTGCTGGTGGTGGTGCGGCCGCGGGTGGAGCCTGGAGAGCCAGCTATCCAGCGGGTTGTGTCGCGGGTGCCGGGGGTTGTACCTTCTTCTTGATGGCCTCATATATCTTGAGTGCTTTTCTACAATCCTTCAGCAGGTGGTTGGCACCCCACTATCCTGTCTCGGGGTTCTTAAACATGTGATGTCTGCATGGCCGCTCGAGTTCCTCTTCAGAGGAGAGGGTGTGGCGCTTCCACTCGCGTTTCTGCCCTCCATCATTGCGATAGTTATCCTGATTTCGACCGTACTGGCCTTGGCTGTACTGACGACCACTGTCGCGACTACCATCCTCACGGGGGTTACTGAACCCAGCCGCTACTAGTTCGATTGTGTCCCTTCCGTCATAACGGGGTTTCTTCTTGCGGCTATCATCTCTCCAGTTGCTTGGGCTACCTTCTTATTTCAACGAGTAAGGACGGTCGTCTCGCACAAAGTCTTCTCCGTCTGCCCATTGGTTTGCTATCTTCATGACTTCTACCATGGAATTTGGCTGGAGTCGACCGAAAGCTTCCCTGAGGTCTTGACGCCACACACCGCGCTGTTGCGCAGCAGGGTCCATCGTGAGATATAAGAGCGCAACGGTTCTTCCTTTCCTTGCTTACAAGCCTGCAGCTCTACGAAAGTTCTTGATGAAGGCTTCTTCAAACTGCTCCCACGAGTTGAAGGAGTTCTTGGGCATGGTTTGGAGCCACCCGCGTGCAGACCTAGTGAGCATCAACTGAAGATACTGCGTCGCTGTAGTCGTGTTGCCTCCTTGACAGTTGCAGGCGATGAGGTAGTCTTCGAGCCAGAGCTTTGGGTCTTGCGTCCCGTTAAACTTCGCTGCTTCGGCTGTGAGCTTGAAGCCATTCGGCATCCTTGTGTCGCGGATGCTGAGGGTGAAGCACGAGGCGTCGCATGGCTCATAGTTGTCGCTGGAGTAGAGTTCTTGGTCTTGGGTGTTGCTTGCTCGTTTGGTGCGGTTGCGGTCGAGCTGCCGCAGCGTGATGTAGTTGTGTGCGTCTTCTCCTTCTTGAAGGTGTCGCGTGGGCCGCTCCACGTGCGTGGCACGCTCGCGGTCACGTCGACCTGGATCTTCTGGTGGTTTATCGGCTGCGCCTGACTTGATTAGAGCGTCTTCCGCCAGCTTGAGTGCCCTGATCTGCTGCTTGTGTACGTTAGCGTGCGGGTCACCCTCCGGAGGTTATGTCAGCTGCAGATATGTGCCTATCGACATCAGAGCGGCAGAGATTGTTTTTGGGACTGGAATTCCTTCTGCGTCTTCTGTCACGTAAGATGACTCGAGGTTGTGGGTAGCTTCCCTCTCTCTGCGTCCGTCATCCGGTTCAGGCGTGTTCTATGGCGCCTTTCCCCTTGCGAGACTCCGGTTTCAGAGGAGGCGAAGGACTAAGCTGCGCGTTGGGCACTCGAGTTGTCGGCGGCTTCCTTGCACCGAGCTAACTCAGCCTTTTCTGCGCGGAGCCTCTCGGTGTCCTTCCACATCAGGTACCGGTACGCCATCATGTCTTCCTTGGTGCATCTTCGAGGGGCATGGTGTACTCATCCATGTGCTTCAGGGCCTTGATTCCATCTCCCGGGTGATGGTGAGCTTCGTCACCCCATCTGGCATGATCACCTCCAGTGGGTACGTCGGGGGTTCCTCTCGACGGTTGTTGTTCGGAGTTGCGGTTTCGATCATGAAGATTTGCGTCGGGCGTGACTGGGCTATCGACTGCGCATCGGTGTTGTCGAAGTCGTTCCCGGAGTCGAAGATGGAGGCGACGTGATACACGCCACAGTCGTTGCAGAACTCGTCAGGTGAAGAATCGACGATCTTCGCAGTCTCCATTGTCGATGGAGGTGCGGCGGGTGGGGTCGATGCGAATGTGACCTTCGCAGTCGATGTTGTGGAAGCAGGTGCAATCGCCTTAGTCGACGGAGACGCGGTCAACGTTGCTGAAGCAGAGGCGATCTCCGTAGTTGACGGAGACGCGGTCGATGTCGTTGAAGCAGATGCGATCTCCATAGTCGACGGAGACACGGTCGATGTCGTTGAAGCAGATGCGATCTCCGTAGTCTACGGAGATGCGGTTGATGTCGCTGAAGCAGATGTGATCTTCGTAGTCGACGGAGACGCGGTCGATGTCGTTGAAGCAGATGCGATCTCCGTAGTCGACGAAGACGCGGTTGATGTCGCTGAAGCAGATGCGATCTCCGTAGACGATGGAGACGCGAATCCCGCGGCCATCACAGGCGCGAGAGTAGAGGGTCGAAAGACTCCCCACTTGTTCACATGGAGTTGCATGTTACCAAAGGACAAGCACATACCTCCATAGAGATCGGCGTACACCGAGCGTTGGGCCGGCGGGTGCGGATCGTAGGTGAAGGAGCCGAAGCAGATTGGTTTCTCGACGGTCGGAGCGTCGATCTTCATTGCCGATGGAGCCGGTGCAACCATGCTGCCAGCACTCTTCTTTCCCACAGACGGCGCCAAATGTCGAGGGGTCACCTCGGCAGATCCCAGGGTCGAGTACCCGAGTTGATTGAAGGGGAGAAGATGGTGAGTGCTGGTAGTTACCACGACTGACAAGCTAGGCGATTTACCCAGGTTCAGGCTCCCGGAGGATAACACCCTACTTCCTGCTTGTCTGATCTGTATTGAAGGAGTCGAAGGTTACAATGGCGATCCCGGCGAGATGGCAATCTCGCTAGGGTTTCGGTGGATAGTATGGATGTACCCTTGATAGAGGTCCCTCCTAGCATTTATATGGAGGCTAGGTCTCAGGATATCGGTGTCGGTTAGGTTTACAAGATTTGGTAAGTTTGTACCGACCTAGACTTCGACCTCCTTGGGACGTACGTTGTCCTTCTTGGGCCCTTCACGGGCCTGCAGTGGCTGATCTTGAGGCTTGGCGTGCACCAGGTATCTTCATAGTGGGGCACCCGAAAGGTAGGCCCACGTCAACAGTTCACTAGTTGTCATGATGACTACTATGATATTATGACATGGTGACTACTATGATATTCATGCGGGCATTACAACAAGATACATAGACCATTATCCAACAACATCTATGACTAATAATCCACCTTCAGGTAGTCATCCGAGTTCCCCGTTGGTATTAAGTTGCAAGCAACATATTATTGCATTAAGTAAAGTGCAGAATGTAAACAACACAATTATCCTTAGACATGGCATTGCTGTTTTACCCCTAATGGCAACAACACATCCACAATCTTAGAAGTTGCTGTCACTCTCCTAGATTCAATGGAGGCCAGAGCATCTATTAGTATAAATACCCCCTCTTGGAGTTACAAGCATCTACTTGGCCAAAGCATCTACTAGTAACGGAGAGCATGCGAGATCATGGAGTATGACACTGAGCAGGGTGGTAGTACTACCCGATTCAATTACTCATCACATTAGATGCTCTACTCGCATGTCACATAATATAAGGGGCTATGACAACATATGGAAGAAAAAACCCTACCAAATTATGGGTATTCTTTCAAAGAACAAAAAAGACAATACCATTAGCAAACCCAAATATGTAGGGTACCCTTTTCCTATCTAAAAGTACATTTCTATCCCTAACTGATTTTGGCGTTAATGACAACATGATTAACTGATTAACCATGTGTGAGCATCATAGGCATATTTTAAGGTGGCACGAGATGATTGGAGACCCTCAAGATGAAAAGACAAAACCGAAGGTGCTATTTGAACCGTTAGGGAAAAAATATTACTAGGAGATGATCCGCTTTGTAAGAGCATCTCCACCAGGGGTCTGTTGTTTGCGGGGCCGGACACGAAGCACCCTCCAAAGGCAGCAGTGGAGAAAAAACATGTGCCGGAGGGGGTGCCGGACATCCATGCGGACATAGTTGCATGCCCACTGGCCCACTGGCAGTGACACACATCAATATATCCTGTCATTCAGCAAGCCACGCGTGCAGCTCAGCGGCTGCCGCACCTCTGGCCTGGTCATGGAGACGGAGGAGCTCTAGGCCATATCCGCGCTCTCCTTTTGCGCTAGAGGAACTGCACCGTCAACTCCTCCGTCTCGTGCAAGCACGACACCGGAGGAGCACAGAAGCCGCTGATAAGTGTAAATCACACGTTCGTTGGGAGACCCCAAGAGGAAGGTATAATGTAATGTAGCAGCAAGTTTTCACTCAGTACGAAACCAATGTTATCAATCCAGTAGGAGTAGAAGCACTTCTTAAGGTTGTTGGTGGCGCCGTTTAGTCGATCACCAACGCGGAACCTGCACACAACACAATCAAACTACTTTGCCCCAACGAAACAGTGAGATCATCAATCTCACCGGTCTTGCTGAAAACAAAGGATTAAACGTATGGTGTGGAAAATGATGTTTAATTGCAGAGAATGAAAAGGAACAATGATTGCAGTAAGTTGTATTTATCAGATGTAAAAGAATGGACCGGGGTCCACATTTCACTAGTTGTGTCTCTCCATAAAAGATAACTAACTTGCTGGGTAAACAAATTACAGTTGGGCAATTGACAAAATATTGAGCGCATAACAATGCATATATATGACATGATGACTACTATGATATTCATGCGGGCATTACAACAAGATACATAGACCGTTATCCAATAGCATCTATGACTAATAATCCACCTTCAGGTAGTCATCCGAGTTTCTCGTTGGTATTAAGTTGCAAGCAACAGATTATTGCATTAAGTAAAGTGCATAATGTAAACAACACAATTATCCTTAGACAAAACATTGATGTTTTACCCCTAATGGCAACAACACATCCATGATCTTTGAAGTTGCTGTCACTCTCCTAAATTCAATGGAGGCCAAAGCATCTATCTAGCATAAATACTCCCTCTTGGAGTTACAAGCATCTACTTGGCCAAAGCATCTACAAGTAACGGAGAGCATGGAAGATCATAACTAACATATAACATAGATTGATAATCAACTTGACATAATATTCATCGGATCCCAACAAACACAACATGTAGCATTACAATAATATGATCTTGATCATGATATGCAGCTCACAAGATCTAAACATGATAGCACAAAGTGGAGAGACTACCAACTACCTACTGCCATGGACCCGTAGTCCAAGGATGAACTACTCACGCATCACTCCAGAGGCGGGCATGATGATGTAGGGCCCTCCGGTGATGATTTTCCTCTCTGGTAGGGTGCCGGGAAGAGCTTCTGAACCCCTCGAGCTAGGGTTGACGAAGGCGGCATCTATGGAACTTTTCGTGGATGGAGCCTCGGGTGTCTAGGGTTTTCCTGAGGAAGTGAATAAATAGGCAAAACGGTGGCAGCTGGAGAGGCACATGGGCCCCACGCCACCCACGGCGCGGCAGCAAGGGGGGCCACGCCGCGCCCTGGCGTGGCCGGCCCACGACCCTCTTGCTTCTCCCCTCTGGACACGGTCTTCGTGATGGAAAAATAGGGACTTCCGTTTTTGTTTCGTCCAATTCCGAGAATATTTCCAGAACAACTTTCCTGAAATACAAAAGCATCAGAAAACAGGAACTAGCACTGTGGCATATTGTTAATAGGCTAGTCCCAGAAAATGAATAAAAATGCTATGAAGTTTATATAAACATGTAGCAATTGGCATAATATCAACATGGAACATCGGAAATTATAGATAGGTTTGAGACGTATCAGCCGCCGCGACGACCTTGTCTTCAACTTACGGCCGGACGCGCGGTGTCGTTGTCCACGCTTCTCCAAGCCAAGCTGCCATGTCCTGGAGGTGCGTCATCATCGACTATGTTCGGAACCGGAAGGATTCGAGCTAGAACGTAAAGGATCATCGCTGACAAGGTCGTCTTCCTCCTACGGCCGAACGCGCGGTGTCGTCGTCCCGTTAGCCCGCGCTTCTTATCGGGTTACGTAGCAGAATTTAAAAATTTACGACCTACGCAATGTCCAGGAACATCTATGTAGTTACATGAGAGGATAGTATTGTCGTTACCAACAACGAGTTGCGGAAGAGTTATCCATGACGATGTCGATGCCGATGTCGATGAAGCCTGATGAAGATTCTCACGGTCAAGCCTGACGGTGAGAATGTCGTTGATCCCTCGTATGCCTTCTTGATCCAAATGAGGGTCAAACGTCTATGACGTTTCACCCCTCCGAGAGCTCACACACGTACGTCCGTCAAGATCCAGCAGCGCTTCGCCGTGCCAGGATTAAGAGCTACTGGTATGCGTATGGTGGAGAGAACCCCAACACATGGGAGAGAGGGAGAGAGATGATCTATACCTTGGGAGCCTCCGAGGAGAAATCTCAAGTCTATTGTGTATCTCCAATAGAGGAGGGGGTGGGGTTTATAAAGGATCTCCAAGGGGTAGGGTTGCTTGGACAAGGGGAAAGTTTGCTAGTCCAACTTAACTTGGACAAGGGGAAACTTCCACTAGTACAGAAAAGGCTATCAGTGGTGCACCCTTTTTTGATTCTGTAGCGCACCCCTAGGTTTGCTGGATGCGCCACAGAATTCTCGCCACTAAATTATTTATGTGGCACACGGGCTTGGTGCACCACAGAATTCTCACATTTCTGTGGCGCACCAGGCCACAGAAAAATATATAAAAAGTTTCAAAAAAAATCAGAAAAATCAAAATATGAAATAATATGAAAAATCCTAATTATTGGAATTATTTTTAGATTTTTTGAATTTTTTAACTGATACCTTCTGCTAGGTCACCCATCCTCAAATTGCTCCAACTCTAGCACGATTAACTTCTAAGTTTCACCCAGTTCACCTACCCTTGTGCTACTCAAGTTCTTATTGATATATATATCATATGAACCCTCTTAAGTCTTATATGTCTCTTAAGTCTTATATGTGTATATATGTGGTATGTGTTATAAATGTGTGGTTTAAATTTCAGATTTTTTAAAAACTTCTAAAGTTTCAAAAGGAGATTCAAAAGTTTCAAAAGATCCAAAAATATTCAACAACTCAAATTTTTTCAAAAAATCCAAAAAACCCAAAAAATTCAGAAAAGTCAAAACACTTCAAAAAATCCAAATAATTCAACAATCTTCTTTGTTATACATTTCTGTGTCTTTTTTTTGGATTTTTTATTTTTTTAAATTTTTTCCTTTTTTGATTTTGCTGCGAAAAAGCGTATGTTTGAAATAACTTTATTTCCTTTTGGAATTTGAGGAATCTGTGAACTGCTGACCGGGTAAACCCGGGTGGAATCAAACTCGGATTTTTCTCTAGTTTTTTTGACATATTTTTTCCATTATTTCGACGTCGTATGCAAAAGTTATGGCCGTTACAAGTTTTTTCCTACTTGTTGCAGAAAAGGTCAAAATTCGTATTTCAAAATTTCTATACCTACTAGACACTCAAACCTAACTACATGTCAAAGGATTTTATTTATTGAATTTTTTATCATTTTCTTTTACTTCCTGCAAGACTAAAAAGGCGATCCACAGGGGGGTGGGATTTAAAGAAAAAAAATTAGTGGCGCACCAAGCTTGGTGCGCCACAGAATTCTCACATTTCTATGGCGCACCAAGCGCGGTGCGCCACCGAATTGTTTTTCTCAAATTTCACCCGCCCCCTAGATGAATTTATGTGGCGCACCTGGCCATGTGCGCAACAGAAATGTGACTTTCTGTGGCGCACCAGACTTGGTGCGCCACAAAAAGTCTACGTGAGCTGCGAGTAGAAAAACGACAATAGGCGCTGCTTCACTGATGTCCATTGGTCGCGAAATGCTATGGTTCTTTCATCTGATTTTTGAATTTATTCAGAAGTAATTCGTCAAAATCGTGCACCCTTTCGGAATATAGGATCTGAGAGGACGAATACAAATATGAAACCCTAGAAGACGAATATGGGAGGCTTGGTGCGCCACAGAAAGTCTAATTTCTGTGGCGCATGTGGTTTAGTGCGCCACAGAAATGTGACTTTCTGTGGCACACCAAGCTTGGTGCACCACAGAAAAAAAATTCGGTGGCGCACGGTAATTGGTGCACCACAGAAAGTCACCTACCTATAAGCTTTTCTCTACTAGTGTTCCCCTTGCCCAATTCGGCTAGGGAAGGTGGAGTTGGAGTTGAACCAACTCCCCTCCCCACCGCCTCCTCCATGCCACCGTCGTGTGGTGCCCGCCAGCCGCATCGACCTTAGGTGGGGCCCGCCTCTAGGCGCACCGACCTAGGGAGGGTGGGGCCCACCCAGCCGGCCGTCTCTCGGCCTCCTACCGCCGCCTCCCGCCGTGGGCCGAAGCCCACTAGGGTTTGGTTTGGAGGGGGATCTTTCCCTCCTGGCAACTCGTCCCACCACCACCAAGTGGTGGTGCGGCTGCCATGTGGGCCCAAGTGGCCCACGTGGCAGCCACCTTTTATTAGCCTAAATAATTTCCTATTAATTAAATAAATAAATATTTAATCAATAAATATTTTGTCTAATTAATTCCCATAATTAATTACGTATCATACAAACACATTTATATGATCCGAGACACCCAGTGTCTGCCGACAGAATATACTTGGACAATTATTTCCTTTCTTATAAACCTTTCTTTCTTCATGATCTAATTCCCCGAATGTAATTCTATCACGCCGGAACCATCCCAGGTGATACTGCCTCTCTACTCCGAACCACTACGTATACATCAGACCTTGACGCCTTAAGTGTGTGACCCCTACAGGTTCGATAACGTGTAACTATAATTGGAAATGCCTATCCAATCACTTGCTAGTGTCAGAACCTGGACGTTCTGTATAGCTGCTACCGTTATGCAAATACATTCTTTTGAACCTGCTTGACTAACATGTTTATCCTATCACCTTCACGATACTCATCAAATACCCAAGGCAAGATATATGACATTACCGTAAATGATAACTTTCATTTACTATGTCACTTTATCCTTGTTACCGGTATGATGCCATTGCTCTTTAACCATGTTTAAGTATCCCATAATATTTGCATGTCATTAGTTTATCTGCGTAGACTTGTCGATGGACACTTCCACACTAGACTGGATCCAGGTTGTATCTCTCTATGACTTAGAGGTGTGATTCCCTGTCTTGAACTACTATGGTTATAATACACCTTTGAGGTTACCCAATCATAGCCTTTTCGATTACCCTGTTACGGCCGTAATACTTGACTATGTCAAAGCGTCCTCTCCAGTATACACAACCATATTTTTATGATCTAAGGAATAAGCAAGCAACCAAATCTAGCTATACTATTTCATACTAAACTTGATCTCGTAGTATATCATATATTTGGGTCTTCCGAGTCATATTGTTAACTTAACAATATGCTCCCATTAATAATGACAAGAGCACTTGCCATGGCTGGAAAACATCACCATCCAGTATTAACGAGTTTGTCCAAGAGACAGGACAAAGGGTAAATGGGTTTGATTATATCCTTACACGTGCGTATGTGTTTCCCTATAAATCTCACATTTATAGACCATAGCAGTTATAGCATAAAGATATATACATTAATCATGAAACATATATATTTATTGTCTCTTAGGGCATATATCCAACAGTCTCCCACTTGCACTAGATACAATAATTATCTATTACATTAAACCTTCTTTAAGACCGATGTTAAACCGGTGAGGTTCAAACTTCAAGCGTGGAAGAGCTTTTGTCATAGGATCGCAACATTGTCAACGTATGAACTCTACGTATTGCGTGTGCCCTTTTGCCACATGATCTCTGATGAGGTGATCCTTGCTTCTATGTGCTTGGCTTTGCTGTGAGACCTCAGATCCTTTGCCAGAGCAACGACACTACTGTTGTCACAGTAGAGCTCGATTGGATCTGCCACAGAAGGAACCACTCCTAGTTCAGTGATGAACTTCTTTATCCAAAGTTGTCCTTGACTGCTTCAGACGCCGCCACATATTCCGCCTCCATTGTAGAGTCTGCCACCGTGCCTTGCTTGGAGCTTCTCCAGCTTACCGCACGCCGTTGAGAACGAACACGTAACCTGATTGTGCTTTGGAATCGTCTAGGTCAGACTAAAATCCTGAGTCAGTGTACCCACGTACTCTGAGCTCCTCATCCCTCCATAGACTAGGAACATGTCCTTAGTTCTCCTGAGGTATTTCAGAATGTTTTAACTGCTGTCCAGTGGACAATACCAAAATCAGATTGAAATCTGCTGGTAACACTTAGGGCATATGACACGTCGGGACGTGTGCATGTCATTGCGTACATTATAGAACCTATTGCCGAAGCATAAGGTATATCCACCATTGCCTTTCGCTCAGCAGCTGTACTAGGACATGCTTCTTGCTTAAGGTAATTCCAGGCACCATCGGAACGATGCCTTTCTTGGAATCGGTCATGCTAATCTTTCAACACCTTATCTATATAAGTACTTTGGCTCAAACCTATTAGGCGTCTTTCTCTATCGCGATAGATCTTGATGCCTAATATGTATGCAGCCTCACCTAAGTCCTTCATTGCAAAACTCTTTTCCAATGAAGCCTTAACTTCCCCAAGAAACATTTTATCATTACCAAGTAATAATATATCATCGACATAGAGAATTAGAAACGCAATTGAGCTCCCACTTTCTTTCTTGTAAACACAAGTTTCCTCGAAATTTTGAATGAAGCCAAAACCTTTGACTACTTCATCAAATCGAATATTCCAACTCCGTGAAGCTTGCTTGAGACCATAAATGGATCTCTTTAGCTTGCACACCATGTTAGCTTTCTTTGGATCGACAAAACCTTCGGGTTGTACCATGTACACATCCTCAGTTAGATTTCCATTTAGGAAAGCTGTTTTGACATCCATTTGCCAGATTTCATAATCATAAATGCAGCAATAGCTAACATTATCCTTACAGACTTAAGCATTGCTACGGGAGAGAATGTCTCCTCATAGTCTACACCATGAATTTGTCGAAAACCCTTTGCGACAAGGCGTGCTTTATGAACGGTAACATTACCGTCCGCGTCTGTCTTCTTCTTGAAGATCCATTTACAATCTATTGGTCTCACTTCCTCAGGAAGTTCAACCAAATCCCAGACTTGATTGTCATACATGGACTTCATTTCAGAATTCATGGCATCTTGCCATTTGTTGGAATCTCATCATTCATTCTTCTTATAACATGCAGGTTCATCCTCTTCGAGAAGAAGAACTTCATCCATGATGAAAACTTCTTTCTCGACACCTCTAGTAAGAAAACCTCATTCTCGAAAAACCTAGGTTGTTCGCGAACTCGGCTTCCTTTCCTTACTTGAGGAATCTGCCTGACTGGAGCTTCCTCTTCCTCGGAGGAGGATTTGGAATCTCCGTATCAGTGGCTGAGTCTGACCGGAATTTCTTCCGATGCGTTAACTCTGACTATCTTCAGAAGATTGTAAAATCTCTTCGAGACTTACCGTCCTCCCACTGACTTCTTTTGAAAGAAATTCTTTCTCAAGAAATACGCGTTTCGGGCAACGAAAATCTTGCCCTCGGCCTTGTTATAAAAAGTGTATCCGATGGTTTTAGGATACCCTATGAAAACACATTTGTCAGACCTTGGCTCAAGTTTTGTGGCCTGCAATCGTTTAACATAAACATCGCATCCCCAAACCTTGAGGTGACTTATGTTGGGTGGTTTACCCATCCAAACTTCATAAGGCGTGGTCTTGACAGCTTTGGATGATGATCTATTTAAAGTGTAAGCTGTGTTTCTAGTGCATAACCCCAAAAGGATAGTGGTAAATCAGATAGTGCCAACATAGACCTAACCGAATCCATAAGAGTTCGATTACGTCTCTCGAAACTCCGTTCCTTTGCGGTGTTCCAGGTGGCGTGAGCTGTGGTACAATTCCACAGTCCTTCATGTGTTGACTGAATTCATGACTAAGATATTCTCCCACGATCAGATCGCAGGTACTTTATCTTCCTGTCATGTTTATTCTCTACTTCATTCTGAAACTCCTTGAATTTCTCAAAGGTTTCCGACTTTTGCTTCATTAAGTAAATATAGCCATATCTACTTAAATCATCAGTAAATGTCACAAAGTAAAGATATCCACCGCGCGCCGAAATGTTCAGAGGTCCACACACATCCGTGTGTATGATCTCGATCAATTCGGTGCCCGTTCGACTACCGCCGAACGGCGTCCTGGCCATTTTTCCCATCAGGCAAGCCTCACACTGATCAAATGAATCCTCATCAAATGATTGCAACAACCCATCCGAAAATAGTTGTTTCATACGGCTTTTCCCGATGTGCCCAAGACGACAGTGCCAAGTGTAAGTATCATCTTTCACTAATTTCAGTCTCTTTGCATCAATGTGTAATGTGTCTTCTATCCTTCCAAGATTCAATACAAACAGACCATCCACCAGAGGGCTGATCCGTAAAATACATTCTTATAATAAATCGAACATCCATTGTTCTCAGAATTAAAAGAATATCCGTCACGTAAAAGTCGTGACCCTGAAATGATGTTCTTGCTCAATGTGGGTACATAGTAGCAATTACTCATTTCCAACATGAATCCTGAAGGTAAATGAAGGCTCATGGTACCGATGGAACGAACGCTAACTTGCATTCCGTTTCCAACCCTCATGCACACTTCTCCTGGATTTAACCTCCTCACATCTTTTAAACCACTCGTCGTGTTGCAAATGTGTGCAACAGACCCGGTGTCAAAGATCCAAGAATCACTGTGAGGTCCGGTTAAATACACATCTAACACACTGATGACTTTGGGATTTCCAATCCCTAAACCTTCCACTATATTGAGATCTCCTTCCTCCATATCTTGTGATGCCTTGTTGGATGAACCAACCCTTTTGCAGTTTTTAATCTTAGCTTCCGCTATGATTAATTTCCTTGTAAGCTCATCCATGCTTATGTTACTACCAATCAAATTTGAATTTTGAATGTACCCGCCATAATGGTGGTAGTGACATAGCAATACTGTACGACTCGCTTGGGCATGCATTGGAAAACCTAGATCTTCCAACATTTGATTAAGATTAATCATCCTTGCCAAGTGATCGATGAGCGAACCCTTTATGTCTAACTTACAACTGAAGAGCTGTTGTATTGCATAACATGCAACTTTGACTCTCTCCTGGAATAAACTATGCAGCTCTGTGAGCACATCATATGCACTCGCCTTCCCAAAGCGAGTATGCAATTGTTTATCCATATAAGTTAACATTAATTCCCTTACTGCCTTTTCATCACGAACATAATTGCCATTCCATGACAATTCAGAGGAAGGTGCATCTAGAACATATAACTTTCTATTTTCTCTAAGTCTACTTCTAAGGGCGCAGATCCAATCTACAAAGTTCTTACCATTAACAGTTAAAGTTTCCATTTTACAAAGCAGGTTAATGTCGACAGGCTTTAATCTACAATGATAGCAAATTCCTTTTAGACCCTTTTTCATGATTAATTTGCACAAGTTAAAATGATATGATTTAACTATGGTGTGCTCCCACTGAAACTGATATTCCTCATGATCAGTTAAACAGTGATTCGGAATCCGCAATCCTCAATAGTGTGAAGCATGGATACATGTCATCCACTATGACGAGGGTAGGCCAACTTGCCAATCACTTCCTGCCGATTTCCGTTCATCTTTCGATGTAGTGCTCCGAACTCATAACTAGTTATGCCAGGACGTCAAGACAACCAACCGTTCATGCTGCTAGGACGGTCCGTGCCCGCCTCCCGAACCCTTGGCACACATTACTCCTGGATACAGGCGTACGGTGACAAGCATCCGGTTTGACGGTGCCACAGTTGGATGAGCACGATCTCCTTGATATTTTCTTGAGGAATCACCCTAATAATCACGACTACTGCGCACCAAAAAGAGTGCAATAATAAAGAGAAATAAACTTTCACAATTAAGTGATGTAGTACAGTCCTCTTCGTCTTCCATGTGGATGTAAGAACTCCTTCTTTGTTCCACTCCTTGTCGTCGAGGTCTACGACGCCATCTTCATGTCCGTCTCCTATTTCTAAGAAACGAAATAACATGTGGCACGCAGGCCCTAGATAGCAATCATGTGGTTTCCACCCATCATGCTTCTTCTAAATCCAACACGCAGGTTGGAATTACATATGATGGTATTTCATACAACAATTGAATAAAATTAAAGGACTATACCACATCACATCACATGCCTGCAAAAACAAGTTAGACGTCCTCTAACCTTTGTGTTTGCAATTTTTACGAGGCTTTGGGATTTACCGTGTAAACCGTCACTGCCTACGTAAGGTAACCAAGCATGGTATTCATGATGCTAGATTGACATTGCGGGTGAAGGACAACCCAACGTTACAAGCACGTTGCTGCTCCCCATCCAAACTTCACTGGTGCGCGTGACCCCCGTGTGGACCTAGTCCACATGCCCTTTCCACTACCAAGTCAACGAGACCAACTATAGAAAAACCCGGAGCTACTGAAGCACTTCGTTGGCGCCAACAAGCATACTAGGAGCAGCCGGAAGGTCCGCGGATTGCCAGAAGTCCGTAAGATCAATCTATGCCGTCGGAAACCATCCTTAAGTAGTTTATTGGCAAGCATAGATAAATAACCTGAATGTCAGAATATTTTTTACATACCCACACGAACTTGTGCGGTGCCCGCACAGACTTATGTGATTTAGTACGTACCGGTACCTACTCATAGATTGCTCCCATACCACTATCGGGTTACGTAGCAGAATTTAAAAATTTCCGACCTACGCAACGTCCAGGAACATCTATGTAGTTACAGGAGAGGATAGTACTGTCATTACCAACAACGAGTTGCAGAAGAGTTATCCGTGACGATGTCGATGCGATGTCGATGAAGTCTGATGAAGATTCTCACGGTCAAGCCTGACGGTGAGAATGTCGTTGATCCCTCGTATGCCTTCTTGATCCAAACGAGGGTCAAACGTCTATGACGTTTCACCCCTCCGAGAGCTCACACACGTACGTCCGTCAAGATCCAGCAGCGCTGCGCCGTTCCAGGATTAAGAGCTACTGGTATGCGTATGGTGGAGAGAACCCCAACACATGGGAGAGAGGGAGAGAGATTAGATCTAGACCTTGGGAGCCTCCGAGGCACTAGTAGGAAAACCCTTATAGAGAGGTTGGCATTCTGTGGCGCACCCTTAATTGTTGCGCCAAAGAAATATTTTTTGTGGCGCACCAAGCCCGATGCGCCACAGAAAGTCACATTTCTGTGGCACACTAAACCACATGCGCCACAGAAATTAGACATTCTGTGGCGCACCAATAGAAAGTCACATTTCTGTGGCGCACATGGCCAGGTGCGCCACAGAAAGTTATCTGGGGGGGGTAAAATTTGAAAAAAAAACTGTGGCGCACCAGGATTGGTGCGCCACATAGTTTTTTTTTCCAAATCCCACCCCCGTGTAGATCGCCTTTTTAGTCTTGCAGGAAGTAAAATAAAATGATAAAAAATTCAATAAATAAAATCCTTTCAGATGTTATTAAGTATGACTGTCTAGTAGGTATAGAAATTTTGAAATATGAATTTTCACCTTTTCTGCAATAAACAGGAAAAAAACTTGTAATGGCCATAACTTTTGCATACGACGTCGAAATAACGCGTTTTATATGCCAAAAAAAACTAGAGAAAAATCCGAGTTCGAATCCAACCGGGCTTACCTGGTCAGCAATTCACAGATTTCTCAAATTCCAAAAGAAAAAAAAGTTATTTCAAACATACGATTTTTCGCAGCAAAATCAAAAAAGAAAAAAAAAAGAAAAAAAGACACAGAAATGTACAACAAAGAAGATTGTTGGATTTTTTTTTGGATTTTTTGGATTTTTTGGAAATTATTTAGGCCAATAAAAGGTGGCTGCCACGTGGGCCACTTGGGCCTACATGGCAGCTGCACCACCACCACCAGGTGGTGGGACGAGTTGCCAGGAGGGGAGGATCCCCCTCCAAACCGAACCCTAGTGGGCTTCGGCCCACGGGGGAGGCGGCGGCAGGAGGCCGGCCGGGTGGGCCCCACCTGAGGTCGGCGCGGCTTGCGGGCACCACACGATGGCGGCAAGGAGGAGGCGGTGGGGAGGGGAGTTGGAACTCCAACTCCACCTTCCCTAGCCAAATTGGGCAAGGGGAACACTTGTAGAGAAAAGCCTATAGGTAGGTGACGTTCTGTGGTGCACATATTACCGTGAGCCACATAAATATTTTTCTGTGGCGCACCAAGCTTGGTGCGCCACAGAAAGCCACATTTTTGTGGCGCACTAAACCACATGCGCCACAAAAATTAGACTTTCTGTGGCGCACCAAGCCTGGTGCGCCACAGAAAGTCACATTTCTATGGCGCACATGGCCAGGTGCGCCACAGAAATTCATCTGGAGGGCGGGTGAAATTTGAGAAAAACAATTCTGTGGCGCACCACGCTTGGTGCGCCACAGAAATGTGAGAATTCTGTGGCGCACCAAGCTTGGTGCGCCACAGATTTTTTTCTTCAAATGCGCCACAGATTTTTTTCTTCAAATCCCACCCCCCGTGTGGATCGCCTTTTTAGTCTTGCAGGAAGTAAAAGAAAATGATAAAAATTTCAATAAATAAAATCCTTTGACATGTAGTTAGGTTTGAGTGTCTAGTAGGTATAATTTTTTTGAAATATGAATGTTGACCTTTTCTGCAACAAACAGGAAAAAAACTTGTAACGGCCATAACTTTTGCATACGACATCGAAATAATGCAAAAAATATGTAAAAAAAAACTAGAGAAAAATCCGAGTTCGATTCCACCCGGGTTTACCCGGTCAGCAATTCACAGATTCCTCAAATTCCAAAAGGAAAAAGAGTTAATTCAAACAGAAGATTTTCGCAGCAAAACCAATAAAAATGAAAAAAGTTAAATAATAATAAAAAA
The DNA here is from genome assembly GCA_947311845.1 of Poa pratensis. NCBI lineage: Eukaryota > Viridiplantae > Streptophyta > Magnoliopsida > Poales > Poaceae > Poa > Poa pratensis. The sequence goes on along the minus strand of CAMZMU010000035.1, from coordinate 77,106,675 downwards.
ATCAAAAATTCCAAAAAGACACAGAAATGTACAACAAAGAGATTGTTGAATTTTTTGGATTTTTTTTGGGTTTTTGGATTTTTTGGAAATTATTTAGGCCAATAAAAGGTTGGCTGTCACGTGGGCCACTTGGGCCCACATGGCAGCCGCACCACCACTTGGTGGTGGTGGGACGAGTTGCCAGGAGGGGAGGATGCCCCTCCAAACCGAACCCTAGTGGGCTTCGGCCCACGGGGGAAGGCGGCGGCAGGAGGCCGAGAGGCGGCCGGCCGGGTGGGCCCCACCCGCCCTAGGTCGGTGCGCCTAGGGGCGGGCACCACACGACGGCGGCAAGGAGGAGGCGGTGGGGAGGGGAGTTGGAGGTCCACTCCAGCTCCACCTTCCCTAGCCGAATTGGGCAAGGGGAACACTAGTAGAGAAAAGCTTATAGGTAGGTGACTTTCTGTGGCGCACCAATTACCGTGCGCCAAAGAAAGTCACATTTCTATGGCGCACCAAACCACATGCGCCACAGAATTAGACTTTCTGTGGCGCTCCAAGCCTGGTGCGCCACAAAAAGTCACATTTCCGTGGCGCACATGGCCAGGTGCGCCACAGAAATTCATCTTGGGGGGGGGGGGGTGAAATTTGAGAAAAACAATTTTGTGGCGCATCGCGCTTGGTGCACCACAGAAATGTGAGAATTTTGTGGCGCACCAAGCTTGGTGCGCCACAGATTTTTTTTTCAAATCCCCCGGAGTGGATCGCCTTTTTAGTCTTGCAGGAAGTAAAAGAAAATGATAAAAAATTTCAATAAATAAAATGCTTTGACATGTAGTTAGGTTTGAGTGTCTACTAGGTATAGAAATTTTGAAAATGAATTTTGACCTTTTCTGCAACAAACAGGAAAAAAACTTGTAACGGCCATAACTTTTGCATACGACGTCGAAATAATGCAAAAAATATGTCAAAAAAAACTAGAGAAAAATCCGAGTTCGATTCCACCTGGGTTTACCCGGTCAGCAATTCACAGATTCCTCAAATTACAAAAGAAAAAAAAGTTATTTCAAACAGACGATTTTCGCAGCAAAATCAAAAAAAAAGAAAAAAATTCAAAAAGTCCAAAAAAGACACAAAAATGTACAACAAAGAAGATTGTTGATTTTTTTGGATTTTTTTTTGAATTTTTTAGATTTTTTGATTTTTTGGATCTTTTGAAACTTTTGAATCTCCTTTTGAAACTTTAAAAGTTTTTGAAAAATCTGAAATTTAAAAACACACATTTATAACACATACCACACATATACACATATAAGACTTAAGAGGATATGATATATATATCAATAAAAACTTGAGTAGCACAGGGGTAGGTGAACTAGGTGGAATTTAGAAGTTAATCGTGCTAGGTTGGAGCAATTTGAGGATGGGAGACCTAGCGGAAGGTATCAGTTAAAAAAATTCAAAAAATCAAAAATAATTCCAATAATTAAGATTTTTCATATTATTTCATATTTTGATTTTTTCTGATTTTTTTGAAACTTTTTATTTATTTTTTGAATTTTTGAGAATTCTGTGGCGCACCAGGCCAGGTGCGCCACAGAAATGTGAGAATTCTGTGTCGCACCAAGCCAGGTGCGCCACAGAAAAAAATTAGTGGCGAGAATTCTGTGGCGCACCCAGCAAACCTGGGGGTGCGCCACAGAATCCCAAATTGGTGCGCCACTAATAGGCCTTTTCCCACTAGTGAGGAGAAATCTCAAGTCTATTGTGTATCTCCAATAGAGGAGGGGGTGGGTTTATAAAGGAGCTCCAATTGGTAGGGTTGCTTGGACAAGGGGAAAGTTTCCTAGTCCAACTCAACTTAGACAAGGGGAAACTTCCCTTGCCCAATTCAGCTAGGGAAGGAACTCCAACTCCCCTCCCCACCGCCTCCTCCTTGTCGCCGTCGCGTGGGCCCGCCAGCCGCACCGACCTCGGGTGGGGCCCGCCCCTAGGTGCACCGACCTAGGGCGGGTGGGGCCCACCCGGCCGGCCGCCTCTCGGCCTCTTGCCGCCGCCTCCCCTCATGGGTCGAAGCCCACTAGGGTTCGGTTTGGAGGGGGAGCCTCCCCTCCTGGCAACTCGTCCCACCACCACCAAGTGGTGGTGCGGCTGCCATGTGGGCCCAAGTGGCCCACGTGGCAGCCACCTTTTATTGGCCTAAATAATTTCCTATTAATTAAACAAATAAATATTTAATCAATAAATATTTTGTCTAACTAATTCCCAGAATTAATTACATATCATACAAACATATTTATGTGATCCGAGACACCCAGTGTCTGCCGACATAATATTCTTGGACAATTATTTCCTTTCTTATAAACCTTTCTTTCTTCATGATCTAATTCCCGAATGTAATTCTATCACGCCGAAACCATCCCAGGTGATACTGCCTCTCTACTCTGAACCACTACGTATACAACAGACCTTGACGCCTTAAGTGTGTGACCCCTGCAGGTTTGATAACTTGTAACTATAATTGGAAATGCCTATCCAATCACTTGCCAGTGTCACAACCTGGACGTTCTATATAGCTGCTACCGTTATGCGAAGACACTCTTTTGAACCTGCTTGATTAACATGTTTATCCTATCACCTTCACGATACTCATCAAATACCCAAGGCGAGATATATGACATTACCGTAAATGATAACTTTCATTTACTATGTCACCTTATCCTTGTTACCGATATGATGCCATTGCTCTTTAACCCATGTTTAAGTATCCCATGATATTTGCATATCATTACTTTGTCTGCGTAGACTTGTCGATGGACACTTCCACACTAGAGCGGATCCAGGTTGTATCTCTCTATGACTTAGAGGTGTGATTTCCAGTCTTGAACTACTGTGGTTATAATACACCTTTGAGGTTACCCAATCATAGCCTTTTTGATAACCTGTTATGGCCGTAGTACTTGACTATGTCAAAGCGTCCTCTCCAGTATACACAACCATATATTCTCATGGTCTAAGGAATAAGCAAGCAACCAAACCTAGACTATACTATTTCATACGAAACTTGATCTCGTAGTATATCATATATTTGGGTCTTCCCAGTCATATTGTTAACTTAACAATATGCTCCCATTAATAATGACAAGAGCACTTGCCCATGGCTGGAAAAACATCACCATCCAGTATTAACGAGTTTGTCCAAGAGACAGGACAAAGGTAAATGGGGTTTGATTATATCCTTACACGTGTGTATGTGTTTCCCTATAAATCTCACATTTATAGACCATAGCAGTTATAACATAAAGATATAATACATTAATCATGAAACATATATATTTATTGTCTCTCAGGGCATATATCCAACACTTCTCCAAGCCAATCCATCATGTCCTGGAAGTGTGCCGTCGTCGACTATGTCTGAAAACAAAAGGATTAGAGAAATGTCGCAATGTTTACAACGTAGTCTACTACGTCCTTTCCGGCATGACGACGACGCGTAGCACAACTTGCTCGGTAACTCCAGCGACGTGCGCTCGTACAAGCTGCAAGTAAGCAGCCGAGCACGTCTTCGCGCAACAGTAGCACGACGACGTGTGTCCCCGAGCTCGACGGTAGCCTCGACGCGGTGAACTCCGCGGCTGCCAGCCTTGGCTCGGGCGTCCTCACGTGTGCTGCGGCGGCGGAGCCTCCCGGCGAGGTCGCGCGACGAGGAAGGATACGACAACGCGCAGAGCACCTCGCCGGCACCTTCTACGGCTTCTCGAGTTGTTCGGCGCGTAAGGGAGAGTCACGCACGTAGAGTCTCTTATAATTGTCTCACGCATACAAGTTGTTTGTTTAAACAACTGAAAAGATAGGGGGTGATGTTTGGAGTGTGCCGCTGGAGAGAGAGCCCAATTGGAGGGTGCCAGACACCTATTTGGAGACCCCGGTGGAGATGCTCTAAGGTATGGATGAAATTAGATCACATGTAAAAGCCCACAACATGCACCCTAAGTCTTCTCATGGTCGAGAGAGTACACACCCACCAATTGATAAATGTTGTATGTTGAAGTTCCAAGCCCGGATAATATGGGGTTTTGACCCACATATTCCACCCCCCTTGTACTGGTCAAAGTGGCGCATTGCCCTGGTACTCCGGATATTTCCTTGAATTAAGGGCTGGATAATACAGGGCCGACTGTGGCAGAATTTGTTCTGGGTAATAGCTAGGGAGGAGTACCAAATGTGGTTCGTTTCTATCGTATTGGTGAATGCAAGTGCCTAAGTACAAAAACCTTCTAAATTCCCCCCCCCCCCCCCCCCCCCCCCCCCACACACACCATTGGCATCCATTGGCAAAATAGACGGGGTTTTTTGAATGCTAATATAGTATGAGTTCCTCCATAAGGTGTGAATTTCTCATGATATGAGTACAATCAAATATTCATATCTAGTGATGAATAATTAGAGGAAATTAAACTATGTTGCAAATCAAAAAATTGCAAGAAAATGATGTAGTACAAAAATCTACTCAAGAATATAGCAATCAAAATATTCAAAGAACTAATTGTACAAAATGGGTGAAGGACTATTTAAAGGAGAATAGAAGCTCCCGTAAGATTTGTGCACTATATCTATTTTTGCATTAGAATACAAACTACAAAAAAAAAAAGATCAACACTCCCCAAAAGTCTATCCAAACACTTAACATGAGCAAGAGAACATAGATAAACAAACCACAACACTTGCACCATGTAAAGGGACATCATAAGAAGAGCCTCAACAAAAAATAATGTGTGTAGTAACTCGGCTACTATCCGAAAGATGTCCTTAAACAATAAACTCGTTCAATGGTTAGGCGAGGCGTTGAGTGACACTGTCCGGTTCCGAGCGAGATTAGGAGGAGAAGCACGTCATTTAAGGCATCGATCGTGTCACATGCATGCATACAGTATGTCCAAGCCTGGCGTCGGCCAGTCTGTCTGCAGCTAGTGTGTTTCGTAAAAAGAAACTGAAAGGAAAAACAATAATTTCTGATCAAAATGAGCAAACGAAAAAAATGCAAATGATGGCTTTTATAAGTAAGCTGGGCTTGATTGATAACAAACGTGCTGGGTCACAAATACCCGCTATTCTAGCAATGAATTGGGCCTAACTGTTGCCATAAACAAAGGAGACATGACAAATGCCTCAGACATCCATCTCCAAGCGAAAAAAAAAGAGAGCTTTCTGCTTCCTTTTCCTGTGAGCCTGGCCGTTGGCCGGCCGCGCGAGCTCCACGTCCTCTAATCCACTCCATTTCCCTCCCCGAAGGACGGCACCTTCTCGCCCCCTCTCCTCCTCTCCAATGGCGCTCGCCTCCACCACCGCCTCCCGCCTCCTCGCCCGCCGCCTCTCCGCTCCCCTCCCACCCCATTCTTTTCCTTCCTCCGCTCCCCGCCGCGCCGCGCCACGAGGAGGAGCCAGGCCGAGGCCGCGCGGGTTCGCGGTGCGGTGGGAGGGCAGGCCGAGGGCGCTCCTCGGGGGGTTCTCGGACGCCGATGCTGACGACGCCAGCGATGACGAGGACGAGGAGGACGGCGGCCGGGGGCCTTCGCCGCTGCACCATGAGTGCGACGACGTCCTCGAGCTCGCCGCGGCTTCCTCCTCCGGGCCCGAGCGCTGGGACGTGCTCGGCCTTGGCCAGGCCATGGTGCGCACACCATTTTCTCTCTTCCTTGCTTTCTGAATTCGTGGATTGCTGGTGCCAATTTGCGAATAACCAGTAGCTAACTTCACATACGAAACGCGAAACTTAAGGATCCCAACAAGGTTTTGTGGCTATTGCTATGTTAATTGTTCAACCTGTGCAAGTTTAATGATGGTTACATAACATGTGACTATATGAGTTTTTCTTCCTACAGCTCTACGTTTGTTGATGGCAAACGTGCAACAGACCATCACTACACTGTACTTCAGCTTAGTGTTTCCTGTAATTACCAAGTAAAGTGTGGAATTGGAGGTGGTTTCCTGATACCAAATCGTGGTGTGGATAAGCTGCTGTGGCTGTCGCTAGCGTAGCCGGCGATTCATATGGTGATGCATGTCGATGATTACTTGTTACTTGTGTTATGCTTAAATACAATTTGTTTGACCCATATATTATTATTGGTGTGAAATGTGATGAACCCTGATTACACAGAAATTCAGTCGGTTTGGATAGTTTATTGTAATCTATGGTAACTTATGAATGGTTTTAGGTTGACTTCTCGGGCATGGTGGACGATGAATTCCTTGAGAGACTGGGCATAGAGAAGGGCACACGAAAGGTTGTGAACCACGAGGAGAGGGGACGGGTCTTGCGTGCCATGGATGGTTGCACCTACAAGGCTGCCGCTGGAGGCTCACTGTCCAACTCACTTGTGGCTCTAGCAAGACTTGGTAGTAGTCGGACCGCGAGCTACCCAGATCTTAGAATTGCGATGGCTGGTAGTGTCGGCAGTGACCCGCTTGGTAGTTTCTACAGGTATATTTGTTGATCTGAAAATATCCATACTGCCTCTGAACTATGATCTTGTTGTACTATTGGTATGCTAAGGCTTCTGAGTGTTATCTGACATCAAACTTTTGATCAAATTCCGCTGTTAGGCAAAAGTTGCGTCGCGCTAATGTGCAATTCTTGTCCAAGCCGGTCAAAGATGGGACCACTGGGACTGTCATTGTTCTAACAACTCCAGACGCACAGCGAACTATGCTTGCATACCAGGTCAGTTCCTTCACTAACGCCTTAGTATGTTCTTACAATAGTTGGTAACTAGTCCTGGTTATGTTGTATCCTTACCTACTTGATATACTCGTTACTCTTAAAGTACTCGGAGTTGTGCTAATTCCTTCCTGGAAATGTAGCACTTCATCTGTTGGACTCTTAGGAGTGCATCCATTTCACGCACAAGATGTTATTTGAAGTGTCAATGTAGCACTCAGAAAATCCATCTTATATTAGTTATATTATTTTACTCAATATGTCTCCTGACCTTAGTCTCTAAAGATGCCTTGTAACTTGTCTTGCAGGGTACATCTTCAACTTTGGCTTATGATTCAGACTTGGCAGAGCTGGTATCCAAATCAAATCTACTAGTGGTGGAAGGCTACCTATTCGAGTTCGCTCACACAATTGAAGCCATCAAGCAAGCGTGTGAAGATGCTAAGAAGAATGGTGCACTTATTGCTGTTTCGGCATCAGACGTGTCATGCATCAAGCGTTGCCACAGTGATTTTTGGTGAGACTAGTCTCCTTGAAATGGATCTCCTGTTCATGTCATACTTGCAGTAATCTTGTCCGAGTTGCACACTCTACAGTCTCCACAAGTCATCTTCCATTTCCTTTCAAGTAACAAGAGGTCTATGAGTTACAAATTAAAAAAAGTGGTTACTTTTTACTTGCTTCCAATGGTGGTGCCAGGCGTGTCTGCTCTAAAAGTCTTGTGACCATCTAACAGCACATTAGTGATTAGTGGGCTACACTAGGACACGATGAACTTGTGTTGATCATGTCACAAAAATTACCAACAGATGCATATAACATTTTGTTAGCATGAATTTCACTAGAATAACTAAATCTTATAATTTCTTGTGGGTGTAAAGTGTATTTTTTGCCGCACATTCCCCAGATTATGATAGTATAGTGCTGTGTTATTTCCCAACATGTCTAATCCTGATCCAAAACATTTACAGGGATATTGTAGGAAACTATGCAGACATATTGTTCGCCAATGCCAACGAAGCAAGGGCATTCTGCGAGCTAACCTCAGAAGAAAGCACCATGTCCGCCGCTAGATACTTGAGCCATTCCATTCCTCTTGTGTCTGTTACTGATGGTATGCACGGTTCCTACATTGGGGTGAAAGGTGAAGCAATATACATCCCTCCACCGGCGTGCATACCTGTCGATACCTGTGGAGCTGGCGATGCATACGCATCCGGAATTCTATACGGTATTCTCCGGGGTGCGTCAGACTTGAAGGGCATCGGCCTGCTGGCGGCCCAGGTCGCTGCTGTTGTTGTCGGGCAGCAAGGCACACGCCTACGGGTTAAGGATGCTGACAGATTGGCTGAGTCGTTTGAGTTCCACTTTGATAACTTGGAGTTATGTTCAGATGCTGGAACTGATACGGTTACAAACTCATGATCTTTTTCTCGCCCTCAAGACTCAAATCCTTGATGGCAGTGGCGATAGAAATTATTGAGGGCCGAAGTTGGTCATCCCTCCCTTCTCTAGGAGATTTATGAAGCAATTACTTAGTTTTACCACTCAGGTTCTATCTAAATGTTAAACCAGCACCTCCTTCCAGAAGCATAGCAATTCAATTTCATCAGATTGCCCCTTCAAGCTCCGCCACGCAAGTTGTAGACATATTCACGTGTATATAGGATCTCATTCTTTTAGTCCTAGTTCATTGTCTCGACCTTTATCACCATTTCATTGCTTAATTTTTGCACCAGAATGATGCTACATACATGGGCAATGTATTTCAAAGAATCAGTATAGCATAGATTTGGCTGTAATGTACACTCAAAAGGAAAATGTCATGTTTGGTCTGGAATGTGAATAAACTCTTTCGGCAAACACCTGTGGTCCACTGAATCCACACTCGTGGGATATCTCTAACATATCTAAGCTCCCTAGGATTGCAGCCCTGTGGTTCATCCACGTTTTGGACCCACAAATCAGTGTCTCAGTTCATTGGCTCTTTCCCTTCTGATGTGTACGCTCGTTCACTGCGAGTGGGTTAGGGGTTTTTTTGTCCCGCTTGTCGGCGCGAGTGCGTGCGTGTGTAGGTGTGTTTTCTGTGTCGCTTGTTTGCGTACGACTCACCGACTATGGGGTACGCGTGGGGGACAGAACGTGGGTTAGAGGGATGGACAAAAATTCCCCACAATTCCGCCCAAAATTTCTGCCGCCGCCTACGATTCTGGCCACCTCCACCGCCGGTCGTTGCCCCGGCTCCGCCCTGGCTCTCCTCCTCTGGTTCCTGGCGCCTCAACGTCGCCCTTGCACCTGCCCCCAATGGCAAACCCTAGCCAGGCTCGGTTTGCTGCCGTGGCGGCACGGCCGTCGTCGGCATGTTGCCTCATGGGCGAACCCTAGCCAGTCTCTGATTGGTGCCGTGGCGACCCAGTGGTCGTCGGCGTCGCCTCATGCTGCTCCTGCAGTCCGCCGCCGATTTCTCGAGTGAGACTATGGAAGCGCAAAGTGATGCCGGGCAAGAAGAAGGCATCCGCTGCGTCCAAGCACCGCAAGCCGAATCAGCGGGATGCGGTAAACAAAAGACTACGCCTTGATCAATTCGTTACTTCCAGTATTGGATCGAATTCCGTCAGGTCAGGGAGTTAAACTTGTTATTTTTCCGATATCTCTCTGCAGGTGAAGAAGCTAGGGAAGAAGGCCGACATGTGGGAGTTCAGGGCGCAGGTGGACTCCGTCGGGATCAAGATAGTTGAGGTCACCATGGACGGCAATCGCTTCTTCAGGTTTAGGACCATCTTCTTGTCTTGGATTTTGGTCGATTTTTTTGTTCATGGAGTACTGCTGTTGTGGATGTGCGTGTGTTGTCTTTTGAGTTACATGACTACTCATCGTAGACTGCAGGGCAATGGGTGACCAGCTTGAGGGCGATGAGGAGCAGCACATGAAGTACCGGGAGATGGTTGTGCAGTACATCCTGGTATGTGATGATACAGATTTTTATGTAGCAGGTTGCTCGTAATAAATTGTAATATCAGTTAAGTCAAGGTGGTACTAATGGCAGGGGGTCGATTTTATAAATAAGGGAATTGCAGAAGAAGAATTCGAGAATTAGTTATCTAGGTTCCCTCCCAGGGAGGCAGGAGACTCGGCTGTGTTTTAAGTGATTGCAGAACATTGTTCTTACAGATAATTGATCGATAACTCTTCATGACACAGATGCCAGCTTATATAGCACTCTACAATTAAAGTAACAATAAATGTTAACGGTAGCAGGGTGTGACATCTAATTAGTCATGACGCTGAATTGCTGATGTACACACTGCTCGTGGATGATAGCACTTTCATAATCCTTGTTGTGTGCATCTTGTAGGAACACCGCGAGAACTATGAGCCATTCATCGAGGATGAGGTGCCGTTTGATGAATATTGTGGCTCTATGATGAAAGATGGGACTTGGGCTGGCAATATGGAGTTGCGGCTTCACTTGTCACGAGCAGAAACATATGCATTCACATGGTAATTTCCAATGCAAGTCTTCCTTTTGATCTTTGATTTATGGATGGCAAAAATAATGTACTCACCATTTATATCGCGACTATTTAGTGTGTCACTTCTATGTCCCTTGATGTTCTTCATTTTCTGGTAGGTTCGTTTATGCATTGAAATTTTTATTGACATTTGTCTTGTTGCTGTTTGTTTTACAGCTTAACTCACCACGATGTTACATCAACCACTTTTCTGGTCGTGCCGCTAGCAATATGGTTCATTTGTATGTATATTCTGTCATATCTAACTAATATAGGTTAGTTTTGATAGTGGTAGACAAAGTTCTCATGCACCGTCTAATTTGATGTAAATGCAGATCGTATCATCACGGTGAGCACTACAATAACTGAAGATCCATGCCAAGGTCCTGCAATGCCAGTTGTTATCAAGGTCTGTTCTGTCCTGAAGGACAATGGAATACTGTTGTTTTGAGGCGTATTGACTATGCTGTTGCTTATCATGGTCTGTTTTGTTTTTTCCATCATCTTACAGACATACGCCAATGTAGCCAGCACAAGCAATAACGGTCAAACAAAAGCAAAAGACCTAAAGAAGTCGTCGAACAGATCAACCTATGACGATAAATTGCTGAACCAGGTAAACTGAGATAGCAACATTAGGCTTGTTAGTTGGTACTACATTCTGTGTACAAGTCTATGTTCGTACTTAGCAAGATCATTATCCTTTATTTTGCCCTCAGTACGTTCTTTTAACCTTTGTTTTCTTGATTCAGGTATACTATAGTGAAAATATAATTAACATGCATATGGAGGAAAAATGTGAGTTCAAGAATAAGATGGATCTCTCAGATTCAGATCTCCAAGTGATGGTTCAACAAATATTCTTTTGCGGGCGTTTCTGTAATCCTGCCACTAGAGCTCTCAAGCAGGTTAGTTAGCTGACATAACATTTTTATTTTTAACGGCTACATTTTATGGTAATTGAATGTATGTTGCATGCCTAGAAAATTTGCCTTCAAATATAAAGCTGATGGTTGTGGACTTGTGGTACTAAAGGCAACTGATGCTTTGAAAAAGAACAAGGGAAAGTAGATATGTGAAAATGATGGAAGTTGGTTCAAGCAAATGGACTGAGGTGCCGAAAGAGAACCTTACTGCAACTCTTTTTATTTTGCTGGCTGTGGCGGTTTATCACAACTTCACAAGAGTTGCAGCAAGCTGGTACGTAATTTCTGCTGTAATATTCTTTTGTATGGACATTGTTCTTCAAACTGATATTTATTACATCACTATTAAATTTAGCAGGTGTATTGTTACAAAATGAGCACTTGAGTACGAGGGAAATTCCAGAAAATCCCTGGGAAGATAAACTCCCAGCTCAGAAGCTTGTATTTTTGTGCAGTCCAGGAAAAGGCTTTCATTTCGGCTGTAGCTCCTGGAGAGATTCTTCCTGGCTGGCCAGGACTGATGCATGTGTTTGCTAGCCACGATTTGAAAAACATTCTGCCTGTTGGAGTATACTATGGGATTACCAAGAGCACGATTAGGGTTAGAGATACGGTTGGGGATTTGCCATAAGTGGAAAATAGTTTAGGTACTTGAGTTAACTTTTACACCAATGTCATTCTTTTTTATTTCCTTTTCGCTCTTGATCCCCATGTTAATTCATTTCCCTCTTTCTGGTACAGTATGGAGTTGCCTGTCACTTGGTTCTAGAAGAAGATAATGGTAACATGATTGAATGATCACATGTTAAATGAGATGAATGAGTTAAATATTAGAATGTGCTAACATTTTCCAAAGCGACTTGGCTGTGTCTGGCATGACAAACCAAATGAGAAGGTAATGTTGTCATCCTCTACTCTGCAGTTGCATTCACCATGCTTATATCTATCTGTCTGTGCCTTGAAATGGTAATATTAAAAAAAAGCCATATATTATTGCTTATCCCCATGCCCACTATATATTCAAGGGAATGATGTTGTTATGTGGGAATTATTATTCACTCTTTGGTTGTGATTCCTCAGCTTGAAAGTGATTTCTTTCGGGCTTGAAATTTAACGTTATGAGAAGTCGGGGAAGAGGCCTTGAAAACATAATTCAGAGAAAATCTGTGAAGAAACCGTTTCTCTTCGGTCCTGACTTCAGTTAAGATTGTAGATATTTGAGGTAATCTTATTTTACTGATTGAGACGAGCTTAATTGCAGGATAATAGTACCAACACAATATATTCGAATAAAAAGATTGCTACCGTAGATATTTTAAACTTTTATGATTGATTACTCTTTGAACTTGGTGAAAGATGTACTGTTTTACTCACTGAATTGTACTTTTGAGAATGGTGCCTTGTGTGCTATTTGGAAATGGGTAATGGCCGTAAGACAGAAACTTTGTTAACTGACTACATTTAGATGATAATGCACTACAACTATCAATTACAATAGGAGCATAGTCATTTGTACTAACAAAAAGATCAGTTGCCTGCACTTATTCAGTGAACACTAAACAATCACATCTAGCCTCAAACTTAATCAATGCACTCAATAATAATTGTCTAGCTGGCACCCAATCAGGAAGGGTATCAGCTGGCTAATATCTACAGCTCAAACTTGGAAACTCAAATAGCATGAGATAAACACTTCTAGCCTTCTATGCTTTCTGACTGAACTATTACTAACAAATATGTCATGACAAACACTCACATCACCAAAGCTGCAGGCCCTCCAGCTGGTCTATATGCCATGGCAGATGATCCTGCGAAGAATTAGCAACACTAGCTCAAGATCTACTCTATTGTCACCACAGATGAGAACAACATCGGATTCACACCCCTCATCAATTGGCATCCCGTCGGTGTGGTGGGTGCACTACCTGTAGAACAGGAATTCATGGGAGCACGATGCCTAGCAGCTACACCGCAGTAGAGAGTGCTCTTGGATGATGTGTACACATAAGAATCCCCATAATTGATGACATTAACTGATGCAGGTGAAATAAAGGCGCAATGTCAGAATAGTGAGCCCTACCAGCCACTCCACCCGGAAGCAGCGCATACGGCAGTGCAGCAAGCAAATGACAATCTTTTCCAGCAGTACAACACACACCGCATGGGAAGCTCGATTGCTCCTCCACCAGCATGCATCATGTCTATATTAGAAACTTTTTCTTGGTTATTTTGCATGGGGGCAACTACTATATTTCAATATGTTCGTCATACAAAAATAAGTATTCAGTTTTGTGGGTCCTGATCAAGAAGAAAGGATGGTTCGATGCTTTTTGGCCTACGATCTAGGGGAGGAACACGTGATAGTAACATGCCTGCAAAGCGAATTTACACTTTTGGGTGTAATAGTTCAGCATACTATGTGTTCTAATAGTTCAGTTTTCGGCTTACTTTTGCGTGGAAATCTGCGCTGAATTTTACCTTCATGAGAGATGTGGATCTATATTTTTTGTATAAGGTCCTTGAGTTTGAATTAAAATTATAACTCTATGACTAGGAGATTTTTGAGATTCGACATTTTGCTTTTCTGTAAGGGATTGTAGATATATTTCATTTGGATAGTGTGCTTTTGTCATGCATCTGAATCTGCATTATTCTTCTTCATTGCACTTACTAAATAACAAATGGACCTGCGGCATGCAGCCAAAAACGAAAAATAAACAAACCATTTGTCAAAAATGTCAAATGAAAAAAAGTTCAAATTTGCGGCGATGGTAAGAAATAACGCGCGCAGCAACGCGCGCAAGATCCTTCTAGTGCTATCAAAATGTAACGTGATCATCCGACTTTGTGGGATGGGATTCGATGTGGTTGGGTGGAACGTCGACCTCAGGAGTGAAAGGTAGAAGTTGATATAATATCTTGATCACTAGTCAGCAGCTCCGAGTATAGTGACCCGGATTCTCTTATTTCTGTTGAATATATACTTGTTCCGTTTGATGCGTTCTCAAACTTTGTTTCTAGCTCGTTATCATCTTGGATGCTGCTTGCAGTACACGTATGAAATGAGGTTTAACATAAACTTTGTTTTTTATGCGGGAATGCCACTTGATTGTAGATATGTTAGTATGTTACCCTACATGGACGTGTCGAGCTCGTGAGCCACTGCCTCAAAAGCAGTTGGCAGGAGCTCCAGAGTTAGATGGCACCATTTGATGAGGTCCATTCCATGATAATATTATGCATACCAGCTTGAATTTGTAGCAAGATCAGCGGCAGTGTCACTGAAAACGTTGCTCAAGACTGACTATTTCTGCTCCAAATTGCAAGAGGAAAATCCTCATGGGTTGGAGTTGGCAATTTTCGCATCTTTAATAAGCCGTTAATGTGGATCCGGATTAATGTGGCAGAAATATCACAAAGTAACAGTTCTACCTTCCTGGCGATACTGCAAAAAGCACCAGTGAATACCCTATTGTGCCCCTGGTACCTACCCCTTACGTTACCTACATAGGACGTAAATACCAGAAGCAGATAGGGGTAAACTTGACAATTCGGTCCGAAAGGAAAAACCCCACGGAGACGGAGCCCCTCTCTACTTGACCCGAAATCCAGCAAAAAAACACACGAAACAGACGCACCGCTCCGCTCGCTTCCTCCTCTCTCCAACCTCCGATACCCTCCCCCACCGCCGCGCCGTCTCGCACCCGCGGCGGCGGCCGCTCCCGCCTTCCCGCTCGGACGTAGACGGCCGAGGTCGCGGCGGCGGCGATCGACGATGGTGGTGGCCACGGAGGAAATGGCGGCCTACTGCTTCGACACCCTCGTCGCCCACTACAGCGGCGAACAGCCGCCCCCTCCCGCCTTCGAGGAGGGCGTCCAGTAAGCCTCCTTTTCCTGCTTTTTTTCACGATCGCCATCTTATCTCCACGCAGGAAAGGTTGGGCGTTTAAGCCGGGTTCGGTGTGGTTTCCATTCAGTTCCGCCCTAGATTTGGGGAAAGGGTGTGTGACTTTACAGCGGCGAGAGTGAATTTGGGTGTTTATTGGTTTTGATTTACCATCTGTGTGGTTTAATCACAGATGCAGGAATCAGAGACGAGGAATCATTATTTTGGCCTTAGTTAGGACTTAGGGAGCAACAACATGTTTTAGCTTGTTTGGCCTTCCAGATTTTCATACTATAGCATTGCTGCCATTCAGAAATTGTTGTTTGAGTTCTATCACAGTATTGAGTGTGTTTTAAGGCTGTTGCAACATACTATTGCAATGTGTGAAGACTCTGAACTCATCGGGTGAATTCTCGTTACTTCAGCCCACTCTTTGTCACCTGGAAGAAGGCTACCAATGGTTCTGAACCACGCCTAAGGGGATGCATTGGAACCTTGGAGCCCCGTCAGATTGTAAGCGGCTTCAAGGATTATGCTCTGACCAGGTAACAGTTCTATGGACTTTGGATTCCATGTATATGTATTCCAATACATATGCAGTTTTTTCTAGTACAGCACCAGGCAGTTTTGCACACGCTATATTAATTGAATTATAGTATTAACTTAATAAATCTTGCTTGTAGTGCGCTAAGGGATCGGCGCTTTTCTCCGATTCAGTCAAAAGAGCTGCCATATTTGGAGTGCACTGTCTCTATATTGACTGAATATGAACCTGCACTCAACCACCTTGATTGGGAGGTTTGCTCCTGCAAACTGTTGTCTCTTCATTCAGCTGGTATCAATGGTTATAGGCATGAAATTTATTTTCTTATGGGGTTGCAGGTTGGAAAGCATGGTTTAATTATTGAGTTCACCGATCCGGACTACAATGTAAGACGCAGTGCAACTTATTTACCTGAGGTTGCTGCCCATGAAGGTGAGTACTTAACAGCTAAATCTTCCCTCTTACAGTTCTTTAGTTACATTTCCGTTAATACTGGTACATGTACATATAGAATTGATCAAAACCAGTTTGACAAATTTTATTGTCTTAAAATGACACAATTTTCTTTAGATTTTTTTCCATCTGCCAAGATATTTTAGATTTGTGAATCGTGATTAGGGATGAAAACGGTACGGAAACTTTCCGACTTTTCTGCGGAAAAACGGAAACGGAATGAAAATACGGAAACGGAATCTTTTATGCGGAAACGGAAACGGAAACGGAACAGCGCATTCCAGCGGAACGACCACGGAAACGGAATTTTCTGTTTCCGGTAATACGAAACTTTCCGTTTTTGGCTAAGCAGAACCCAAAATCTGAAGATAAAAAGAAAATCCTATAAAGTGACCATGTTAAATCCTTATGTATTCACATATCACCTCCCTCTTGACTTATGATATTTTCTTATATTGTGTTTCATCTTAAAAAAATGAAAAGTTTGTTAATTTATTTGAATTTTTCTGCATTATGTAATGGCTTTTTGTTCCGATAAATATCCGTTAAATGTTCCGTGTCCGCACCATTTTCGGTATGTATCCGTTTACGACAATATCTGTTTCTGCATTTGTTTCCGGTCTTTCTGTATTCGTTTCCGTTTCCGCACAAAAATATGAAAACAAATGTGGCACCACTCAGTTCCATCCGTATCCGCTCCGTTTTCATCCCTAATCGTGATAGGGAGTCTTCCAATTGTCTAGCAAAACAAACCATCAAGTATTCCAGTCATAATGATTATAGATAGGAAATGCCTCATATGTCAACTTCATGGAATTTCACAGATATTGCTGAAAATAACTAAAATTTAAGATCAAGAAAGAACAGATAAAAATCTTTCAGTCAGTACATTCCCATTTCAATTGGCTACATATAACCTAGGACTGGTAACCTTGCAGGTTGGACACAACTCGAGGCTATTGACTCCCTCATGAGGAAGGCAGGCTACAATGGCGGCATCACTGATTCTTTGAGGAACAAAATCCGCGTCACCCGCTACCAGAGTACCTTGTACACCATGCACTACGGTGAATATACTGCATATGTCAAGAACAGAGATGAAATTAACGCAGCGCCCGCAGTTAATGGGTTCAAATAAGGCCAATGATTTATCTGTATTCCAGCAGATAATGCAAAACTATTTATAATTTGTCTCGGAAGCAGCTGGGTTAAGAATTTGTTCGAACTTGTTTACCCTTATCATTTATCAGCCATCATTTCATTCATTCCACTGAATGTGGGGTGCCATGTCAACAGCCCCCATAAAATTATGTCATTCTGGGATAAATGGTGATGGTTATGTATTTGTAAAACTATTGTGCTATAATTAGAAATGGTGAGATTATTTGAGTTCACTCGGCCATTCATGGTAGTGATCCCAGTAATGCCATTGTAAACATGTTGTTACTTTAGATTTGAACTGGAACGTTTGTCATAACTGAAGTATTGGCACTAAACAAAGTGGTTAACTTACAATGTGATCATTGTTGTGACCAAGTGACGACTGCATTTACTTGGTAGCATGGCAGTGCCCTTCTGTTCCTTCCCACTCTGGACAGCTGGATGCAAGCACCTCACACAAAGAGCAGTAACACTGCATTGTGCAGAACAACCAAATTACTTGTATTGGAAAAGTTCAATCATTCTTGGATGATTATGAAAAGAGCAACGGATGGGTTAGGTTACCTTGACGCAACGGCTCTCATGAGAAGTGGTATCGAATGGGTAATTTGCACACAAGTGCCTTGGATGAGGATAATCTCTCAGTGCCACCTATAGTAATTTATCATCATCAAGATGTCAGAGATGTTGTCCCATTCATGTGCAACATGATAAAAGATCAAACTTTTCAGTTGCAATAAAATCAAACAGTTAATGACACAAGAAATTTGCAACAGCTGTAATTAGCAGTACTATTATTTGAAGAGCTTAGTACATCGCTTCACATTGCAGACAAACACAGATTGCTCGATACATAGCTGTAATATAGCAAGAAAATGCAAGCAAATTCAGGGAGTCTCTTTCCCTACTACGACAACGTCGCCACCATCTTCCTCGTCAAACACGCTTGCTCCAGGTTTAAGTCTATCCACCAGATGGAGGTGGTCATATGCATCTTCTTCAAAAGATTCATCGACACCACTGCCGTTTTCAGGTGAAATTTTCACCGGTGGCATGCCAGCAATGAATTCCTCAAAGCATACAGAGCCGAACTTCAGCAGGGACATGTCAGGAATGACTTCCTCAAAGTGGTCATCTGCACCGTTGCCAGCTTCAGGTTCACACTTCACCGGCGACATGACAGCAATGACTTCCTCAAAGCCTTCAGATCCAGAATGCATCAGCGACATGCCAGGAATCACAAGCTCAAAGGGTTCAAAGCCACTGTTGCCTTCTTCAGGCTCGCACTTCAACGGAGACATGCCAGGAATGATTTCCTCAGAGCATTCATGTTCACACTTCAGAGAGAACATGTCAGGAATGACTTCCTCAAAGTGTTCACCAACACCACCGCCATCCTCATGTTCAGGAACGACATCCTCAAGAAAGCATTCGGAATCACACTTCGACAGTGACATGTCAGGAACAACGTCCTTGGAGGTTTCATCAGCACCTTCGCTGTCTTCCGGTTCACACTTCACTGGCGGCATGTCAGCAACAACGTGCTCCAAGAGTTCATCGACACCATTGCCGTCTTCAGGTTCAGGCTTCGCCGGCGACATTTCAGCGACAACTTCTTCAAAGCACTGAGTTTCGCACTTCACTGGAGACATGTCAAGGACGACTTCCTCAAAAGGTTCAACCTTCACAGGTGACTTGATGGCAATGCATTTTACATCCGGCTCGGCATCAACAGATTCCATCTGATGGATGGTAGATTCATCTTCTTCTATCTCATATGGGTTCTCCAAGCAATCACCAGCAGCACGGTCGTTCAGGTTGCCATTGGTGTCCACGCACATACCCGATCTATCTACTTCCAACTTGACTTTGATCTACAGGTCATATGAGAGGAAGAAAAGATGTTCCGGTGGTTCATGAATTTCAGAATACGATGGTTTATACACAAATAATTTCTTAAGACGTGTATTGCTTTTTAAATTTCCTACAACTGCATTGCGATTCAATCAAAGCAACTGAGTTGACAGAACAATCAATCTAATAAACTCTAATGGTAAATTAACAAGCGAGACATGCATGAAAACGGCAAGGAAAAGAATATGAGAGGAGCAGAATCCGAAGAAACCTACGGGGCCTTTTGTAGCGACAACAACAACGTCATCGTCTGCTGCTTTGAGGTTAACCTTCTTCGCGAACTCGGCAAGGTCAATCTCGCAGCACTCGTCGTCCTCCTCGGAGTCATGCTGCCCTCCGATCTCCAGTATCTTCACCATCGCCTTCCCTGCGGAAGCTTCTACAACCTTTCTCTACTCGGATGGATGGGTGTGACCGTGTGACTGACATACAGCGTGGGGTCCCTTTATATAGAGCAGATAACAAGCCTGATTTATCATTAGCCCAGTGAAAACAGGTCGCAGAATCCCAAATGGCACTCTGGTGAACGAGGAGCCTCGTGAGGGAACCGAAGGGGCTCACTGTCATAAATGCAACATTTCAATTGGGTTTTTATCATGGATATTTATGAATCTGCATGCATTTGCTGGTCTCAGCTCTCAAGGAGTCAAGGTGTAGACTGAGAAGCCGCAGAGTAAGTTTAGTACTCACTGGAGTAAGAACAGATTTACTTCAGGCCTGATGCACTCTTCTCTCCACACGGAAAAACAAAACAGAAAATGGAAGATATCAAGGAGGCGACGAAGAGTAGATAAAACCAAAGATTTATATCCGGTCTCGTGCGCACGAGAAACACTATAGGTGAAAATGAAAGACCTGCCAAATCCAGGGCTGTGTTCCACAATTGATACTAGAATCATCTTCTACGCAAGATCATGATCTGCAATCAATAAACTGGCCGCCTTGTACGTGTGAAATACAATCATGTTATTAGTGCACAAAAATGGTTTGCGGTGGTGAAACATACAAATAACTCACAGCACAATAAAACATTTTGGTGAAAAGCCACATAAGTATTAAGTTTAGTCAACCCCTAGTGTTATCTGGAAGAAACACATAATGCATCTTTTGGGTCGGAAGGTCCAAGACCCATGACATATAAATTTGGCAACTTTAAGCATCAACAAGGCGGAGCTGTATAATCCCTGCATAGTTCTACTAAAGACCTATAAGTGTCCGAGGACTGACTTAAATCTGAATGAGTCTTGGTCTAACATCAGAATAGAAGAACTACGCTAGCAATTCATTAAATTCCTCCCAGGTTCCATTTCTGCTCCAGCTTCATGTGTTGTCCTCCTGGCTCCTTCCTGGTTCTACAACCAACAGCAGGAGACAACACAAGACAAAGAATAACTAATACAAATGCCAATGACAGAAAAGGGGAGGAGAGGGGACAAGGAGCCTCATGCGGAAATGGAAGCAGCAGACACAAACGCAACTTATCTCAAACAGAAACTGAGTGTTATCTGAAACAAGCATTCAATACATATTCTGTGACAAAAGATCAAAGATGTGTGAATTTGGCAACTTTAAGCATCAGCAAGATGAAACTCTATCATCCCTGCCTACCTACCATGTCTGCTGTTTCTAAATGCAGACTGACAAGTGTCCCAGTTCTGACTTAATTTTGAATGAGCAAGGTAATCAAACCGGCGCACAAACGAACACAAATGCTACTTATCTCAAAATAGAACAATGAATAAAGAATTTGCATGCATCTGCTGATCTCAACTCTCAAAAGGGTTTAATTAAGTACAAGAACTAGATGCAAGTAAAATTGAGGACAAGAACAAGAATCAACAGAGCATAAGATGAAATAATCAGTAAATGCAAAGATGGATCGAAGGTTGAACTAATTGCACTGCCGTAAAGAAACGATATATATATTATATATGCTGCCAGATTCCAAACGACGTTGTGCACACACACACTGAATTTCCAGACAAGACTATATCAGGCTCCGCACTCATCCTACCCTATACAAGTTATTACTAAGCTGCAAAGTAACCAACAGCCAAGACAAGCCGGCCGGTGACTATTACATGATTGACCATTTCTAGGTCTTGTGCAGCTTCGCTCTTGTCACGCCTCGCATGGTCATCCAAAGCTTGTCCTTGTCCGAAGCGTGGCAATGCCCATAATTCGCATGCCCTTTCCAAGTCTTACATGGAGCAGCGATGTCGCACACGTAGCAGAAACACTGCAGCACAGTAGAAACATGATCCAGTGACAATCTAGTAGGCAGGCGATAGAAGCAATGCAGATACAATGACCATTTTCAGACTCGAAATGCACTCTTATCTGGTCGCTTAAGTGTGGTATGACTGCACTGGACAGAGTAGAACAAGTGAAAATGGTGCATTGTGAAATGGTACCTGCTCGCAGTGGCTCTCATGAGCGGTACTGGCAAACGGGTACTTTGCGCAGGCATACCTCGCGTGAGGAAAATCTCTGCAGGCCACCTGTAAACACGGATCGAAATAGCACTAATCTCACGGTCAAAGAAACAAGATTGCACCAATCGCGGCTCATTTGGGGGAATAAACAACTGGACAGGGGGAAAAAAATCCCGCCGGTGGCGTCCGTACCTGGCCGCGCTCGGCGAGAACGGCGAAATCGTCGTCAGCGGCGGCGGCGGAGACGACGACCGGTCGGGTTTTGTCGGCGGACAGGGGGTCGGCGGAGAGGATGCAGCAGTCCTCGTCGACGCGGATCTTCGTCCGCGGCGTCCACATCTCGATCTCGTCGACGTCGATCGGCGAGGAGGCGGACGCCGCCGCCCTCTTCCGCTTCTTCCCGGAGCTCACTGAGGGGGTGGGGCAGTCGGGGATCTCGATGATCTCAGCGCCCGGCGGTATCGTCCGCTTCTTCAGCGCCGGCGCCGGCGCAGGAGACGGCGTCGGAGCGGCCACCGGAGTCTTCTTCGTCCGCGACTTGGGCGCGGCCGGCGGCGCCATCTGCTTGGCCGGCGCCGCCGGCGCCGTCTCCGGGGCGGGCGAGGCGGCGGCCGGGGGCGTCTTGGTCTTCCTCGTCCGCGACTTGGGCGCGGACGCCGCCGGGGCCGTCACATTGGTCCTGGACGAGGCCGCGGTGGCGGCGGGCGTCGTCTTGCTGACCCTTGCCATTGCCGAGTGAGAAACCCTAGCGGTGATTGGGGAATCGCGGAGGGAGGATTTGAGTTTTGAAAATGAAGGGGCGTGAGGTTTTTAACCCGTCGGCGCCGTAGCGTGGGATGAGTCTCTGGCACGTGGGCCCCATTTGTCACGGGGTTGTCATTCACGGTTGAGTTCAACCCGTATTTCCACTATGTTTTTTAGTACCACTCAATGATAAGTTTCCAAACGTTGGATGTGATTAGTGAAGCAAACCCAATGAATTCTTTGTTCGTGATCATATTTACCCTACTTACCAAAATTTTGTTTTTGGCAGAATGGCAGTCTATGATTACTTTGGCTTAACTTGATTGGTTGCCAGTGATCTAATTGCCTATGTCACCCCTCTTGGTAAATCGTGTAAAACAATTTTACTAGAAAATTATAGGAATTCCTAGACAGTTTTTGGTGCGTGGGTCTTTCCAAAAAAAAAAATTCCAAAATTTAGTAGAACACACCATGGCATGTACCACATATTTGTGTGGTTCACCGAAATAATTTGAATGTGCTACGTTCAAGTGTTACTAAACCGATAAGCAATGGATTGACCAATGCAAAGGGATATGATCTTATTTGGTCTAGTATGGTTGTTAGAGTTAGAGACGAAATCTTATTGTAGAGTTGTCTTCTGTATGTAAAGCTTGTGCCACGATGCACCCGGCCAGTGAAAACAAGTCATCAGTCGACTCACACACTAGTCTCAGTTGTGCGTCCATAAAACTTATTGACTAGGTACAATTTTAGAACAAACATAACATAAACATAGTTCCATAATCGTCTCATGCATTTGATGATACATATCATGATCTATGTTCAAAGACTATTACATTAACATATGGATACGTATGGAATTCTGCTGAGTCTCTAGAGCGTAATTCAAACACGGTCGACGTTGTCACGCCACCTCATGACATGGTTGTACAAAACATTAAGAATTACAAGCATGACGATTATAATCCACATGTCGTGTGTACACACAATAAAAAGGACCAATTCACGCTAACTCTAACCAACACATTAGTTATTGATGATAAGATAAAGTCTATATTTTTTCTTGAGAGGAACCATAAAAATAGGTGCAGCCAACCATCCGCAGTGATTGATCTCATGACCGCATATATGCACAAACAAGAAGGTTACTAAGACATACTATCCAACCACCGTCTTATGTTCTAAGGTCACTTTGCGGTATACCTGGCCATGGCGGCCTAGGCCCTGAAACTTCGGGCCGGGGGCTTCCCATGGCCAGGTATACTTTGCGGCATATAAGCGACACACTCATGCACATGTTTTCACTCGCGCTTTCTCTGCCAAGTTACATGTTTATAGTGATAGCCTTATACACCCTCAATGTGCATGTGCACTCATACATTAACACATAAGAGCAACAAACATAACAAACTATTTCAACATCGCCATCAAAAAATTACAACTCAAAACTAGACATAGAAACACAACAAACCACGCGAAAATAATATATTTTACCACGCATCAGATTTTTCAAGAGATTACAGTGGAGAGATAATGTAGAGGACGTCTTGGAGGTGTAGCCCCGATGAGACGAGAGGAGGCGATGACCACACACAGAGGCAGCGGTGCGACGACCTGCAGGCCTAGGCCCTGGCCTCCAGTGGCGGAGCTAGGGGGGGACCAGCAGGGGCCATGGCCCCCCCTATGCCATGCTACAGCAGGAATTTTTCTATAGCTAAGACAAATTTTGATGGGGTTTTTAGTACAAATTAGTCTTATTGCCCCCCCCCCCCCCCCTAATTGAGTTGTATCATGGTTGGCCCCCTCTAAAGCTCAATCCTGCCTCCGCCCCTGCTGGCCTCCATTGTGGTATAGATGAGCCCCCCCCCCCCCCTCTTGTAGATGACAGCTAGGGGAGGCAAGCTTGTGATAGTGGTGGCCTCCTCGACAATTAGTGTTCCCCTCTTTCATATAGGTTTTGGTATTGCGTCCTGGCCACCAGATTCACACATCTGGAGCCTTCATAGGCCATCCTCTTTCTCCCCATGGGTTGATACCTTTGAACCATGATTGAACCCATCAAGTATAAAAGTCATTAAACTCAACTCGTCATCCACTTTCGAAACCTTGTGGGGACAGTATTGGACATTCGAAAAAATGATAAAAAATCATCAACTGAAAATCCTCAGAATTTTGGTGATGTGGATTTTTCTAGTTGCCGTCATCATCGAAGAAATTCCCCGACGATCTCTACAAACTATCTCGGTGGAGCTCTCCAAATTTCACCTCAATGAAGGGCTACCTGCTATTTATCGAACTTCATTGTCATTTCTACACATCAATGAAGCTCTCCAAATTTCACCTCAATGAAGGGCTACTCTCCAAATTTCACCTCAATGAAGCTCTATTTTAGATGTTTAACTCTACATACTGAACGAAATGAGTGAACCCGCACACTGAAATGTTTCTACACACATTCGTATTCCAAAAATCTTAAACATGTTATAATCTGGATTGGAGAGAGAGAGTAGTATTTAAGAAAACTCAGCTGATATTCAAAACACATTTGTGTTTATGCATGGAAAATTCGATATCTGATCGAACTTTCAAGAATATTGTCTTCGAAGTTTCAAAAATCACGATCTCACACGAGCCCGGGATGAATCCACAACGAATTTACTCCTTCCCAAACGGCCAAACCCGAGTGTCCCACGATTCTCCTCCGCCTCGCACGGTTTCTTTTCTCGCCACGAAATCCGCGAATACGAGCCGATACACCCAAACCCCTAGGGAAACCCCGCCCGAAGCTCCAAAATCAATCCCCCATCTCCACCGGCGGCGACGTCAATCCATTGCCAGATCGAATGCCAGCCCCGGACGGCTACGACCTCCGCCACGGCGGCGTCGAGGGCCCCGCCTTGCTCCACATCCCCATCCCCCCGCACGCCCCCACCCCGCCGCCTCCCCCGCGCCCCTCATCGTCCCCGCCCGTCCCGCCGCTCTCCTTCCGCCACCTCTCGCCCTGCGCGCGCTGGTCCGCCTGGGTCGCCGCGGCGCTCGCCGACCCCGGCTTCGCGCCGGTCCTCCGCTCCGCCACCGTCTACCACGCCGTCGCGGCCTCCACGGCGGCCGTCGTCCCCGACCGCCACGCCCTCTCCGCGCTCCTCTCCCTGTGGCACCTGGACTCCCACACCTTCCGCCTCCCCGCCGGCCCCGCCACCTTCTCCCTCGAGGACGCGCTCGTCCTCGCCGGCCTGCCCCCCTCGGGCGCCCCGCTCGACCGGCCCCTCACCCCGACCGAGGACGACATGCGCCTCCGCCTCGTCGTCGAGAAGGAGAAGATCAAGGAGCTCCACCCGTGCGCGCGCAAGTCCCGCCGCGTCTCCGCCGAGCTCTGGCTCGAGTGGTTCGACACCAGGATCCGGCCCGGCGAGGACGACGAGCTGCGCCGTCTCGGCTTCCTCGCGTACTGGCTCGCCTTCTTCGTCTGCCCCCGGCTGAGCCCAAAGGGGTCCGAGCTGCCGGACTCCGTGTTCGCGCTCGCCGCAAGACTCAGTCTTGGCGAGCGCATCGCGCTCGGGCCCGCCGTGGTGGCTAATCTCTACGCCGAGATGGATAAGATCGCTACCTCTACCTCTGGGGTGGTGGCAGAGGGGGCCAGTGGCCGACGTCTGGGCACCGCTCTGGCTGCTGCAGGTGTGGATGTGGGAGCGCTACGACTCCCTGCGACCGCCGGAGCAGAGAGCACCGGAGTTCCCTGTCTCCAGTGTTCGGCTACTCTTTTGGACTAGGAGGAGGAGGAAGACCACGCAAGAGGACTCCGTTCGTGTTTTGCAGCAAGAGGAGTCTTTCGAGTGGAGGCCTTACAGGCACAACTCACTCAACTGGACTGAGCCTGAGTGGTTCAGCAAAGAAACTGTTTTGGTGAGCTCCAGAGGTAAGGGTAAGCCAGAGTGGTTGGAGGATTACATTGCAATTATCACACAGACCGTGCTGATTGGAATATATGGTGATGGCATCGGGACTTCGACAATGTACAATCCCCACGTCGTTGCAAGGCAACTTGGCTATGACCAGGACGTCCCATTTTCGGTTGTACATGGGTTTAAGTCCAAGGGAATCAAGGTCTGGGTACCTGGTATCTTGAGACGTGGGTCTGCTAGCAAAGAGTATATGGCATGGTTGAGTGGGCAGCTTGTCAGTCGTCAGGATGCTGACCAACATGTTAGGTCAGAAATAGCATACGAGGACAACTCTGCTAGCTCATCTCCACTGAATGCAGACACTTCATGTGATATGGACTGCAATGCTTCGGTGGTGAAAAGAAAGACTGGAAAGAAAATGAAACGAGATAAACTCTCTGAAAATGGTGACATGAATAAGAAAAACAAGGTGTCTGTCAGCGAGAATGATGACGACTGTATTGTTATTAGATCACCTGATCAGAAATGTGAAGTAATAAATCTCGATGATGATCAGGAACAGAATATTAATGATCCTGAAGATAATGATAGGCAACTAGTCCTGGAGCTAGAAGAGCTTGTGCGTTGCGGGCTTTTCTCACAATGGGAAGAAAGCTATGAAGATGAAGGAGGTGGAAGAAAGCAACAGAAGAATAGCAACATTGACCCTTATGCTGAAGCAGCCATGAGTGAGTACCCTCTCTTCTTTGAGCTCATTCCCCAGAGACCACATTACAGAGGGTTGGTGAACAGCGATGAAACTATACGAGATCTTGCCTGCAGTGGCATGTGGTTATTGTTGGTTGGCTTGGCTAGGGAGGTGCTTAAGACATCATGTGAAACAGATGCTTCAGAGGTTGCTTATTTGATGAAAAAAGCTTGGAAATTGGAACAAAATGGGTTCAATGTGAAGCATTTCATTGCCCGTCTGAAGGAGCCACAAACCCGACTTAGAAGGCTTCAGGATTCCATGGCAAGGCTTGAGGATGCCCGGACCAAAGAGCAAGAATCAAAAGGTGTTAAAACACTTTCAAGCCATCTGAGTAATTTGAAGCACAATATTCTAACAATGGAGAGGCATTTGGGTGAAAAAAAAGAAGCTCGTAGTGCATCTGTGCATACTGAGTCGAGTGAAGGAATCGATCTAGTCCGCTTGGAGAAGGATGTAGAAGCTGCAGAAAAATACTGTCAGGCAATGAGGGATGAAGTGGCTGCAATGAGACTGAAACACACATATATTTGACAGTTAGTATACTAAGTCATAGTTACTGGATTCACAATATGCACCTGGTAGCGGATCTGCTGAACTTGAGCCAATTTTAGCTTACGGGGTTCAGGCTTAGTGGAATTTGGAAAAGGTGGCATACAGCAAACACCTGTAACATGACTTGTCTGAATCATGTTTCTTGTTTTTGCTCCAAGGAGCTATTGTGTTAGTGGAACTGATTCTTTATTCCTGATGTAGAACTTGATCATTATTTTTCTTGGATGAATCAAGCAGGCTTATCTATCAGATGTAGACATCTAACTTTTAGAGCGCAGTATTGCAATTTCCCTTTATGATTTTCTGATCATGTGTCAAAATTTAAATGCTTAATCGATCGGACACCCACCAGAGTGATCTAACACGTAATTATCAGATTGCCACCAGGTAATTATTATATTGTAATTCGCATTTTGAATTTTTGGGCGCAACATAGAAAGTTTACATTTCTTATGTTAAGGAGCATAACTCTGCAGTCTTCCATTCTGCACTGGATTCATTGAACTGAAGATATACTACTTCGAGGATGCAAAGGCAGTAAATAGTGGTTCTGCTTGCAATACAGACTTCATGCTTCGAATTTTTGTCAATCCAGCTTCTGGAATCTACCCCATTGATGGTCAGTTTGTGTTTAGAACTTTAGATGCTTTATTCACACACATGTAGTATTACTTTTGGATTTAACTCAACCAATTTCACTAATATTTTATGAAATTGTGTGTTTATTTATATGGATACACTGTCATTTGGGATTAAGGAGGTAGAAGATAAAAACTAAAAGTTGGTTTAGTAATTACATTGATCAAGTAGGTCCATGGTCATGTACAAAATTTTGTTGCCTTTTCCATGTTTTTTCTTCTTATTGCTACTTTGGTGCCTACCTTCAGCTTACATTCACCCAACCTCCAAAATTGAATCTGGCTTTGTCTTTGCTGACCGAACCAAGAATATTGGTTACCCTTCACTGTGCGAATGAAGTAGTTTATTTTATGGTGTACATACCCTCTCACTCGTACGTTGTACTGATTTTTGACTAAGAAATGTAACCTAATCCATTGCATTATTATTTAATGATATTTGTTCTTCACTTTAACCATTCTTCTCCATCTCCATACGTCATGAAAATAATGTTTATTTAGGGCAAGTTTTTCTTTATCACACTTTATATCTTGATATATGGCCAGTGGTAAATGGTGGTGCCATTTTGTACGCTTTGATAGTACATACTTCACATGTTTACCACTGAATGGCCCATGTTACAGAATTTATATTTCTTATTGCATCAGTTTTTCTGTAGTTGTATAGTTGTATGTCTTCTTAGAGGTCAAATGCTTGGATGATTATTATGAAAAACCAAGTCTATTATGTGACATGTTTAGGTGTTCTGATGCAAATTGTTTGTCTCCAAGCTTCTTCTTTCTGAGTATGTTAATCAGGCATTGTGCTTTCGGCAGGTAATAGTTGCTGCTTGCCATTAGCTTTGGAAGTATGTGATATGAATCTGGTCATTAACACTCTTTTGAGATGATTTTTAAGATGAGTATATGGTTCTTAACTTTGCAACTAATTGATGTGTATGATGTAGCTTTCCTCTTCAAGCCATTAATTTTGATTTTTGCTTAGGTAATCTATCTCTGGGAAATGAAATTTAATGGTTTCGAAGTATCTGAATAAGTGTTGTTATATGATAAAAATCACAGTGAGCGAATCTTGAAAACTTTGAGATTTGTTAGGTCTGAGGGTCTAACTATGCATGATTATGTAAACAATGTTCCATTGCATACGTTTAAGGTAAGTGTCAACTCTAAGAAGTTACCTCTATGAACAATTTTGAGAGATCAAAATCAAATTCTCCTTTTAATATAGAAATGTGGCAGTCTATGATTTTTCTGCTCTTTGGACTAACTACTTGGATTTGTGATGCTGCCTGCAAAATACCCTTTATTTCCTTTAGATAGGACTTCCCCACGCCTAAATTGTTACTTCAGATACCCACCTTCGGAATGCATTGAGCCGGTACCTCAAATAAATCACCTTACATCTATCAGAGGAGATATCCACTTCCTGAACATGAACGCTTTGAGGAATCCATTCTAGCAGACTGCTCGCTTTGAACCATGATTTATTTTTTGCCGATATCTTTCTTGATTTTAGGCTATTTGCCTTTCTTCCAGATCAACTATAGGGATTTTCGCTATCTTTCCTCCATGTAATTACTGTTTTGCTTACTGTCGAGTTCTGACAACCTGAAATCATTCCTCGTCTTAAAGTTTTAGGACACATGGTTCGACTTTTACACCATTACAATGTAGCATTCACTTTTTCATAACTATTTTCTTTTAGTAGCCTCTCATGAATAATTTGGAACCTTGGACTTATGAACCTTAAAAAAGACACTGAAATGTACACAGGTTGAGGTGACCTTCCGAGCATAACATTTGCTGTCATCTATTTGCCTTCTTGGTTTATTCATGCTAATAAATTCTTCTCCTTTTATCTATAATGCTGGAGTCAAAGGTGACTTCCGCAATAGCCGGAAGACAATGAGTTGCCACTTCCACCGCTGGTAGTTTGGCGAGACCATCACAGTAAGTCCTCGGTCATATTCCTTAGAGTTTGTCAGTGCTTCAACGTGTTATCCGGTGATTCCTCTGGTCAGAGACAAGTAAGCAGTTGCAGATAGATTTAATGATTTTAGATGACCAATGAGGCAAGGTATTTTGCAGGTTCAACAGTTACAGTTTAATTCTTCATAACAATATTTCTGGCAATGCTTGCTATTTTGTTATCCTTCCTTTTTGGTTCTTTGGATTACCACAACACCTGGTGTTCTCTCAATGCGTATCATGTGTGCTTTTATCTTTATTATTGGATAAAACACATACCAGTCGATTTGATGCTGGATTGATATTGTTTTTCATTGTTAATTTTAATCTAAAAGGCGAGGAAGCAATGAGGTGACATATGCATTTGGGCTACCAGTCCTCTTTTGGTTTGTTGTGTTGTGCTTTGCCATTCTTTTAACCTTGAAATAAAACCGTATGGCTATCAGGTCCTATATGTAATTCGGTGTGCCCCATTATCAAACACTTTTTTTTTTGCGGGTGCATTATCGAAACACTTGACCGAGGAAAAAACCTATTGTTTATGTTATAGGTAGTGTATCATTTGTTGGAAAATGACGAGTGTTTGAATTCATTTTCTGTCCCCAATAATGTATACAGCAGAAACTAAATTTTGATGCAATGGACATATTCCTTGGTTATCCTGTGCGTTATATTCATGTAACATTAGCTAGGAAGTTTAGTTTGGTTTTGTTGTTTTTCATATATCAAAAGCTCATTTGCAGCAATCTGAATGCCACATAAAGGCCCCAATTTTTTGAAAACATCTAAATAATACAAATTGCAATGCATACCGTTGCTATTGCTCTGCTATGTGTGAATCGACTGCCTAAGCTGCTTTTTTTGTAGACGAATGATTAGCTTACTCAGCTGTCTTACCTTGGACTAGTTATGTAAATATTACTTATGAAGCTGTCTATGCCCTCTCTCTTGGAGCTGGCTCACGTGTGCTACATATCTGCTAGATCCACTGAGAAAGCTCAGGCCGTGATCAGTAGCGGAAAACCCTCTAGTTCCACTGTTATAATACTTCATTGTACTCATTTTGTTGAATGTGTGACTGTGTCTACTACTTATTGCTTACTCTCTCTCCTATAAATGGATGATACATTGGATGCTAAGTTTTTGCCCATGCCCGTTGATGAAAATATAGAATTTTTGACGCATGAGACCACTTGATCCAATGAAATGTCAAAAAGGACCACCTCCGAGTCAAAATGGTAGAAGTACCATGGCGGCTTCCTGGCCAAGCGACACGTGGTGAAGGCCGCCGTCTCCTACAAAGGCCGCCATCGCCCACAGCGGCCTCTGCCACGTGTCGCTTGGCCAGAGGCCGCCACGGTATTTTTACCAATTTGATTGAGAGGTGGTCCTTTCTAACATTTCACTCACCTAGGTGGTCTCTTGTGTAAAAAATTTGAAAAATATAGCAGCACTATAACAGTCATGCCCTTTTAGATCCCCCCAGTTGGCGTTAACTCTGTGTATTTTCTGATCTTGCATTGATGTGCTATGCATGCTGAACTTTATGCATGTATATTTCCAAAAAATATATAATTTCTGATGATTCTACGTTCTTAGGTGCAATGTGTCGGGATGGGGCGATCCGGAGATGATCGAAGCCAGAAAGGGAGATGAATCTTCCGGTGAATCCACAATGGACATGGTTCAGTACTTCCGTGAATAACAGGGAACTATGGGTAAGGGCATCTCCATTCGTGCGGCCTACTCAGGTTTTGGTGCGGCGCTTTTTTGCGTTAGCGCCGGCGCAAACTGAAACCTGGGGTGCCGAATTCACCAGCTGTTCGGCGGCCCAGGAAAACACATGTCAATATAAATTTGAAAGTTCTTGTTCCCGCCCAAAAATAGCCCGAGTTCGGTGATCAAGACAGACAGAGTTGGGCGATCATTAAAAAAAACGCCGCAGTTGGGCGATCAAATAATTTCGATCAAGGCACAGTTGGGTGATCTGGTGAAGCGGCAACATTTGGCAGTCAGCTGATGCGCAGATCAGACAGAGGCCGGCGACGCCGCGGCGTCAGAGTCGAAGTCGACGATGGCGTGGTGGTCGGAACTGGTGCAGAGCTCAGGGTGGCAGTCTCGGCGGCCTCGAGGTCGACGATGGGCGTGACTGTCTCGGCGTCCTCCAGGTCGATGGGCGTGGTCGGCGGGCGGCGTCTCGGCTGGACTGGCCGAGCTCGTTGGGCTGGCGGAGCTCGTGTCCGTCGGGGTCGGGGCCGGAGCCGGGCTGATGTCGCTGAGGATGAGGCGGCGTTGTGCCATGAACCAGGTCCTCACCTCAGGGTCCATCACGGCCGGATCGCCTCCCATGAGGAAAGCGAGGTTGTGGTTCCTCTTCTTCGCCACGGTGCCAGTCCTGAGGAGGTCGATCTTGACATTGGAGTTGTCCATGAGTGCCTTCCACCTCTTGTTGGCGGTCTCCTCCCTCTTGGCGGCGTGGGTCTGAGCGTCGGCAATGCAGGTCTCAAGGGACGCCTGGAGCTTCGCCGCTGCCGGCGTGGCTTCCCTCGCCGCCTTGGCATTCTTGTGGCCCATTGGGGGACGGCCATCAGACGCGCCAGCAGCCGCGGCGTCCGGGACGTACTCCATGCCCTTGCCGAGCCCACGGCGAACTTCCGCCCACTTCTCGCACCCCTCGATGACGATGAAGACGTGGAGGAAATTGAAGTCGATCTTCTCGTCGTCCTTGCATGCCTCGAGCATCCGGACGATCTACATGGCGTCGGGACCGACAGGAATGAGCTACATGGCGACGAAAAGAAAGGAATCACGGCGGAACGCTCACCTCCATCTCTCGGTTGGCGCCGCTCTTCGGCCGGTTCGCGACCTCCTCCTGGATGTCGTGCCACTTGTTGCAGGCGCCCTGGATGTTCGCCCAATGGTTGGCCATGGCCTTCTAGCCGCGCTCGGTGATGCACACGTGGAAGTCGGGGTCGATCATCCGGCGCTCGTCGTACGCCGACTTCACCCTCTTCCAGTAGTTGTCTAGGCACTGGTTGGCGCCGACGATCGGGTCAAGGCTGACCGTCTTCCATGCTTCGGCGAGGAGGACATCCTCCCTGGTCGTCCACTTGATGCGAGGCTCGACGGGCGGCTTCGGCACCGTCTTGGGGGCCTTCCTGGGACGGCGGTGAAAGTGCATGTTGCCCCCATGCGTGGTTTTGGTAATTAATGACAATCCTTATGGACTAATGTTTACATTGAGATATTCTTATAGATCTTGTCCATAGGAAAAGATAGGAGTTCATGTGTTGGACTCTTGAAGATGACATGATGACCAATGCTCTTTTCAAGGGTTTATATGAAGAATGGTCATGTGTAGAGTTGAGCTTATTGCAAGTATGACTTGGAAAATAAGATTGAGTGGATAATCATGTTTACCTCCAAGCCATCATACATATCAAGAGAAGAAGATGAAGTGCAAGTTCAGTATGATGTATCTCGGAAGATATCATTTGATTGAAGCTTGCAAATTAAGGAGACATGAAGACGTAGCTTAGCGAGTCCCTCCCATAATGGAGTATGGGGGAGCATTTGGAGAAGTCTTCATCAAGCATGTGCTAGCAAGCACAATCAAGAAAGGTGTTTCAACTTGAGAGAGTCAACATCGTCATCATCGAGCTCAAGTGGAATGCGCAAGGCAAATGTATGATCTTGATAGGTTTTCTATTTTACCGGTCTCATGGTGTTAGTGGGAGACCGGGTTTTAGGATAGACGGTGTACTATCAAGAGGGGCTCTCAAGTGAGTAACTTGATCGCATCTTTGTGGAGAGCTCAAACCTTTGCATACTTGGCATTTCATCTTTCTTGGTTGTTACTTGGTTTTTCTCCTTGTTGGGTTTTGGTGCTTGTTGTGATCTTCACGACAAGCCCAAGTTCACCGAAAACGAATTTCGTTTGGAAAACTTGTTGCATTTTCGGTTTTGGAGGTTTGCCGATTATTTCTTTTTAGAGAGGTTTTACCTTTCTCCATTTGGTTTTATCTTCCATTGTTGGACTATGATGTTTATCTGCATGATCTTGTAAAGCTCTTCGTTGTGATTCCAATGAGCCCGAGAACATCGAAAACATAGTCCGGATGATCAGGGACGGATCCAGGTTTTCGAGCTTGGGTGTTCAAAAAAAATTGGCGACTCTATAAAGGTTTCACATAGCAAAAATCAAAAAAAAATTCCCCGTAGTTAGAAGAATCATTGATGTTTTTTGCAGAAGTTAAAGAAGAAGTACTACACAATAAGCTTAGATTCATGTCACGTACCTATTTTGCTCACGTCACCCTTGATACATGCACCTATTATGCAATATATACACATGCGATTTTGTTATCCAAAAAATTTGGGTGTGCACCTGCACACCCATGACCCTATGTGGATCCGTCCATGCGGATGATCAAGATATCTTCATTTTCGTGTTCGGTTTTCCTGCAGTTTTTTCCTAGGCCGGAGTCTCCGGTCCTCGCGTTCCGTTTTTTGTTCCAGCGGACGTCACTCTCTGCATAGGGGTCCGGAGTAGGTCCGGAGTGACCCCGGAGTCTCTGGGAGGGGGGGGGGCGGAGTCTCTGGTCTCTAGGTCCAGAGTCTCCGGTGTTATTTTTCCTGCAACGGCTCTTTTTTTGTGGGACCTATAAAAGACCCCCTTCTTCCCCAAAGAGACCAGCTCTTCCAAGCACTTTTCC
Organism: Poa pratensis; assembly: GCA_947311845.1. Taxonomy (NCBI): domain Eukaryota; kingdom Viridiplantae; phylum Streptophyta; class Magnoliopsida; order Poales; family Poaceae; genus Poa; species Poa pratensis. The sequence continues at coordinate 77,071,868 of CAMZMU010000035.1, read as the reverse complement.
CCCTCTCTCACCTCCATTGTTGAGCTTAGAAAGCTTGCCCCTCTCCCAATTCCTCCCATGATTCTTGCATATCTTTGAGGGATTTGAGAGAGGAGATCTAGATCTACATTTCCACCAATCATCTCTCCTCTAAGTGAGGGGAACCTAGTAGATCTTGATCTTGAGTTCTTGGTGCATCTCCTCTTTGTTCTTCCTCTCTTATTCCCCCATAAGCATTTGTTGCTTTGTTGGAATTTGAGAGTGAAGGATTTGAGCACTTGTGCTCTTGCCTTTTGCATTTGGTGCATCGGTGTGCTCTCCACGAGGATTCGTGGAAGTTGAAAGTTGTGAACTTGTTACTCTTGGGTCCTTGGACCCTAGACGCCGTGTGGTGGTTGGACCTTTGTGGTCACTTGAAGCCGTTCGGGAGCCCCCAATCCCGTTGTGGGTTGTGCCTCGGATTGTTGTTGAAAGCCGTTCGGGAGCCCCCAATCCCATTGTGGGTTGTGCCCCGGATTGTTGTTGAAAGGCTCCGGATTCCGCCTCGAAGGATTCCGATAGTGGAAGGTGAACCAAACCTTTGTGGTGCGGTTCATCGGAGAAGAAGGTGAAACCTTTGTGGTTGTTGAACCGTTGTGTCGGTTCACACCTCTCCAACGAGACGTACTCCCTTAACAAGGAGGAACTCGGGAATACATCCTCGTCTCCGCGTGCCTCGGTTATTTCTATACCCGAGCTTTTACTTATGCATTTACATTGTGATAGCCTTCGTGCTTGAAGTATTCTATATTGCTATCACCTTGTTGCTTGTCTTGCTTAGCATAAGTTGTTGGTGCACATAGGTGAGCCTAGTTTATTTAGTTGTTGGCTTGTTAATTTAAACACCTAGTTTTATTCCGCAATTAGCAAGCCTAAACCGGAAAAGTTTTAATCGCCTATTCACCCCCCCTCTAGGCGACATCATTGTCCTTTCAATTGGTATCAGAGCCTGGGCTCTCTTTTTGGGCTTTACCGCCTAGAGAGTAAAAGATGTCGTTTAGAGAATTAGTGCACGATCCCACTTTATATTCGATGGCACAAATTATGATGTTTGGAAAATTCGCATGCTTAATCTTTTTAGGGCCATGGGTCCAAATTATATTAAGAGGATTGTAGATGTGAGTTTATCTCCTCCAAAGGATTCCAAGAATTATCTTTAGAGGATGAGATAAACTCTCATCTCGAGACTCAAGTTACTAATGGTCTTATATGTGTTTTGAGCGATGTAGTTCTTGCTTCAATCATGCCTTTTCGGAATGCTCATGAGCTTTGGACCAAGCTTCAAGATATATATGAAGTGTCCAAAATTATTGAGGATGATTGTTCTCCCTCCACCTCCGGCCGTGATGAGTTCACAACTTCTTCCACTTCACCAACATGTGATTTGTCACAAGGTAATGATATGGTGAGTGGTGATAGAAATTGCATTGTTGATGGTGAATTACTATTGACTATACTTCTCTCTATCACATTGCAATGTTCTATCTTTGGACTTAAACTCTTCTAGCACTCCAAATGTCATACATGCTAGAGTTGATAGTCCTTGCATATCATGTAATAGTTGCTTAACTAAATCTCATGATGATATGCTCTCTATGTCTTGTTGTCATGAAAATAATGCTTCCATATCCTCTAGTACTTGCATGACTAACAATGTAGAGGAATCCCAACATTTGTTGGAACAAGACATGGACCTAATGGTGCTTCAAGTAATTCTTCATCTCCTCACCCATTAATCATGTTTGCCTTATGGCTAAGGATTCCAAGGTAACTTCTACCTCGAATCCGAATATGTGATGATGTGGTTGAGGATTCTCATGGAGAAGATTTTGATTGAACCTTAACCAAGAAGGGTGAGATTGTTCTTGGTGCTCTTCCCAAAGGTAGTGAAGCTATCTCTTCTCTATGTGAAATCGTTGCTCATGTATTAAATGTATAGAAATCATTGAGGATTTGGATACTCAATTTGAGAAAAATGTAAAATTGAGAGAGAAGATGCTATTAAAAGCATCCTTGAGAATGCCCTTGAGAAGAGCAAGAGCTTCGAGTGTCTCTTGAGAGAGACTTGAATCTCTTGATGAATCAAATGATCTTATCATTGCTAAAATCATTAAGGAAAGAGATCATGCTATTGCTAAATATAAAGTGCTTAAAAAGGAAAAAGTTGAATTTGGTGTTGGCAATGCTAGACTAAGTGAGGACATAGAGAAACTTGACAAAGCTCACAAGGCTTTAGAAAGTGAACACTCTCTCCTTATCAAGTCTCATGATCAACTCCAAACTCAACTATCTAAGAATGATAAGCTTGCCAAATTGTCTTCTTCCATTTCTAATGATAATGATGCTTGTGCTACTAACTCCACTTCTTGTGAAGCATCTATTTTGAAGGAGAATGTTGAGCTAAGGGCTCAACTTGAGTTGCTAACTAGCAAGTATGGGAAATTGGAAGAAAGTCATGAAAAGCTCTCTAGCTCTAATGAGATCTTCTAGCATCCCATGCTAGGCTAAAGTTAGCTCATGAGGCTATTATGTCAAAGGTAACATCTTGTGAGCCTCATGTGGACAATGGCACAACTTCTTCTCTTAATGCTATATTGTCTTGTGCTAGTCCTGTGATTCATCCACTCACAATGTTGCTACATCTTGTGATGAATTACTTTCCATACCTTGTTGCTCTAACAATGAAGCTTCTACTTCCTCTAGTATTTGTGTTGATACTAACCATGTAGAGGAATTAAAAGAGCTCAAGGCCCAAGTCACTTCTTTGAAGAAAGACTTGGAAAAGCGTCATGTTGGGAAGTCCACACTTGACAATATGTTGAGTGTTCAAAGACGCCCCAATGACAAGAGTGGACTTGGATTCAACTCCAATAACAAGAACAAGTCCAAGATCAACAAGAAAAAAGGGCCAAGAACAAGTCAAAGATTCGGCCAAGATTGTTTGCTTCAAGTGCAAAGTTGAAGGGCACCATGTTAGATCTTGCCCTTTGAAGAAGAAGCTCTTAGTGAGAAGCAACAAGGGAAGAAGCCTCAAGTTCAAACTCAAGTTCCTCAAGTTGAAGAACGGCCTCTTCCCAAGAAGAATCAAGCTACTCCCTCAAGTCGAGATTCCAACCAAGAAGAGAGGAGGAAGTCGATGTTGCTACCTATGCCGTGAGAAGGGTCACCTTGCTTCTTCATGCACAAATGGTACCTTATCCAACCCCATTATATTGATGATGTTATTCTCTTCGGAAGGATAAGGTTGGCAATGTGTTTGCCAAATATGTTGGTACTCAAAGTGGTGTCAAGAAAAGAACCATTTGGGTTGCCAACCTATTGTGACTAACCTCTTAGGACCCAACTTGGTTGGGGACCAACAAGCTAAAACTTGATCAATAGGTGTTGTTGGAGGACATTGGAGACTTGGCTACATCATGAAGAATTAAGGGATCTTCATCAATTATATTCTCTCAAGCCAAGTCATTTGGGTTACATTGTTCTATCTCTTATCCAATGTTCCTCCTTGCGGTAACTTGTTTATCATATATTCATTGAAAGTTGCTTGCACCCTTGCATGTGTTAGGTTTTGTACCTTGCTAGTGTTTGTATGTGTTGTGCTCTCTACTTACTTATCTTGAGAAATCAAGTATGTGTATTTTGGTTTGCACACCATTTACTTGTTTTGAGCCTTATTGCTTTATTTGATATCTTATCTTGTTGGCTCTCTTTGAGAGATTAATGGACTATCCATTTTTGGAGAGTGATATGCTTCGTGCACTTCACAATCCTAAATGTGTGTACATGAGGAATACCACTTAGTGTTGATATATCAATATTATCTATTCTCTATGTGGTATGTCATGCTCATGAGAAATTCAAATTCTATAATGTCCATTAATTTCTTGAGTTGGTTTTGTTTGCCTCTTGTTTTCAAATAAATGGATTATCACATTATGGGGGAGTAATAAGCTATGTGCATATTACAAGCCTAGAAAATGTGAACATGTGAGGTTTTGCCACCTAGAATTGATATTGTCAATTATCTTGTTCCTATGTGGCATGTTTCTCAAACAAGTTTCATATTTGCTTAAATGCCTTTTATCTCCATCTTTTGGATCTTGTGTGTGAGAGAGTGAAAGAGCATGTGTTGCCCCATGTGTGGTTTTGGTAATTAATGACAATCTCTATGGACTAATGTTTGCATTGAGATATCTTTATAGATCGAGTCCATGAAGAAGTTTGGAGTTCATGTGTTGGACTCTAGAAGAGTATATGATGACCAAGGTTCTATCCAAGGATTTATATATGAAGAATGGTCATGTGTAGAGATGAGCTTATTGCAAGAGTGGCTTGGAAAAGAAGATTGAGTGAAGATTCATGTTTATCTCCAAGCCATCATCATATCAAGACAAGAAGTATATGAAGCGCAAGTGGATTCTTGAAGACGGAGCTTAGCGAGGCTCTCCCATAATGGAGTATGGGGGAGCATTTGGAGATGTCTTCATCAAGCATGTGCTAGCAAGCGCAATCAAGAAAGGTGGTCCACTTGAAGAGATCAAGATCGTCATCATCTAGCTCAAGTGGAATGCGCAAGGCAAAGGTATGATCTTGATAGGTTTTTATTTTACCGGTCTCATGTTGTTAGTGGGAGACCGGGTTATAGGATAGACGGCGTACTATCAAGAGGGGCTCTCAAGTGAGTAACTTGATCGCATCTTTGTGGAGAGCTCAAACCTTTGCATTCTTGGCATATCATCTTTCTTGGTTCTTATTTGGCTTTTATCCATGTGAGAATTTAGAGCTTGTGTTCATCTCCATACCAAGCTCTAGTTCATCAAAAACGGGTTTCAAGTGAATATCTTGTGGTGTTTTTGATGTTGGAGGTTTTACCGGTTCGTCGTTTCTAGAGAGGTCAAACTCTCTCCTTGTGGTCTCCTCCTCACATGATGGACTATGATGTGTATATGCATGATCTTGTAGTGCTTGTGATTATCTTCAGAACAAGCCCAAGATCATTGAAAACGGAGTCCGGATGAAAACTTGTTTGCATTCTCGGCTTTGGAAATATTATCGGTCCACTTCAAGATAGGGTCCACACCTTCCCATGTGTGGTATCCCCTCTATATTTGTGACCCTTAATATTTCCACTTTTTGTAGGCTTGCTCTTGTCGTTACCTTTCCAACGCAATTGGATTCACCTGATTTGGAGTTCGGACGAGAAAGTTATTGCATTTCAGGATTTGCTGCTCTGCTGGTTTTTCTGTCCGGAGTCTCCGTGGTTTTAGGTCCGGAGTCTCCGGCCCCTGGTTTTGAGGCTAAGTGCCTCGCGCACGGCGCTTGCGGTATCGAGGCCGGAGTAGGTCCGGAGTTTCCCCGGAGTTTCCGGCAGGGCCGGAGTTTCCGCCCTCAAGGTCCGGAGTTTCCGGCCCATCTGGTTTTTCTGCGTTGAAGAGCTTCACGGCGGCAGCCGCTGTTTTGAAACCGGAGTTGGTCCGGAGTCTCCCCGGAGTCTCCACCCAGACCGGAGTCTCCGGCCTTTTGTGGTCCGGAGTCTCCGATGTTAGTTTTCTGCAAACGGTTTTTCCCTGCTCTCCCCGGTCCGGAGTGTCCGCACTTTTGGTCCGGAGTCTCCGCACTGGCCGGAGTCTCTGGCCTCCGTGGTCCGGAGTCTCCGGTCTAAGTGGCTGTAACAGCTCTTTTTCTGGGAGGGGTATTTATACCCCTCCACCTACCTTCAGCCACTTAGCTCTTCCAAGCACGTTTTCTCCTTCTCTCTCCTCCATTGTTGACCTTGGAAAGCTTGCCCCTCTCCCAATTCCTCCCATGATTCTTGCATATCTTTGAGGGATTTAAGAGAGGACATCTAGATCTATATTTCCACCAATCCATTCCTCCTCTTAGTGAGGGGAACCTAGTAGATCTTGATCTTGGAGTTCTTGGTGTTTTTCCTCCTTTGTTCTTCCTCTCTTATTCCCCCATAAGCATTTGTTGCTTTGTTGGAATTTGAGAGTGAAGGACTTGAGCACTCCGTGTGCTCTTGCCATTGCTTTTGTGCATCGGTTTGCTCTCTCCACGAAGATTCGTGGAAGTGAAAGTTCGTGAGTTTGTTACTCTTGGGTCATTGGACCCTAGACGCCTTTTGTGGCGAGTGGCGCCTTTTGTGGCGGTGCAAGGCCTTTTGTGGCCGCTTGGGAGCTCCCGATCCTTTTGTGGGTTGTGCCTCAAGTTTGTTGTAAGGGACTCGATTTCCGCCCAAAAGGAAATCAATAGTGGAAGGTGAATCGAGCTTTTGGGCAAGGTTCATCGGAGAATAGGGTGAGGCCATTTGTGGCATCTTGAGTTTGATACTCACACCCCTCCAACGAGACGTACTCCCCTAAAAAGGAGGAACTCAGGAATACATCGTCGTCTCCGCGTGCCTCGGTTATTTCTATACCCGAGCTCTTTACTTATGCAATTTACATTGTGATAGCCTTCGTGCGTGAAGTTATATATCTTGCTATCACTTTGTTGCTTGACTTGCTTAGCATAAGTTGTTGGTGCACATAGGTGACATAGTTTATTTAGGTTGTTGGCTTGTTAATTTAAACATCTAGTTTTATTCCGCAATTAGCAAGACTAAACCAGAAAAGTTTTTAAACGCCTATTCACCCCCCTCTAGGCGACATCCTTGTCCTTTCAGAGAGTTTCTTGGTGCTTTGCATGATCGTTGATCAAATTGAAGCCATCAAGAATCTCTATCTAAGCATATGTTCAATTCCTATCCTCTGACATATGCTTATTTGTTGTGAAGTTGGCCTTGAATATCCTTCGTACCACCGAGAAATATCTCAATACTCCTTGTCCATGACAAGTGATACTTATATTTGTGGTGAAAATTGTAGACCATCTTCACTTTGGCCTTTGCTTTGAATTGCCTTATTTTGTTGCCAAAACGTGTTTTATCAAACTCTTTTGTCTTCCTTGTATCCTATGGATCTTATTGCTCTCTTGATTTTGACTAGTGTTGTATAATATATATGGTGTGTGATGATACCATTGGTGTGCATTTGTATTAAATGCAAAATCATAAATAATGCACACATATTGGGGGAGCTATCCTATATGTTATTGAACACTATTTGTCTTTAATTGGTTTTTGATCCCGATGATATGTCCCTTTGAAGACAAGCATTTTTTTGTCTTGGTACTTTGTGCTATCATGAAAAATGTAGAGGGTTTGGTTATTCCTTGACCATATTTTCATTTGGTATCTTTTCATTTTGGTATCTTCAATCATGTGTTGATTTGGGTATTTGATATAATTTGGACAATTTCTTTTCGTGTCACACTAATGTGTGCTCTCTTGTTTTAATTGATGTTTTATCCAAATTGTATCTCTCTTGTTTCTTGAAAGTCTTGTGCATGCATATTTACTATATGTATATCTTTGGCATGCTTACTTTCGTTGATCCAATATATAGGATAAACTCCATCAAATCCTATATGGCTAAGATGTGCATGAAATTCAATTTCACATTAATATGCACATATTTATGTGGAGTTTGTCCTATGTATTGTAGTTGCTCTAACTACTTTGGACCCAATGAGTTTGGGTACCATGTTGTACTTGAATTTGTTTTAGGTACATTGGAGATGCATTGGAAGCTTGTCTCATTTACAAGGAAGGTGGTATCACCATGTATTCATTGGAGCCAAGTTTGGATGATCGATAACTCTTATCTTCTACATCACCAATGCTATCTCGGTAACAAGTATCTACCTCATGCATACATTTCTACTTTCAACCTTGTGTAGGTTGTATCTTGGCATGAATCTCTTTTGTTGCAATTAATTTGGTTCTTGTAAAATGTCTTTATTGCAAATGTGAGTAAGCCGGGATGATTACATATAAGGGGACTATATATTCATTTCTATGATTCATCGATCAAAATTATGTCAATCTAGCACTTTCTACTTAAAGTCTCTTATGTGCAACATTGATGAATTTTAAAATCATTTGCGTTTTGTGATACTTGTTATCTTACTCGGAGCATCCCTTTGTTAACCTTTATCCTTTGTAGATAATTTTTTTGATGCTATGATGAGTGTATGTTGGGAGTTCATCTATATTCCTTTAAGATAAAATTGGGCTTTGTGTTATGCTTTTAAGCAAAGATCTTATTGGTGTATTTATGACTTCCTCTTGGATATCATGATCTTTACCCTTATATCTATCTTGTGTGTACATGTTTATTTGTAGACCCATATCTTAGTGATTCGTGTCTACTTAGAAACTTATACACATGAGATTAGTACATCTTTAATTGATATTCCAATTCTTTAGTGATCACCTCTTATTGCTTTTGGTTCTTTGGTGGTTTCTAAATCGCACAAGCTTTATTTTTTTTGTGTTATGCTTTTTGCATCTTACTAAGCTTGTGGAGCTATTTGATTTATATTCTTTGGTGTGTGGGTATGAAAAAGACATGATATGCACTATGTGCAACTCCTTTTGAAAGACTATGTTGATGCTTTTGCTCATCCTTGTATTAGTCTCCTAAAATGTCTTCTTTTCTCACACCCATCCTTATTTGCCGCTCCTTGCTCATGTTGCAAAAATTTATTTGTTGCAAGTTGTTTGCCTCTTTCTCATTTATATTCTCTTGCATGGGCTTGTGTTCGAATTTATCTAGGTGGGAGTGAGGATTCCATGTTGTGCACACTATATTGAAATAGAAATCCTATTTGTGCACGTACCTGGGGAGTTCCCTCTTGATATTTAGAACATTTTTCGGATCCTTTTGATTGCTTGCTTCTTTCGTTGAAGTATCTTTCTATTTGATTCTCTTGCAATCTTTGGATCCACAATATAGTTCGATCTCTCTCCATCTATTCTTCATTGGATATGTGCATTTGATTTCACTCACATTATGAGAAATGCATACTTTATGGGGGAGCTCTTATTATATTGGCCTTCTTACTTTTCACCCATTTCGGCAAATCGATACCAATGGGGGAGAAGTTTAGAGGGTTTAAGATTTTTTGGTTTTATGCTTTAGTTTCGTTCTCAAGCATTTGCCTTTCTTGCTCTTGCATCCTTGCTCTTTGTGTTGCATGGTTGCTTAAATTCATTATATAAACCCTCATAAAAAGGATTGTCATCAATTACCAAAATAGGGGAGATTGAAAGTGCATGTTGCCCCATGCGTGGTTTTGGTAATTAATGACAATCCTTATGGACTAATGTTTACATTGAGATATTCTTATAGATCTTGTCCATAGGAAAAGATAGGAGTTCATGTGTTGGACTCTTGAAGATGACATGATGACCAATGCTCTTTTCAAGGGTTTATATGAAGAATGGTCATGTGTAGAGTTGATCTTATTGCAAGTATGACTTGGAAAATAAGATTGAGTGGATAATCATGTTTACCTCCAAGCCATCATACATATCAAGAGAAGAAGATGAAGTGCAAGTTCAATATGATGTATCTCGGAAGATATCATTTGATTGAAGCTTGCAAATTAAGGAGACATGAAGACGTAGCTTAGCGAGTCCCTCCCATAATGGAGTATGGGGGAGCATTTGGAGAAGTCTTCATCAAGCATGTGCTAGCAAGCACAATCAAGAAAGGTGTTTCAACTTGAGAGAGTCAACATCGTCATCATCGAGCTCAAGTGGAATGCGCAAGGCAAAGGTATGATCTTGATAGGTTTTCTATTTTACCGGTCTCATGGTGTTAGTGGGAGACCGGGTTTTAGGATAGACGACGTACTATCAAGAGGGGCTCTCAAGTGAGTAACTTGATCGCATCTTTGTGAAGAGCTCAAACCTTTGCATACTTGGCATTTCATCTTTCTTGGTTGTTACTTGGTTTTTCTCCTTGTTGGGTTTTGGTGCTTGTTGTGATCTTCACGACAAGCCCAAGTTCACCGAAAACGAATTTCGTTTGGAAAACTTGTTGCGTTTTCGGTTTTGGAGGTTTGCCGATTATTCCTTTTTAGAGAGGTTTTACCTTTCTCCATTTGGTTTTATCTTCTATTGTTGGACTATGATGTTTATCTGCATGATCTTGTAAAACTCTTCGTTGTGATTCCAATGAGCCCGAGAACATCGAAAACAGAGTCCGGATGATCAAGATATCTCCATTTTCGTGTTCGGTTTTTCTGCAGTTTTTTCCTAGGCCGGAGTCTCCGGTCCTCGCGTTCCGTTTTTTGTTCCAGCGGACGTCACTCTCTGCATAGGGGTCCGGAGTAGGTCCGGAGTGACCCCGGAGTCTCTGGGGGGGGGGGGCGGAGTCTCTGGTCTGTAGGTCCAGAGTCTCCGGTGTTATTTTTCCTGCAACGGCTCTTTTTTTGTGGGACCTATAAAAGACCCCCTTCTTCCCCAAAGAGACCAGCTCTTCCAAGCACGTTTTCCCCCTCTCTCACCTCCATTGTTGACCTTGGAAAGCTTGCCCCTCTCCCAATTCCTCCCATGATTCTTGCATATCTTTGAGGGATTTGAGAGAGGAGATCTAGATCTATATTTCCACCAATCCATCTCTCCTCTAAGTGAAGGGAACCTAGTAGATCTTGATCTTGGAGTTCTTGGTGCATCTCCTCTTTGTTCTTCCTCTCTTATTCCCCCATAAGCATTTGTTACTTTTTGGAATTTGAGAGTGAAGGATTTGAGTACTTGTGCTCTTGCCTTTTGCATTTGGTGCATCGGCGTGCTCTCCACGAGGATTCGTGGAAGTTGAAAGTTTGTGAGCTTGTTACTCTTGGGTCCTTGGACCCTAGACGCCCGTGTGGTGGTTGGACCTTTGTGTTCACTTGTAGCCGTTCGGGAGCCCCCAATCCCATTGTGGGTTGTGCCCCAGATTGTTGTTGAAAGCCGTTCGGGAGCCCCCAATCCCATTGTGGGTTGTGCCCCGGATTGTTATTGAAAGGCTCCGGATTCCGCCTCAAAGGATTCCGATAGTGGAAGGTGAACCAAGACTTTGTGGTGCGGTTCATCGGAGAAGAAGGTGAAACCTTTGTGGTTGTTGAACCGTTGTGTCGGTTCACACCTCTCCAACGAGACGTACTCCCTTAACAAGGAGGGACTCGAGAATACATCCTCGTCTCCGCGTGCCTCGTTATTTCTATACACGAGCCTTTTACTTATGTAATTTACATTGTGATAGCCTTCGTGCTTGAAGTATTCTATATTGCTATCACTTTGTTGCTTGTCTTGCTTAGCATAAGTTGTTGGCGCACATATGTGAGCCTAGTTTATCTAAGTTGTTGGCTTGTTAATTTAAACACCTAGTTTTATTCCGCATTTAGCAAGCCTAAACCGGAAAAGTTTTAATCGCCTATTCACCCCCCCTCTAGGCGACATCATTGTCCTTTCAGGCGGCCGCCCGTGTCGCCATCCTTGGCCGGGCCTTGTGCTCCGTCCGCAGCTGCAGGCGCCGTCTCCTCTCCTTCTTCCGTCTCCACCTCCTCCGTGCCGCCACCAGGGCTAGACGCACCTTGGCCACGATCGCCGCCGAAATCCCCGCCGTCCTACGAGAAAAACTCCCCACCTTGTGAGAGGAAGCCCGGGCATGCCGCCGTCGCCGCCGAGCCGGTGGTGATGATCTCGTCCATGAAGCTGCTGTCGGGCATCCCGCCCAACTGGGACTGCGCGACGAAGGGGAAGGAACGACGGAGCGACGACGAAGATGCGTAGCCCGGTGAGCCGACGAACATCATCGGCGGATGGTGGGGAAGGTGAGGTTGGGGTTGAAACCACCATGGGGGTCAGCGTCGGCGTACCCAGGGAGTACTGCGGGGGCGCGTTCCAGCGCGGCGACGGTGATGGCGAGGCGATGGTGGTTTGGCTCCAACCGGCGAACTGAGGATGAGGAGAGAAGCCGACACTCCACTTGACCAGCGGTGCCGCAGACACAGCCGGAGTTGGCGGCTCATCCAACACCTCCACCTCCTCTTCCTCTTCTTCTTCCTCTTCGACGACATGGCCCTCGACCTCCGCCAGTTGCGTGGCCAGGAGCCTCTCCCGCTGCGCCTTCTCCCTCGCCCGGCGCTGGATGTTATCCGACTTCCGGCGCGCCTCGTCGGAGATCCACTTGGCGTTGCTCATGCCCGGCGGCCTCTCCTTCGGCGCTCTCGGCTTCTGCGGCTTCTTCCCGGTCATGGAGCTGGCGGAGGACGCGGGGACGGCGACGGCGCGGGGTCCTGTGAATCGGGCGGGAACCATGGCGGCCAGATCTGTGGGAAATGGCGGGATCGGGCGGGAGGGAGAGGTATACGTGGGGGAAAAATGGAGGAAAATATGGAGGGAAGAGGGCAAATTATGGAGAGAAATCGTCTTTTCTCGCCGACAAGTCTAACCCGCGGACGCCTTTTGCCCCCAAGCGGAAACCGGCGCGCTGGGTTTGGGATGGGTTCGCCGGCGCTAAAAACGGCGCTAAATCGACTTCTGGGTGGGCGGTTGGTAAAATTTTCTTATCGCCGGCGCTAAAAAAAGCCTCCTGTAATGCGCTAGGAACGACTGGAGACGCCCTAAACCGATGCACCCCTTCGTGTTTGGGCGGAGAAGCACCAAAGTTGGGGCTTGTGCTGCTTCGGGAACAGCTTAAAATCGAGTATTCGAGTTCATTGGACCTTAAACTTATTTTGACCATGCAAGCTGCCCAAAAGCCACAAACTTGTGGGCCATATATGAGCCAGACAGACCCAGATTTGCGGTAATACATCGGGCCCACACATGCTTGCCTGTTTTGAAATGAAGATTGTGAAAAATATGATAGAACCCCACTCACCCACTCCATTTCTTAATCCTGCCCGCGAACCAATCATTCATTTTCTGCCAAGTCCAGCTAGATTCACGTTGTATGAAGAAAGAAAATGCCACAAAAATAAAATGTTGGCGAATCTTTTTAAAGTGAGCCGATGGCATAGCAGATTACCATAATGGTGAACCACCAGTCCACGCCGAAAAGAAGTCGGCATGTTTAGACTTCCACTTCATTGACAAAATGGTACGCATGCATCGTGTATAAAGAGGGACGACATGCAGCTCTTCCGTGTCGTGTACTTCAGAACAAAAACCTCAGTGCAAAGAGGAAATATAGCAGCAATTTCTAAGGAAAATGATATATATATATATATATATATAGCAAATTCTAAGGGTTCACTATTTCCTTTAGGCCCCGATTGGATTACTGTAAATTTCCGATCCAGAAAGATTTAGGGGCCAGTTTCTTTGTGCCCAAAGAACCAACCGGATTATAACCGGACCTCAACGGTTCCCTAATATTCCACGCGCGCGAGAGGCCAGGAACTGAGCGACGGGAAATACAGAGGGATGATAAAAACTTTGAACCAATCGCTGTTTCCGGGAGCAGTTTGGAGCTGTAAATTTCACGGCGGTATTGGCTAAAAAAGCCAAACCAAGCGGGGCCTTAGCGAGTTAGCGGGTCATAATTTTCCCATGGTTCATGTACGTAGTTTTTTTTTTGATGTGAGGCTGCGTGATCATACAGAAGAAAGATTACAAAGGCACACACATGCACACGCAAGAAACAACCCTGGAGCTAGCAACCACCAAACTGCTCGTCGCCGTCCAACACCAACAACGCCAGGGCGATCCTGGATCGGAAGAAGACGAAGCCACCACACTCCCAAAGCTGGACGAAGCTCCATAGCAGCAAAGCTGCGTTGAAGACCGCAGTAGCCATCCGGCCCGAAGACCGGAATCTGTCGCCTATGAACGAGGCATCAGCGGGGAAATCTCCCCGAGCCAAGGCTAGCTTGTCGCCGTTGCAAGACGAAGACTCCTCCCCACCTCCACCAACCCACAGCGGGGCCTTAGCGGGTCATAATTTCCCCATGGTTCATGTACGTAGTTAATTCTACGTAGGTTTTCCTTTCCACATTTTACCACCCTTATGGTTCATTTTTTGGTTGAGTTTCTATTACACTTGTGGTTTAATGTTATGGTCAATCAATGTTTTGTGTGAAGACACACATTTCTAGGGTCTAAATAAGGAACCCCCCCCCCCCCCCCCCCTTCCCCGCGCAAGTTTAACATCGTTCTGTATATTTATGTAATGCTTGGTCGGTATAAATTCACATTTTTCTGTTGTGAAGACACTCTATACCTCCCCATTGTAATAAATACAAGTATACACCCTCATGCATGGAAGCTCATAATTTACAAAAAAAAAACATTTTTTGGTAGCACGCAATATCCTTCCACCGATAACAAAAATGTTGATTGGGCCATTGTCCTCGGAAGAATTATTACTTCAACCAATTGCTTGTTTTCCGTTGCTAATTGTTAGCAACTCAAGTAAATAAGGCTCCATAAAAAAATACAGCACTAAAGAGATAATTGTTGAAAATATAGCTAGTTTTCTTTTGCTAATAAGTGACCACTCATACGATCGAGACAAAAACAAACCTACGGGCCTTTATGCCTTCAAAGACCGCAACTTGATATTATTAGTACATTCCCTTCTATAGCTAGCAACAATCCTTGGAAATAAAACAAAAATAACATATTTTGCAACCTAATGGTGTACTTCAACTATTTAATGTCTTACTTTTCCTATGCAGTAACAATGTGTGAAAAAAATTCACCAACCAAACGTAAACTTAGGTTCTTTGCAACTACAAGGATATTATATTTCACGCTTCAATATGTTTTTTTAGCTTTCATTTTCATTTGATGCCAACATATGGAAATAAACCTATTCACCTAAAACAAAATGGTGACCTTCATACTTCAATGAGCCGTTACTTCAACCTGTCTTTTTTCCTGCATAGTTGACACAGTTCACGGAAATAAAGCCACCCCGTTTTGATACCCGGCGACAACGTTGCTTACCAAAAGCACCCGATATTACGCCTAAATGTCTACCAAATTACCAACACAATTTTGTTTACAAGTCATCCTTATCGAACTATAGGTGTCGTTCATAAAAACTAATACATTTAGTGTAAGAAAATACTTCTACCATAACAAGGTGTCAGTTTGTCTTATTTCCATGATAATCAAACATGACTCCAATTTTACACATGAAGAAAGTGCTACCAAATGTCTTGCTAGTTTTCCTCACGGAGTTAAACATTTTGGTTCATTTTTCTTGCTAGTATTTTATAAATTCCAAGGAGAGAGAAAGAAAGCTCAAAACCCAATTCCCCATCTCGCCTCACTGTCTAGTGCTAGATTGGAGTAGTAGTATTAAATGCACTAGCAGGCAGCTCGTCCCCCCAAGGCACTCCTTCATCTCAGCTCGCTCCCTCGCTCGCACGCATCCTCTTCCCATCCCATCCCCACCGCGTCGAGGCGCGTCCAGCCGATGGAGCAGCAGCCTGCGGCGGCGGCGGCGGAGCCGGAGGTGCCGGCCGGGCTTGGCCTGACGGCGGCGGAGTACGCGCAGCTGCAGCCTACGGTGGACGAGTACCACCGGTACGACCTGGGGCCGGGCCAATGCTCCTCCCTCGTCGCGCAGCGCATCGAGGCGCCGGCGGCCGCCGCGTGGGCCATCGTCCGCCGCTTCGACTGCCCCCAGGTGTACAAGCACTTCATCCGCAGCTGCGCGCTCCGCCCGGACCCCGACGCCGGGGACGAGCTTCGCCCGGGCCGCCTCCGCGAGGTCAGCGTCATCTCGGGCCTCCCCGCCAGCACCAGCACCGAGCGCCTCGACCTCCTCGACGACGCGCGCAGGGCCTTCGGATTCACCATCACCGGCGGAGAGCACCGCCTCGCCAACTACAAGTCCGTCACCACCGTCTCCGAGCTCGTCCCGGCGGCGCCCGCGGAGATCTGCACCGTCGTCCTCGAGTCCTACGTCGTCGACGTCCCCGAGGGCAACAGCCAGGAGGACACGCGCCTCTTCGCTGACACCGTCGTCAGGCTCAACCTCCAGAAGCTCAAGTCCCTCGCCGAGGCCAACGCCGCCTCGGCCTCGGCGACGCCCCCACCGCCGGCTGAATAGCGCCGGATGCTTTAATTTTTCTTCTTCGGGAGGGGGTTGCTTCGAATTTGACGCGTGCAGGAGCTTCAAATAGGTGTGATTCCTGAGGTGCTGCCTGTAATAAGACTCTCTTTCCATGGATTCCTCCATCCCTTTTTCTTTTCCTCTGAATTCTTTCACCTTTCTGTCGTGATTGCATTGGAATTCAACTTTGCATGTGGCTCATACATAGCTCGGTACTGCTACTAGATGATTAAGCCAGCTTAGCATTACTACCACTACTCAATGTTCATTAGCTTGATTCATACTCTAGCACTTGTTGATCAATCATGATGGTAAATTAATGATGATGAACAATTGCATGATTTAGAAGAAATGAAAAGATATCGTACTATCTGTCAACTCTACTAGTAGATCCTGATTCCTGAGATGATATCACTGTATTTAGTAGTGACTGTGTTGAGATGCTTGTTTGATAGGTGTAGTTTTTGTCTGTTTCTTGTCATGTTTTTCTGTTGCGCGTGCTCCGGGATGGATGGTTGTTTTTGTTTGGAACCAGCATGAAGAAACACTGTGGCAATCGACACTAGATTTCCTTGCTCCCTGAAATAGAAAACACAACTCGTCTTTCCAAAAGCCAATTTTGTGTCCATGACTGCAATTTTTGATGAATGTATGCCCAACTTGTGCACATATCTGAGAACCACTGGACTTTGTGTTGGCCAGAGCCTTCTGGAAGCCATATCATGTGATGAACGCTATTGGTAAGTATTTTCTTTCTTCCGAGTGTGATGGATGCCATTGCTAATTAACTTGGTGCTTTATAGATTCAGACATTGAAGAAAGCTAGTAGTAGTACAGGTAGCAAGATGCTCAGGAGACCAGATGAGCATCTTTTTTTCTTGTCATTCTTCTTTGCGGAGACAAATCACTTTGGAACTTACTACAATTGAAAAAACACAAGATTCTTTGCTTCAGGTCACTAAAAGCTCATCAGTAATGCTGTTTAGGAGGTGCTCCACTCGCTATTAGTGGGGACGCCCTTTAGCCAATCTCGTCGCCCCATTGTCAATTTGGCATCATCATGAAAAAAAGGAATAACCACTAGATCTTCTGCCCTCTCTTTTCCGCTTCCATACATCACCTTATTCAGATTCTCCCGCCCTCCGATCAACGTCCGCTCATGGCAGGCAATGCAAAGCTTTTGAACAGAGGCAACATCGTCGTCAAGAGGCTTGATCAAAGGTGGGGGTGGTTGATCAGAAACAATGGTGGGCGCCGGCGCCGGAGACGACGACAGAAGAAGCATTGAAAGCTTACCGGCGTTTCACATGGCGCTGTCTTTCAGACACTGACCTGACGCTCGATTTCCTCATCCCACTTGCGCAACTTGCCCCAATAATAATCAAAGCCAAAAAAAAAGGCTCCACCTTTTCCTGGCTTCTTTTAACGTCCAGGACAAAAGGCTCCGTCTTTTACTGTGCTCAGATTCTTTTATTGAAAATGGAAAAGCTTCACTTTCACCCCGCCGCTATGTCGATTAGTGGACACAGTCGGATGTTTTTTTGGCAGCTGAATTGTCTGATCAGGTGACCGCTAACCTTACCAGATTATGTCAGCATCCGATGGACGGGTAACAACTACTGTTGACAGCTGCTGTTGATCTTTGGTTTTCTGTAAGGAAAAAAATAGCGCGCTATATCGCCGCTAATAGCACGCTATAGCGTTTTGAGGATGATCACGCTATATCAATTCATTTATTATAGCGCGATATAGCATGCTAATAGCGTATTTTTGTTTTGGAGCATATAGCGCGATATAGCATATAAAACTTTTCTGATTGGTTTTGATAGCGATCGGTACTGAATAGTAGCTGTACGCCATCCAGTGCGTGCTACTCCTCCTGCAGCCCAAGAGGATACAACCTGACCTGAATCCATTGTTTTTTTTGTTTGTTTTGGAGAAATAGGCAAAATTTTGACTCATCTCATTAACTAAGAATAAGAGAATTGTTGGTTAATTAGCAGAAATTGGGTTAAAACCGTCACAAACACCCTCGCCGGCCGTCGTGGAACCATTGTTCAAGATATCTTCCGATATGCTGATTTATCGGTCGATTTATCTCTTATCGTTGTCTGACCGATAAGATAAATTGGCCGATACGTTAGCCGATATAAACCGTCCGATATGCCGATAAATTGGCCAATTTACCCCTTATCTTGGGTCGACCGATAAGTTACCAATATCCCCAACATTGCATGGAACACGACAATGTCGAGGGCACACACTTAACCTGGCTACCGACACAAGCGGACAAGCTGTCGAAAACCTCTGAGCCAGTGACTCCGACTTCACTGAAGAACAACCAGCAAGGGTGTCACATCGTCTCGTGAAGCCCACGTCTGGCTATGTCAAACAGTGTACTCTGCGTAGAGCGTTCTAAAGATGAGATCCAAAGGGGAGATGCAAGACTCGCGCCGATGAATACCTTCACATCGTCTCGTGACGCCCACGTCAGGCTATGCCAAACAGTGTACTATTCGCGTAGTCTAAAGACGAGATCCGAAGGGGAGACGCAAGACTCGCGCCGATGAATACCTTCACGCTTGAAACGACAATTGACGAGTAACTGGAAAATGTTACTTTGACGAATCATGGGTTTGTAATCATTGTATCGTTTCGACATACCTGTACTGGGTATGTAGGTGTAACTGGAGGGAACAATGTATGTATGTAGGTGTAATTGGAGGGAACAATGTATGTATGTAGGTGTAATTGGAGGGAACAATGTATGTCGACTACAATTTATTTTTTAAACACACATCATCAATTCAAACAAACGAGACGATGACTACATAGAAAAGAGAATGATGCAAAAAAAAAAAAGGTAATGGGGTGAGAGAGGCTCGAACTCTCGACCTCAGGATCACTCGCTTTAGCTATGAGACCTACGCGCTAGCCAACTGCGCCACCACCCCGTTGTGTTTAAAGTTGCCAAGCAAATATTACGTTCATAATCTCAGTCCCAGTCATCTTGTTTCATGAGCAAACGAAGGCAGATTCGAGTTGTGTGACGAAAGGAATCCAGCACCTTTCGTTATGTTTCCAGTCAGTTTCGGGTCCCTTTCGTGCTGATATCATCATAAGAATTCAGCAGCAGTTGAAGTTGAACTGCGAGCCAACCATGAAATCAGCAGCATCCATCAGTAGCTCTTATAGTCTTACGTAATACTCCTTCTCCTTCATACAAATCTGGCCTATATGCGAATTACGAATACGAACGAACCTAACCTTTGTCACCAATCATCAGACGAGAGTCAGTCGACACATGGACATTATTCCCCATGTGTTCAGTTTCTGCAGGTTACCCGATCAGGTACACAAGATAAGATTGAGAGCCAGGGAGAATGGGAGATCTTACTAGCGTTGGGAAGAAGAGGAAACCTCTATGGCAGGCCGGGAGCCCCTCTGTCGAGCCATGGCGCCAATAGCGAACTGATGAAGTGTCTTGGTACAGTTCAAGGAAGCATCTTTGCATCAGAAAGCAAGACAAAAAAGAACACTATGCAGTAAGAACAGAAGTTTCATTCAATTCATTTGGCTCGTTTTTTCTGTTACAGAGGTAGCACTGACTGACAGTCCTGATTACAGAAGATGATCACTGGATCAGAGAGCAGAAAGAAGAAGAATGTCAAGAATGGCGCGAGGTCGCTGATCGATCTGCCTTAGAGCAGTGACTTGGTCACTTCGTAGGCCAGGAAGCATGCACCATTGGCGGGTACACTGCGCGCCATGGCGGGGCCGAACCCCTTGTACAGGCCCTTCACCCCTTCGGCGGCGAGGATCTTCGTGAACGCGTCGATGGACCCCTTGTACTTCGGGTTCTTGAAGTCGTCCACCTGGAGCACGCTCTTCACCACGTCGGTCGGGTACACGGAGCTCCAGAACGCCGCGCCGGCGATCCCGCCGGCGAGGATCAGGGAGCCCCTGCCCAGCCCCGACGTGTCCTGCCCGCCGGCCATGTACTGCTTCGTCGCCTCGTACACGCCGAACATGACGGCGTTGCCGGGGACCTCGCGCGCCATCGTCGGGACGAGGCCCTTGAAGAGGCCCCGCATGCCGCCCTCCGACCGCAGTACGTGCCTCGCCACGTCCAGCGGTCCGCCGTACTTCACCGCGGCGGCGGCAGTGACGGTGGCAGCCGCGCCGCCGGCGGGAGCAGCGGTAGCGGCAGCAGCAGGCGCGGCGGTGCCGAGCGCGCTCTGTGCCTGCAGCCTGCACTTGATGAGCTCGGTGGGGCAGGCGAGGAAGGAGACGGCGACGCCGGCCCCTGCGCCGGCGATGACCTGCTGGTTGATCGTGAGCGCCACGCCGGGCTCGGACCGCAGCAGGGTCTCCATCTGCCCCCTGACGGTGAAGAGCACGGCGTTGAAGGCGGCGACGGTGGCCAGCGGGGCGCCCATGCCCTTGTACAGCCCCCCGGGTCCTTCCGCCGCAATAGTCTTCTTCACGGCATCTATGGCGCCGGCGAACTTGGGCGGCTGGCCGGGCGCCGGCGTGGGCTGGCTCTGCAGCTTCACCTTGATGGTGTCGAATGGGTGTCCGACCACCAGCTGAGCCGCGCCGCCCACCGTGCCGGCGGCGAGGTCCTTGGCCACGTCACCCATCTCTGCTCTCACAACACAATCTGGATGTGGTGGATGACAGTCAGTTTTCTCGATGATTAGTTGCCTGATTTGTTTAACACAACAGCGAAATTAACAAATGGACAAGAACAGCCTGTTGATCTTTACAGCCTACTGTACATGATACCGTTTGACAAAAAAAAACAGGACATAGATTTTTGTGGAAACCACGGGCGCACGAGAACGATCCGTATCATCCCAATCCTGGCAATCTGTGTTAAGAATCTGCCGGAGATTCCAGCTTTTGGGGATGACACACTTGCAAAGCATATGCAGTAAGTATGGCATTTTCCCCCCCAAAACTAGCAAGTGTTGCAATTGCAGGCAGGGCAATGTAAAAGCACAGCATGAGGACGTGTCTCATTTCCCACTGTCAACTAGAGCATCAAAGCTTTGGATTTTTGTTTGTGCTTCAGAATCAGAAGGCACATTCAGCAACCTTCCCCGCGAACAAGAAGCAAGAACTTCAAACTTTCACCACATACAGGGAAACGAATCTGAAGAACTGCAAAAGAGGACACCGGAGAAAGTTACCTGAACACCTATACTCCGGGCCGGCGTCAATGGAGCTTGGCAAGGACTCACTCCGCCCTCCAACGGGGAAGCAAGAGGAGGAGAGAGCACACTACGACTGAAGGCTAGGGGCAAAAAAATACAGGCCAGGAAGAAGGGAGAGGTGGTTCAGATGCCAAGCTAGACCAGAACGGCAGAACCACCCACTCCCCCGCTCACCAGACGATGCTTGCGACCCAACAAAACAACAAACAAAGGCCACCACCACATCGACATCGGAGAACCGCTCCCTAACCATTGGATCACCGTCGGATGGCCAATCCACTCCCAGCCAACCAATATGACAAGCCAAATTACATACACTACTCACACTCACTCCTCCACACATGACACAAGCGCAGGTAGGTAAAGCTCAACTTTATCATATCAACGATCCTGCCATTGCTGCCAATATTTGCATGGTTTTCGGAACATAATGTCGCAGCAAAGAAGAATGGTTAATGTGTTTTGGTCTTTTGCTTGCCGTGGCCCTGTTTTCTGTCTGTATTGCTCTGCGAACTGTTGCTTCAGCTATGTCGGAGAAGAGATGGGGATGGTGCTGGAACCTTGGATCAACCCATAGCCGATCTCGTGATCTCATAGGCCAGGAAGGTGGCAGCATTGGCTGGGACGCTGCGAGCCATGGCAGGCCCGAACCCCTTGTACAGGCCCTTCACCCCTTCGGCCGCGACGATCTTCTTCAGCGCGTCAATCGACCCCGAGTACCTCGGCTTCTTGTAGTCGTCCACCTGGATCACGCTCTTCACGACGTCAGTTGGGTACACTGTCAGCCACAGCGCTCCTCCGGCGAGGCCTCCAGCAAGGATGAGAGAGCCCTGGCTGAGGTACTGCTTAACGGCCTCGTACACGCCGAACATTATGGCGTTGCCAGGGATCTCACGGCCCATTGTTGGGACAAGACCCTTGAATAGACCTTTCAGGCAAGCGTCCTTCATGACATGCCTCGCCACATCCATCGGACCTTTAGGGAGCGTCGCAGCGGAGATAGCACCTGCTTCAGCTAAACTACTCTGGGCCTGCAACCTGCAAACCAGCAGAGATAATTCAGAAGCCATAATATGGTATGTCTTACATCTTCTTCAAAAGTAAGACATGCGAAAGTACGGCAAGGGATTATATGTATTCTTTGGCTTTGCGTATTACCAAATTGCATCGTTACGCCAAACAAAATCAAGTGCAGCACTGTTACAGCTCAGAAATGTAGTTTTCAGCAATCATAAGTTCAAGATGTGTTTTAAAAAGTTTGAAGTTATCAGAGACGAAATTTCATTTTTACCTACGAACTCTTATGCAACTTTCCTTAATAGAAATAGCAGGTTAATGCTCAGAGACTTTTTTCAGTGACCCTAGAATCAACAGAAGCAATCCACTGCAGATGAATTGGTTCTTTTTAGGCGTTATGATTTTAGATTGATCATTCCAATATGTTGAGGTTTACACGCAGGATTGAACTCAGTTTTAATTGTCATTGTACAACTCATCGGAAGTCTCTTTTGATTTTTTGAATAAATAAATCTACGATAATTCCAATTTGAAGTTGGGAACATTCATGTTTTTCTATCTCGGCCCCTGGATGTAATGCTGAAGGAAAGTGAGATAATCTGAGATACAGTGGAATGGATATTAAGTACACAACATCGGTGATGTCTAGAATGTGCAGAAAATATCAGTTTCATAGAAGGATAAATATCAAGAGTATCCCCACATCGATTCCTAAGTCCGAACACACCGACCGAATGTCACAGACATTAGATCCACTTATTAAAACACAAAGATTTTCTTTAACTGACGCCCTACTGACAAGAGGGACAATTCAGTTTTTTAGTTATGCACCATATTGACATTGGTCTTACAACACCAAGGCCTATAATTGATCCCGAGGTGTTTTCTTTCAATGACCTAGATTGTAGAGCATTAATACATTACGGAAATGCATGATAATGATGCAAGCTAAACGAGGGGGCATTAATACATCGTACAAATTCATGATAATGACGCAAGCTATATGAATTTTGATACAATGGAATGCATGGAAATGAAGTACATAGCATGAGACACATCCAGTGAGTGCAGGAAAGGGCAACTTCAGAAATAGATGAATATCACGACTTCGGCACATAAATTATAATCTCACATATGCAAAAACACATCGTCTAAATAATATGGAGATTAGATTACATCATGAAAGTAAAAACTAAATTGGCGTAGTGCCACTTTAGTTACCTGCACTTGATCAGCTCTGTTGGGCATGCCAGGAAGGAGACCGCAAGCCCTGCACCAGCTCCAGCGACGACCTGCTGCTTGACAGTCAATGGCGCCCCAGGCTCGGACCTCAAGAGAGTCTCCATTTGCCCCCTCACAGTGAACAGGAGAGCATTGAAGGCTGCAACAGTAGCGAGAGGAGCCCCCATTCCCTTATACAGTCCCCTCGGCCCTTCGGCCGCAACCGTCTTCTTGACAGCATCCAAGGCACCAGCATACTTGGGGAGCTGGCCCGGAGCAGGGCTGGGCTGGCTCTGGAGCTTGACCTTGATGGTGTCGAACGGGTGCCCGACGACCAGATTGGCGATCCCACCGACGGTCCCGGCTGTCAAGTCCTTGGCTATGTCCCCCATCTGCCAAATGCGATAGAAATCAAATTAATACATCATGTGTTCAAATAAATGATTCATAAGTTTTGTCCACTCATGAGCAGGAATTCAGAGCATATTTCTAGTTGCTTGTTCATATGAAATGTATGATACAACTGTCAGTAAAACATAGAAAATAAGCTGAGCAAGCAATACAACGGTGGTCTCACATATACCAAAAGATTGCACGGAGATAAGTACTCGAGGCATCACACGTTCTATGGTTGTTTGCTCATGAGCAGGAATTCAGAGCATATTTTAGTTGCTTCATCATATATAATGTAATGTAATGTAATGATACATCTGTCAGTAAAACATACTCCTGATAACTAAAATATGAAATGTAATGATACATGAGTAGAAAATAAGCTGCAGAAGCAATACAACGGTGGTCTCATATATATCAAAAAATTGCAGTGATAACTGATAAGTAATCGAGTCATCACACGTTCTATAGTTGCTTGATCGTACCAATACCATCACACGTCCTAATCACAGACAGATTCACAGACAGATACATCAGCTAATAGCGTAAACCTCTTCATTTCTGCAGATGCAGGGAGGTGCTCTGCATATAATCGCACAAAACAGAGAGGATATGCATCTATCAGGCCAAGGGCACGGTTCACGTCGTAGGACGTAGGCACAGTGGGGATATTCAGTGGAACGCCCCGAAATCTGTCGGAACATGAGCAATAGCCAGCAACCGCAAGAAGTAAGTCAAGTCCTACGGAATCAACTCGGATCTAGTATTGCGCGCTGCAGAAGAAGAAACTACCGAGCCAAGAATGGTGAGGGTTGGGTGGCGGGGCACCCCCGCACCGCCGATCAGGTATCGGACTAGATCAGCGGGGATCAGCGCAGCGCCATCAAACGGATTGGCGATCGTCCGTACGGAGGGGATGAATGGTTCGGGCCACGATTCGTCAATGCCGCGGCGAAGGGAGAAATTCGGAGACTCATGCACACACCCATCCAGCAACCAACCAGGGCCTGAAAAAGTGGGGGAAGGCGGCAGTTCCTTACCGAGAGAAGAAGGGATCAGCGGAACCAGGGGCGGCACAGCACCAGCAGGCCTCTTCGTCTGCTCGCGTCGCCGCCGTCGGGGCGGCACCGTGCGAGGAGGAGGTGGAGGAGGAGGAAGACAGCGCTGGGGGAACAGTGATTGGATTGGAATCACGGAGGATTCGGAATGCTGCTTCTGGACCTGGGGGTTTATTCAGTCGAGCGCACGGGGGTTTCGGCGGAGCTTTTGGGTTCCCTTTCCGGCGCTCCCTCTGGCGGCTCTGCTGACAGAAATTATGATGCCCGTTACACAGGATCAAATCGACATCAATTTCCGGAAATTGCAAGGACGAAGAACAGTTTCTGCAACTGCAAAACTAAATCGGGATCTGAATGTCTGATCGGGCGACGACGACAGAAGCGACAGAGGTCACTTGCGCTCGTTGCACATGTTCTCAGGAAGAATTCCATTCATTGGGTAATGGGGCGCAGGCAGGCACATGGAAACCGTGCATGGGCCGGATTCAGCCCTCCCACCGTGGTTTACCGGAGCCCATAGCATGACGAGACCGATTTGACTGCGAAGCTGTGAGCAGAGAGAAGAGAAGCCAACATTTGGTTCAGTGAAAAAATGGTGTCCACATGCATCGCATCTGCTTTGGAAAATAAAACTAGGGCCCAGATAGTGCCCGGACAAAATAGCAAAGCATTTTTGGGTCAGTGTACTCCGAGTCACCCCACCACCGCGAACGACCATTTAACATGCAAAGTATCATAAAATTCAAAAAAAAAAAAATGCAAAGTATCATGGAAAGACCCCCGTTTCAGCATTTGATAATCGCAACCTTGTAACCCCTCATCAAGTACTGCATAATCTACGTGTGCTTCGAGGATGAGAGATAGTGGAAGTTCTCGGGTGACTTGTGAGTGAGATAACTGGAAGTGGTTAGCCGCTAGCGAGTGAGTCAGAGCTGCTCGAAGCTGAAGACGATTCACTTATTTCTTTTCAGGGTAACCTTGCTTCTCTTTTTTTTTACCGTAATAATTTTTGACCGTAACCGGGCAGGAGCTCTGCCATTGCATTATAGAAGAAAGAATCGGTCCAGTTAATATGGGAAACCGGACCCAAAAATCATACAGAACTCGGTTAATTAAGGGGAACCGAGCGAAAACCACACTCCACGGCCACACAACCTAGCTACAGTAGGATTGGAACACCACCGCGCAACGCGAACAACTGACACTGAGCACCACGGTCGCTGCAACTTCGACGCCTAAAAAACGTGCCGGCGACCAACGTCAAGAGCAACTTTGTCACCCACACGACACAAGATCAAACCCTCGAAGCTACGAAGCTCTCGGGGCCGCCGCCCCGACATCCAACTCCTAACATGCCCTGCATACTCCACCGACACCACCTTCCGGGGCCGCCACCCCGACATTCCACCGCTCGAGCTCGAGCTGCAACGCCGCACGACACAGCTGCCTGTAGCCCGAGCTACACAGGCCCACTGTCCGCAGACCACGGCCGCCACACCATGCCCGGGGCCGCCGCCCCGACATACCGTCCAGCCATCCCCTTTGGGATGCACCGACCGAGCCGATGACCCCGCCGCCCCTGCCGCTCATGGTCACCACCCAAAGCTGTGCCAAGTCGAAGCCCTGCCCCATGGAGCTACCACCGCACCGCTGCCCGAGGCCGCCGCCTCGGCGTACATCCGCCATCTCGGGGCCGCCGCCCCGACATCCACGTCCGACCACCTCACACCACCTGCAACCCCACCGCCCACACGGTCGGAGCACCACAGGCGCAGCCACCTTCCCAGAGCCGCCGCTCCGGCGCCCAGCAACACCTCCTGCCCACCACGGCGCCTCCGCCGCGCCCAGGGCCTCCTCACACCGCCTGCAACCCCACCGCCCACACGGTCGGAGCACCACATGCGCAACCACCTTCCCGGAGCCGCCGCTCCGGCGTCCAGCAACACCTCCTACCCACCACGGCGCCTCCGCCGCGCCCAGGGCCTCCTTCACCTCGGGGACGCAGGGCTCGATCTGCTTCCAGCGCGGCACAACTGCCACACCAAGAACCCAGGCTGCCATGCCGCCACACCTCCACAGCAGTCACCAACCGCACCACCACCTCCCTCACCTCCACCGCACCCAGGGCGCCGCCGCGGCAGCCAGCAGCTCGCCGCCAAGCACCACCGGAGCTGCAGCCGCACGCCGAAGCCGCGGCCCGCGCAGCCCAGATCGGGCCCAAAAGAGCCCGGGTGGCCGCTGCCGGACGGGGAGCGCCGCCGCGTGACGCACCATCTCCTTCGCAGCCTCCAACCCGTCTCCTCCTCGAGTCCCAGCGCCAGACACGCCAACAGCACCGCGCAGCAACAACACCGCATCTTCTCCTCGCGCCGGAGGGCGCCCTCGTGTTCACCGCAGCTCTCCCACGACCACCTTTTTGGAGGCGCGAGGCCTCCGCCACCGCGGTGAGGCCAGCGGCAGCGGCGGCGGGGAGGGAGCTCGGGGGAGGGAGTGTACTGGCAGCGGCTAGGGTTTCCCTCGGGTCCCTTGCTTCTCTTTAAGAAGCCATGTGGGTAACTTGCTATGAGACTGCAAGATTTCCGTGTGTGCTAAGCCACTTGGCAGTACCTATCCAACGAGTAAGGAGATACCTACGTATCAATTATTTTTTGGACAGAGACACTGACACCTACTCCTACTTATCTGAGGCATCATATATCTCTCCTCTCTATACCATATATCAGAGTGGTGGCACATCCCACGTAGTGAAGCGAACAAAGCTTCCGACTATTTAATATCTTCCTTTTCCATCTCTATTCACCAAGCAATTACTAACCTGGCACAGATGTGCCTTAGGAATGAGCGGCATTGGGAAAAGTAATTTATCAACTTATCGAAAGAACTCCAGTCCGAGGGGACAATCCAGTGAGGATTCAAGAGGAGTAGCAGGACACCGAAGGACACATGAGGTGGGAAAAACATGTCACCTATGTACAATGAGTTCTTGCAGTCCAGGTAAGTTATTGTGACTTTAGGACTAAACATAATCATGTAATACATATCTTAACTTATCATACACTAGGTGTGACATAAGCAACTCTCAACGTAACCAAAATCCCAAGCTTATTCAACTACACATGCATGAACGTTCACAATCAGTTTACTGGTTGTACGATGAAAAGGGCAAGAAGAGTATATTAAGCTTGTGCTGTTGTGCACCTACAGTTGCACTGCTCTAAGTTAATTGCACTGGCGGTTACACATCTCGTCGCGTATGTGCACTTAAGTCACACATCTGAAAAACGAGATTTTTTGGTCACACAACTGAACAAATGGGTGCACGCAGGTCACAAACGGGCCACGTCATCCCGTTTTGGACTGGATTTTTTCAGAAAACCCCTAATATTACAAAATATATTGCAAAATGGTCCTCCTAATATTACAAAATGGTCCTCATAATATTACGAATGGTCCTCGTAATATTACAAAATGGTCATCCTAATATTACAAAATGGTCCTCCTAATATTACAGTAGTTTTTTTTTTGAAAAATGTATGTCCATAACGGGATGACGTGACCCGTTTGTGACCTGCGTGCACCCATTTGTTCAGTTGTGTGACCAAAAAAATCCCGTTTTCCAGATGTGTGACTTAAGTGCACATACACGACGAGATGTGTGACCGCCGATGCAATTAACTCCACTGCTCTGAATCAATCTATTGGCTGTTCGGTGCAAGGAAAAGAGAATTAAAGAAGATTATTTGCTGACTACCAACAATGTGTGGGGCATTTTAGCCCCCTTAACTTTTCCCAAGGGATTTTAGCTCCAACAGTGCAAAAGTAAAGTAAAAGAGCTAAAATGATTATTGGAGGGAGTATTTCTGGAGCAATGTGTGCCGCATTCGTGTTTCAACACCTATCAGTGAACTACAACAACTGCAACCTGTCTTACACAAGAAAAAAGCAACCATTTCCATATATGGTCTAACCGTCCAAGTTGCTTTACCATGGAAGGCACATGCTAACAGATTTTCGTGAATAACTTCTAAACTAAGCACGAGTAGGTCAAAATGCAGCAGAGGAGTATCCTCTCGTGTCCAATCTACCGTTGAATAATTTTGCTCCAGCCTTGTAGAGGGGGACTAAGAAAATCATTGTAGTTCATTCAGTTGCATTCATAGCTTGAATGGCACAGGGCATGAGGTGATAATCTAATTAGAGTTGTGAGTGAGAGAACTGGAAGTGGTTAGTTACTAGTGAGAGCTGCTGAAGTTGTAGCTGATGTACTTTTTTCTTTTCAGAGAAACCTGACTGGATCACTTTCGGGCAATGCGAAGGTCGATCTGGTTGCTACTCCGGGGCGGCGGCCCCGGTACAGGGCGGTTTTGGTGGCAACCCGGATGAAGACTGCGTGGGCAGAGGGATCGTCGACCTTGACTGGATCACTTCCGGGCAATGCGAAGGTCAATCTGGTTGTTACGCCGGGGCGGCGGCCCCGGAATGGGTGGTGTGTTGTTGTGGCGTGTGGGCGACGGGTCGCTTCGTCTGTGTAATTATTTTGTATAGCTTGTATGATTTTTGGACCCGGTTCCCTTATAAACTGGGTCACCTCTTTTTATCTATTCGGTCGGTGGATACGACCACCTTTAAGCTTAAAAAAAAACCTTGCTTCTTTCTAACAAGCCATGTGGGTAACTTGTTATATGAGATCGCAAGATTTCCTTGTGTGCCAAGCCACTTGGCAGTACCTACCAGTGAGTAAGGGGACACCTCTCTAACTATATCAAAGACGGAACCTTTCTCGCCCTCACAGCGCTCGTGCACTGTAGCAATATATTTCTCCTCTCTCTATATATATACCCTATATCAGAGTGGTGACACATCCCATGTAGTGAAGCGAATGAAGCTTTTGACTATTTATTATCTTCTTTTACATCTCTATCCACAAAGCAATTACTAACCTGGCATGCCACATGGATGTGCAATGAGCGGCATTGGGAAAATTATTTTTTCAACTTATCGAAATAACTGCAGCTTGAGGGGACAGGCCAGTGAGGGTTCAAGAGGAGAAGCAGGACACCGAAGGACACATGAGGTGGAAAAAACATGTCACCTATGTACATCGAGTTCTTACAGTCCTGAGGAAGGAATTGAGACTTTAGGACTAGACAAAATCATGTAATATATAATTCTCTGTGAACTCGACTTAACCATATTCCCAAGCTTATTCAACTACAACATGCATGAAGGTTCAGAATCAGTCTACTTGTTGTACGATGAAGAAAGAAGAGTATATCATGGTTGGGCACCTACACATGCTGAACAGTTACAAATCAGTCTATTGGCTGTTCAGTTCAAGCAAATAAAAACAAAAAAATATTTGCTGAATTATTTGTTAATTGCTCAAACACTCGTTTCATCATAGTCCCTAACTTGAATATTTCTATCATGGCATAAATCAATTCAATTAACCGTACAACTTTTTGTATGAGAGATTTATAAGAGTAAAGATAATAAGGCTCAGATATTTACAAAGTAATTAACAGATTTGAAAACAAAACCACTCAAAATTGGCTTTGTTTCAAGAGCATGCTATAGTCACCATCCAGCAACAAATAGATGGAGATTTTCTTTCTATAGACAAGAAGACTCTCTATTGACACGAATGGAATAAGTTGGATTATGCAGATGCATCACTAGCTCACAACCATTCTTTGTATTTGCGCTGCCTTCAACCGCTGATGAATTTTCGGAGATAAAACTTGGTGAAAAGGGGTGTTTTTATTTGCAACTCAAAATGGCAAATGGTTCAGCACTCCAGCCATCACCGTCACTTGCAAGCAGTTCAAAAAGACCACAATGATTCACTTATGAACTGGTGTTAAGGTTTAAGAGGAACCTTGTTTTCTTAAGGAGTATCTATCCACTGAAACTACTCCCTTTTACCACCGTTGTGCTTGGAAGACTAAAATGGTTGATGCAATGAATAACGCCACCTACTTATAGGAGGCTTTGTACATTTTCCTTCCTATGTATACTATAGATAGCACAATGCCCGTGCGTTGCAACGGGAGAATATAATTGTAACCTTGTAATAGAGGAAGAAATATCGTAAGAACAAATCCTGCTTGTCTAATGCTAATCCACCAATCAATAATTACCTAGAATTCTAAAACAGAAGAAATCAGGCTTTCAAAATTTTCATACAAAAATATGCTAATTATGTAAAATGTCGGTGGAAAATGTAGAGTTTTGATATCTGGAACTTCATACGACAATAATAAAAATAAGCACGGAGGAATGAACTCATATAACTTTACAGAATTGCCTTCATTGTTGTTCAAAGGAAAGAAAGAAAATAGAAAGTCTTTAAGCAGAATTGCTAGTCAACAACCATTTTAGAGATTTCAATTCCATAAAGAGGGCAACATTCTAGAATTATATCTCTCTGTGTTAACCGATCTATAGTCCAGTTGAGATAATTCTACATTCCTTGATACTTTTGCTCAGCATCTTTTTTTAGAATTGTAAGTCAAATCCTAGTAGAAACTAAGACTGCCTTTTTTTGGAAGAAAAAACATCGACCCCATGCATCCTCTTCTGCTTCAGGGTTGAAAACCTTGAATACGTTTTCAGAGAACATCACCGGGGACCCAGCACGAACAACCTCCTCGTCTGCTGCTCACCCTTGCAAGCGGCAGCTCGTACACTACATCAGTACTAAAATAGACCTAGTTTAACTTGTCCAAACCTTTTAATCTGAAAGCCATAAGCTTGGATTGAAACGAACAAAAAACATCTGCGACCAGATGCTGCTTGGCTAGATGATGAGGCTGGGCTGAATCGTTGTCATCATTCTCCATATGGCTGGCTGCACCAGGCAACCTCCGTCCGCGCGAGGAGGCCGGCAGCGCTTGTATGGGCACCAGCCAGTGGAGAGGGAACTGGAGGCTGGCAGGGCACTGGCCAGCGGTGCGTGGATTGGGTGGATCGGCGGCGCAGACGGTATGCCGGCGACGGCCAGCAGCCCGATGCCGACCCGTCCAAGCGCGGCGCAGACCGTGACCATCAGGGGGCCGTGGAGGCCAATGTGGCGGTCCACGAGCTGGGGTGGGCTGCCAGGACGGCGGCGCTCTTGGATTTGGACGAAGGAGAGGGAAAGGGAACGATGGTCGGTCGAGACGGGCAGGAGGATTCTTCTTATTATCACTTGGCGGTGGCAATCTCCACCGAGCAGAGGAGCTTGATGAATGGGGCGGTAGGCTGGTCGGCGCGTGCTTGGAGGTGCCTTGCCGGAGGAAGGAGAGGCCGCTGTCGGAGCTCACGCGGTTGGGGCAGGGGGGTCGCCGGTGTTGCCTCCTGACAGTCGATGCGCTCAACAGGGAGGCGGCGCTGGAGATGGGGGGCGCGATGGTCCGTGCGGCGGCCCGCTCGAGGTGGAAGGCGGCGCGTTGGCCCCGGCAGCGGCGTGCTGGAGGTAGCTGGGAGGCGCACTGAGGTGGCGCGCAGAAGGAGGGAGATCGGCGGCGCGCGGGGGTCGCTGGCCCATGGCCGCACGCGGGGGCGTCGGCGATGCGGTCGTACTGGGCAATTAAAACTGAAAATAGCCAACCAGTCATATGACTTGGCGGTGGCATACTCCGTAATTATCCTACCACTGCAAGGGTAAAATCGGAAAGTGAAAAACGGACCATCACCTCAAGACATATTATGTATACTATAGATCTGAGTGGCAACACATCCCACGTAGTGAAGCAAGAAGCTGTCTATTTTCATCCGATTGCATCTTTGAGTGATAAACAGCCCGGTGCCTTTTCTATTCTTTTATGACTATGCCTTAGGGATGGGCATTGGAAAAAACAATCCAGCAACTTCTCGAAAGAACTCTACCGGCAATTCGCTTGAAGCGACCATAAGAGTTGGACCATTAGTAGAAAGCATAGTCAGGAAAAATAGGCATATCTGAATTATCCAAGCACTAGACGGTGTGACCTAAGTTCTCCCAACTTATGCAAGTACACACACGCAGAACCGTTCTGAATAATTCTATTTGCTGTTTTTTCTTGCAAGGAATTCTATTGCCCGCTTTCCAACAAAAACAGGAAGATCTTTACAACGAAAACTTGTAGGAAAAGAGTGAAGAAAAGAGATTTGGAACCAAAATCACAAAAGAACTGGCTTTTGTTTTAACAGAATGCATGAATGTTGAAAACTTGTATGTGCTTCCGACCAATTGTTTTCAGATTTTTCGAAGGTTTTCTTTAATTTTGAAACAAATAGCAGGAGCATATGCACCTGGGAGCCAAAACGCCTTATGTGTATATTCTTGCAAGAGACGAGCAGAATTTGAATCTGGTTTTGAAGCCGTCTTTTAGTTCAGAACATTCTTTCCTTGTTTAGTGCATGGAAAATCTCTGTTCGCACAAATGGAATTAGTTGGGTTATAGAGCTGCACCACTAGGTCGCTGTCATTCTTATTGCGCTGCCTTCAACTGCTGTTGGCCGTGATGTGCATATAACTTTCAGTTTGTTTCGGAGATAAATATTGATATGTTTATGATTCGCTGATAAGTAATAACGTGCCGATGAACGGACATCGACATGTATATCTAAAAGAAATAAACAGGCAACCATTCATGGAAAACCCCTCCTGCATTTGACGACCTTTTAACCTAGTACTACATATGATTAGTAAGTGATAGATACCTGAGTGCCGAGTGATGCTGTAAGCCGATATTATTGTTACATTTAAAGCGGAACCTTGTTATTCTAGGAGCCAAGTGTTTGGTAATTGTTAGGAGATTTTAAGACTTCACTGTGTCACAAGCGTAGTATCTACCCACTGAAAGTACCCCATTTTATCACCATTGTGCTTGGAACATTAAAATGGTTGATGCAATAATAAGGCTGTCTACTAATATGAGACATGGCCACATTTTTCTTCCTATATATACCATAGATCTGGGTTGCAACACATCCCACATAGTGAAGCAAACAAAGATGTAGATTGTTATTTTATTATCTTCTGTTTGCATATTTACTCACTAAAGCTTCACATGTTTGAGTGATAAACAACTTGCTGCAATTGCTATCCAGCTATAGTTGTGCATTAGGGATGATCAGCACTGGGAAAAACATTCCATCAACTTATCGAGAGAAATCTATCTCAAGTGTACGTCATGTAACCCCACCGACTCGGATCTGGTGGCACCATTGGGAGACAGACGAGGCTCTGCACACATATACTTCATAATCTATATTACTACTATGCACAGTGGTATCTCTGAACTTATGCCCCCACTAAACGATGGGGCATATGTTCTCCCCACCTAAGCAAATAGACATGCAAGACCATTCTGAATGTTTACTAGCTGTTTACCCCAACAAAAAGGAAGAGCGTGATGAAGGGTATTTTTTTGACTACCAACATGCAACAGTACCCTTGTTCCCAAGATCTTTCGCACCTTTGCCCTTTTCCCCCAACATCCACTAATTACAGCGCGATACAAATATATGTTTAAGAACCAAATGTTGAGTCTACGTTTTTTTAACGACCAAAGAATGACAAATGAACACCATACCACAAACAAAAAAGAATATCTGAATATGCAGGAGTATTTAACTTGTGACAATTCTTACACCCAGGATAAGAGAGGTGGTTCAAACAATGTTGATAGCAGCAAACAGAGAAATCCTAAACTTGGACCTTTAAGCAACACCTTGGACATCCATAGCTAGTGGCAGTGAAGAAATAAAAAATATATAGATTAAACAGAAGCAGTTCAGACCTATGGTCTGCAGTGGGCCAGAAACAACTCGGACATTCATAGCTAGTAGCAGTAATTTTTTTTAACTTATATGGATTAAACACAGGGAGTGGGGAAGAGATTGGATTTTTATATATCACGTTTTTTTTTGGCAAAGTGATGGGCACAAAAAGAAAAACCGCCTCACTAAATGGAATATTATTTGCCGACCTAGAGATCAAGGGGGGACTTGGAATTGAGGAAAAATAGATGCTTGCTAAGTAAATGGCTATATAAGCTAATGAATGAGCAGGGAGTGTGGCAGGAGTTATTAACTAATAAATACCTACATTCTAAAATGCTGTCTCGAGTGACAGCAAAACCGACTGGTTCTCCTTTTTGGAAAGGATTGATGAATGTGAGGACTGATTTTTTCAAGGGAGGGTCTTTTGTGATAGGCAATGGCATGAACACAAGGTTTTGGGAGGATGTTTGGTTAGGTGGCTCGTCCCTAGCACAACAATACCCATTGTTATATAATATGGCTAGCCAAAAACAAGTTTTGGTAGCTCAAGCTTTAACACAACCACTGAATATTAATTTCAGAAGAACTCTTACAAACAACAAGTGGGAACAATGGCCGCACCTTGTCAACCATTTGATGGATATCAATCTTTCTTCAGAACTGGATAAATTTGTATGGCGATTGACCACGTCGGGGGTTTTCACGGTTAAATCAATGTATCTAGATTATTTGAATGGACACACTAAGTTTCTTAAAAAATACATATGGAAAATAAAGGTGCCACTAAAAATCAAGATTTTTATGTGGTTTCTAAATCGTAAAGTGATATTGACTAAAGATAATCTTGCTAAACGCAATTGGAATGGCAACAAGTGTTGTTCCTTTTGTGATTCCGAAGAAACAATACAACATCTATTTTTTGAATGCCCTTTTGCTAGACTAGTTTGGCGAATAGTGCACATGACGTTTAATATTACACCACCACAAAATATTAAAAATCTTTTTGGTAATTGGCTAAGAGGAATCGACAAGTCAACTCTTAGATTGATTCGAGTGGGTGTGTGTGCATTGTTGTGGGCAATGTGGAATGTACGAAACGATTTTGTTTTTAACAAGCCAAAACAATCATCCTTTTCGCAGATTATTCCGCTGATCACCCATTGGATCCGATCATGGTCATGTCTCCAACCAGTGGAGCAACGTCATGTTATGGAGTCTGGATGTATCCAGTTGGAGTCTGTCATGAAGGAGTTATTCAACCGTGCGGGCTGGCGTTTTGAGAAGAGATAAGAACTATGAATAATTTTTATGCTACTACTTTGTTTCGTTGGTTGATACATGTAGCAACCCTTTGTGACCCGTGATGTAATAGACTGGACGAACGTCAAAATAAATTAATAAAGCAAGCCGTATGCATCATTTTGATGCAGAGGTTGGCTGCTCTTTTTCTATTAAAAAAAGATGCAGTTCAGACTATGATCTGCAGTGAGCCAGCAATGTTCTCAGTAGACATGATTTCTCATTCCACCATACCTGCCAGCATGTGCACTGGCTTCCACCCCTTCATCCTCCTCGTCAACGCCAAGGCTCAGATCCTCAATCAACTCCTCAATTGACACAGTAGTGACATCATCGCCAATACCTTTTCTGACATGTAGTCCTTGTCCGTGTAAAGATTAATCCCAAACCTTAGTTCTTGGTCTCGTTCTAACCCATCAAGTAACTTCCGATAGACACCGTTGACAAATTTGAGGTGATCACTGATTGATATCCACCTTACACATTACGATACTGATAGGTGAAAAAATTTCAGGTGATCTCTGGTTGATGTCTACTTACACATTGCCCTGCAAATGAATGTATCGATAAACCAATATTACATCTACTATATATTACAACTCACAACTGAGGATATGAGGTGATGCCTAATAGGCAAAACCGCAAGCCTTATGGAAAAGAAAGAGCTATGTCAGGATTTGAAAATTCAGTTTATTCCTAGCTAAATTTTCATGGATGCTACAGAAGTTATTTTTGTCATATGTTGCATCTGTTGTTCAAACACTTGTGACATCATAGTATCTAACTTTGTGTAGTTGTCATCAGTTCAATTTTCAACCGTACGACATTGTTCTGTGACATTTATAACAGTAAAGAAAATCAGGTTCAGATGTTTACAAGAGTAAAGATGAGAGATTTAAAAACAAAACCACTATTAACTGGCTTTGTTTGAAGAGTCTTCTATAGTCACCATCCAGTAACAAATAGATGGATATTTTCTTTCTTGAGACAAGCAAACTCTGAATCTGATTTTGAAAGCTTCTGTTCTTTCAAAACGTTCACTGCATGTCACTCTTGAAGTCTTGGGTCAATGGAACTCTCCGCTCTCATGAATGGAATGGGTTATGCAGCTGCATCAGTAGCTCACTGCCAATTTATATTTGCGCTGCCTTCAACCGATGATCACCATGATGTGCATAACTCTTAGTTTGTTTTGGAGAAAAACTTGGTGTTTTTATTTGCATCTTGAGCATGCCAAATTGTCAAATGGTTCAGCCTCCAGCCATCACCCTCATTGGCAAGCATTTAAATAATACCACGGAGATTCCCTAATAACTGGTAAAATGGTGATGATCTTACATGTATATCTGAAAAGAAATAAAAAAAGGCAACTAGTCATGGAAAAACCCACGAGAATTTGACGACGGTTTAACTCATAATGTCCTAGTACCACGTGTGATTAGCAAGTTATACATACTTGAAAGTGCTTAGTGACTAGCGAGTGAGAGATACTGGAAGCTGACATTATTTATTAAATTTTAAGAGGACCTTGTTTTTCTAAGAAACCATTTTCTTAGTAAATTGTTATGAGATCTAAGACTCCAATGTGTCGCGAGCCAGTTGGTGTTATACTAGTATCTATCCACTGAAACTACTGCCTGTTGACACCATTTTGTTTGGAACATTTAAATGGTCGATGCAATGAATAAAGCCACCTACTTTTATTATACATCATAAATTGGTCCTCCTACTCCTACATATACTCCGCTTGCGTCTTTAGTCACCAACCTAGGCAAAGCAAACGAAGCTTCTTATCTTTCCGCTTGCGTCTTT
The DNA here is from genome assembly GCA_947311845.1 of Poa pratensis. Classification (NCBI taxonomy): domain Eukaryota; kingdom Viridiplantae; phylum Streptophyta; class Magnoliopsida; order Poales; family Poaceae; genus Poa; species Poa pratensis. The sequence goes on along the minus strand of CAMZMU010000035.1, from coordinate 77,034,140 downwards.
AGTCACCAAAGCTTAACACCTTTGAGTGATAGAAACCCTTGTGCAATCGCTCGAACGGTATGCCGTGCCTTGGGGATTAGCGGCATTAGAAAAAAACAATCTGTCTCCTCTTATTATTTTTATTGTGTTTGCACTTTATTCATCAAGGCTTCACAGCTATGAGAGATCAACATTCAGCTGTGATCGCAATTCGCAATTCACGTATGTGCATTAGGGCTGAGGGGCATTGGGAAAAACCAGCCGTCAACTTCTGGAAAGAACTCTACTGCAGAAGTGTGTCGGGTAAGAAGGAGTGAAGACTATTGTCAATAACGGGTAACGTCACAGTCTGCTGAGATTCATGTCTGTATCTGGTGGCGCCACGTAACCTGCACCTACTTCGCCGGTGGTAGGCGGGATCTGCTCGGCTATGGTTTAATAACTTCTTACACTTGCATAGTTAGGTAACATAGGCATCTCTGAAATTATTCATGTACACCCCAACTTATGCAAGTACACGTGCAAAACCCTTCTAAATCAGTCTACGGGCTGCTTAGTCTCCAGCAAAAACAAAATGAAGAGGCAGCAGTAGCCTTGCTCCCAATATCTTCCTCAGCTTTGGCCCCAAGATCCACTAATCACATCACAATACAAATATATGCTTAAGAACCAAATGCTGGATCTACTCTATGTTGCTTCGAACGACCAAAAAAATGAAAAACGAACACCATATGTCCATATCACAAACAGCATAGAATGTGCCAGGAAATATAATGAACTTATGACAATTGTTACAACCAAATAAGAGAGGTGGTTTCAAAGAATGTCGATAGCAGCAAACAGAGAAATTCAAAACTTGGACCTTTTAAGAAAACAACTCGGACATTCATAGCTAGTAGCAGTGAAAGAAAATTAGAACTTATTATGGATTAAGCAGATGCAGTTCAGACTATGATCTGCAGTGAGCCACAACCACCATGATCAATGCTCTAAGTATACATGATTGCTCATTCCACCATACCAGTGTTCACTGTCTTCCTCCCCTTCATCCTCCTCATCATCGAGGATCAGATCGTTTTTTTTTTGAAACAAGGCAAAAGGCTTGCCATTTCATTTATTAATTAAGGAGGAGTTTTACAAGCCAAAGCCTTGCCTAAAAAAAGAGGCAAAACCATAAGCATAAACAACTACTCTCACGGCATTACATTACACAACGCTTTGGCACCGGCGGTAGACCACGAAACCACCTCGTTTTTATCTTTTGGAGAAGCATTGGAGCCGTAATCGCCTTGTTTTGGAACACCCGGGCATTCCTTTCCAACCAAATTTCCCATGAGACAAGCATGGCAAGCGAAGCAAGAGCCTTCCGATTAGCTCCCCTTTTGTGGATGACGTTAGTCCACCATTCCTTCACACTTTGTAAAGTATCCCACATCGGTATATCAAGATCGTGAAGCCCAATCCAATCCTTCAAGGAGGACCAAATTCTCTTGGTGAACTGACACTTAAAAAAGAGTTGTGGCGCCGTTTCTTGTGCTTGCTTGCAAAGCTTGCATTGGCCACAATTTTGCCACCCCCTTCTCTCAAGCCTATCCTCCGTCCACACCCGGTTTTGAAGAATCAACCATGAGAAGATTTTGCATTTGGGGGTGCCCATGGTTTCCAAACCAAAGAGGGCATCGTAGAGTTTGTGTGCCCCAAGAATTGCATGTTTTAGGCCGAGGATGACGAATATTTTCCACTCTTGGTGAACTTCCAAGTGATCTTGTCCAGAGTTGACGGATCAAATTGGACATCATGAAGGGCTCTCCAAAGGTTGCAAATTGGGATATATGCTCAACGGTGAGACCATCTTGAGTATTTATGTGAGAGACCCTAAAGTCATTCTCCAAACCCTTATGAACCGAGAACACCTTTCTCTTGGAGAGCTCAAAAATGAGAGGAGCCCAATCCTTTGGCCGCCTCCCATCAAGCCATGAAGAATTCCAAAAGCTAGCTTTATCATCATTACCTACTTACACTTTAGTTGAGGCCGCAAAGATGTCAACATCACTTGGGGTGCAATGATTCCCAAGGCCTACCCACAGTTTGGGCTCCTCATCCCACTCAAACCAAAGCCATCGGAGGCGAAGGGTCGTAGCAAACTTCTTGAGGTTGAGGATTCCAAGCCCCCTAAATCCTTTGGCTTGCATACTTGCTCCCAATTAACTTTGCATTTTCCTCCGGTTACCTTCTCACAAGCCGCCCAAAGATAGGCGCGTCGAATGCTATCAATCTTCAAGAGGGATTCCAAAGGCACATCAAGAACGGTGATGAAATAGATGATCACACTTGTGAGAACCGACTTAACAAGGACCGCCCTACCGGCCATGGTGGTGTTCTTCCCCTCCCAAGGTCGTAACTTTCCGGCCACCCTATCCTCCAAAGATTGGAAATGAACACTCTTGCGACGTGTGACCGACAAGGGGAGACCAAGGTATTTCATCGGGAAGGTAGTGCGAGACGACGGGAAGGATTGAAGGATGCCATCAAGATCAAGACCATCACATCTAATTGGTGCCACTTGACTTTTGTTGCAATTTGTAGCAAGGCCGGAGACCATGCCGAATTGGTCTAAGGTGGAGGCAAGGAAGTCAATGTCTTGTTTTTTCGGAGCAACGAATATGGCGGCATCATCGACATAGAGGGAGGTGCGGATGGTGGGAGCCCTCCCTCCAATCTCTTGATGGTGGGACCAGATCGTCAATCAACTCCTCAATTGGAACAGTACTGACATCATCGCCACTCGCGGATATTATTTCTTACCTGTAATCCTCGTCTTTGTACAGATTTGACCCAAACCTTAGTTCTTGGTCTAGCTCTAACTTATAGTATCGAGGAACTTCTGATACTGACTAGTAACAGATGTCAGGTGATCTTTGATAGATATCCACTTACACACCACGATACAAATAAATCTCTCGATTAAACAATATTATATCTACTCTATATTACAACTTACAAGTAGGACAAGATATGAGGGATGCCTAACAGGCAATAGCCGCAATACAAATAAATCTACCAATTAAACAATATTACATCTATCTATACTACAACTTACACGGCAGACAGGATGAGGGATGCCTAACATGCAATAGCCGCAAGCCTTAAACATGGAGATTAACTAGAACATCTGGTCAGGAACTGAAAATTCAGTGCATTACTAGCTAAATTCTTTTTTGTCATATGTTGCATTTATTGTTCAAACACTTGTGATGCCATAGAACGTAACTTTGTGAAAATACTTGTTTCAGTGACTTAATAAATTCAAAAATTTACCGTACGACTTCGTTTTATGAGATTTATAACAGTGAAGAAAATCAGGTTCATCCGTTTGCAAGAGTAAAGATAAGAGATTTACAAACAAAGCCACTAAAACTGGTCAGCATCCAGCATAAAGAGATGGAGATTTTCTTTTGAGACAAGCAGACTCTAAATCTGAATATTTAGCCTTCTTTTCGTTCAAAACATTCACTGCATGTCACTCTTGAGACTTGAGTGAATGGAACTCTGTTCACATAAATGGAATCAGATGGGTTATGCAACTGCATTACTAGCTCACAGCCACATTTGCGATGCCTTCAGCCACTGATGTGATGTGCCTGTAACTTTTAGTTTGTTTTTGAAATAAAACTTGGTGAAAAGAGGGTCAAATGCCAAATAGTACAGGACTCTTGTGCCATCGTTGCCAATTTTGCAAGTTCAAAAACACTACAATGATCTGCTAATGAATAGATCCGATATGCACATCTAAAAGGAAATAAACATGCAAGTAAACATGGAAAAAACTCACATTTGACGATCTTTCAACTCATATGAACTAGTTACATGTGCTTAGTGAGTTCTTAAGACATTTTTAGTGCTTAGTAACTAGTGAGTGAGAAATACTGGACGCTGACATTTTCGTTAAATTTGAGGGGAACCTTGTTCGTTCAAGGAGATTGTTCTGAGATTTCAAGACTTCAGTGTGTCTGGAGCGAGTTGATAGTATCTATCCACTGAAATTACTCCCTTTTTACTGCCGTTGTGCTTGGAAGTTGGAACATTAAAATGGTTCGTGCAATGAGTAAGCCCACCTACTTATATGAGACATCATACAGTTTTCCTTCCTATATATACACCAATACACCATTGATCTGAGTGGTAACTCATTCCCTCATAGTGAAGGAACCAAAGCTGTAGATTATCATTTTCTTAACCAATAGCCAAGGCAGCTCACATATGTTCAATAGTCTCTTACATTAGTACTATGCATAGACAGTTAACATAGGTATCTCTGAACCTATCCACACAATAGATGGTACAGCGAAATGAGAGATTTTTTACTACCAACAGGCAACAGTAGCCTTGTTCCCAATATCTTCCTCGCCTTTGGCTTTTTCCCGAAGAAAGATCTACTAATCGTATTGCAATACAAATACTAGTGTATTTTCAAGAATCAAATGTTGCATCTGCTCTATTGTTACTCTCAACGACCAAAGAATAACAACTGAAAAGCATATCACAAATAACATAGAATATGCCAGGAAATGTATTCAACTTATCACGACTGTTACCCACAGATAAGAGATATTGTTTCAAACAATGTCGATAGCAACAAACAGAGAAATCCAAAACTTAGACCTTTTAAGCAACACATCCAGACATTAAAAACTAGTAGCAGTCAAGAAAATAAAACTTATATGGATAATAATGGCGGAGTTCAGACTTATGATCTGCAGTGGGCCAGAACCGTCATTAGCAATGCTCCAAGTAGACATGATTGCTCATTCGACCATACCAGCATGTGCACTGTTGTCTTCCTCTGCTTCATCCTCCTCGTCATCACCGAGGCTCAGATCCTCAATCAACTCCTCAACTGGGATAGTAGGGACATCATCACCAATCGTGGATGCCATTTCTGACCTGTAGTCCTCGTTCTTGTACAGATTAATCCCAAATCTTAGTTTGGGTCACGCTCCAGGTCAAGCATGAAGTTCTTATACTCATCTTCCCTCTTCTCTTCCTCACCTCTGGCCTTGTTACCAAGATCATCCTCGACAGGTAGCCGCTTCAGCTTCCATCTGTGTGTGCGTGGCTTCTTCTTGTAGCTCTTCTTGACCAGAATCACTTCAGGCAAAGTCTGCCGTAGCAAAGCCTTGTCCATATCATCATCATTCATGTTGGCGCCATAGAGATCATACCCAAGCGCAAGGTCCCAGGGGTTCAGTCGGTGCCCAAGATGAGTCCGCACTGTAAAAACTGTATCATTCTTCCCAAAATCTGACATCCGGGCGACCTGCGCATATGCCAGCTGGTACCGAGATCCGTCCACAGTGATCTCAGGCGACTCTTGCTCAATATCAAGCACCATGTACTGTTTCTCAAAAAAAAAAAACACCATGTACTGCACAAGCTGCTTGCTAAGAAGCCATCTTTTTCGTAAATTGTTATGAGATTTTAAGACTCGAGTGTGTCGGGAGCCAGTTGGTAGTGTCTATCCACTGAAACTACTCCCTTTTGACACCATTGTGTTTGGAACATTTAAATGGCCGATGCAATGAGTAAGTCCACCTACTTTTATTAGACATCATACATTTGTCTTCCTATATATACCATATATCTGAGTAGCAACACATCCAACGTAGGGAAGCAAACAAAGCTTCTTATCTTTCCGTTTGCGTCTTTAGTCACCAAAGCTTACCACCCTTGAGTGACAAAAAAACCTTGTGCAATTGCTCTAGTGATATGCTGTGCCTTGGGGATTAGCGGCGTTGGAAAAACAACCCGGCAGATGTAGTTTCTTCTGTCTGCATCTTTATTCATCAAGGCTTCACAGCATTGAGAGATGAACAGGAAGCTGTGATCGCAATTCGCAGCTGTGCATTAGGGCTGAGGGCCATTGGGAAAAACCAGCAGTCAACTTCTGGAAAGAACTCTACTTGAAGAGTGGATCACGTAATCAGGACCGAGGATGGCACAATCTGATGACATTCAGGTTGGGATCTGGTGGCACCAGCCACCAGGTAACCTGTACCAGATAGGAGACCAGTGCAAGGTAGGCGGGGGGCTTTGCTCGTCATGGTTAATCTCTTGGCACTACGGAATAGTCATACTTAGGTAACATAGGCATCTCTGAATCCATGTATATAAGATCCCAGTATCTACCAACTTATGCCAGTACATGTGCAGGGCCCTTCTGAATCTGTCTACCAGGCTGCTTAGTCCCCAACAAAAACAAAATGAAGAGCATAACGAACAATTTTTCACTACAAACAGGCAACATTAGCCTTGCTCCAATATCATCCTCACCTTCTGAATCCATGTATATAAGATCCCAGTATCTACCAACTTATGCCAGTACATGTGCAGGACCCTTATGAATCAGTCTACCGGCTGCTTAGTCCCCAACAAAAACAAAAGGAAGAGAACAACGAATGCTTTTTTTACTACAAACAGGCAACATCAGCCTTGCTCCCAATATCATCCTCACCTTTGGATGTTTTTTCCAAGATCCACTAATCACATCACCGTACCAATATGCTCAAGAACCAGATGTTGGATCTACTCTATGTTGTTTTGAAGGACTAAAGAATCAAAACTGAACGCCATATTAAAGAACACAGACTATGCCAGGAAATGTATTTAACTTATGACAATTGTTACACTCAGATAACAATGTCGATAGCAGCAAACAGAGAAATCCAAAACTTAGGCCTTTTAAGCAACAACTCAGACATCGATAGCTAGTAGCAGGGAAGAAAATTACAACTTAGATGGATTAAGCAGATGCAGTTCAGAGTATGATCTGCAGTTGGCCAGAACCACCATGAGCAATGCTCGATCTGCAATGAGCCAGAACCACTATGAGCAATGCTCTAAGTAGACATGATTGCTCATTCCTATATCCTTGTTCTTGTCAGATTTATCCCAAACCTGAATTCTTGGTCTCGCTCTAACTTATCTGTGAAAAAATTCAGGTGATCCCTGGTAGATATCCACTCACGCATCAAGATGCAAACAAATGTCTCAATATACCAATATGGAAGAAAAAATTCATAATACCTAACACTTGTAATGACATAGTACCTAACTTTGTGAAAATACTTGTTTCAGGGTGTAAATCAATTCCGGTTTTAACCATACGACTTTGTTTTATGATACTTATAACCGAAAGAAAATCAGGTTCATCTGTTTACAAGAGTAAAGACGAGGTTTACAAAAAAAAGGCACTAAAAACTGGCTTTGTTTCAAGAGCATGCTATAGTCACCATCCAGCACAAATAGATGCAGATTTTATTTTCAGACAAGCAGACTCGAAACCTGAATATGAAGCCTTCTTTTCATTCAAAACGTTAGTGCATGTACTCTTGAGTGAACGGAACTCTCTATTCACATAAATTAAATCCGATTGGTTATGGAGTTGAATCACTAGCTCACAGCCATTCTTTATATTTGTGCTGCCTTCTACCGCGTATATGATGTGCATATAACTTTTAGTTTGTTTCCGAGAGAAAACTTGGTGAAACTGGGGTCAAAATCCCAAATGGTCCAGGATTCATGTGCCATCATCATCATTTTTGCAAGTTCAAAAACACTACAATGATCTGCTAATGAATTGATTCAACATGGATATCTAATAGGAAAAGAACATGTAAGTAATCATGAAATAAACTCAGCATATTGGAGATCTTTTAACTCGTATGAACTAGCACTAGATGTGAAGCCAGTTGGTAGTATCTATCTACTGAAACTACTCCCATTTACTGTGGAACATTAAAATGGTTGGTGCAATATTTGCACTGCCTTCGACCGCTGATGTGATGTGCATACAACTTTTAGTTTGTTTCCAAGAGAAAGCTTGGTGAAAGTGGGGTCAAAATGCCAAATGTTTCAGGATTCCTGTGCCACCATCATCATTTTTGCAAGTTCAAAAACACTACAATGATCCGCTAATGAATTGATCCAACATGTATATCTAATAGGAAATGAACATGCAAGTAATCATGAAAAAAGCTCGCATATTGGAGACCATTTAACTCGTATAGTCGTATGAACTAGTACTACATTTGAAGCCAGTTGGTAGTATCTATCTACTGAAACTACTCCCATTTACCGCTACTGTGCCTGGAACATTAAAATGGTTGGTGAGACATCATACATGTTTCCTTCCTATATGTATAGCATAGATCTCAGTGGCAACACGCCACACATAGTAAACAACAAAAGCTGTAGATTATTATTTTCTTTACCAATAAGCAATAACTAAGCCAGTCGACATATGCTTAATAGTCGCTTACATTAGTACTATCTACTATGCATAGGCAGGTAACTTAGGTGTCTCTGAACTTATCCACGCACTAGATGGTATAGCATAGTAAAAAAAACTTTTTTTACTATCAATATGAAACAGTAGCCTGCTATGAGAACTGAACAGCTGCCTGCTGTGCTCCTAATATCTTCCTCGACTTTGGGTTTTGCCATAAAATCCACTTAACTGAGTATATGTTCCAAGAATCAAATGCATACTCTATTCTCAACGACCAAAGAATGATAACTGAACAGCATATCACAAACAACATAGAATATGCCAGGAAATGTACTTAAGTTATGACAACTGATACACACAGATAAGAGATATTGTTTCAAACAATGTCGATAGCAACAAACAGAGAAATCCAAAACTTAGACCTTTCAAGCAACAAATCCAGACATTCCAAAACTAGTAGCAGTGAAGAAAAACAAAACTTATATGGATTATAATGGCTGAGTTCAGAGGTACGATCAGCAGTGGGCCAGAACCTTCATGAGCAATGCTCCAAGTAGGGACATGATACTATGATAGCTCATTCCACCATACCAGCAGGTGCACTGTTGTCTTCCTCCCCTTCATCCTCCTCGTCATCACCGAGGCTCAGATCCTCAATCAACTCCTCAATTGGGATAGTAGGAACATCATCACCAATCGTGGATGCCATTTCTGACCTGTAGTCCTCGTTCTTGTACAGATTTATCCCAAACCTTAGTTCTGGGTCACGCTCCAAGTCACGTACGAAATCTTCATACTCATTTTCCCTCTTCTCTTCTTCACCTTTGGCCTTGTTACCAAGATCATCCTCGACAGGCAGCCGCTTCAGCTTCCATCGGCGTGTGCGTGGCTTCTTCTCATAGCTCTTCTTGACCAGAACCACTTCAGGCAAATTCTGTCGTAGCAAAGCCTTGTCCATATCATCATCATTCATGTTGGCACCATAGAGATCATACCCGAGCGCAAGGTCCCCAGGGTTCAGCCGGTGCCCAAGATGAGTCCGCACTGTAAAAACAGTATCATTCTTCCCAAAATCGGACATCCGGGCGACCTGCGCATATGCCAGCTGGTACTTAGATCCATCCACAGTGATCTCAGGCGACTCTGGCTCAATATCAAGGACCATGTACTGCACGAGCTGCTTGCTAGTCAGTGCGGCCTTGAAGTTGTACACCCTGTACTTCTTCTCCTCGAGATGATGCACACGCAGGGTGAGGGGGTCAAGAAGAGCAAGGGCGTTGGTGACCTTGATGCACAGGACCAGCGGACCAAGCCCACCGAGGTCACGGGACGCCTTGGGGCTGAGGGCAATCAGGTCCTCACGGCATATGGGGCAGATCTCGACCGAGAAAGTGTACTTGTAGTTGTAGATGAAACTCTTTGTGTCGTGCGAGACGAGCTGCTTGGCGGTGTTGGTCTGGATGGGCGCGACGGTGCCGAGGAAGTCGACGAGGCGGGCAGCGTGCGAGCGCGAGCCGAAGAAGAAGTCGAGGCCGCCAGGTGCCGAGGCGACGCGGATGGCGAGCGCGGCCTGGCCATGCTTGATGAGGAGCTGCTCGAGGTAGAGGAAGGTGCGGCGGTGGGGGACGTGCTGGCGGAGCTGGACGACGGCGACCCACTGGTCGGGGTTGGCCTGCGCGCGGGCGCAGGAGTCGCAGAGGCGGTCGTGGACGACGAACTCGACGGGGTGGGTCTGCTCGAGGACGATGCCGTTGAGGACCTCGCGGCGGAGGCGGAGCTTGAGGCGGAGGCGCTTGGAGTGGGGCTCGGAGAAGACGAACTCGGCGCCGGAGAGCGAGACCCGGAGGCGCGCGAGCGGGTGCTTGATGCGGCGGAGGAGGATCTGCATGAGCTCGGGGGACTCCGGGCCGGCCTTGATCCAGGAGCGCGGGGGCTGGAGGTAGGAGAAGCAGTCGGGGCAGTAGACGACGGCGGCGTTGCGCGGGACGCCCTCGGTGATGTCGACGCGCGCGCGGAGGCAGCGCGCGCACATGTTGGCCGGGTTGGGCTGCATGGAGACGCCGCAGATGCAGCAGAGCACCGTCCCCGCGGTGTGCGTCGGGACGAACATGCCGCTACCGGCGGCGGGCGGGGCTGACCCCGGCATCATCTTGCTCAGAGAGGGTTGAATCGAAGAAGCTGGAGGGTGTGGGGGCGCGGCGGGAGGGAGGAAGGGTTCGATCGGGTGGAGATTTTTTTTGTTAGGGTTTTGTAGGCTTTGTAGCTGCAGATGGGGAAAAGGAGAGAGGCGGCGGCGGCGCTGTGGTCGTCGTGACGAAGGCGATTATGTTGTCCAACGACGCGTGGGCTTTTAGACCAGCCATGAACCATGGTACTTCCGTGTATGGGCCTAATGGGCCTCTTAGTTCAGAGATCATAAATAAACCGAAAACGATAAAAAGTTCTAAAAAAATGAAAGGACGTGACTTTTTTTTTGAGAACACATAGCTTATATTAATTATCAACCGGGATTACAATCCTTCTTGATACATGCATCAAGGAAGGTAGGAATAAAATTTATCCAAAGGCATCTCCTTCTAACTGAACTACATTGTTTGGCACACAAATGAGCTAGCTCATTGGCCTCTCTAGGTACAAAATTGAGAGAGAAAGATTCAAAATTCCCGGTAAGCTCACGAACTTCAAGCAAGATCGCCACAACTTCAGATCGTTCATATGTAGATGACGTCCACAGGTTAACAAGTTGATGGGCATCAGTTTCCACGACCACAACTCTAATACCTCGGTCCAGAGCAAACTGCACCCCATCCCTGATCGCATATGCTTCCATCACAAGCGCACTAGCAGCAGTATCATACCATATCGCTTGTGCTCGCAGAAGCTTGCCTTCATGGTCACGCAGACCAACACCAGTGCCCCCCTGCCGAAGCTCATCCGAATACGCCGCATCAACGTTGATCTTGAGTCTACCCGTCGGAGGAGGGCACCACTTGGCCTTTGGTTTCACCTGGGACTTACTTTTTCCTTGCCCGTTGCAACTAGATCAAAAACGACATCACAAGTCCACTTAACAGACTGCATAATAGTCCTAGAAGATTCACCATGTTTCCTTGCATTTCTTTCAGTCCAGTCTGCCCATGCTCCACAAAGAATACTGCTGCAATCTGTGCTGGATACTTGCACACCATCGATCATGTCCATGGCCCAAGAAGCTGGGTGAAGATCAGGAATTTTCGTCCCCATAGCTGATCGGATTTCAGTCCAGAATAATTTTGCCCAAGTACATTTAAACAAAGCATGAAATATGGTTTCGTCCTCCCCACATGCCTCACAAAACCTGAGCTTTTCAATATGACGATCACATAGAACTCTCCTGGTTGGAACAAACTTATTTATAACACGCCACCAGAAATTGCGAACTTTCGGGGGAACCGGCAATCGCCAAAGTCCAGTGGTGGATCTCCGTTGAAGCCAAACCGGGCCATGGCCCGCCCAATTCAGCCCGAAACATTAAAGAATGAGAGATAAATTGACCCACTATAGGAAACAAATTGAGGTTTTCTTTGGGCTGGCCCGCCCAACAGTTTGGCTGGAGCTCCGCCACTGCCAAAGTCTTTTCCACATAGATGATTCAGTGCCCACGGAGGAGCTCACTGTATGAACCCGACCATGATGAATGATGGACTTATATGCTGAACGTACCGAGAAGAACCCAAGCTTCTCAGGTTGCCACGCCCATGTATCCTCCATCGCATTGCCCACAGGGATTCTGAGAATAGATTCTATATCTCCAAGAACAAAATTACGACGCACCTTTGCAATATCCCACTCCCCCGTTGCCGGGATTATCAACTCCTCCACCATGGTGATATTTGTGTCATTCTTCTTTACCATTGACCTTTTGGTATAGTTTTCCGGTATCCAAGGATCCTCCCAGGCATTAATAGTAGCACCATCACCGACCCTTTTAATCAGGCCCAATTTTAAAGCTTCCCTTCCGTGAAGGATAGCTCTCCAAGTGTGTGAAGCTCCTCTTCTCCTTGTGGCTGACATGAAATCACCGGAATGATAATATTTCCCCTTCAGCACTCTAGGACACAAAGAATGAGGGTTAGTAAGCAATCCCCAACCTTGTTTTGCAAGCATTGCTTGGTTGAACTGCCCGAGGTCTCTGAAACCCAACCCTCCTTCACACTTCGGAAATAGCAACGTCCCGCCACTTACGCCAATGCATCTTGTGTTTCTTCTCACATCCACCCCAGAAGAACCGTGATATCACACTAGTAATTTTCTTGCATAACTTCTTGGACAAACGAAAACAGCTCATACAATATGTTGGTATAGCTTGACAAATCGCTTTGATTAAAGCCTCTCGTCCGGCACTGTTCAGATGTTGGGGTACCCATCCATTAACTAGCCTCTTGATTTTAGTCAAGATACTCTCAAACTGAGCATCCGTCGATCTCCCCAACGCTGTCGGCAGCCCCAAATATTTTTCAACTAGAGCTTCTATGGGTATATCTGCCGCAGCATGCACTTCTTGTTTCACTTCCGCTGAACAATTAGTGCTGAAAATATTGCAGATTTGGATTTATTCACGAGTTGTCTAGAGCCAACATGATATCTCTCCAGCAGCTCATTGATTCTTTGGGCTCCTGCCGCTGTAGCTTGTGTAAACACAATACAATCATCTGCAAATAATAAGTGAGAAATCCATGGTGCATGGATACCCACTCTCACTCCACGCGCCAGATGAGTTGTTCCCACATATTTGAGAAGAGAAGTTAAACCTTCAGAGCATAAGAGAAACAGATAAGGGCTAATCAGATCTCCTTGTCGAATACCCCTTGAGGGTTTAAAGACTTCCGAAAAAACACCATTGACATGAACTGAAAAAGAGGCTGTCTCCACACAAGCCATCACTCTGTCTATCCATAGGCTTGCAAAGCCTAACTTCTCCATAATCTTCCTCAAATAAGCCCACTCGACGCGGTCATACGCTTTTGCCATGTCGAGTTTAATAGCACAATCCCCAGACTTACCCTTCTTTCTTTTCAAATAATGGATGCACTCATAAGCTGTAAGCACATTATCCATGATTAATCTTCCCGGCACAAAGGCACTCTGTTCTTCCGAGATTATATCCTCGAGAATCGGTCTAAGGCGTAAGGCCAACACCTTCGACACGATTTTATACAGAACATTGCACAAGGATATTGGACGAAATTGAGACAATTCAACTGGATCTTTTACTTTGGGAATAAGTACTAGCACCGTTTGATTCACTTCTTCCGGCATCACACTTGTAACAAAAAATGGCTTGATAGCATCACATACCGGCTGTTTAAGCACGTTCCAGTGCTTCACATAAAACCCCACTGTAAAACCATCCGGCCCTGGCGACTTATTTGGGTGCATCATAAAAAGGGCTTTCTCAATCTCCATATCCGTTACAGGACTACACAACTTCTCATTCATCAACTCATCCACCCTGCAATCCACCACTTCAGTGACCAGCTCGGGATTCACTCCCGCATCCGCAGCAAACAAGTTTTGATAGAAATTGATTGTCGCACTCTCCATTGCTTGTTGGGAATCCACCGTTGAACCATCAGATAACCGAAGAGACTTAATTTTATTCTGTCTAGACCGCTCCCTTGTTTTTGCGTGAAAGAAAGCGGTGTTACGATCACCTTCTTTCAGCCACTGTATCCGTGATCACTGCTTAGCAATCGTCTCTTCTCGCGACAGCAATTCTGTAATCCTCCTCATCAAGTTTTTCTCCTCTTTGGACGGCCCAGAATGCAAAGACCTAGCTCGGATGTTTTCTAGCCTTGCTCTCATGTCCTTCAACTGTTTTTGAACAATGCCAAATTCCATTCTGCTCCAGGTTTGAAGCCTTCTCCGGACTGCTGATGCATGTAAAGTCACACGTCCGTTGGAAACCCCAAGAGGAAGGTATGATGAGTGCAGCAGCAAGTTTTCCCTCAGTATGAAACCAAGGTTTATCGAACCAGTAGGAAGTCAACGTTGCTCTGAAGGTGTTGGTGGAGGAATGTAGTGCGGCGCAACACCGGAGATTCCGGTGCCAACGTGGAACCTGCACAACACAATCAAACTACTTTGTCCCAACGAAACAGTGAGGTTGTCAATCTCACCGGCTTGCTGAAAACAAAGGATTAGGCGTATAGTGTGGAAAATGATGTTTGTTTGCAGAGAATGAAAAAGAACAATGATTGCAGTAGGTTGTATTTCAGATGTAAAAGAATGGACCGGGGTCCACAGTTCACTAGTGGTGTCTCTCCATAATAAAATACTAACATGCTGGGTAAACAAATTACAGTTGGGCAATTGACAAATAGAGAGGGCATAACAATGCACATACATATCATGATGATCACTATGAGATTTATTTGGGCATTACGACAAAGTACACAGACCGCCATCCAGCATGCATCTGTGTCTAAATAGTCCACCTTCAGGTTAGCATCCGCACCCCTTCCAGTATTAAGTTGCAAGCAACAGACAATTGCATTAAGTATGGTGCATAATGTAAACAACACTAATATCCTTAGACAAAGCATTGCTGTTTTACCCCTAGTAGCAACAGCACATCCACAACCTTAGAACTTTCTGTCACTGTCCCAGATTAAATGGAGGCATGAACCCACTATCTAGCATAAATACTCCCTCTTGGAGTTACAAGCATAAACTTGGCCAAAGCCTACACTAATAACGGAGAGCATGCAAGATCATAAACAACACATATATGATAGATCAATAATCAACTTGACATAGTATTCAATATCCATCGGATCCCAACAAACACAACATGTAGCATTACAATAAGATGATCTTGATCATGATAGGCAGCTCACAAGATCTAAACATGATGGCACAAAAGGAGAAGACAACCATCTAGCTACTGTATGGACCCGTAGTCCAGGGATGAACTACTCACGCATCACTCCGGAGGCAGGCATGGCGATGTAGAGCCCTCCGGTGATGATTCCCCTCTCCGGCAGGGTGCCGGAGGAGAACTTCTGAACCCCCCGAGTTAGGGTTGACGGCGGCGGCGCAGAGGATGTTTTCTGGAATAATGGCTCGGTGTTTTAGGGTTTTCGCGTCTGGGGAATATAGGCGAAGGGGCGACGTCGGTGGAGGCGCGGGGCCCGCTCCCCATAGGTGGCGCGGCAGGGGGCCCACCCGCGCCGCCATGTGGGGAGGGCGCCCTGCTGCCCCCCTTCGTCTCCTCTTCGGACTTCTGGAACGTGTCGGAAAAATAGGCATCTGGATTTTGTTTCGTCCGATTCCGAGAATATTTCCAGAACAGCTTTTCTGAAACCAAAAACAGCAGAAAACAGGAACTGGCACTGTGGCATCTTGTTAATAGGTTAGTCCAGAAAATGCATAAAAATGCTATGAAGTGTGAATAAAACATGTAGCTATTGGTATAAAACTAGCATGGAACATAAGAAATTATAGATACGTTGGAGACGTATCAAGCATCCCCAAGCTTAGTTCTACTCGTCCTCGAGTAGGTAAACGATAACAACAATAATTTCTGAAGTGACATGCTACCAACATAATCTTGATCAATAATATTGTAAAGCATATGAGCTGAGATCAAATCATTCAAAGCAAAAGTCTATAATGATATAAGAGACAACAAAACAAGTTAGTTAAACAAGCTAAAAGTTTTCATGAATGATTGCTTTAAAGACATGAAACCGTACAAGGTTCATTAAAGATGTGTTAAGTATCCAATGTAGGAGTTCTATCCTTCAATTCCAAGCATCAAGTAATCTTTCACAACATAGAAGGATTCAGCCAAGTAAAAATAAACATGAACATCATGAATCAACTGTTTCGAAGTCTACTCAACCGGTGAGCGTAAGCATTTGGTTTTGGCACCAGGATGTTATGGCTAAAAGAACATTAATGGGGGTTTGGAAGGCCAAAGGAAGAAAGTCTCACAAAGCTATAAGTGATCATTAGACAAGAGGAAGTCTTATAATCGAAGCTATGTAAGGAGTAGTGATTGCCATGCAACGGATGCACATAGAGCTATATGTGTATGAAAGCTCTCCAATGGAACTAGTGGGGGTGCATCCAACTTGGTTGCTCATGAAGACCTAGAGCATTTTGAGGAAGCTCATCATTGGAATATACAACCCAAGTTCTATAGTGTAAATTCCCCACATAGTTATACTAGTAAAACATGAAAACTCTCTCACATGGAGTACAGGTGCTAAACATGAGCACAAATGATGACTATGAATAATGCAGGTGCTGAAACATGAGCACAAGTGTGGATAAAGGATAGTAATGTTGCCCCCTTTTCTTTTCTTTTTCTTTTTTCTTTTTTTTTTCTTTTTCTGTTTCTCTTTTCGATGGCCTCCATGGCTCTTTTCACTTTCAGGGGCAACACTCTAATATGACAACACACTTTTTGTTACAAATAACTCACAACGAACTAAAACATGATGTATGAAACTGTATGCCTCTGCCAGTGTAGCAGGATATGCAATGATCTAGCGTATAGAATCATGCAAAGCAATATGTATATGATGAATGACAGC
The DNA here is from genome assembly GCA_947311845.1 of Poa pratensis. NCBI lineage: Eukaryota > Viridiplantae > Streptophyta > Magnoliopsida > Poales > Poaceae > Poa > Poa pratensis. The sequence continues at coordinate 77,017,292 of CAMZMU010000035.1, read as the reverse complement.
AAGTCATGTAATGTAAGATGGAAGTTGCATGGCAATATATCTCGGAACAGCTATGGAAATGCTGTAGTAGGTAGGTATGGTGGCTGTTTTGAGGAAGATGTATGGGTTTATGTGTAGGAGAACAAGAGAAAGTTCTCCCACGGGTTTGGATGTACTGGCGAAGTATGCACAACTCTCAATGTGAGCAGAAGGCAATGCACAGCACCGAAGAGGCTAGCAAATATGGATGGTGGAAGTGCCAAAAACCGTAGCTCAACATTAGTCAAAAAGAACTCACAAGCTTATTGCAAACATCTAGCAGGTTCAACATTAAGAACATGATTAAAGTTTACTCCAAGAAGGGCCGTTCACGGCGGCACAAGTACCCCGTTAGATCCCTCGACCTTCAGCACAACTTAGTTATTACGAATCACTTTTAGACATGGAAAGCTATCAAGTCCAACTACACCTTCAACAATTTAAATAGAGTTTGTAGTACGGTACAAGCTTAAAGACAACTATCCACTCATAATTTTAACTTAATTAACCAGCAAGCTTTACCATCTAAATACCTCAAAACATTTGCAAAGAATCAAGTCATCAAAGTTCAATGATCTACAAGACTATGCAAGTTATTACTATACCACTACCACATGCAGCATTTTCTGAACCAACACATCAACCAAGCAACTAAACAAAAACTCTCCAAATGATTTACAAATGAAACAAGAGAGTACTACTCCTCAAGAATTAACAGCTCTAAAAGAGATGCATGAAAAACAGGAGCTAAAAACATACAGTAGCTAGATAAGAATACTCAAAAGATATAAGTGAAGAATATGAGTATTCACATGAAAAAGCGGAGCGTGTCTCTCTCCCACACAAGAATGCTAGGATCCAACTTTATTCAGAAAATAAAAACAACAAACAAAAATAAAAGCACACAGACGCTCCAAGTAAAATACATAAAATGTGGAAGAATTAAAATATAGTTTCACTAGAGATGACCTGATAAATTGTTGATGAAGAAGGGGATGCCTTGGGCATCCCCAAGCTTAGACGCTTGAGTCTTCTTGAATATTGCAGGGATGACCCACGGGGGCATCCCCAAGCTTAGGCTTTTCACTCTTCTTGATCACATCATATCATCCTTCTCTCTTGCTCCTTGAAAACTTCCGCCACACCAAACTCAGGTAACTGTTAGAGGGTTAGTGCATAATCAAAAATTCTCATATTCTACTGTGACACAATCATTACCAAAGCTTCTGGACATTACTTACAGCCACTGATGTTTAATGGAGCAAAGAAATCCAATCAAACATAGTAAAAGAGGCAATGCAAAATAAAAGGCAGAATCTGTCAAAAACAGAACAGTCTGGAAAGACGAATTTTTTCGAGGCACTTAACTTGCTCAGATGGAAGAAGCCCAAACTAATGAAAGTTGCGTACATATATAAGGATCATGCGTGATTTTTTTCAGAATTTTTCGAATTTTCTGTAGCGCATACAGCTCAAAACGGTGGACAGCAAAAATCTGTCACTGCGCAGAAATCCAATTTTAGCAACAACTTTCAACTAGAGACTTTACTTGGCACAACAATGCAATAAAATAAAGATACAAAGGAGTTGCTACAGAAGTAAACAGCACCTTGACTCAAAATAAAATAAAATGACAGAAAATAAAAAGATGGGTTGTCTCCCACAAGCGCTTTTCTTTAACGCCTTTCAGCTAGGCGCAGAAAGTGAAAATCAAGTGTTATCAAGAGATAAATCATCCAAATCATAATTTGTTTTAGCTTTACGATAAATCATCCAAATCATAATTTGTTTTAGCTTTACGTTTACTCTTTTTACCTTTAGTCTTACTCTTGGGTTTAGGGAATACATGCCCGCATCCTGGCGAGGAGGTGAAGTTCAAAGTACCTTTTCCCATATCCATTACAGCCCCCAAAAGTTTGAGTAGGGATCTTCAAAGTGTAATTTGTCCTGTCCCTGCACATTCAATGACAAGATAATCAATGGACACTGTTCTTTCCATGAATTTTGTAAATACTCCTTCAGCATCCCATTAGGTAATATAATGGTGTTATCAGTAAGAGTTATTCCTTCTCCCCCTTCAGTGAGTTCCCAAAGATTCAAACATTCATAAATTTTTTTAGGCATAAGACAAAACTCTGACATAATATCACAACGAACATAAAAGGTTTCACCACTAATAGTAACTTTTACCGTAGGGACCCACATTGAAGGTTCAAAATTTATTGGAACGTAGTCATAACATTCCCTAATTTGATTATATCCTTCCTTTAAACAAGATATATTTGTCTCAAGAGTGTTTAATCTAGCATGAATGCTTACAAGGGCCGAATCAATTTTATCAGTTGAGCTAGCAGTTGCAATCAACCTTTTTATGGCATTAAAAGCTTGATCCCCATTGCAATGAAGGAAATCTCCTCCAACAACAGCATCCAAAGCATATCTATAGCAAAGGACTAGACCGAAGTAGAAACTACTAAGAAGCAAGCTCATAGTCATTTTAGGCTCAGTTTTACCATAAGAATCAGAAATTCTAAACCATGCTTCTTTAAAGCTCTCCTCACTCCCTTGTTTAAAAGTGAAGATTAATTCCTCAGGTGACATAGTGACAGTCATGGGACTAGACATGATGATAATAAAAGACAAAGCAAAACCGAAATAACAAAAGTAAAACAAGTAACTATTTTTTTTGTGTTTTTGATATAAAGAAAGCAAACAAGACAATAATAAAAAATAAAGTAAGCAAGACAAAAACAAAGTAAAGAGATTGGGTGTGAGAGACTCCCCTTGCAGAAGCAATTCGGCTTCCCCAGCAACGGCGCCAGAAAACATGCTTGATGCGTGTAAAGTCACACGTCCGTTGGAAACCCCAAGAGGAAGGTATGATGAGTGCAGCAGCAAGTTTTCCCTCAGTATGAAACCAAGGTTTAATCGAACCAGTAGGAAGTCAACGTTGCTCTGAAGGTGTTGGTGGAGGAATGTAGTGCGGCGCAACACCAGAGATTCCGGTGCCAACGTGGAACCTGCACAACACAATCAAACTACTTTGTCCCAACGAAACAGTGAGGTTGTCAAACTCACCGGCTTGCTGAAAACAAAGGATTAGACGTATAGTGTGGAAAATGATGTTTGTTTGTAGAGAATGAAAAAGAACAATGATTGCAGTAGGTTGTATTTCAGATGTAAAAGAATGGACTAGGGTCCACAGTTCACTAGTGGTGTCTCTCCATAATAAAATACTAGCATGTTGGGTAAACAAATTACAGTTGGGCAATTGACAAATAGAGAGGGCATAACAATGCACATACATATCATGATGATCACTATGAGATTTATTTGGGCATTACGACAAAGTACACAGACCGCCATCCAGCATGCATCTGTGTCTAAATAGTCCACCTTCAGGTTAGCATCCGCACCCCTTCCAGTATTAAGTTGCAAGCAACAGACAATTGCATTAAGTATGGTGCATAATGTAAACAACACTAATATCCTTAGACAAAGCATTGCTGTTTTACCCCTAGTAGCAACAGCACATCCACAACCTTAGGACTTTCTGTCATTGTCCCAGATTAAATGGAGGCATGAACCCACTATCTAGCATAAATACTCCCTCTTGGAGTTACAAGCATAAACTTGGCCAAAGCCTACACTAATAACGGAGAGCATGCAAGATCATAAACAACACATATATGATAGATCAATGATCAACTTGACATAGTATTCAATATCCATCGGATCCCAACAAACACAACATGTAGCATTACAATAAGATGATCTTGATCATGATAGGCAGCTCACAAGATCTAAACATGATGGCTCAAAAGGAGAAGACAACCATCTAGCTACTGTATGGACCCGTAGTCCAAGGATGAACTACTCACGCATCACTCCGGAGGCAGGCATGGCGATGTAGAGCCCTCCGGTGATGATTTCCCTCTCCGGCAGGGTGCCGGAGGAGGACTTCTGAACCCCCCGAGTTAGGGTTGACGGCGGCAGCGACAGAGGATGTTTTCTGGAATAATGGCTCGGTGTTTTAGGGTTTTTGCATCTGGGGGAACTTATAGGCGAAGGGGCGACGTCGGTGGAGGCGCGGGGCTCGCTCCCCATAGGCTGGTGCGGCAGGGGGCCCACCCGCGCCGCCATGTGGGGAGGGCGCCCTGCTGCCTCCCTTCGTCTCCTCTTCGGACTTCTGGAACGTGTCGGAAAAAATAGGCATCTGGGATTTTGTTTCGTCCGATTCTGAGAATATTTCCAGAACAACTTTTCTGTAACCAAAAACAGTAGAAAACAGGAACTGGCACTGTGGCATCTTGTTAATAGGTTAGTTCCGGAAAATGCATAAAAATGCTATGAAGTGTGAATAAAACATGTAGCTATTGGTATAAAACTAGCATGGAACATACGAAATTATAGATACGTTGGAGACGTATCAACTGCACCAAGAGAATCAACAACAGATAGGAGATTGCCCGAGGTAGGGATCCAAGAACTCTCCACTGTTTCGATATAATTATCATGCCTCGTCCATGCATTCTCAAAACGAAACGGTCTAGATCCTCCAATCACACTATCTGAAACATTAATCTTAATCAACAAAGCACAATTATCTAATTCTGTTGTTTGAATATGAATTACCTCCGTGTTTCCGAAAAGTTCCAGGAAATGATCATCCCCTAGACCTCTGTCCAACCGAACTTTTATATTCTGGTTCCCCTGTTGCATGTTGTCCCAAGTGAACGGGAGGCCTGAGAAGCATAGATCCATGAACCGACATGTATCAACTACGTCCCTAAACCCCTCCATCATCCACTCTTCTCTTCGATTGCCTCCAAACTGCTCATTATCATTTAAGACTTCATTAAAATCCCCGGCACATAGCCATGGATTATCATACTCAGACCTGAGAAACTCCATAAGCTCCCAGCTTCTTCTTCTTCTCGATCTCACCGGGTCTCCACAGAAACCAGTGAACCTCCACTATGTGGCACCCATACTCGCATTCTGGACAAGAATATCAATGTGTGACCTACTAAAGGATTTCAGATTCACAATTGAGTCATTATTCCAGAACAACACAAGCCCTCCACTCAGGCCTTCACACTTTACCGCAAAGGCATTTTGAAAACCAAAATGAAACCTCAAATCTTGCGCTCTCGTAGCTGATAGTTTGGTCTCCGAGAGAAAGACCAAAGCCGGGTGATGCAACTGAATCAAGTTGCCAATTTCTTGAATTGTCTCAGCCGCTGATGCATGTAAAATGCATACATGAACTTTGCACTATATCACTCATATTCCAATCATATTTGCATCATATAAGGGTTATACCACTGTTATTTAATGATTTTAGGAAATAAAATAATTGTTTCCTATTTTTATGGAATTAACCCTGCGCAGGCAGAAAACCCTATTTCTTTCCTTTTATGTTTCAGGGACCTAAACGATGTCATAAAAATCTGGAAAAATACAGGCGTCATTATTTTCGAAAGAGGAAGACATAGGAGCGAAGGAATCAAGCAAACGGAGGCCGGAGGGCCAAAACGGGGTGGCCCACGCGGCCACTGTACCTAGCCGCATGGGGCCCACCAACTTGGGCCTCGGGGCTCCGCAGACGTCGATCTTTTCTCCACCGCCTTCGTCTTGACCTAAAAACACATATAAAAGAAGGCCCACGGCGTTCTCGAAAACAAGCGTCGCCATATCACATAAACACGAAAACGAAGATCTGGAGCTGCAGATTGGAGGGGGAAAACTCCGGCGGGGCGTTGCCGGCGTGGTCTCCATCTTCTCCATCGACATCTCCACCATCTCCATGATGAAGAGGGAGTAGTCCACCTCTGGACTATGGGTTTGTGGAAGTAACTTATGTATCTCTCATCTCTTTGAGCTTCACTAATTAGTACCGTATGAGCTGCTGAACATGATTACAGTCATATTTGTAATTCCTATGTGGTGGATCTTTTTGTGAGTTAATATATGTTGAGATTGCAAATGTTTGTTTCAGTTATGAATGTAGATGCATATTATGTACCCCGTTCTTATCTACTTGTTATGATCAAGCATGTTTATGAGGGCGTGTGTGGGGTGATGTGTGCATTAGTTGGAGTAACGAGGGGTGGTGAGTGCGGTAAGTTGACAAATGAAATATCGCGATCCACTTGGGTGTTTTACCTTACTTTGTTGCCTCACTAGGGATAAACAAAAATACCATGCTACAAGGGTTGAGGGTGACCAAGCTTCTTCCTGTGACTAGATCTAGCATGTTCTTATTTTCACTTCATGTCATGATACTTAAAGCTATACTCTGAGTTATCTTAATTACTAAGGTGTTATGATTTAGTTCGCATCTTGGTGGAGTATAAGTGAGATTATAACCAAAAGATCTCTATGTTAGGACGTGATGCCCATATAATTAGTAACTTGATATCAAACTTTGTGTTGCAATCTCATATGTCAACTCTATGTGTCCATTGTCTGCCACACCATTAAAAGAGAGAGTGCATTTGTGAAACCATGAACCCCGGTCCATTTTTAATCATAAGAAACACCTTTCCAACCACTTTTACCACTTTTTCATTTTCTGCAATTATTAAATCCGAAAATACAAAAACACTTTTCCATCTTGCATACATCATAAAAAACCCAAAAATATCATTTATCATTGTTATCATCATCCTTGCACATTCATTCACCACCACTGCATATTTATTTCTTGTTTGCATTGCATATTTATCTTGATATCATTCATACACCTTGTGCTTGACAACCACAGGTGAGGTTGAGGACCAAAACAATTAACCTTGTTTTGTAGGTGACCAAAAGAAGGATAGGAAGATAAATCTTTCACTACTGATTCCCCGAGAGTTCGATATTAAACCCTCGAGTCACCCTCGTGGGGAAAACACGTCTTCCACTTACTACACACTCTGCACTTGGAGTCTCAACCTAACCCATTTACTTTTGACGCAGTTAAGTATGCACCGGAGATCAAGACTGTTTACTGGCGCCGTAGATCAACCTCTTCAAGGGCCATCAAGACTGTTTTCTGGCGCCGTTGCCGGGGATCGAAGAAGCAACACCACATCAAGATTCCCTCATCAACTACGCGCCCGTCATAGTAGTATCATTGGGTATCAGCCGCTCACAACCCCGACAGTTCAAACCGAGGAGATTCATTGTTCCCGGCGGTCTCCTCCGCGAGGAGCCGCCGATATGCTTTCATTAGACACGAATTTTCCTTCCTCATCAACTTTCTTGGGTCTTTTCTTGTCCCTAGGTGGAACATACCCCGGTGGAGGTGGAGGTGCATGGGATAGAACCCCTTATTGCTTGGTCACATTAGCACTACTACCTCCATCGTTCTTTGTCAAAGAGCAGGTGGCATTGGCCCTTCCACTCTTATCCCCTGCTCAGCATCCTCATCCATCTCCTCCTCTGTCTTCTTCATCGGTCTCGAAGCCGTATCATCTAGATCATCCTCGTCATCAAATTCTGCAGATGATCTCTTTCTATTGAAGTTTTGCTCTCCTCTACCACCTCTGCCTCGTCCACCACTCCTACCTCCTCGAGACAAAATTGTCCCGGTTGTGCTCTCCTCTTCGCAATAAGCCACTTGCCATATTGTATCGCTTTCTGATCATGAACACCATCGCCACACTCCTCCAGATCATGTCCCATGATACCACAAACATCACAAAAATATCCAATTTTGTCATACTTAACATGCAACAATTTCCGTTCAGTACCTCCGATATTCAGAGGAGCAAACCGAATCAAGGGGCTACCCACATCAATACTGGCCCTAACCCTGACATAGTCGCCTTCAAAATATCGCACGGGCTTCATCTCCACACTCTGTACCTTCCCAATTCTCCTTGCCAACTGATCTACCACAGCCGAAACCCGGTATAATTCAGGAATTGCATGTATCTGAGCCCACACCGTGGTTCGGTCTAGTTTCACTTCCTTTGGGTTGCACATGCCATCGTATTCTGCGGTTACAACCACCAAGCGTTTGAAAAGCCATGGTCCCTGATGCATGACGTTATTCCAGTCTCCAAGGCAGAAGAACTTGAAGGTAAAAAGGTTGTCATCAACCTCACGCAGTTCTGGATCATACGCTAGTCCCCATACACCTCTGAGAGTATCAAAAATAGTGCCGATGAACTAACCGGCTTCCTCGTGTTCACCCTTGCCACTGCGAGCCATCGAGCCTCCTTCTTCAGGTTTTGTAGTTCCTCCGTTCCGATGAACACATCATCGAGTTCTCCTTCTCGAAGCTCAAGATTTTGCATCGCCCTAGCCAGAGCTTCATCTCCCTCCTCCGGCTTCGAACCACTCCTAGACGTCCCGAACGAGGCTGCCATTGGCCAGATCGAAACTCGCTTCCGTCAGCAATCGATATGGAACCCTAGAAATTCGCCGTCCCCAGGAGCAGACTTGCGATTAACCAGCGCCACTACACGGTCTATAACTCTCCCCACCTTGGAGGATCCCAATCCGATCACAAAATCGGGATAATCCCGTCAGAAATCTCCCCGGAGATGGAATCACCGGCGGAGTCGTAACCCTAGTCGCATAGGTCTACTATACGGCTAATTGGTTGGTTGTCTTAATCTAATCGTTCCCACGAAAGGACGTGACTAAACAGCAGGCGCCTGCTGGTTAGCAAAACTCCACGCACCGCACGGCCGAAACGATTAGGAAATTCTTGCATGTTGTGTGCTCTAATTTTTGCATGCCGACTAAATGACGAAATTGCTGACATCACCTGCATTAAATGCGAAATTCGAAAAATTCAAAATATTTTGTAGCTCGAACCGTTTATCCGATTTACGATCCGTTTTCACCGTTGAGCTAGTCGCGTCGAGATCTTCGAAACTAGATCCCATATTGATATGTTTCAACGATATTTTTTTGACCCAAAAGTTACCACCCATTAACACGTGATTTACCGGGTTGTAGTAATGTAAGTTACCCACCTAGTTAACGATTAATTTTTGGTCCCACATTTGGTGTTTTTGTTGTTGTGACGTTATCACCTAGTTTCATAAGTGAGGTACCACTTTGATATGATAAATTTATCATGGACACGTGGACAACTATAACACATGGGCATCCATAAGTAGTAGATTGACAACTTTGTCAGTTTTATGGTGCCAACAATATCCCTAAAAATAGATGGATAACTCTATCAGTACTGTGTAGGAAGCTATTATTTAGACATGGTAATTATATTGATTTTATGGTGGATAATATTATAAATAAATGGATAACTTTATCTGTATAAGGTGGGTAATTTTATCAGTACTGGGTGGGTAGCTATATCAGTAATGAGTGGGTAAGTTTATTTGTATTAAGTTGGTAAATTTATCGGTACAGTGTGGGTAACTCGAACAATACTGGTTGACTAACTTTTTAAATATTATATTGATAACTTTACGGGTGGGTAATCCATCGGTAGATAGATTGGTAACTATATTAGTAATATGTGGGTGTGCTCCGGTTGGTTCAGCTCGAGGAAGAGCCTTCTACAACATCAAGACAAGTGGGGTCTTCAAAGCATACGTGGAAGAAGTGGAGTTGGGGCCACATTAGCACGATGATCCAGTTAAACAAGTGCATCCCCGCCTTTCACAATGGCTGCAAAATCCTGTGTACTCCTGTCGTCACGCGGTACACCCGCAGCATCGTGCCCCACGATGAGAATACTAGGTGGGATCGTTACTAGGTTGATAAATTCATCAGTATTAGGTTGGTAACACCATCAGTACTGGATGGGTAAATTTATCACTACAAGGTGGGTAACTAAATAAGTATTTGAGTGGGTAGCTAAACCAGGTTGTTTCATCGTCCATCTTGTCGATGTCGTGGAAGTAGTCGATGCGGAACCTCATCACCATCTTGTCGGTGTCGTGGACGTAGTCGAAGTAGTTGTACTCGGGTCCTCGTGGTAGCTGATCTTGTCGAAGTTCAAGGTACACATCTCGACAACGTCTCCCGGCTCGGTGATGGTCTTGGCGGCGGACAGCGAGCACGGTAAAACTCACGGGGTCAGCTTGGGCAGGTCTTGCCGATGGTTCATGGGCGCGCACGAACACGGCGACACAACCATGAATATCGGAAAGACTCGCACGGTGCACACGGAGCAGCACCACGACAGGTGGACAAACATTGACATAGGCGCAGTGTCGGATTCCTTGTGGCATTCCATCGAACACCTTGCGGGCGTTCATGACGAAGCTCACACCAGGGACGAAGCAAGGCCGGGGAAGGCACCAAAGGAGGAAGACGGCGCAAGGACGACGGTCTGGATGTCGACGTGGAGGTGCTGGTCGCCGGGGCAGAGCTTGGCGGAGCCTGGCCGGAGATGCCAGAGGCGGGCTAGGCGAGCTCGGCGAGGTCGAGTAGGAGGGCATGGCGTCAAGGTCAGCGAGTTGGCTAGAGCTGGAGGCGTTGAGGACACCGGTGCCGTCCTCTGGCCGTGGCAGAGGAGGGCGGGCGGCGCGCAAGCACGACCGAGCAGGGAGGTGAGCTAGGGCAGGAGCAGCGCAGCGGCGCGGTGGTGCAGGTCTTCGAGGGCAGCGCCGTCGGCCGGAGCAGAGGACCTAGGAGGCGTCGGGCGGAAGCAGGGACGAGGCGCACTGGCGGGGCGGCCATGGTGGCATGGTTGAAGCGGCTGGGGAAGGGGGCCGGACCTGGCCGCGCCAGGAAGAGGAGAGGGGCGAGGTGAGGGACGGCCGCAGGAGGGCGCACAGAGGAAGGCGGCCGAGCTGGAGAGGAGGAGGCGGCGGCCGGGTGCGTGAGTTGCGTGGTGTGCTGGGAGGAAGAGAGAGTGGCTGCACCTGCACGTGTGCGTGCGAGGAGTGTGAAGAGTCGCGTCCGCGTCGACTTCCGCTAAACAGCAGGCGCCTGCTGATTAGATAAACCGAAAACGAAAACGATAAAATAGATCGAGACTCCACCGGAAAAAACGAAACTTACCTGCGAACAGATGAGAGTGCATAAAACTCGAGACTGAAATTGCGGTTTGTGCTATCACCAACTTGTCTATACAAGTACGAGTAGTTATTCTCCTCACCGCCAATGTACATGGAAATAAAAGTAATGACCATATACACTAGATAATCATGACACGAGATACCTTCTTCCTCTCTACATATACCATGAGATCTGAGTCGAGCGACACGACACAACCCATGCAGTAAAGCAAAAGAAAATTGCAGAGTATCTATCTTTTAGTTTATGCTTCCATCTCCCTACACCCCAGCTTCAAATCTTTGATCGAGGAAAAACATGTTGGACGTTCAATCATGGTATGATCATGCCTTAGGAATGAGCGGCATTCAGAGAAACAGTTCAACGGGATGGACATCTCCTACTACTCTGCTGCACGTTGCGACAAGAACGTAGTTCACCTCTCGGCCTATGCTTGCATTGATCACTTCAAGATGTCTTGATGTTGCAAACTGTTTTCAATTGTGGGCAGTTCAAAAGGCCAATAAAACTAGCCAGTGTGAGTAATATGAGTGATAACGTAGATGCCACATAGAAGAAAAAGGTGATGTAGTATGCAATTAATAAAGAGAGAAGCATATGTATTAACATACTCCCTCCATCACGGTTTACTGGACATGAGCAATCTCTAGAACCAAGGCAATCGCTAATTGGCCTAGAAACAGGGTTGCAACCCATGCAAAATAAGCATATTTAATTAGGCTCACACCTCCCATAATTAGTGCACGCTCCAGATCCTAGGTGTAGTCGTGCAGCTAGTATCCAGATCTACTCCCGTGCAAATTTTAATGGAGAATTAGTTGTATTTTGATCCGGGCAAAAAAGACGAGTAGTGCACGGTCAGGAACAATCAAAAATTTACTAGATTTGTCATTTTTGTGTAGCCCAGAATAATAATAAAAAATCCTTCAAACTTTATACAGATGTAGAACTCGACTTTATCTTCCTCTACGATTTGTTTTGAAATTTGTTGACACACAAACATGAAAATCTCGCTAATGGACCTCTTAGTTCACAACACGTACCATCCAACGAAAACGATGAAAAAATAGGGACTCTACCGGAAAACTCTTACATGTAAAATGATGAGACTACATAAAACTTGAGACTGAAATTTCGGTTTCTGCTATCACCAACTTGTCTATACAAGTAGTTATTCTCCTTACTCCAGTGTACATGAAAATAAAAATAATGACCATATACCCTAGATAATCAACCAAAAACGATTAAAAAAAGATAGAGACTCCACCGGAAAAAAAAAACTTACCTGCAAAAAGATGAGGGTACATAAAACTCGATGAAAGGATCGAGTAGGCTGACTAGAGGGGGGTGAATAGGCAACTGCAAATTTTCTTTTTCTTTTAACCAAATTAGGGAATTGCTCAAATTATAAATTCTCTAGATATGCAACTAGGTGAAAAAGCCTATATGGTGAGCAAATAACAAGCTAGCAAGATAAACTAAACAAGATAAGCTAGCAATACAAGTAAAGGAAGGTTAAGAGACAACCACACGGTGACGCGGAGATGATTCCCAAAGTTCACTTCCCAATGGAAGCTACGTCTTCGTTGGAGCGGCGCGGAGTCACAAGTGATCCCCGAATAGACTTGATATGGCACACTGTATCTCCCTCGTGTTGTCCTCCAATGAGGAGCTCCACGAGTAACTATATGATGCCCTCGAGGTCGGCAACAAACCTTTACAAGGACAAGGCACACTCCACAACCGAATTGGAGGCTCTCACCAAATTCCCGTGGCTCCCAAAGCCACAAGAATCACAAGGCCGTGACACGTCTCCACAACTCAATTGGAGGCTCCCGGTTAGTCCTCGCGGCTTCCAAAGCCACAAGAACGACCAACGACCGTCTAGGGTTCCAACGAACCCAAGAGTAACAATTTCCTCAAAGGAAAGGATGGGAAAATCAAATCGCTTTGGTGAAAATGTCGATCTAGGTCAACTCTCCCAAGTCCTCGAAGGGCAAGGTGTTTGAGTGGGTAGGGAGAGAAATCTGCTAGTTTTAAGCTTGCAACAATGGTGGGTAAGATATTTCTGGTCGTATTACCCTTCTCAAGGTAGGAGAAGGCCCTTATATATTGCTCCACGAAATCTAGCCGTTGCAGGAAAACTTACCCCGGAATCTCCAGCCTGGAGACTGGAGTCTCCGGCCTGGGCGGAGTCTCCGCCTTGAGAAGGGGGGCGGAATCTCTGCACAGACCGGAATCTCCGGCTAGTCATCGGACTGGGTACCAGAGGCTTACGCCACGCGCTGGCGAAATTCAACCCAGCCAGGAAACCTGAGGCCGGAGACTTCAATCCGGCCTGGACAGAGCCAGAAATTCCCGGATAATTTCCAACAACTTCTAGAAATTCCTAAAGCATTATATAACCATTGTTTTTGTTGGATATCTGGGTGCAAAAAACTGTGTATGTGAAAATGTGATTTCCCCAAACTTTCCAACGAGTGAACCCCTCTTAATAGTACGGCTTCCCTATGACTCAATAAATTAATTATTCGGGACGCCGACATTGATCTTTTCTCCTTTTCGAGGGGTCAATCACCGTCTCGTGCAATTCAACAAATGTACCTAAAATACTTTAGCACACGGTAAGATCAAACTTATGTTGTTAACAAACACACAGAACAACTTAGGGAAGATATGTCCTTTCACTCGAGGCTGAAATTTCGGTTTGTGCTATCACCAACTTGTCTATACAAGTACGAGTAGTTATTCTCCTTACCACCAATGTACATGGTAATAAAAATAATGACCATATACCCTAGATAATCATGACAAGAGATACCTTCTTCCTCTCTACATATACCATGAGATCTGAGTCGAGCCACACGACACAACCTATGCAGTAAAGCAAAAGAAAAATGCCGAGTATCTCTCTTTAAGGTTATGCTTCTATCTCGCTACACCCCAGCTTCAAAACTTTGATCAAGGAAAAACACGGTGGAAGTTCAATCATGGTATGATCATGTCGTAGGAATGAGCGGCATTCAGAGAAACAGTTCAACAAGAAGGAACTCACATACTACATTGATCCATTAATTCGGCGACCGGAATGTGGTTCACTTGTCGGCGTACTGCATCGATCACTTCTACCTGTCTAGTTGCAAACTATTCTCAATCGTGGGCAGTTCAAAAGGCCCATAAGAAACCTAGATTCGAAAGTCTTGAGGTCGAAAATTGTGACACGTTTAGATTTAAATATTAAAAGCTAGAATCACATGTAACAATGGAGAGGGAGTAGTTAAAAAACAAGATAGGCAGCAGATGGGTTGGGAGGGGAAAGACAGATAAGCGGCAGGCTCTGGTCGTTGTGACTCGTGACGAAGGCAATTACGTTGTCCAACAACGTGTGGGCTATTGGACCAACGATGCTACTTCCCTAGATGGCCCAATGGGTTTCTTGGTTAAGAGACCGTACAGTTCACTAAGATGGATGGAATGGGATGGCTGAACTTTTTTTGCGAAACACAGTACAACACAGACGCTCACATGCACACCCCTATGAACGTACATACGCACATCTTACCGAGCATCTCCGATAGACTGAGCCGGCGGTTGGCTCTTGATATTGACGAAGTCACCACGAGCGTCTCGCTGTCGACGGGAACGTCGCCTCCCACTGAAGAATATTCCGCCTAAATGAGAAACACCAGCGTCAAACCTGGGGTTTAAACTCTGGTGGGTTGGGGGGCCCGACTTTCGGTGATGGCTGGTCCACCTTGGAGGTTTGTTTGGTTGAAGAATAGAAAGTGATTGCAGGTTTTTTAGTTGGAATTAGCCTAAACTGGTTAACAACCATTGGATTAGAGTGATTAACAACAATAAGTAGGGAATTCCATCATGCAGTCCCTTGCAGGTCTAGTGCCCGACTCGTTATACGCCCATGGCTGGACTAGCTGTAGCAACACTCGTCCAACTTGAAAATAGTCCGAAGTTGTACGTATGATCATGTTGTTTTGACACGACACATTTAACGGATTTAAGGGAGTAATAAAAGGTAGAGACTCTGCCGCAAAAATTGAAACCTTTATACTTGGTTTTTTAGTCATCGTATGCACATCTTCCTCCTCCAGAATAGTCTACCATATGTACTACATAGTAAAGTTGTTTTGTGCAGTCATTAAACTTGGTAGTAATCAGAATCAAATTTAACTTTGCCGAAGTATAAAGGTTTGTGGCTGGGCACGCCATACAACAGGTTTACTCAAAAAAGAAAAAAATACGACTTTCTTCTATTATTGACGCCCTTGAAGCGTTAGCAGAGGTTCGCACCTTATCAGCACAAGAAATTGAGCTCAAGAGCCAATCAAATGCGCAGATAGCGAAACTTCTGCGTGAAGAAGAGCTGAAATGGTACCAACGTTCTAAAGCCCAGTTCATTCTGGAAGGAGATTCTAATACTAAATACTTCCACAGTATTGCCAATGGTACACCGGAAGAAACGTATTTACTCCCTTCTAGATGAGGACATAACGATTGAGGGCCATGAGCAGTTAAAGTCGTATATCACTAATTATTATAAAGACTTGTTCGGGGCACCAGAGGAAGGAAACTTCTCTATGGATGAGTCTAGAACAAGTGATATCCCCCAGGTTTCAGCTGAGGAAAATAGCCTACTTACTGTTCCGTACTCGGAGGATGAAGTAAGGAAGGCGGTTTTCCAAATGGAACACAACAAAGCCCCTGGTCCTGACGGTTTCTCGGCAGAGTTCTTCCAGAACTTCTAGGACACTATCAAGTCGGACCTTATGGAATTGTTCGGTTGCCTTCATGACGGACAACTTGAGTTGTTTCGTTTGAACTTTGGCGAAATAATTTTATTACCTAAGATTAATGAAGCAGAAAGGATCCAACAATACAGACCTATCTACTTACTTAATGTTAGCTTTAAAATATTCACCAAGGTAGCAACGCTTAGACTGAACAATGTGGCAAACCCAAACCGCTTTTATGAAACGCCGCAACATCCTAGATGGGGTGGTAATCTTGCATGAAACGGTTCACGAACTACATGCAAAAAAGTTGAATGGGGTGGTTCTGAAAATTGATTTTGAAAAGGCTTATGATAAGGTTAAATGGTCTTTCCTTCAGCAGACCCTCAGAATGAAACGTTTTTCTGATGAGTGGCGCGCTTTAATACATAGCTTTGTTTCGGGTGGAAGTGTAGCCATTAAAGTTAATGATGATGTTGGCAAATACTTTCAGACCAAAAAAGGGCTTAGACAAGGTGACCCTCTATCGCCTATATTATTCAATATAGTGGAAGATATGTTGGCAGTCATGATTGAACGCGCAAAGTCTGATGGCCAAATTGAAGCTGTCATGCCACATCTTGTTGATGGTGGATTGTCCATATAGTTCAATATGCTTACGATACAATCCTATTTATGGAACACGACACTGAGAAAGCTCGGAATCTTAAGCTAATTTTGTCAGCTTTTGAGCAATTATCAGGTCTTAAAATAAATTTCCATAAGAGTGAATTGTTCTGCTTTGGCGAGGCTCAAGATGAGACATCCTCGGTATGCTGATCTTTTTGGCTGTACGCAAGGCCAGTTTCCCATTAAGTATTTGGGTAACCTGATTCATTATCGACGATTAACAAATGCAGAGTGGAAACTAGTGGAGGAGAGACTTCAAATTCGGTTAAATAGTTGGAAAGGTAAACTATTATCCTTGGACGGAAGACTGGTGCTCATAAATTCAGTGCTAACCAACATGGTACTGTATATGCTATCATTCTTCCAAGTACCAAAAGGACTCCTAAAACGGTTGGATTATTTCCGATCGAGATTCTTTTGGCAAGGGGGATAGTGAGAAAAGAAAATATCGTCTAGCCAAATGGAGTGTGGTATGCCGACCAAGAGACCTGGGGGGGCTAGGTATTCATGACCTTGAGGTTAAGAACAGAGCCCTACTTGGTAAATGGTTATTTAAATTTCTTTCCGAAGAAGGTTTATGGCAAACCCTCCCAAGAAGAAAATATGTGGGAACCAAAGCGGTAGCCCAGATTGTCTGGAAACCTGGGGACTCGTATTTTTGGGCTGGTTTAATGGCTACGAAACAATTCTTCTTTCCACATGGGTCTTTTTTTTTTCCAGGATGGATCTGAGATAAGATTCTGAGAGGATAAGTGGCTCGGTCGAGCTACGCTCGGTGAACAATATCCTGCCTTGTATAATATTGTACGTTACAAAGGTGATACACTCGCTGAAGTGATGAGAACTTCTCCACCTAATATGTCCTCCTCCCGCATAGGCGTTCTTACAATTTTTCATTATGATATGTAATTCGCCTTTTATTTTATCGTATTTGGAGACCTTCAAACTTGTTGGGTTGTGTGCACCTTAGTTGTGCAGAGGCCGGGTGTAATACTTAAAACTCTTTAAGTAATAAAACTCACTTTATCGAAAAAAAGTAGTCCATAAATGGAACCATATGGTTTATGCAGGTGCATCATTCATTGTCATCCTTCATCTTTGCCAGCATTGTACTTTTTAATTTTTAGAAGGACCGATTATCTGTTAGTACTCCCTCCGGTCCATTATAAGTGCCGTGGCAAAATAACTAAGTATGTACAATTTACGCATAGGTAGCAGACACTTAATTGGGATCAGAGGGAGTATTACACTGTAACCTTTCATTTTGTGATCATTAATATATTGAACTGGACTCACAAGTTAACGCATGTCCAGAACGCATTTGCTGAGAACGGCACCTCGGCTCCAGCCGCTGAATATTCTTGAATAGTCTCGTATAAGCAATACAAAGCTCCAAGTGATGTATTTTTCAACATCTAATGATTTCGTATGCATGTTAACTCCTTACGATCAATCAAAGTACAATCATCATAACATCACGAACAAAAGTGAGGAGGCATACTGAGGCTGATATGCTTTGTTAGCTTGTTTAGAGAGCAACATCAGTTTTTTACTTTGTAGATTTTATAGAGGGAACATGTCCTTCTTAACATGTTATGAGACTCGTGGTACTATCTATATCCACTGAAAGGCTATGACCCTTTATGTCAACTGTACTTGGAACATTGAAAAAACCCGGATGTGTGCCCTAGATAATTTGATGCAGCGGGTAAAGAACGCTGCACCTAATTGCCTGACGCATCATGAATACCTTCCGTATATCTACATATACCGCAGGTCCAAGTGCTGAAACCATCGAACAACCAACCAATGTAGTGAAGGAAAACAAAGGTTCAAGTATCTTTTTCCTTCTACCTCTGTCTCTTTTCAGACAAGTCTCACACTTCAGGCAAGAAAAACTTTCTGCAATTTCTATCCTAGCAGTACTTGGTGACTATACGTTAGGAATGATCGGCATTGGGAAATCCACTCCCACGACGAGTGTCTGTCGTCGAGTTTCACTTCTTGGCAATGCATGTACTACACACCTTGGTGGGGGAATGACATGGCCATCAGCCCATCCTCGACAATTGAGTGCAGAAGGTGTTGGCCTAAGTCATTCGCATCATACTGAGTGACATAGCAGATCAAAAGCAGCCCCAAAAAGTCCAGCTCACGTGAAGTTTTTTTTATTGCACTTGATGTTTGATGGCTCGTGATCCATTAATAAATCCTCTTTTAGCACTTCAATTGTTGTTCATGTGGCTATCTTTTTTAAACATAGAAAATGTATTCTAAGATATGGCTTCTAAAACATAAATCCGAATTCCTCCTTTTACTGCAAAATTCTCATGAACGACAATTCCCAACCAACTACTATATAGCCAAAATAGCCAAAATTGTCTGGCATAAACATCAGGACGTCGACACTGACGAACTTACTGAATTTTTAGAGGTTCTAAAAGTTCCAGCTCGATGTTGCTAATGCTTATCGTTGTGCTTGGATAAACGGGCATGGAGTTGCAATTTTCTCTACTCTCTAGTCTCTAGCAAACAAGACACTTCAAGCCCTACCATCTGCGAACGGAAGTCACGAGTTGACATGCTTGTCGAGGAATGCATTTGCCGGACTGTAGAAGCTGATGTTAACGGCTCAAGCTGCAGAATAGTCTCTTATCATCGAAGGACGTACGGTTTCAACATCTCTATCGAGTTGCATAAGTAGTACAAGGCTCGGATGGTAAGAAAAAGTAGTACAAGGCTTCAAGTGCATCAATTCAAGTCTTCAAAAAAAGTACTCACTGTATTCCTAACTGGGCTTGATAACAACTGTAAAACAAATGGGATTCCACCACATTGTGTAATAACTGAAGCATTTGCTGGATCTGCATGTAGGCAAACAAAATAAGATGACTGCATCAAAAAATTAAGTTCAATAAATACACAAAGAGGAAGTGTCTTTCATGGTTCATACACTTTTTCACTTTACATGTACCAGAGATCTGAAGGATAGCAAGCAATAACTGTTGGTATAAGTACAACCCATGTAGTGAAGCTATTAAACAAGGCTTTAGGTTTCCTTTTTATTGTCTAGTGCTGGATTTTGCATCCCCTTTTACCCAAGCTCCACATATTTGAGCAAAAAAAAGCCCTGAGCTACATGGAGCTCGATTTTTACAAAATTCGGAAAGCAGCGATGGTATACTATTGTTGCTATTCGGGAAGTGGCAATACCTTAGGGATGGGCGACACTGGGAAAAATCCAACCCTTTACTTGTCTTGCTGCAGTTGCAATATGTCAAATTAGATGTGTGCAAGAAGTAAAGGATGTTCTTTAACCATTTCTGGCGTCTGTACAGCGGGAGGATTAAGGAACGAAGTGAAATCAACATGACGAAGCTTAGGCACACGTGCTCACGTGTGCTTTTCAATTTATTGATGAACTCTCATACCTTTATCTGGCTCTAAGACATGTCCTCATGATTGGGCATGGCTATACTGCGCAAGAGTTTACATCAGCCTAGCGAATGCCACTAAATGTTGTAGTCCCCCGCAAAATAGAACTAGTAGAAATTGTAGTAAAACTGGCTACTGTTCACTATTGTGCTTGGATAAACAGCTACGGACAGTTGTAATTTATGTGTAGCCTCTTCTCCGGTCTCTGTCAGATGGATGTTACAAGCATTACCTTCCAGCGGTTATGGACCGACGTCACAAGTTGTCGTTAATGGCTCCAGCTGCTGAAAGATTCCTAAGCAATACAAAGCTCTATGTGATGTATTTTTAAGTCCTGATGATTTCGTGGGCATCATAATCATATCACATCATCACGAACAAAGGTGAGGCATACAGAAGCTGATATGCTTGCTAACTTGTTTAGAGGAACATTACTATTTACTTTTAAGATTTCATAAGAGAGACCATGCCCTTCTTAACTTGTTATGAAACTCCTGGTACTATCTATATCCACCAAGGCTTACGTCCTTATACCACAACTGCACTTGGAACATTGAAAAAACCCGGATGTGTGACCTAGATAATTTGATACAGCATGTAAGCAAGCTGCACCTACTTGCCTGAGATATCATACCTTCTGCCTATCTACATATACCGCAGGTCCGAGTGGTGACACTATCACACAACCAACCAATGTAGTGAAGGAAAGCAAAGCTGCAAATCTCCTTTTACCTTCTGCCTCTGTCTCTACTGAGACAAGCCTACACCTTTCATCTTTGAGCAAGAAAAACTCTCTGCAATCGCAATCGTGGCAGGCTTAGTTATTATCCCTTAGGAATGAGCGGCATTGGGAAATTTACTCCTACAGCGAGTCTCTGTCCAGGGGTTTCACGTCTAGGCACATGCATGTACTAAACGCCTTAGTGGTGGAATGACATGGCCATCCTCGATCATCGGCTGTGAAAGATATTGGTCTAAGTCCTTCCACATCATATGGAGTGAAATAGTAGATGAACAACAGCACCGACAAGTACAGCCAGGGTCGGCTTTGGCCCAGGGTAAGAGGGGCGACGGCCCGGGGCCCGCCAAGTTTGGCGCCCATAACTAGGACTATACACTAGTGGCGCACACAAAAATGGCACGCCACTAGTATATTTTCCCTAAACTATTACTGGTGGCGTAACACATAAAAGACATGAAAAAATGGCTAGAGGCCTATTGATTAGAGGGCCATTTATAGAGTTTGCCCAGGGACCCCTAACATGTTACAGCCGGCCATCAGTACAGCTCAGGAGAACTGTCCTTATTAATTGCACTTCAATTGCTGTTACTGTTCATGTGGCTAGAGTGAGTCATTAATGAAATCCTCTTTTAGCACTCCTGTCGGGGGGCTACCCCGGGTAGGGTAATGATGAGGTCAAGACATGTAAGGTTAAGGTAGTAAGCTGTCCGAGGTAACGATTGAGCAAGGACGCAGGAGGCGTCATCCGACGTAAGGTGTACGTCCGAGGTATATCCTCCGAGGTATCAACCTCGGGGCAGTCAGCTAGCTACCACAGGAATAAGGTATTCTCTACCGAGGTATAGGATCAGGAGTGTTATCCGAGGTTGGCAGCAAGGATCGAGGCATGTCAGAGAGGTCACGGGCGCCGCAGAGCTCGTAGCCCGAGGCTTCAGAGGACGGCGAGGTCCGTCCACGGGTTTCCCGGAAGCTCGGGGGCCTAGGAGCTGACTCGGCTATTTCGGGAAAGGTCTACAGGCTAGACCTCGGCAGGCTACTGAAGTATGACCGGAAGAGGAAAGCTAGGCCTGGCTGGCCTGACAGTCCGGCCGTTGAGCTGGCAGGAGGCAGAGGCTTGTCTTCTACCTTTTGGCCATGCCATTGTCAGTTGTAGGCAGGGGTAAAAATGTACTTCGGCCTGTGTATATATGCGGCATCTCTACCTCCAGGGAGGAGGACGGCAAAACCCTAGCTCATTTCCCCCTTCATAGTTTCATCTTCTATCTAGAGCTCTCACTTTGGTAGCATCATACAGCTCGAGGAGCACCTTGTACCTGAGAACACACTGATATATTGAGAGAGGAAAGGCAGGAGTAGGGGTTTTACTTCCTCACGAAGGCCCCGAACCTGGGTACATCGTGGTGTCTTTTGTGTTCTTGGCTTTCTTGGTTTCTTGTTCATGTTCTTGTGGTTTCTTGCATGTTCTTGCTTGTGCACGTCTTGAGTGCATAAACCCTCCCCGGATTCCCCCAACGACCATTCGGCCCCAACTAAGCCATACCCATGGCATCTGCCGTGATCCCACCACGACAGTTGGCGCCCACCGTGGGGCAGATTGAGGCGTTGGGTGGAGTTTCCATCCGGACGGGCTCCTCTGAGTGTGTTCTTTCTGGCCTTGTTACCAAGATCGGCGAGTTCGCCTTTGTGAGCGACAATGCGGGGTGCTTCGCCGGCAAGCCTTTCCCCACCGATGGCTTCCTCATGATGCTCGGCAGCTTCCCCACATACGTTGCTGTCGAGGTGGTTCGCGAGTACCCGGAGCAGGTGCTCGTGGACGACGAAACTCCTCTCCTGGCGGCTTTGGGCCACGTGTCACTCGCCCTCCGAGGTGTGTGGAGGTGATGGTGGCTGGTACCAGCCTGCAGCTAGCAAGGCAGATGCTGGCAAGGTCGCGCTAGCCGAGGTGGAGGCGACGCCAACCGCGCTGCCTGAGAAATCAGGTCGGACGGCGAAGTTTCCGTACGAGAAACCTAGTCAGAATGAGCAGTTGGGCATGCCAAGGGAAGAAGTTCCCTTAGAAGCTATCGTTGATAGGTTAGCTCGGCCACTCGCAGTAGAGGCAAGTGTGGAGCATACGGTGGCCGGGTTAGAGGCAGAGCGCCAGAGAGTGCTGAGAGAAGCTCGGTTGCTGGCCGAGGCTAAGCAGCAGTTCGATATGGAGCAGAAGGAGTACAATGCTGCACATGGTATAGAGGATGGTTTTACTCCGGTTGTGCGGCGTAAGAAAGCTGCTCTGCTCAACCGAGGCAAGGACCTCTATGGGAGATGGCTAGGGCTGCAGTCTCGGGCTCGAGTAAGGCAACAAGTAGCAGGTCGGCTACTGGTAGGCCGGTGTATAGTTCACCAGCTAAGAACCTTAGAGCAGCCGAAGCAGTAAGGGCCGGGCTATCGGAGTTGACCGGAGATGCATGGCGTGAGCAGCAGAAGCGGCTCAATGAGTTAGTGCATGTGGCCAGCAAGCAAAATGAAGCCCTCCGCAAGGCCGGGCTTGGCGGTTCGCAGGCGGTCCATTCGATTAGGCCAGTTAGCCAGGGGTCCAAGGGGCAAGCCTCGTCTCCACACGTCGGAGGAGCCGATCGTGCCCGGAGTGTCACTTCAGGTCGGAACAAGGAGATGCAGCTGCAAGTGTACGATCCGGTGTTAGCTGGGAAGCAAAAGGTCGGCAACGCTAGCCGAGCCAATGGAGACCCCGGCCCAGGTGATGCAAGCCGAGCTAAGGCCGTTCAGCTCAGGGAAATCAGAACGGTGGGCAAGCAGCGTCGGCTGGCCGAGGTAAACCACCTCAGCCCCCGAGGCATCAGCAGCAACCCCGGCCGCAGGAGCAGTATCAGCAAGAGCCGGAGTATGTTCCGCAGCCGAAGAACGTCGGTCGAGGTGGCGACCGATATGATGATGGAAATTCAGCCATGGAGCGGGCTGGATTCTATAGAGTGGATGGTGCATTGGGAGAGCGTATCGGAGCTCGGACGTTGCCTACAGGTGATGCGCGCTACAAGCTAGATCGGATTTACATGTCCGAGAATTGGAGGAGGAAGGCCCTCCTGGTCCGGCGTGTTTTGGACCTCGGATCATGAAGGAACCACCTCCACCAGTGTCTCAGTTTCAGTTGGGTCGGAGTACCAGGCCGTACAATGGGAGCACCAAGCCGCAAGATTGGCTAGCTGATTATGTTTCAGCAGTATACATTGCGGGGGGCAATCGCCGATGGGCGGTCCGGTATCTCCCGCACATGTTGGAAGGTCCTGCTCGGATCTGGCTGAACAATTGCCGGAGAATAGCATCGATTGCTGGCTGGATTTAGAGGAGGCATTCAATAGCAACTTCGCCAGCACTTACAGAGGCCAAACCGACCTCAGCTTTTGCAGGCGTGCAAGCAGGAGGACAATGAGACTGACCGAGAATTCTTGACTCGGTGGAGCAATGTTCGGAACTCCTGTGAGGGAGTTATCGAAGCACAGGCTATAGCGTGGTTTGCTGATGGATGTCGGTATGGTAGCATGTTGTGGCAGAGGCTCCAAAGACTCTGGCCGAGACGATTCGGATAGCTGATTCCTATGCCCTTGGCGATCCGATGCAGCCTCTGCTGGATGGGAATGCCCGGAACAGGAGGAATCCGATGAACAACCGCAACAACGGACCGAGGTTTGATAACCGTCAAGAGTTCGGGCAGAAGAGGAGAGAACCAGATTTCCAAGTCAATGCTGTAAACCCAAGTCAGTCCGGACCTGGAGGCGCCCAGAAACCGAAGACTGAGGGTCAGGCGTGGACTCCGAACCAGAACCAGAATCAGGGAGGTGGTGCGAAGCAGTGGCAGGAGGCCGGACCACCTGTGACTTACGAGTCATTGGTGAATGGACCATGTATCTATCATGGCAGGAATGGCAAACACCCAACCATACCACTCTGCAGTGTAGTTTTCATCACCGAACCGCTGCAGAAGGGGCGAAAGCTGGGGCAAACCGGAGTGGGCCACCGAACCAATGGCGTAGACCTCAATATCCGAACGCGCAGCAGCAGCATAAGCCGACCATAGCGGCGCAGAATCAGAGCTTAACCGGAGCAAATTCAACCCCGGTGCATGCGGCCCAAAACCAGAAGACGGTGCAGGCGAAACCGGTGAATGCAGTGAGTGCCCAGGGCAACAACAACAACGGTGGTGCCGGCCAAAGCCAAACGTGGTCCTTTGAGAATCAGAGGTATGAGAACCCCGGTAATGATTATAGGGAAGTACATCAGAGCTACGTGGTGTTTGTGACTGAGTCAACTGATAAGAAGAGTATGCTGAGGCGTGCCAAGGAGGTGAATGCAGTAACTCCGGCGGTGGTGAAATACATGAACTGGTCCGAGCAAGAGATCACTTGGAGCAGGCAAGATACACCTCGGATCATGCCGAGCCCTGGAAACTATGCACTGGTGGTGGATCCGACGTTTTGTGGGCCGACCAACAATGTGAGATTCACCCGAGTCTTGGTGGACAATGGGAGTGCCATAAATATCATGTACCGAGACACAATGGTCAAGCTGGGATACTCACCGAACCAGTTGCAGCCTAGCAGCTGTACATTTCACGGTATTGTGCCCGGGGTCTCTTGTGCACCTATGGGAAAGATTTGGGTCGACGTGGGTTTTGGTACCCGAGATAACAGCCGAGTTGAAAGTCTTGAGTTCGAGGTTGTGGACTTGCAGAGCCCTTACCATGCCTTGCTGGGAAGGCCAGCCTTGGCCAAGTTCATGATCTCCACTCATGTGGCTACCTAAAGATGAAAATGCCGGGGCCCAAGGGAATAATAACCATTTCTGGTGACTACAAGAAGGCTATGCAAT
Organism: Poa pratensis; assembly: GCA_947311845.1. Lineage (NCBI taxonomy): Eukaryota > Viridiplantae > Streptophyta > Magnoliopsida > Poales > Poaceae > Poa > Poa pratensis. The sequence continues at coordinate 76,991,822 of CAMZMU010000035.1, read as the reverse complement.
GTGCCTCGGCGGGATCTAGTTTAGCCGAGTCCTTGGTGATCGCGGCGGAGAAGAAGCAACTTCAGAAGGTGGTGGCAATGGCGCAGTCTACTCAGCTCGGCATGTCCGGACTAATTACTCCGGACATGAGCGCTTCATTCGAGGTGCCCAAGGAGACCAAGAAAATCCCGCTGGACTCGGAGAACCCGGAGCGTTTCGCCATCATTGGTACTGGCATGGACGAGAAATAGGAAAGCGCGCTCTGTCACTTCCTCCGTGAGAATCGGGACATTTTTGCATGGTCGGCTAAAGACCTGCCAGGTGTTCCGAGGGAGTTGGCAGAGCACTCTTTGTTTGTTCGGCCAGAGGTGAAACCAGTGCGTCAACCGACGCGGCGGCTCTCAGATGACCGAAGAAAGGTGGTACTCGAAGAACTGGCGAAGTTACTGGCTGCAGGCTTCATCATGGAAGTGCTGCATCCGGACTGGATATCTAATCCAGTCCTCGTGGAGAAAAAGAAGGACGAACCGGCGGTAGTCAAGGTGTGGCGCATGTGCATTGACTTCACCAACCTGAACAAGGCGTGCCCGAAGGATCCCTTTCCTTTACCTCGGATTGATCAAGTGATCGATTCTATGTGGTTTTCACCAGATCCCACTGAACACTGATGATCAAATAAAGACTGCCTTTATTACCCCGTACGGGGCGTATTGCTATCGTGTCATGTGTTTCGGTTTGAGAAATGCCGGGGCAACTTATCAAAGGTGTATGCAGAAGTGCTTACATTCTCAAATGGGCAAGAATGTGCAAGTGTATGTCGATGACATTGTTATCAAAACTAAAAAGAAGCATACTCTCATCGAAGACCTCGAAGAGACATTTGCAAATTTAAGAAAGTATCGGTTGAAACTTAACCCGGACAAGTGCACCTTTGGTGTCCCGGCTGGAAAATTGCTCGGTTTCCTCGTATCGAGCCGAGGTATAGAAGTTAACCCGGCTAAGATCCGAGCTATCGAAAGAATGAAGTTGCCGAACTGTTTAAAAGATGTGCAGAAGTTCACGGGATGCCTTGCATCTTTAAGTCGGTTTGTAAGTCGGCTAGGAGAAAAAGCCTTACCATTGTATCAACTTATGAAGAAAAGTACCAGTTTCACTTGGACCCCGCAGGCGGACGCGGCGTTCAATGAGCTGAAGAAGATGTTGTCCACTGCTCCGGTGTTGGCATCCCCTTTGCAGAATGAACCGATGTTGATATACATTGCGGCTACAAACCGGGTCGTAAGTGTTGCAGTGGTGGTGGAGCGAGACGAAGGAGGCAAATCGGTGCAGAGACCAATCTACTACCTGAGCGAGGTGATATCCACGTCGAAGCAAAACTACCCCCACTACCAGAAGATGACGTACGGAGTATACCTGGCGGTTAAGAAACTGAAGCATTACTTCCAAGAGCATCCCATGACGGTGGTATGTGATGCTCCAATCTCGGAGATCATCGGATGCAAGGACGCAACTGGGCGAGTTGCCAAATGGGCGATCGAGGTATCTCCATACACTCCGCATTATGAAAGGCGAGATGCAATCAAGTCGCAGGCGCTGCCGGACTTTTTATGCGATTGGGCCGAGATGCAATATGAGCCGCCCTTGCCGGACTATAATTATTGGAAGATGCACTTTGATGGGTCCAAGACCAAGGTCGGATTAGGTGCCGGCATAGTCCTAACCTCGCCGAAGCAAGACCAGTTGAAGTATGTGCTGCAAATCCATTTCTCGGCGTCGAACAACGTGGCGGAGTATGAGGCCCTGATCCATGGGCTCAAGGTGGCAAAGGAGATAGGTGTCCGGCGTATAGAATGCTTCGGCGATTCAGCTTTGGTGGTGCATCAATCCACCGGCACTTGGGATGCATTGGATGCGAACATGGAGTTGTATCGGTTTCATGTGCAAAAGGTGTCTGGGTTCTTCGAAGGATGTGAGTACAAGCACATACCTCGGGGGGAGAATGAAGCCGCCGACGTATTGTCCAAGCTCGGTTCATCCAAAGAACCGGTGCCACCGGGGATAGCGCTGAACCATTTGAGAACTCCTTCAATCAAGCCTCTCCTGACTCCGAGTCAATTTTCTTACCGCCAAGTTCGGAGTCTGAGCCTATTCCTATGGAGGTAGACGTCGGATGCGTTTGGCCGGACTCGGGGACTGCTTCGCAGTATCCGAGGACTGATGGAGCTTTTCCTATGGAGTGATGATGGGAACTTCGGGTCTGACCCGGGGACTTCGCACCAACACTCGGGGACTGGCCGAGCAATGGTGGAGGAAATCATGAAGGAGATCATGGCGACCGAACCAATGGAGATAGATGAGAGGCTTTTTCCTCTGCATCCAGTGCCGGAATGGGCGGAGCAGATCATGAACTTCATAGCCGATGGAAGTTTGCCAAGTGATACAACCGAGGCAAGGAGAATCCAGAGGAGAGCTAAGGGATACACCATCATCAACAAGGAGCTATACAAGAGAAGTGTGACCGAGGTGTTGCAGAGGTGTGTCGAACCAGCTGAAGGCAAGGAGATGCTTTTAGAAATCCACCAAGGAGAATGTGGACATCATTGCAGCACAAGAGCTCTGGTGGCCAAGGTGTTCCGGCACGGGTTCTATTGGCCCACCGCCAATGCCGATGCAGAAGATATAGTTCGGAAATGTGAAGGGTGCCAAAGGTTCGCCAAGCAGCAGCACATGCCAGCTTCGGCGCTCAAGACCATTCCTATCACGTGGCCCTTTGCAGTTTGGTGTCTGGACATGGTGGGAGAATTCAAGCCAGCCCGAGGCAATATGACTCACATACTGGTGATGGTGGACAAATTCACTAAGTGGATCGAGGTGAAGCCAATCCGAAAGTGGATGGTCATACGGCAGTGACCTTTTTGAAGGAAATAATCCTGAGATATGGATATCCTCATAGTATCATTACAGACAACGGCACGAACTTTGCTGTCGGAGAGTTTGCTCGGTTCTGCATGAGTAAGGGAATTCGACTTGATGTAGCCTCGGTGGCTCACCCACAGGCTAATGGGCAAGTAGAAAGGTCAAATGCATTGGTATTGGCCGGAATCAAAGCTCGGCTAGTAGAACCACTGTTGAAAACACCGGGGTGTTGGATCGATGAGATACCAGCAGTTCTGTGGGGTCTAAGGACCACACCGAACAGATCAACTGGCTATACGCCATTTTTCATGGTCTATGGGGCCGAGGCAATGCTGCCAACCGACATTGAATATGATGCGCCCAGAGTGGCAATGTACACAGAAGCCGAGGCTAAAGAAGCTCGGGAAGATGCTGTAGATTGCTTGAGGAAGCAAGAGAATTGGCCTTATCTCGGTCAGCAATATATCAGCAGGGTCTCCGACGCTATCAAAGCCGGCATGTAAAACCCCGAAAGTTTAATGAAGGAGATTAGTGCTGAGGCTTGTTCAGCGCAGCAAAGGTCGGCACAAGTTGTCACCTCCATGGGAGGGACCATACATTGTGAGCCGAGCTCTGCACAATGATTCATACTATCTTATAGATGCACAGGAGCCAAGGGGAGATGGGCTGGATAGACCCGATGCGGAGCTTCAGCGTCCATGGAATGTAGCTCTACTCCGACCCTTCTACTGTTGAAGGAAGTAATGTATGTACCTCGGCTGATCTTTAAATAAAAACTTCGGCACCTCGAGAGTGAGCTCGGGGACTGCCTCGCTCTTATGATTGCATGTTTCTTTTTGTTTGTACTCTTTCTTCGTTCGTATGCCGAACTATTTTGAACCTCGTCTCAAACTTCAAGTACTGTATGCTATGTAACTAATCTTGTGACTCGACTGACGAACGCCAGCATGGCAGTCAAGAGCAAAGACGAAAGAACATGGGAAACATGAAAATGAACTCGGGGACTCGGTCCAAAAAGACAGTTCGGCATATGTCGTTTACTAACCCCTGTTTTTACTTCTTTTTTATGTCGGATGACTTTGAAACATACCTCGGAATTTACCAAGTACTGTATGCTATGAACAACAATCTTGTGACTCGACTGTCGAACGCCAGAATGGCAGACAAGAGCAAAGAATGCCAAATATAGTAAACACGAAAGTAAACTCGAGCAATCATTCAAAAGGATTCGACATAAAGCTTAGAAAAGCATGGTTCGAATGAGCATAATAGTAATAGAGGTAGCAAAGGAACTACTTAAGTTTGATTACATCTGCGTCCCGGCATACCGGGGATTTAATGAAGTTTTTGGCCAAGCATAAGTTCAGGTCGAGGCATCAGGAATTACGTCGGCAGCAGCCGATGCAGCAGGGATTTCGTCCGGAGCCGAGGTAGCCTGGGAAGTGCTGGCAACGTCGGCAGTAACCTCGGCATCAGGTTGTGGAGAAGCCTCGGTTTCTGCTTCGCGGGTTTCACCGTCACCTTGCTCGGCCTCGACGTCGGATTCTGTTTCGTATTCCTCGTCTTCTGGCTCGTAATCCTCGGCGTCGGAGTAGGTGTCTCCTTCGCTCAAGTTCTTTGTGTTGGCATATCCAGCGAAGAAGGCAGCCATCTTTTCGCGGCGCTTGATGAGAATTGGGTCCGAGGACCAGGGCGAGCCTCGGCGAAGAGTGTCCATCTTTTCGAGGTCGATCTTTCGCACCAAGTCATGATGAATTTGAGAGCGGCATCAGCTCCAGCGCGAGCTGAAGATGAACGCCACTCTCGGAGTCTTTGTTCGGCTTCACGAAGCTTGGCGGCGAGCTCGGGCGTAGATTTGGGAGCGTCGGCAAGAGGCCATAAGGCTCGGAAAGCAGACAGACCTGCGTCGAGGAGTTCTGACCCAATGGTCTTCAAGGGATGGATCCGAGACTTGATGGCCACGATATGGTCCTCAACGGTCCAATCGGGGTTCTGTTCGTTCCGCCTCTCCCTGTGCCGACCAGTGATGCTGCGGGCCGCAACTTGGGTGTAGGTGAAATGCTCTATAGTAGGGTAGCCTGTTATCAGTGTGAGAAATGGTTCGGCAGAGAACCAATAGTGTGGAGGACAAAGAAAAGCTAAGGGAGGCAAGAAACTTACCGTCCATCTCGCGGTTGATAGTTTGCAGCGTCGGGAGAAACTGGTTGACCTGCGCCTGCAGAGCTTCCAAAGCCTCTGTGGCCGAGTTGGCGCGGACCTCGGCTACTTGGAGAGCTTCTTGGTGATCCTTGGCAGAATCCTCCCGAAGTTTCTTCTCTGCCTCGACGGCCTTATCCTTCTCATCCTTCAGCTTCTCCGTTTCTGATTTCCGGAGCCCATCGATGCGCTTGAGCTCCTTACCAGACGAGCTACTTCGGCTTTCTCTTGTTGTAGCTTCTCGTCCAAAGAGTTCTTTTCTGCAAGGACGGCCTTGTGCTCGTCGTGGAGTTTCTTGTGGTCAAACAAGAGGGTATGAAAGATATCCGTGCGGACGTTCATAGTATTCTGCAAGGAAGAAAAATATAGCTCGGTTAGAAAGGCTATACCTCGACAAGAGTCTCGGGGACTCGGAGTCAAATCATTGGGAAAATGTTGCCGGGGTATGCCTCGACAGGAGTCTCGGGGACTCGTACCCGAGGTGCATGCTAAAGTGAGATAAAATGGATTGGATACGTCGGATGAAAATGGAAAGTTGAGATTCAAGCCAAACAATTTTAACTCCGACGGAGCGTCAATAGTTTACCTCGAATCTCGGGGACTGGGATGGTGGATATTAGATGAGATACTGCATGAAAGTAAAGAGAATAGGACTTACGTCGATGTTTGAGCAGCACGCAGGGCAGCAGTTTGTAGATCATATACGCTTCGGCCGCAGGCGCTGTTTCCCGCGGATGCTCAGCCACCGGAGCAGCTAGGGAGGCCGAGGAGACCTCGTCTGCAGAATTCCAGTCTGCATTGTAGTGTTCCAAGGAGCCGAGGCTCTGGTCACTATCAGTGCGCAGAGGAGGAAATCCCCACGGTCCGCCCTGCTCGATGCCCCTAATCGAGGCCTCCAAGGCCAAAGCAGCCTCGGAGCTTGAAGCAGGCCGGTTATCCAATATAAGAGATGCCCTCCGAGCATATTCTTCGGCCGGAGGGGCAGTCTCATCAATGGGTGCGGCGAATGGAGGAATTCGGCGTGTCACCGGGGGAGGAGACCTCGGTTGGATCCTTGAAGGAGAAGAGATAGTCAGGGTGCCAGACCCAGATGTTGGTTTGGGGGTGACCTTAGACTTCACCGTCTCTTTCTCTTTCTCCTTGCCCTTCTCCAACGGCAAGGTGGTCTGGCGAACTGGTTTTTGGGGCTGTTGCTTGGGCTGTTGCTTCTGCTGATGCTTCTGCTGTTGCTGCTGTTGGTTGCGGGCAGTCTGGCTGCGGGGGGAGAGTCGAGGCTCCGGCAAGGTGGTAGCCGGAGTCCTGGCGCGATTGGTCTCCGCATCCGTTTGAGGACGCGGAGAAGTCTGACCTCGGGTGGGGGCAGATTTCCCCAAGGCCGGGCCAGACCTCGGTGGAGGAGATCCGGGGCGAGAGTTCGTCGGGGTGGTCGTGGCTTCAGAGGCACCAACGGGTGCAGTCATGGAGGATACCTCCTGATCCACGTCTATGGGGGCACTGCAACGAAAAGAAGATGGTCAAGTGTTAATACCGAGATAATATGTTTAAGCAACAAACATTGTTGGCTATAGAAGCAAAGCATTACCCATCCGAGGTAGGAAACCTCTTGCCCCCGGGCATGAGGAGGAGTCCGGACTTCTTCAGCCGGCGTCTCTTGACCGGAGCCTCAGTGGGTCCGGAGGCTCCAGTGGCGGATGGTTCGGCGGCCGAAGTTGCGGCACCAGCGCGTTTCCGGCTGGTTGCTGGAGTAAAGTTCGGAAGGTGAGGAAGGCGAGAGAGGTACCGCGTTTATTGGTTCCATGACGAGGAACCCCTCCTCGTCATCCGAAATCTCTTGAACTGAAGCTTGTGCTTGAGGCTTACCCGCGGTGGTGATGCGGGCCGAGGCAATGGGCATAAAATCCTCGTCGTCAGGGTCCACGTTGGATGGTGGGTCCTCGACAGGGAGATCCGCGCCGAAGTGGTCCGCAGGATGGACTCCATCCTCGGCGGTCTGGCGGGCGAACAGCTGTATGGCAGACATATGAAAAGGAGTTAGGAAGAAAATTATCAAGATGAACGTCGGTAGCAAGACCTCGGTGGTAAAGGAGTATCGAAGAAAACGTCGGAATAGCGTACCTGTTTCGCTGGCTTGGTCCGGTAGTGGGGTTCCCTTCCCCATGTCCAAGCGTCAGAGATCTTGGACTTGGTGATAGCTCGGACTCGCCGAGCTACCGCGGCATTGTCCAGTGCAACGTGCGTATGTCGGGTGGGGTCATAAAGACCGCTCATGTGGCAGATCTTGTGAGACCTCGCCTGGAGAGGGGAGACCCTGCGCTTCACGAATGTGCAGGCCAGGTCGTCAGCCGTCAGGACTTTCCCGTCGTTCCGGGGTCCTCCGGGTCCTGCCATTTCGCAATATACCCATGGATGGACTTGAGTTCGCCGGTGTGAGGGGGAGTGTAGTCCCAGTTGAGCTGTTCTGTAGGAGGGCTGAGGTTAAACGCCGGCAGGTTGAGGAGGTCCTCTTCGCCGGAGTTCTTCACGTAAAACCACGTCCGGAGCCACTTGCGAACGGTGTCCGGAGTAGTGATACGTGGGAAGATGGAGTTTCGGCGAGGAGCTATGGTGGCAGCTCCGCAGGCGGTTAGTTGCTTGGGCAGATCCTTGTTCTTTGGATCCGGGATCACTTGCCGCTTGAGTTGGAAGTAGCGAGAAAAGAGGTCTACCGTGGCTTTGAGGCCGAGGTATCCCTCAGAGAAGGAAACGATGCAGGAGAGAGTGGTGATGGCGTTGGCGGGGAGGTGATGAACCTGGAGTCCGAACTTGTCGAGGAAGCTCCGGAAGAAATCACTAACGGGCAGTCCGAAGCCGCGCTGGAAGTGCGCGACGAAGACCACCCGTTCCCCTTGCTTGACTTGAGGCTCGAGTTCGCCCTCTGGCAGGCGACACTCTACCCCGGCGGGAATCCGCCGAGTCGCCCTGAGCCACTGGATTTCGTCCGGAGTTACATCCGAACCTTCCCAGCCGGCTCGTTCTCCGACCTCCAGTTCGAGGTCTGGAACCTCGGTTTGTTCCGAAGTCTCAGGAGGAGACATCTCGGCAGAATCAATCTGCAGAGAATGCACAGAAGTTTAGCAAAGGAAAAAGTAAATCTGGAATCTAAGGCTATATCTGGCTAACTCAGGAGGAGTTGGGCTATCTATGTACATAGAGGCATATCTATGCTAGGCGAACATCTGTCCGAGGCATGAAACTAATTTCTACCCAAAAGAGTATGCGAGTAAGATCTACCGGAGGAGGTAAATAGAGTTTTATTCAAGAACATATGAAGAACCAAAGCGCGAAGAGGAAGAAACCTAGAGCAATGCCTAGGGTATCAAGAAAGGGAGTACATACCGTGAAAATGAGGTGCTGAAGGGCGGCGCCGGTGACGCGGTCGCAGCGGCGACGAAGGAGCTGCTCGTCGGCGGCGGCGGGAACGTTTTCTCTCAACTGGAAGCGGCGGCTGGTTGCGATGGAGGCGAGACGGCGAGTGGATGAGGAAGAAGAGGGAAGCACTGCCCTGGGCCTGTATTTATAACCGCGGGCGGTAACTGCGCACTACCGCGCGGTTATCGGAGCGGCGAGTGGGATCGTTTGTGCACAATGGCCCACGTGGCACGAAGATAGCGGTGGGCGAGCAGGCCACAGGATCGGTTGCAGGAGGCAAACCGTCGTGCGGCGCGGTTACTGGAGCGCGAAGCGCGGAAACCCCGCTGACGTGGGCCGCGTGGTGGAAAGCACTCGAGTGCTTTGACTGTCGTGGACCAGGAAGTGACGGATGGGACACGTGAACAGTGTTCTCTGACCGAAGTCAGTAAGGATGCAGAAATCGAGGGGTTGACGTCCGAGATCTCGGCGGATACTTCGGAAAAGCAGTATGGCCCGAGGAACAGACCGATGGATTTCTCGGGTATTGGTTCGGTAACCTGCAAAACATTGTAGCGCATGTGGTTTCGGGTTGAACCTGATGCGGCCTTTCATCCGAGGCTGCAAGACCACATCAGCTTCGGGGACTACTGTCGGGGGGTTACCCCCGGGTAGGGTAATGATGAGGTAAAGACATGTAAGGTTAAGGCAGTAAGCTGTCCGAGGTAACGATTGAGCAAGGACGCAGGAGGCGTCATCCGACGTAAGGTGTACGTCCGAGGTATATTCTCCGAGGTATATCCTCCGAGGTATCAACCTCGGGGCAGTCAGCTAGCTACCACAGGAATAAGGTATTCTCTACCGAGGTATATGATCAGGAGTGTTATCCGAGGTTGGCAGCAAGGATCGAGGCATGTCAGAGAGGTCACGGGCGCCGCAGAGCTCGTAGCCCGAGGCTTCAGAGGACGGCGAGGTCCGTCCACGGGTTTCCCGGAAGCTCGGGGGCCTAGGAGCTGACTCGGCTATTTCGGGAAAGGTCTACAGGCTAGACCTCGGCAGGCTACTGAAGTATGACCGGAAGAGGAAAGCTAGGCCTGGCTGGCCTGACAGTCCGGCCGTTGAGCTGGCAGGAGGCAGAGGCTTGTCTTCTACCTTTTGGCCATGCCATTGTCAGTTGTAGGCAGGGGTAAAAATGTACTTCGGCCTGTGTATATATGCGGCATCTCTACCTCCAGGGAGGAGGACGGCAAAACCCTAGCTCATTTCCCCCTTCATAGTTTCATCTTCTACCTAGAGCTCTCACTTTGGTAGCATCATACAGCTCGAGGAGCACCTTGTACCTGAGAACGACACTGATATATTGAGAGAGGAAAGGCAGGAGTAGGGGTTTTACTTCCTCACGAAGGCCCCGAACCTGGGTACATCGTGGTGTCTTTTGTGTTCTTGGCTTTCTTGGTTTCTTGTTCATGTTCTTGTGGTTTCTTGCATGTTCTTGCTTGTGCACATCTTGAGTGCATAAACCCTCCCCGGATTCCCCCAACGACCATTCGGCCCCAACTAAGCCATACCCATGGCATCTGCCGTGATCCCACCACGACAACTCCAATTGTTGTTAATATTCACGTGGCTATCTATTTGAAACATAGAAAATGTATTCTAGAACATGGATTTAACAAAAGATGCATTTATCTGAATTCCTTCCTTTCACTGCAAAAATCTCATCAACGACAATTCCCAATCAACTACTGTATAGCCACAATTGTCTGGAATAAAAACCAGGACATCAACACTGATGAACTTACTGAATTTTCAGAGGTTCTAAAATTTCCAGCTCTATGTTACTAGTGCTTAGGTTGTGCTTAGATAAACGGGCATGGAATTGCAATTTCCTCTACTCTCTAGTCTCTAGCAGAAAACACACGCCAAGCCTTACCATCTGCGCTTCTGAACTGAAGTCACGAGTTGACGTGCTTGTCCAGGAATGCATTTGCCAGATTGCTGAAGCTGCTGTTAACGGCTCCAGCTGCAGAATAATCTCTTATCATCCGAAGGATGTCCGGTTTCAAGATATCTTTCTTTGTCGAAGAGTTACATAAGTAGTACAAGGCTCCAAGTGCATATATCACCTGTTACACAATAAACAAATGGAAATGTTGGTGTACGTTGAAGTAAGAATATGTAGTTCCGTAGAGCTAAACATGTATGTAATGGAGATAGTGGATGGAAAAGAGAGAGAAGCGACTGGGATTGTTCTGGCAAAAGAAAATTTTCAGTTCACATTTCTCCCCTCTTTCTCTAGCCTAGTTCCCAGAGTACATAAATTGATTGCATAAGAAGGAAACAATCAGAAAATAATTATCTTCAAAATAAAGAAGACCTATACTGTTATTAGGGGCCTAACTGTTATGGTTGTAGTTCATAGCTTCAGAAATACTCACCGTATTCCTAACTGGGCTAGATAAGCATTGTACAACCAATGGGATTCCACCACATTGTGTAATAACTGAAGCATTTGCTGGATCTGCATAAAGACAAACAAAATAAGATGACCACATCGAAAATTTAAGTTCAATTAATACACAAAGAGTAAGTGTCTTGCATGGTTCACAATAAACAAGAAATCGTAGAATTCAAGGCATCAGATTGCTCACCGACACATGAGTTACATATTCCACCAATGCCGAACTCAACAAGCCTTTCATTAGACTCCGTAATGCAGTCCAAGAACAACTCGAGAATATTAAGCTGAGCAAACAGAACAGAGATACCGTCTTACTGAATAGGAAAGTTGATCCAGAACAGTGCTCATTAAAAATGACCGAAACAAAAGGCATGTGAAATCATCAACCTGACGCATAAAGGCGTAATTATAAGGGTCATATGCGAAATTTGACAAGTTCGCAACTATCCTCTCCTTGCACTCTGAAATGATAATAGATGTTGACTTTGGTGAGCCCATAACAGCAGAGTGGAGCTATTTTCATGGTACCATTTTACAAACCTATTACCTACCATAATTTCCCAACATTTTCTGCGTGAACTAAAACTGAAAAGATAAAAGGCAGTCTATATGACAACCTTTTAGCTTGCTTAGAATCTTTTGCGCATCTTTCCTTGGTGCCCTATGGAACTTCACTACTGATGTAGTGCACTAAGTTGTATATTGGACCCAATACATTGTTCTTTAATCAGCGCCTCAGCGACCAAATTTGGTTAGCAGCACAATGTGCTGACACCAATTTCTACAATAATTCCTAAAGAACTAGCTTCTGTTTTCTGTTCCCTCTAAACGAATACACGCAATTCTAGTTGAAACAGACAGAAATTGCCTCTGATGCAAGCTTCAGAAAGAAGAAACAAAGTAACCAACAGATTTTTACCTTCATTTGTTGACTCCTGGAACTGGGTCACTAGATCCTGAGAAAAATCATGATTACAGTTACGAGTAAGCAGTTAGAAGAATAATGGGAGACCGAAGAAACCGGAAAACATCGAGCAATACCTAACCTAGCAGGCGGGAAGGAGGCGAACCTGAAGGTACTGGTCTCTTGGGGTGCCGCCGCGGCCGGTGCGGTCGACCTGACGCTGCGCATTCGTGAACATCGTCGCGGCCAGAGCCCTGGTGCGGGACTATGTGAGGAACAAAGGCACGGAATTCAGATACTTTAGTTCTCAATTTACTTTGGATAACTTACTTAGTAAATATGCAAATTAAGGGGGAAAAGAATAGGAGATCAACAAAAAGAAGCACTGCCAATTTGCCAAGGAATGAATCCATGCAGGATACCATCTACGACCTGATATTTCACATTTTCATCGTATATCCAAAGCATGGTGTATAACTTTGCCTTCTTAGTTCGTGTAAGCTGAAACGTCATGCATCCACGTATAGTCAGGACATGGTATATCCAGCAGATGTGACTACTGCATCGATCGAACTAATCCCTCATGTTCTAACTAATAAGGATACTATTTGCATCCATGCTGACCAAGCTTAATTAACTTCAAAATAAATTTACATGCTTGAGTTTATGTGAATAATGGCATTTAAGAAACAAAAAATATGAATGGAAAATATAGGAGTCAGGATATGTGATATCTGGCTTTGTAATGCAAAGCAATATCAATCGGAATTGGACATCTGGAATGAGTACCAACAGGCACCTCCACTGATACAACTTACTTCAGTAAAAGCTTCTATCAACAGGCTGTTATTCTAGTTTTATGGTGTGATCATCGGTGGTTCTTGCAAAGGAAATAAATTACCATATGCCAACAGATTTATTCATCAACAGTGACATGATATGTAGAATAAAAAAAGTGGTCAGTACTTAATGGCAACACGTACCATATTCAAATTTGATTCAGGTGTAGGGACATAATTTGCATGACAAAAGAGGCATGCGTAGCTGTAATGTTGGACAGTTGGAAGACCAAATCCTTAAAAGAATAGAAAATCGTGATGCCCCAATCTAACAAAGGTCACTGGATCAATATATGTCCCGAATCCCGACACTATTTTGCCGTCGCAGAACCACTAAAAACAGAAGACCATCAACTCAGTGGACCATGTTCTACTTTGAACTATGCACTCGTTCTCAACATAAAACCACGTAAGGCACCTGCCAGTGAGCCCATGATTGGTCTCCTGTGCATTCCATCAAACACATGGCATATTCTATATAAGGGAAATTTGAGCAAAAGGACAACACCTAAAAGAAATGAAACCAAGGGTTCGGTGGAATTAATATCATCTCAGATAAATTTGTCCCAATACAAATAGCAACTGCATCGTTCTTATGGAAAAATGAAACTAAAAAGCTTTAAAAAAACGTTCACTAAACTATCATCTCAGATAAATTTGTCCCAATCATGCTTCCATGTACAAAAAACTGCCATATTCCAATCCGTTTAATATCCTCAACAAGTTTATTTCTTAGCCATTCTTCTTTTTTACATTGTGTTAATGCAAGACTTGTCGTCAGGATACTTGACTAATTTAATATAGCCAAAACAAACCAGCAAAACAGGAGCTCACCTGGGATTAGCAGTCGATGTCTGAGCAGAAGAGGGCGCGCGGCCAAAACTGAGTCAGATTAAACCACAAAACCGCCGTCAGCCCCTCAACGTCGCATCGCCCAAACGACACACCAAAAGCCTCCTCCCCTTCGTCCCTTCCGCCCGAAGCCTCGATCCAACCAATCTCAGGCAGCCGCTTCTTCCAATTGCACGCCGCCCTCGCTGCTAGGTAACGCGTTTCACGCAGGGGCTGTCGGATTCAGATTTCGGGGGAGAAGGCTGCGGCCACGGCGGCGTAGGAACTGGAGAGAGGGTCAGTGGTAGCCTCGGCGGCGGTGGCGGGAGCAACGGTGGCAGGGGGCGCGGGATGCAGGGGAACTGTGGGGGTCCGCGCGGGCAAACCCTATACATCGACAGTGACAGGGAGCCGTCGCCCACCCTGGTGCGATATTGGGCCGGTCCATTACCGCTGCGCACAGAGAAAAGAATTAACACTGTGTCCTCTCTCCCTCGTCCGACTGCTCCGCCCCCTCTCTCTCGCCCACAACCACCTCGGCCTCATCCCGCCGGGCATCGGGACCTGCGTGCGGCTCACCGGATTCGACCTGCTCGACCTCGGCAGCAACCGCTTCTCCGGGGCCGCGCCGTTCGGGCAACTCGCCAGATCCCCGCCGTCGCGGCGTGCGGCGGCAGGTTTTCGTACCCCGAGAGCCTGGTGAAGTGACGCGATCTAGGGTGCTGGATTTAGGGCGAAGGCTCTTGTTGGAGACATACCGCCGGTGTTCGGGACGTTCCGGTCGCTTTCCGTGCTCAGGCTCGCCGGAAATGCTGGCATTGCTGCTTCGATTCATGCTGAGCTTGGAGGAATTGAGATGCTTGTCACCCGCGACCTTGCTGGTCTTGCTATCACTGGAGACATTCCCGGGTCACTCAGCAAATGCCAGTTCTTGCTTGAGCTGTGAGTACCCAATTTCGTCCAATTCGTGTGTAGGACAATGCTTTCATATATGTATGACTGACTAAACTGAACCACTTCAGACATTAGGAGCGATCCCGGACACGCTCAACAACTTGACTTACCTCAAGATGCTCTATCTCCACAGGAACCAACTCGACCGAGACATTCTGGTGTCACTTGCACAGCTCACTAACCTTTATCTCCTGGACCTATCTGAGAATCGATTACCCACTTGTGCTACTTTTAAAGTCAAAATTATTATCCATTTGTTGTTGCTACTTCAAAACTATTTAATTTATACTTGTGTTATTGTTTATGACTTGATTTCGAATTTGTAATGTTATTATGTGTGCAAAATACAATATCAATATTCAAATATACACATACAATTGTTTTCATACATATAACAAGTTTTTTATTGTGCAAACTTAGCAAAACATTCAATTCCAATATACATACATCCAAACAGGAATTGGAATCGTGCGCTACACCCCAATTCCAGCCATAATTTCCAGTTACAACCAAACAACGGAATTGAAATTGGAGTATGTTTCCTTTCCATCTGGGAAATGGAATTGCTAGTCCAATTCAATTCCCAGCAAACTTTCCAACATCCAAACACAGTGTAAAAGAAAATGAGTGCAGTGCAGGATTCGAACTTCCCACCTCCATGCACGACGTCCGTGCGCAACCACTGCGCTACGATCAACTTCAAGTCTGTAATAGCGTATGACCCTATTTATTGTCTATTCTATACGGTTTTTGATTTTCGGGTTTCATTTCTTTTTCTGTTTCTTTCTTTTTCGTTTATTCCTTTTCCTTTTTTAATGTTATTTCTTTTTTCGATTTTTCTTCCTTCTTTTTCTTTTTATTCTTTTTGTTTCTTTTTATGTTTCCATTTATATATTATTTGAATATTTTCCTTTATTTGCCATTTCTTTTTTTTCAGTTTTCTTACTAGATATTATTTTTTGAATTTTTCATGTTGAAAATGTTCAAATTTTTAAAATTGTTCGTATTCGAAAATTGTTCATGTATTAAAACTGTTCAAAATAGTTTCCGTTCAAATACCTTTTTTCACTTTTTTAAAATCGTTCAAAAATTATTTTCGTTGAAAGATTTTTTCTATTCCCTTTTAAAATCGTTCAAAAATAGTTTCTGTTCAAATACCCATTTTTCACTTTTTCGAAAATTGTTCAAAAATAATTTCGGTTCACAGACCTTTTTGTTCGCCTTTTAAAATAATACAAAATAACTTCCGTCCAAATACTTTTTTGTTCACGTTTTGAAAATCCTTCAACAATAATTTCCGTTCACAGACTTTTTATGTTCCCCTTTTAAAATTGTTAAAAAATAGGTTCCGTTCAAATAACTATTTTGTTCACTTTTCTAAAAATCAATCAAAAATAATTTCATGCACAAACTTCTTCTATTCTCCTTTTAAAATCGTTCAAAAATAGTTTCCGTTCAAATACCTATTTTGTCCACCTTTTCAAAATCATTCAAAAATAATTTATGTTCATAGACTTTTTATGTTCGCCTTTTAAACTCGTTCAAAAATGTTTTCCGCTCAAATACCTATTTTTGTTCATATTTTAAAAATTGTTCAACAACAATTTTTTTGTTCACTTTGTAAAATCGTTCAAAAATAATTTCCGTTCACTGACTTTTCTGTTCACTTTTTAAAATCGTTCAAAGATCGATTTCATTCACCGCCCTTTTCGGTTAACTTTCAAAATCGTTCAAAAATATTTTCGTTCAAATACCCTATTGTGTTCATTTTTTAAAATAGTTTAAAAATAGATTTTTGGACCACCGGTTCACTTGCCACGGTTTATTAAAAGTAGAATAGGGGAGACATATTAAGAATATGTGCAAAGATTAATGTATATATATTGTAAATGTAGTAGTTAGACATGAACAAAGCTTGTCCAAAGTTGTTGCGCGATGTTTTCTTCGCGTCACCTACCTTTAGGTCGCAGGTTCGAATCCCAGCTTCACGCATTATATTTTCGCTCGGCGATGCTAATTACGTGCGTAGAAGCCTAATCTGGGTCGGCCCAGTATCGCGCCAGGGTGGACGGCGGCTTCCTAACATCGACCAGGTCGATGTATAGGGGCACCCGTCTGCGCGCGCGATGCATTGGGGAGAAGGGCAGACACGCGGCGGAGCGGGCCAGGGTTTTGTTGGGCTTGGTGGTCCATGTGCCGATGGAAAAACAATTACCTTTTTTTTCAAATTTCACATCGTCATTGCCGATAAAAAAAGTGCTTTTCGCAATGAGCGGAATCATCTTGAGAATGCAGAGTTCCTTAAGAAAAGAGTTTGTCAAAGAGTGCCGCACAATTGCAGCCCGCCCTGACCGACTTCTAAGAGCATCTCTAGCAGACTCAACCTATAAAAATCCGACTTTATAGTTTTTGTTGCAAAAAAAACGTCCCGAAGAGAAGAGAGCCTGTAAAAATGGTACAACCTATAAATCTTTTAAAGGCCCGAACACACACACACAACCCTTGTATCTTCAGGTCAACACTCGTGGGATGGGAGTTCTCTTGTTGCTACTGGTACGACACGACGGCTCCATCTTAGCTATGTGGCTCGGCCACGCCGGCACAACGTGGCGGAGCTGTCCTCTCCAGGCAGTCTGGGGCCTTCGCATGGGAGAGGGGGGAGGGGGGCTCGTCCTGACAACACTGGTGGACTTCAATTGTACCAGGGGCTTCGCGGCCTGGCCCGAGAGGGCTTCGTCCCAACCATCTTCGCGTCTACCGTACAACTACCTCAATCTGGAACGAAGGATCCGTCCGTCCTACTCCTTCTGTATCAAAATATAAGACTTTTTACCTACTTTTCACACACATGTATCTAGACATGTTTTAGTGCAAGATTCAAATGAACCTTGCCCTAAAACATAAAGTCTTATATTTTTATACGGAGGGAGTACTAGCGTATCGTATTAGCTAACTAGCTAGCTAGTTCAATCTGCTTATGAACGAATCGATGTGATCCATTCGGTCACAAAGATGCCTAATTTGGCGGAGGGGGTTGGGGAATGTACAGTGCTGTTGCGAGGAGGAAAACTATAGAGAATATTCGATCTGTAGAACAACTTTTACGGTGTTTGTTTGGCCCGAGCGATTATCAGCCCAAGTGAAAAAGACAAACCGTAAAATCGTTATATAGGTTCGCAATATAAGGGGTGTGCTACATATGCTCTAAGAGCATTAATGAGAGTGTCGCATCAATTTTGTATCACATCTGTTTTTTTTTAAACGAGGCAAAAACTTTGCCTTTTATATTGATATAGGAGAAGCAAACATGACAGCACCCGAGACCAAAAGGAAAAAGACAAACATGACAGGGCGGACTAGACGAAACAAAAGTAGCCCTACGAGGATCCAAATCATCATACTCCGTCTAATCTCTCAGAAAGATATATCGTCATATCTTTAAAACGCTACAAAGACGGCGCGATCTGAGGATCGGGAAGCAGATCATGCGGAGACGTCAAGCGCCATCGGTGGCGCGAAATCGCTTCCCCCTGGGCCAGCAAGGCCAATCAAGGCTTCATCCACTGCCATCATGGACGGCAAGTTCAGCTTGAAGAGGATCCTCAACCCGTTGATTGCCGAATCAGAGAACGGAGCCTTCTTGCAGGTGTTCGCGAATTCTTTCGTAGCCTCCGCCAAGGGCATATCTCCAAAATCGAGCCACATTTTCTTGTGGAGGACACGCTGCGCTTTGCCGACCGCTATGAGTTGTGGCTTCGCCGCGAGCCTGCTGCTGTGACGGTTGGGGGCGGGCAGGGACGCATGAGCATGTGACATTAGCGGAATAGGCGTCGGCATCAGCGACACGGCCGGCAAGCTGTATCACATCTGTTTTAAGTATCCCTTTCTTTGTTGAAGAATCTTTAGACAATACAAAGCTCCAAGGTAAGGATTAAAATGAGTGAATATATACACTAAATCGTGTCTAGATGTATACGAATTTGAGAGAACTAAAACATCTTATATTTTAGAATAGGAGAGAGTATTTTTTTTAACATCTGATGATTTCGTATGCATCTTAAGTCCAGACGATCCATGTCCTTCCATGTGCTTCTGAACTTGTTGGCAGACTCCTGATACTATCTATATCCACCGAGGCTACGTCCCATGACAGCAATTGTACTTGGAAATTAGAAAAAAGGATTTGTCACCGAGATAATTTGATGCAACGGATAAAGCAAGCTGCACCTACTTGCCTGACACATCATATATCTTCTGCCTAACTACATATACCGGAGGTCCGAGTGGTCACACTATCACACAATCAAACAATGTAGTGAAGGAAGCAAAGCTGCAAATATCTTTTACCTTCTCCATTTGTCTCTATTCAGACAAGTCTCACACTTTCAAGCAAGAAATAAGTTTCTGCAATTCCTATCGTGGCAGGACTTGGTGCCTATCCCTTAGGAATGAGGGGCATTGGGAAATTTAATCACACGCTGAGTTTTTGTTGCCGAGTTTCACGTCTTGGCACATCATGCACTTCTAGACATCTTGGTGGTGGAATGACATGGCCATCCTCGATCATCATCTGTGGAAGATGTTGGTCTAAGTCCCTCCACATCATATAGAGATAGAGTGAGTCAGTGAGTAGCAGACGAACAACAACCCCAAAAGGTGCAGCTCAGCCTAAATGATCTTGTTAATTGTACTTAATGTTTGATGGCTCGTGAGTCATCAAAGAAAACCTCCTTTAGAACTTTAATTGTTGGCGTCGTATCCTATTTATTTGCTCGTTTTATGTAGTTGTGCATCCGAAAGCGTTTCAACCAATCGATCTGAAATCATAGCGTTAGAACTAACTAGCACGGCCAGTCTGACTATGACGATTGCGGTCTCTTAGTTCATGGGGCTCTCTCGTTTAAGTATTTTGTTGGGCCTGCGTCTAAGTGAACAGTTGGTTAGCTTATCGTGAAATAAAACTTACCGAGCCACCTCACTAATGGATTTGTCGCGTCACGTCTAACATGTGGGGCTTTTCTGACCGGCCAGGCGATAATAGACATAGGCCCCGCTTGGATACCTTGTTTTTGGCTGGAAGTGGAAGGTAGGTAAATTAACGCTACGATAGTTCTGTAATTTACGGAGGGAAAACTGAACAGGCAACCAAGCAGGGCCGTACCGTAGACATACGTCAGGTCAACCTAACCACCAATTGCATCTGTGATTCTGTGTACTTGGGTCTCATCTCCGGCCGATCGATTGGATGCACATACCGAGCTGGACTCGTATACGTGCTAAATGCATCAGCCCATCAGACTTGCATGCATTAACGTACCACGCCCGGCCGTCGTCCAAACGCACGTCCATTGCAGAGACGATCGATCAGCTTGGAGTCCAGGCGCATGCATATTAACCTGCACTTGTGCATGAATCTCAACAATATGTTTACAAGCTAATTTCATGAAGCAAAAGCCAAAATACAAGTTTTAGATTACTTGGTAATTTTAACAACCGTCCATCAGCCGTAATCCAACGGTGATAAAATTAGAGCTATCTGAAACTACTAAACTAAAACTACCTAAAACTACCAAATATACTTTTCAACAAAAACTACCAAATATCATTTATTTTTAATGAAAAGTAAAAGGGCATTTAGATAATTTCGTCGCAATGACCTCACCCACTGTAATTAATCCCATCGCCACTCTTCTCACTCTCAGACTTGAGCTTGGAGGTAGCCGGCGACGAGGCGGCGAGGTCTCCGCCGGCGCCGCGGTGGAGATGTTTGATCCGTGCCTCCATCCCACTCTTCTCACTCTCTCCCCCCAAATCCGACAAACCGATCCGAGGCAGAGGATCTCAGCCGGCGAGGCGGCGGTGAGGGCTCAACAAGCGCAGCGGTGGCGAGGGTTCGTGTCGGCCCGACCGAGGGCACGTCGGCGGCGTGGGCAGAATTCTCCAACTCCCCTGCAGCATCTGGTCGCGGGGCGCGCCATCGGGCGACGCGCCGCCACTAGTCGCCATTTTGTCAAGCCAAGACGGAGGCCGTCCTGGTCATCCCCAGCGCCTGCATCCGCTTGGACTCCTTGTCGCAGGGAACGCTTCTTGTAGGCGGCGACGCAACGGGGCGAACTCTTGTCGCAGGTGGCGTCGCGCTGAGATTGGCGGCGCAGCTAGCTGTTGGTCGCAGGCGGCGGCGTTGCGGCAAGCTGTTGATCTCAGGCCGTCAGGCGGCAGCGGCCCCGGCGGCCTGCTGGACAGTAGGAAGCCGCGCGCGACCTGTTGAACGGCAGGAGGCGGCCTCGACGAGCTTTTTGTCCAGGGCGGCACCAGGCACGGCCTCCATCATCGACATTGCAGGTGAGCCTCTCATGTACATATTTTTTTTTTTTGCAGTCTTTGTGCTGCATCTCATGTGTGTATAACTGTATATGGCTATGATCAGTATAGCATGGTGAATGGGGTTACCAAGAGCAAAATGATCCGTTTGAAATCTTTGTCTACTACAAGGTTCTTGGCTAAAATCAATTTTGTTGTTCATTTGATATTGGGATATGCATGATTGCAAGTATACTGAAGAAGGCAAAGCTTGCCTTTTTAGGCCTGAATCTTGCTGTGAAGCTCCTACAAAAAGCTAATAATTCTAGAGTTGAAGCACTTGTAAATAACAGAAGTTGGATCTTCAGAAGAATTTGGGATTTCTACGAAAAGATGAAAAATCTGAAGACGAACAATGATGTTTCGTTTGGCCAGTCCGAGGAACTCGCCGAACTGATTGTAACTGGCATATTGTAAACTATGATCTTGTAAAACAATAACCGTAATATCTAAGGTTGTTAAGTTCTTGAAATTGTGATAGATTGTAAGGCTTGTCCTTCCTACTTGTATGTTGTGATCAAGAATCATGAATGAGAAACATGTTTGCTGCAAACTTCATTTATGTATTGTTGTTCTGTCATCATTTCTTGACAGTGAAAAACTAAGATTATCAAGTTGAGAGATACTAAGTCTAGTGCTACTGATACTTGAGTCAAGAAGAGCATACAGATGCAACATTCTGTTTTCTTGTTGAAAAATTAGAGGTGTTGCTCTAATTGATACGAGGGCATACAAAGTCTCAGCAGTACAAAAACGTTGCAACTCCAGATGTGGAGAGATACAAAATGAATACAAATAGATCGACCTCTTATCAAGCAGCCTTGTGCCGAAGGATCCCAGACCTTATCCTCTCTCTCCCTCCCGCGCCGCTCCCGTGGGCGACGCGGAGGGAAACCCTCGCCGCCCTCGCCTAGCCCCCCCCCTCTCCACCCCCTCCCCCTCCTCGCCGCCGCCGGACGGCGCCGCCGGCCGCAGGCCGGGCGCTGGCGGCGGCGGGGATTCCCCTGTTCCCTCGCGCGGAGACCATGGCGCGGGCCGAGGTCGCCGGCTTGGGCGCCGCGCTGGGCATGGACGCGGCGGCGCGGCTGCTCCGGCAGCGGTGTGGTGTCGTGCGGCGTCGGGGCGAGCCAGCGGCGGCGGCGGCCCCTCGACGGCCTCTGCCGTGGCAGTGTGCTGCGTCGGCAGCTGCCGCGCACGGGCGGGCCGATGGGCCGCGCGGGCCGGTTCTGGGCTGCGCTTTGGAAGCCGGGGCGGCGGCCCCGGGCAGTGGTGGCGGCGTCGGCTCGGCGGCGGGCGACGCGCGCGGGTGCTGGCCGCTTTTCCCGGCCGCTCGGGCGGCGGGATGGCGGGCGGGCGACGGCTCGGCTGCGCTGGCGGCCGGTCGTCTGTTCTGAAGGTGGCTGTCCCCTTCCGCCACTCCCTTGCGTCCCTCTCGCCGGCTCCGTACCCGCGGATGAGGGCTTCGTGGGGTTTTTGGGCTGCAGGAGACCGAGCGAATGCTCCGACTGGTGATGACCAGTCTCGTCGAAGGCGACGCCTTTGGGCGCCGTTTTCCTTCTGGGAGGCGTGGCGATGGACTCCTCCCCCTCCTCGGTCCCGGGTGAAAACCCAAGGCCCTTTGGGCCGGGCAGTGGCGGCGCTTCGACGTCACGGGCGTCTTGGCGCCACTGCCTTGGGACGAGGCGCTTCAGCGCTCGGTGTGTCAGTTTTGGTGCGGCGGTGCATCTTCAGTTCGCCCCTTTCGGTAGCAGGCGGTTTTTCGTTTTGGTCGCTCCGCGACCTGTAATTTTTCCTTGCTTCTGTAAGTTGTTCTCAGCACCCTTGTACCTCGCCGTGTGGTTGCTTTATAAAAGCAGGGCCCTTTGGGCCTCTTCTCTCAAGCAGCCTTGTGCCTCAAAGATAATTTAAAATAAACAATATAGGAGATACCCATAGTTATTGCATTACAGTTGACAGGTGCATAAAAAAGGGACTACATCCAAAATCTTGAAATTACACAACTCATGTCTAACTCTGATCCGTCATGCGCTTGAGCCCTCAAATTCTATTAAACTATAATCGTGGAGGTCTGGACAGAGCAGCTGAACTTCGCTGAGCTTGAGGCATAACAATGGCCGATGAACCTCCAGATAAAAATGTAGCTATCATGATTAGATTTATGTTGCTAACGCCATAGTCATACCATTCCTGCACCAAACAAATTCATAAGGTGATCTGGATCGAAATACTTGCTGGGAATAAAGATATGAAAAATAATGATACCTGAATTGCTCCATATAGTGCTGCAGTTGTCATGGTTTGGTTCATGTCGCCACTACTAGTGCCCAAGTTAAATGATCACTGCGACAAACAATTCATAAAATGGTTTGTATCTTGTGCCCAAGTATTAATTTTGATGCACCCTCAGCTAGGAGCGCTATGAAGTACGTACCTGTAGGTTGTAGCAAAGATCAAGAGGAGTTTGGGTCGATCGCAAGGCAAACCTGCATGAACTCGAGCAACTCTTCCTTCCGATCCGGGTAGTGCGCGCGTCCGTCCACGGCGAGCAGCTCAGCGGCGGGACAACGGCGAGGTCTAGCTGCAGCTTCAGGAATATTGTTGTCTACGGGTTCGAAACCTGGCCGTTCAAGGCGGCGGCGATGGACGCAACTATCTATTATATACTAAAAGCAAAATGAGTTAGCTAATAGAGCCACCACGTTAAGCCACATCATCTAAATTAATTTTAGTCATTAGATCTAAAATATGTGGCTAGGATTTTCTTTTCAAAAAGTTCGAGTTATGTAACATAGTTTGACACGACTAGGTTGGAACGTGACAGCTAAAAGAAAGAAAATCTAAATCAGAGACGTACTGGCAAAGGAGACGTGGCCTCCTTTTCCATGGTTTACCAAAAAAAAAGTTAGTCCATCCATTAAACACGTACTTCCACATGATAATAGGTGGGTCCGTTTGTAAACCAGGTCATGTACGAGACTAAGTTTTCTTTACCCCTAAAAAAGCTACCTTGGTTAAAACGTTATACCTGAAAGGAAAAGAAAAAACCGAAAACGTGGTGGCAACGATATGAGCTATATGGATAGCTTACATATAATTAAACTTATCACTATGTATTTTACCTGTTTTATTTATCCTGAGTTTCTAAGTTTATTTAAAATCCAATTTTCTAAATTGATCAAAGATGTAGCAATAAATATCAACACTAAACAAAATCAACATTCGTAATATCAAATTTGTATAATCTCAAAAAACTTTTTTACGATGATTCTAATAATAATCATTGTATATGTTAGGTGGTATTTTTTATATATATTTGATCAAATTTATAATCTTAAAACACATGTTAACTATGACCGAGGGAAATATTGTTTCCATGATTGAGTACACATAACTGACATATTTCTTTGACAGTCATGAGACCAACTCACTCAAGAAACACCTGCATAAGTTTATGAGTCGTGGAATTTTAAAATTAATGAAGCCACGACACTATTCACACGACGTACATTGTTAATTCTTATTGAATATACATTAATGACAAATATATTTGTCTACAATTAGATTAATACGCCATGACTGAGTACACATAACTGACAAATTTCTTTGACAGTCATAAGACCAACTCACTCAAGAAACACCTCCATAAGTTTTTGAGTTGTGGAATTTAAAATTAATGAAGCCACGACACTATTCACACCATGTACATTGTCAATTCTTATTGAATATACATTAATGACAAATATATTCTTCTACCATTAGATTAATACTCTTACAAAATGCATGCAGGAGATCAGAGTTTCGAGTCGTTTTTAATATAAAAGAAGTGACGCCATTAGTCGCATTATCAACATGAATGTCACTCAAACTAAAAAACATTACCAGCTTAATGACAAAAACAGGGCTGAGTCAGCACATACTCTCCCACCGCTGAAGGAATATTCCGACTTAGTGAGACACAACGCGTAAGATACAACATTAGTCGACACACAATCAACATGAGAATCTCTCACACTATAAAATATTGTGGTTTAGCGATACACATAGGGCCAAGTCACCACATATTGTTGATCGGTATGTTCCATATTTAATATCCACATGACGATGAAGATCACGATAAGGGAAAAGTCCAGAAAACCTATAATAGTACTTCTCTTACTATGAATATCGATGTATGAATATGTTAACTAATATCTTTAGGAGTATGTTCATATAAAATAAAGGCACGGTGTTAATTTTTTCTAAACAAATGTTGCACATGGTGATATGGAGTGAGTAAACGAGAAGAAAGAAACATCAGACCACGATAATTCTCACTATGAAATAAGACCTACCTATTAAGGATGACACATTTTTGTTTTGATCAACGATTTTTCAAACAAAGATAACTAACCTCCCATACTGATCTAACATTGCGTAAGATTATAGTTCACTTTACCAATCCAATATCTCTTCCATGGGTGTTTCAACATATGGCGTGATAATGCATTGTCCACAAATTTTAGACTGCCAAAGATGTTCTTGCACACGTGATATTTTTATTACCAAAACATTTGCAATAGTTGTAGAACAATTTTGCTAATGAAATCGATTAAAAATATTTTTATTTATTGAACACTTTCAACCAGCGTCAGATAATGCCCTCGCATTTGCGAGGGCCACCATGCTAGTTTATCTATAAAAGCATTAATGCTTCTTCTCGTACGTCGTTGAAAATACCCTTAAAGTTGACGTAAATTACCCACCAATGCCACCGTAAGTCATGTAACGTTTTGATTTACCTTTTTTATAATCGCTGCAATCTCTGGCCAAACCAGCCCACTGTGTGCGCGCGCAGCATGCGCGACAACGCCTCCACGCCGGCACCCGGCAGCCCGTCCGTCCGTCCCCGCGCTAAACCGAGACGAGACAAAGCTTCGTGGCAATTTTTTTCCGTCATCGGTCCTCCGCCACTGGCCACCGGTGTGGTTGGACATCCGTCCCCACGACGGACGGCTCCGCAGACGAAGGCGACGAGGAGGAGGTAGAGCAATGCCGCCTCCCAGTTCCGGCCGAGGTGGGCGCCACCCCTGCGGTTGTCGCGCTGCCGCCGCTGCGTCGGAGACGGCCCTCCCCATGACGCATGGCTCCGCAGGTGAATACGGCGAGGAGGAGGCAGAGCAAAGCCGCATCTGCCGCCTCCTGGCCCGGGCGGCCAGCACCCCTGCGTCTGTCGCGCTGCCGCTCCGCCGGAGACGTCCGCTCCCTCAGCCACCACGGTCGCAGTCGATCTGCCGCTCTACTGGATAAGAAGCTCCCCGTACCCGTGGCAGAGGCCTCCAGAGACGAAGACGAGTTTAGTGGGACGAACAGAACTGCCGACCTCCTCATGTTATCATGGTGACGTTTTTCTACTACTCGCTTAGCCTACTAGAGTAATGGCAAGACTGAATCGCTGAACCCAATTGGAGAAGACAGGGCTTAACCCAGCGACCGTCAGTAGTCTCATTCAACCGTCAACCTCCTCTGTCTCTACCATCATGGGATATAAGATTTAAGAATCATCATCTCTGATCTTGGTTATAGCTTGACTCCATTCCTCTGAATTTTCTAACAGTACTGGACCTTCCCTCCCCGACCCCTCTCTTTCCTCTATGGACGGGCGGGTGGCTGCGTGGAGGCGGAGGAGCTCGGCCACGCGCGTACAGGTTGTAGCGGAAGAGCTTGGCCGCTCAGCCTGAGTCCTGAACTCACTCCTGTCCATTGCCTGTTCATATGATTCATTATTTATTATTTAGGTTACATGTGCCCATTAGCATATGGGAATGCAAACCATTACGCCACAATAATCATAGCAGATCAAAATTTCAGTGTGTTTTTGAATGATCCCCCGGAAGGCATTACATAACAAGTGTACTTTGTTTAATTATGAAAGTTGTGGATACAGTAGTAAGTTCATGGATTTTTGGCACAATTTTCTGCAATTTGATCAATTCATTCTTCCTGAGAAATGCTTATTATAAAAGTAGACACAAATGAATAGATAATTGGTTGGTAGTCTTTCCACCCTTAGTATGAAAGAAGTACAGGTTTAGTGTAAAGTTTAGATATCAATTTTTTTTACGTGTTGCTATCAGTTCAACATGATGTTGGAAAATCTTCATGTCATATATTTGCTGAGCAGAATGATGTCACATTAGAGTGAATATCTCCATGGTTAAAAATTATTTACTCCGTAGCAACGCACGGGCATTTTCCTAGTAACCCTGATTGGTGTTCGGTTTGCTTTTTTGCAGGGTAAATACATGGACATGATCATAATAACCTGATTGAATAACTTATTTTTTCTAGTTAACAAGTATTGAAACGGATGGCTATTATAATTTAGGACGAGAGGTAGCTTTCAACATTGAAATCAACGGCTAGAATAATTTTG
The DNA here is from genome assembly GCA_947311845.1 of Poa pratensis. NCBI lineage: Eukaryota > Viridiplantae > Streptophyta > Magnoliopsida > Poales > Poaceae > Poa > Poa pratensis. Next base: position 76,964,583 of record CAMZMU010000035.1, on the reverse strand, counting down.
GACGGGGGCTACCGGTTCACCACCTCCCACCTATCCTACACATTCGATTAAGGTTGTCACTGCGAAGCTATAGTCAAGGTGCACGGGGTCTTACCGTCTAGCCGTTGGTACTCCACATCTTCACGGAGAATTCAATTTCACCGGGTCCATGTCGGAGACAGCGGGGCAGTCGTTACACCATTCATGCAGGTCGCTACTTATGCGACAAGGAATTTCACCCAGCCCATAAGGGCCATGCGGACTTGACGTTGATAGAAGATGTATTGCGGAATATTATTGATTGATATTGGGTGATTCTAGATTGATTACAATGAGCCACGGTGGGCTGTATATAAAGGGGACAAGACTTGGGGACTACGAAACCTACTAGAGCTAGACTTGGATTACAATCCTAATACTACCAAATATTTCCTAACCGAGATATACTCTAACACCCCCCCCCCCCCCCCCGCAGTCGGATCGGTAGTGACGCGAACTGCTGTAGCGTCGCGGACGGTCTGACTGGAGCACAATCCGAAGTCGCGAACTGGAGAGGGAGCCGAGGTGATAGCCCTTTGATGCCGATGGCTATGTAGACGAGTTGTGGACGTTGTAGTCGTGGCCGATGTTGCCGTTGTTGGGGTAGTTGAGGTAGACTTTTTGCTGGAGTTGGTGTAGACGAGGTAGGCGGCACGCCTTGCCGAGCTTGCCAGGCTTGGAAACGTGTCGGGGACGAAAGCACGTACCGGCGTTGCCGGTGTCGGGCATGCGAAGACAGGGACCACCATGAACCTTGCGAGCCAGAGCCGGATGAATAAGCAGAGAAGATCTCCGAATTCGGTCGGTGCGTAGCGCAGATTTTCCGCCGTTTGTTGCCGGAGTAGACGAAAAGGTTTGGAAAAAAAATTGTGTAAAATAAAATAGATCTGCAACTCTGACGGCACGGTTTGTGGTGGATGAAGACGGCGTGGTGATTGTTGAAGACGTTTGTTGATGTAGATAGTTGTCGGCGATGTAGAGGTAGAAGTTGCCGAGTTGTTGTTGACGTAGAACTTGTTGGCGACGATGATCACGAACGTTGATGTTGATGGATCGAAGCAGATTGGCTTCCGGACGACCTTGGCGGCGTAGACGTGTAGTACGCTGCAGCTGGAGCTGATCGATCCATGTTGGTTGGAGTAGCTGATCGATCCTTGCTGATCTGTCCGCGTCTTGCATGCATAGCACGCATGCAGCCAGGCCATATGCGCAGCACGCATGCAGTCTGTAGATCCGATCTTGATGAATCGATCTGTGTAAGAGCATCGGCGAGATGGCTAATTGGATATTTGGTAGCTAAAGATAAAAACGAAAATTGCTAAACTACGGAACCTAGCTACGAGATCGGTGCCCCCGGCGGAGATTATGGAGGCGATCTCGCCGGGGGCGACGCGGCGGAAGCGGTGGCTAAACCCTAGGCTACGGAGCGAACCGCTATGATACCATGATAGAAGATGTATTGCGGAATATTATTGATTGATATTGGGTGATTCTAGATTGATTACAATGAGCCACGGTGGGCTGTATATAAAGGGGACAAGACTTGGGGACTACGAAACCTACTAGAGCTAGACTTGGATTACAATCCTAATACTACCAAATATTTCCTAACCGAGATATACTCTAACAGACGTCATCCCCACCTTCCTCCAGTAGGTAGTTTCACAAGCACCATAAAAGAGCTCAAGCCAAAAATATATCGAACAAAAACCCCCTGGCCAAGTAAAGTTTAAGCGCGAAACAGATTAAATTTTCACTTGGCGAAAGATACCTTTTTTCTAAAGAAACTCGTATGCCAGCTGGATACATATCACCTGAGAGACCTGTCGATCAACGCAGGCTATAAAGCTAGCCCTCCGGTACCTTCCCTTATACAAACGCATTTTCTTAATAATGGTTGACCACGATCTGGACAACAGCGAGCTCACCGGTCTCGGCCGCGCGATCCAGATCCAACGACGCGCGCGTGACTGGGTGCAGTTACGTGGGTTCGGAGAGCATTTTCGCCCCGTGCCCATCTCGTCTCTTCTCTCCTCTCGCGCAGCTCCGCGCCTCCGCCGTTCCCCTTTCTCTCTCGCGATTTCGCCGGCGTCGTCGCGAAATCACCGTCGGCGGGGACGGTGAGCTCGCGTTTTTCTCCGCCGGCTAGCGCACCACCGTCGGGAGGGCGGCAGGGGCTGATTCGTTGGATGTAGAGAGAGGGGAGGGTGTCGCCGCCGCCAGCTACGGGTTTCTTCACCGGCGACGGCAGATCTACGACGGTTGTCGGCTTCGCCAGGGGAGGTAACACCTTGATGTTACATCCATCTCTTCCTGGTCGTTTCCCATCGAATAGGCGACTAACATCGGCTCTTTCTTTTTTGGATTTTTGTGTGTACAGACCAGGTTGATTTCTACTGCGGAGTCGAGTTGATCTTCGTTTGCAGATCTTCGTTTGCGGGTCGAGTTGATCTTCCTTTTGCAGGTCAGCTTTGCCGCATGTAATATCTCCATGAACATAAGATATGTTCTGAACGCCGCTTGCATGAACATGAATCTACATTAGACTTCGGGTTTTTAGGTGTTAGTACGAACCCAAATATGCAAAATATGCTATGTATTTAGATCATTCTAGATGTAACTGTTTTAGGGTCAAATGCATTTTTGTAGGTTTTGTCTCTCTGCTATAAAATCTTAGATGTAAAGTCTTTTTTAGGGTGTAATATATGTATTTTCTTTTTGTAGTTAGGTGTAAGGTTTTTTCGTAGGAGCTATATGATGCTAGATGGATGCGATGCTATACATTTTTTGTTTTATGGATGTAAAGTGTTTTTTGGGGTGTAATAAGTATGTGTAATGATTCTATATGTAAAGTTTGTTTCACCAATCATTAAAACCAAATATGCTAGGTTTTTTAGACGTAATTGTTTAGGTTCAAATGCATTTTTGTAGATTTTTGTGTTCTCTGATGCATGAACAGACATTTACATTAGACTTCGGTCTTTTTGTAGGTGAAAGTATGAAACCAAGTTTTTTAGATGATTTAGATGTAATTGTTTAGGGGGTCAAATGCATTTTTTGTAGGTTTTGTTTCTCTGATCTGCTATGAACTGTTAGATGTAATTTTCTTTTTTAGTTAGGTGTAAGGTTTTTTTTGTAGGAGCTATATGATGCTAGATGGATGCGATGCTATACATTTTTGTTTTATGGATGTAAAGTGTTTTTTGGGGTGTAATAAGTATGTGCATTGATGCTATATGTAAAGTTTGTTTCACCATCGCTGTCGCTCTCTGCACTAGATAATGTCTGAACAGTTTCCGAAGGCCCCCCTGTTTGCATAGTAGCTGCTTCTTCCAAGTTAACATTTTTTTATTTGTCTACCTTTTTTTACAGTTAAATGATCCAGTTTTCTCCAGTTTGGTATATGGAGCTAGAGAAGCTGGGAAGGAGAAGGAAGGGGGATCCGACGCCGGGACAGTCGCAGCCGCCACTGCACGTCGCCGTTAAGGATTTCCTGGAGGCCCCTAACAGGTGACTACAAATCCTCCCCGAGACACGAGCACTAGATGTAATCTTACACCTGCATGCAGTAGTAGCCATATCAGAAATGTAACCTGCCTGCCAGACACGAGCACTAGTTTGTAATCTTACACCTGCATGCAGTAGTGGCCATATTTGCCTAATGTTTTTTAGGCAGCGACCTAACTTTTTTTTCCGTGTAGGTTAGATGTAATTCTCCATGGAAAAGCACTAGTGGTCTAAATTATTAGCAGTGCTACACTCGTCAGTAGCTTCTGGGGATAATTATGCATGATGTCAAGTAGTTCTCCCAAGTTTTTCTGAAGTTTTCTAGGTGTAACTCTACATGATGTCACTTAGTTCTCCAAGTTTCGTTCTGTAGTTTTTTCTAGGTGTAACTCTGCATGATGTCAAGTAGTTCTCCAAATTTATTCAATAGTTATCTAGGAGTAAGTCTGCACGAGGTCAGTAGTTCTCCAAAGTTTGTCCAGGGGGAGCAGTTCCAGTAGTATCATGGCACCAATGCCTCCATCATCAGGTGCTTGAGCTTAATTGTTTTCGAAATTGACATGGAAACCATCATCATTTCCTTCCTCAAGTCGAACATTAAGATCAATGCCTCCATGTCAGTTCATTAGTGATCGTTGTCAGTTCTGATAAAACTTACTTTACTATTCGAAGAACATGCATAGGAATTTTACTTCTCACTTTTTTCACAGTTTCTTTGTAGCCTGTGCTTTTCACATCATAAATTGATTTATTTTCCCCACACAGGCAAACAATCAATGGAAGCAAAACGTTATCGAGGGATGTGTAACCAAGCAAGGGAAGCCAAAGTAAAAAAGGAGAAAGAGTTTTACCAAGCAAGGAAGCCAAAGCAAAGAGATGCTACTGTCAGATACTTGCTTACATTTGTAGTAAAACAAAGTATATGTTCTGCGCCTCTGTCGGGACCAACTTTTGGTTATCTGTCAGTTATCCTCTAATCAGGTGTCACAATCAACCGCATGTTTTACATCTCGCATTGCTACACCCTTGGATATCAAATACAAACTACAACATGCTACCAATGTAAGGTTTATGCCATGCTGTAGATGTAGAGTCATGTTTTTCACTAGTACATGCCTTGTTGTCCTTCCATATTTATTAGTGTAAATTTCACAAGTAAATTTTCAGATGGTTACAGCACCATGCTACTGACACTACTTTGCATTTCTATTCATAGATGTAATTGCAGTCAACTAAAACAGATGTACCCAGATCAGATGTAATTGGCAAATTTTCAGGTTTTTACAACTAACAGTACCACTAAAGTTGTAATTGGCAATCTCCATGTATTCATATACTTACAGTCCAATTTTCTAGATGTCTATGGCAATCGTCAGGTTTATTACAACTTATAGTACCATTTTTGGTAGATGTAAATGGCAATTGCCAGGTCTATTACAACTTTATAATACCATTGCTAGATCTAAATGTCAAGCCACATGTTCTTACAACTTTATAGTATCATGATAGATGCAAAACCATCCAGGAGATGAAAACTACTTATGGGATTCTCCTTGCGCATGCTTATCTTTTTTTTCAGTAAGCTAATAGGATGTTAATTTTTTACTGGTCACTAGATGAAAATCAGATGTAATTGTCAATAAAAACAATGCTGGTGTACAAAAAACAAAACCTTCACGCCATTGTAGATTAGTTCTTTACAGATTTTTTTGGTTACAGCACAATGCTAGTGACACAACTCTGCATTTTTTCCATAGATGTAATCACAGTCAACTAAAACAAGTAGCATGTCAAGAAAAACCATTTGCTTGATGTAAATGTCATGCCCCAGGTTTTTACAAATTTATAGTACCATGCTAGATGTAAAATGTCAATCTCCAGGGTTAAAACCTTCATGTTCGTGTAGCAAAAGGGGTGGGCTGGGTTGGGGAGGAGCCATGCCTGCAAGTTCCACTTCCAGATTGAGCTGCAGTCAGTATGATCTGTGTGATTCTTTTGGACAAAGATTTGTTTTTTGAATCAGTAAATCCCAGGGTCCTACTTTGAATCAGTTTTTTGACAGCACATGCACAAGATTTAGATAATTACTGTTCAGAAATTCCTAAATTTATAACTTTACATGTAAGTAAGTGCCAAGTAAATCCCAGTTTACATCTAGTTTTTTGACAGCACATGCACAAGATTGTAGACCTGTTGCCAGTCAATTTTACATCTAGTTTGCCAAGCAAATCCCAGGACGTCCTGCTTTAATTGCTTTTTTTGCACAATACATCACATCCACAGCTTTTTGACAAGAATTTCATGTCTATGTCTTTACAGGGATGTAAAAACAGAGCATGGATGGTGTCAGGGGGAGAAAAAGAGGTGATGGGGAAATAACTTTTACATCTGTTCGAAACTTCTATTGGCTAGAACATTTGCAGAATCCATTTGGTTGAATCTTCTACTTGCTGAATCTTCTAGTTTACTGATGGAGATGTAAATACGTAAGATGAGTTCTTGAGAGAGATCTGAGGTGGTGATGTAATGATCTGTTTTGTTTGTTGCAAATCTGGGACAAAAGGCACTGGAGGAGAATAGAAGTCTTTCTTTGTGAATGCACGGATGAAATTTGATTTGGACCTATGTGCCACTTCCTTTTATGGGTGGCGCGAGATCTGCTGCCGGTCCCGCCAAGAAAAAGGCACCATCGCGCTAGGTGATTGCGTAGGCCAGCCAAAACCAACGCGCGCGGGCGAATCGTTTCTTTCCTTTTCGGACTGTCGGACTGACCGCGCGCGCGAATCGTTTCTTTCCTTTTCGGGCTGTCGGACTGACCTCGCTGTAGGCTAGATCGTGGTCGACCACGACGTAGCAACGTCCACAAATACAAAGGTTATACAAAAGCTAACCATTCTCCAAAAGCACGAGACCTTGTTTCGAAGAGTAGGTAAACCCGATCTTCTCGGCTCTCATGCATACTGCATGTCTGATTCGGTGACCGGCACGGCCGCCGCGAGCGTGGCAACTTCGACGAACGGCGCCGTTGCCGGCGGAGCTTACGCCCAGTCATATGTCAAACATCCGGGATGCTACGCTCCATTTTGCTTCTCCTTCTACGTGCATGCGCATCATCACCGCCGGGTTGAGATTAGATCGCCTCAAACATAACTAGAAGGAAAGGGCGCGCGTTGCTGCGCCCGCTCCATTATACTCCCTCCGTGTCAAAATACAAGGCGCGCTATTTTTAAGTTGATCTTTGACGCTCAACTTTGACCACTAGTATATAACAAAATATATTGAATGAGAATATATATATGGTACCGTTGAATTCGTCTTGCAAAATTCTTTAATTATATATATCTTTATAATAATTTTGGGTACAAATCATGGTCAAAGTTACATGGCATTGACCAGCGAAATTAAAGGGCGCCTTATATTTTGAGACGAATGGAGTAACTGAGAGAGAATGAATATTTAGTTAGGGATAAAAGATATAAGCTAGCCTCATTAACACAAACTGCTTTGCAACATGGAGCAAATAAAACATCCTCGTGTGTTGGAGAACTAAGCATAAAGCACATTCATGTTTTGCAAACTAACTATTCATTCATTGAAATACTCCCTCCGATCGAAAATGGAATCGAGGTGCGAGTATTAGATCCACTATAGATAGCAATATTCAGGTAAGGCTATAGAGTTTAGACCTAATATTCATACAATTGACATATTCTTAAGTTAGAATGATACTTAGTCACTTGGTCGGCTTGTAAAGGATATCTTTTCTGATTTACAATTTTCCTGGAGCTGGGCTTAACTGGTGTAACTTTCACATAGAAACTTTATATGTTTATCTCTTTATGGAGTAAAACTTCTTGAACGTTCACTTTATATGTTTATCCCGTCACACGAAACTTGAACTGAAAGGTACTTCCGTTCAATTAACGTTCAAATATGACAACAGAAGAAAGCTGAGCTGCCAGAAACAAAATTTGCGAGAAAATCACCTAAGGAATTGGATAGCATGCAAATCTCTCTTAATTTCAGGACCAAAGTTTAATATGTGCAACCCGTAGAAGAGAAATAAGAGAGCGTGTCAAAGTACACCATGGATAACAGCAAGCAATTCAGTGTACAAGACAATCACATAGGAAATAAAATTAAGTGTATTCTACTATGAACTCCCCAGATCAAAACAAACAATATCCAATTACACACCACATGTATTATCCTTTTATTGAGGCTTCATGCATCACAAGCAATCGCTCGTACTGTAGTTCCAGATCATATGACATCTACCGGATGAAGGAAGGTCGGCCCATATGATATTGGTGGGATATTCAAGTTTTGTTAAGCACTTCTGCATGACACCAAGTTTTGAATTACAATGACCTGGGAAAAAACAGCTGATGTAAAAAAATTCAAACAACAATTTTCAGACTTTTGAGAGTTTTGTATAAGTACATATATTTCACATCGTAGAAAATATGAGCATGTAAGCAGATCTTCCAACAGCAAGATACTCGCGGTTCTACACTCGAACCACTGTTCAAGATATCTTTCGATACGCCGATTAATCGGCCGATTTATCTCTTATCACTATCTGACCGATAAGATAAATTGGCCGATAAGCCAGCGATATGCCGATAAACCGTCTGATATGCCGATAAATCGGCCGATTTACCTGTTATCTTTGGTAGGCAGATAAGTTAGCGATAAGCGATATCCCCAACATTGACTGGAACCAAACGGAAGCCAAAGAAAGTTCATTTTCAATTTAATATTAAGAAAATTTACATTGAGCCTTGTATTAGAATAATCATAAACAAGCATTGTGTCAACTGCTGCTCCCCGCCGCTAAAAGAAAGCAGAGACAATCCGACGGAAAAACAACACTCAACATCACAAGTAAATGACTATTCGTTTGAGTAAAGTAAACGAAATAACATTTTTACCTATCTTGAATTAGCTTGCATCATTTATTTTAGCTAGGGTGCGATCGGTTGCCCACATCAAATTCTTAGCCAGACCCTGCTCAGCATTTGACAAGCATACTCACTGTTTTTTCGTAAAGATATAAGATTAATCAAGTGCTCACAAACTTAAAAAGTTCCACGTGAGCTTGCAGAAAATCACTTGAACTAAAGGTTCAAATTCATCCTTTTAAGTAGTTTGACTAATAAGAGAATGTAGTGTGAAGGCTACCTTTTCTCAAATGTCCGGATGATTTTAAGCCTATAGAGAAGATGTCATCATGAGATGGTATATCAAACTTGAAGGAACTATCAACATAAAGCAGTCTGTTATCTCCACTGTTAAATCTAATATCCTTTTAGAAGAACAAATATCAAGCGAACCGACAAATAATGAAGTGTATCCTAAAACACACGTCATAGATTTATAACATATGTACCTCATGTCCTCCTATGAAAGAACATCTAGTACATCACACGAATGCCCACACAAATTTCTAGGGACAGAACTAAACATCCTGCAATGAGATTGATGTCCTCAGCAATAGGTTCAAGGACAGCCCAGCGTTTGAAAAGAGATTTTGCCAGTATAGATATTCTAGACTGATCGTTTCTATGTTTCAAAAGAAGTCAACTAAATTAACATGCTAAAAACAACAGTTATACTTCTCCCTCCGTTTCTTAATATAAGGCGCCTAGTTTTTTCAGAAAAAAATCCAAAATATAAGATGTATTATGATTTATGGACAATTTTAGGCATAAAAAAACTGGTCACAATCTAGAACGAAGCAATTTGACGAATTGTTTTCAAGTTGTGGCTAATAAGAACTACTTTCTCTTGATTTTTATTCAAGAGAAAATTGTCCACCGCATGTAAAATATTGACGTCTTAATATCCATGTCAAAACCTTAGGCACCTTATATTAAGGAACACAGGGAGTATATCACAACACAGGAACAAAAACAATCAGAGAATGCAACAAGAACAACATCAGGTACCTGCGCCTTCAGCTTAATTGTCGTTATTGAACAAATCCCTAAGAATAACGCACAGCTCACAGGATATACGACTCATGTCATTTCGTGTGAACAGATGGGTCATCACCACAGACCAGAACTTCTACATGTCCCCTCGATATCAGACTGTTATCTATTTTATAAACAATCTGAAGAGGAGCAGTGAGTTGTTAAAAACAGTAAGAAGTAATTTAGTTTTTCTCAACCCGATCAGGCAATGTGCCAACATAAGAGTAGTAGCTTATCATCTCTTATGTTCAGAAGGTCAGGATCACCTCGCGTATCATCAAAGTCCTGATTAAGTGATTATAAAACAAAATGAAACATATGAGTGCAACCATGAATATAGAAAGTGAAAAATGATAAATTATGAACAGTAGGCCACGCTTCCATATTTATGTAAGATAATATGGTGAATTGATTTGAAAGAAAGCAAACAGGGTAAAGCTAATGGTCCCGTCTTTAGACCAGAAAATATGCAATGGCGCCCTATAGAGGGTTTCAATTTTAGTACTACTAACCTACTAACGTCAGACTGAACGCCATCAAAGAGTGAGCGCATCAAATGAGTGTGTATACTGAAAATTGATAAAAATAAAGCCAATGGAGACACCCAATTTAGCATCCAAAATATACTGGCCACCACTACCAAACAGCTTCCCAGCTTCCCAAAACTGTTCCAAACATACCAACGCTTGTTGTGGCTAGGACCCGAGTATTGCTATCGAAGAGTGAGCACATCAAATGAGTATTGCTGAACCAAAGTGGAGTGGACCCGACAGTTAACTGAATATCCAGATTTAGGTGCATGAATTATGTTGGAACATGATAGAGACGAAATAGGCCGTAGCCCCGCTATATAAATATAGCAACCAACCGATACAACCGACAATCTCGAAAAGCTGGGGCGGCAGCTCACAAACACCCAAAGACAAGAAAATAAAAAATAAAATGGAGACATAGGCGGATTGACTAAGACTGTGACCCGCAAACGTTGCACCCTCTCCGAAGAAGTACCACCACGCTCCTAGCTAGCCGAATCGACGAATACCAAGCAGCACCTTCAAGAAGGAAAGCCACGCTGCTGCCCGGACCAGTAGGTCCTAGGGTTTCCCCCGGCATAGGGAAGCAGACGAATGGTAGCCACGACACCCTTCAGGAAGGAAAGATGCCACCCTGAGGCGGCACCGCGTCGGTGTCAGACGGCTGACAAGGATTTCTCCCGAAAAACCTCATCCACAACCCAGTCGATCCGTAGCACAAGAACCCCACGAGGACGAGCCTCGACACCACCAGACTAGCCGCCCACCACCATGTGCCAACGAATCCGAAGTCACCATCATCATCTCACCGATGTAGCAATCATGAGGTCTGCAAGACGAGTGCGAGGAGAAAGATGAACCGGGGTCAGCGGTACCGCAACCGTGCGGGAGGGAACAACCTCCACCGCCAAGGACGGTAGTCGACCGGACGCGGCCGCGAGCACACCAGTCCCCCTCAGGTCCGGCCAGACCCAGCGGGTCTGTAAAGCCCCAGCGGGGCACACCAGTCCTAATAGGGTCCGGCCGAGCCCAAACGGGCCCGTGAAGCTCGCCGCCACGCTGCAACAGGCCGGCCACAGTCGCTGATGTCCCCTGCATCCTGCACCTTACCTTCAACTGCAGAACGCACTGCACGCCGCCCCTGCAAGCCTCCGTGCACCGCCGTCGTCCTGCTACCACCCGCCAAGCCGGGCCGCCGCCGCCCAAGGAAGCACCGCCGCCGTTGGGGAGAGCCCCGCCTCCAACCCAAAACGGCGCGGGGAGTGAAAAGCCGCCGCCGCCGGCGCTTCGCCCGGCAGCCCCTGCCGGCGGCGGCGACGGGGAGAGAGAGTAGGGAGGGCTGGACGGGAGGGAGGCGTGGGCGCGCGCCGCCGCCGTGGGGGGCGGCGAACGCGCGAGGACGAGAGGGTCGGGGCCAAAATCCCCCTATTGTTTATGTCTTGTAAGTGACGGTTCTCATGTTGGAACATGATGGAGTAATATATATCATGCTCCAACCATATAGGTGCAGCCATGAGGACACAATGATATTACATTGACAAGGTTGAGCTGCTAGTGCCAAATGGTTCGGATGTCATGCCTTAAGGTATCAAAGAACCAAATTCTGCTGTCGACGACTGAGTATAAGCTACAAGAGTGGTGTTGTTTCTCTGAAATAAAGGTCAGTTAGATAAGATCTTTGGTACTGGACAACAATACTTTTTTTCCGAAAATAATTATCAGGTGTAATATGCGCCCTATAATAGAGGGTTTCAATTTTAGTACTACTAACTTCAGACTGAACGCCATCAAAGAGTGAGCACATCAAATGAGTGTGTATACTGAAAATTGATAAAAATAAAGCCAATGGAGACACCCAATTTAGCATCCAAAATATACTGGCCACCACTACAAATAGCTTCCCAGCTTCCCAAAACTGTTCCAAACATACCAACGCTTGTTGTGGCTAGGACCCGAGTATTGCTATCGAAGAGTGAGCACATCAAATGAGTATTGCTGAACAAAGTGGAGTGGACCCGACAGTTAACTGAATATCCAGAGCTAGGTGCATGAATTATGTTGAACATGATGGAGTAATCTCTACAATAACTAAACTCCCTAGGATTCTTGCATTCTCCTTAGTTCACATGTCTACATCAATCTGGGTCCACTTAAATATCATTTAGTTAAATATTAAGCTATACACTACACCATGGTGTACTATGGACTCAATCTATAGTTCACAACTATACAAAAAATAGGTTGGATACATACACATGTTTTGTATATATTTGCTAAATTTTCTATGAAAAACTGGTATTTTCAGCTACATAAAAAAGAAAATTTTGATTGTGAAAAAGAAAAACAAAAAAAAGCTATATTTTCTCTTAAAATTTCTCTTTTTTTCAAATACTAACCTCTCTAAGATTCTTGCCTTCTCCTTACATACTTCATATGTCCACATCAAGATGGACCCCACTTAGATATCATTTAGTTAAATACTAGGATTTAGACTACACCATGTTGTACCATGGATCTCATCTATAGTTCACAACTAAGAAAAAAATGTGTTGGATACATACATATGTTTTTTTATATATTTGTTAACTCTTCATTGAAAAATGATATTCCTATCTACAAAAAAGAAAAAGGAAATTGTGACTGTGAAAAAAAAATAGCTATATTTCCCCTTAATATTTCTCCTTTTTGTGTAGCCCAAAATACAAAATTCTTACAAAACTTGAAGCAAACATACAATACATACACATAGTTATATTCTTTATTGGCCAAATATTGAAATCTAAACATGTCGTTTCAATTTTTGTAAAAAAGAAAAGAAAATGTGGTGAGATCAAAAGCTACATGCACTTTAGGTCAACTCTCTCCCTTATCCTTTCTTTGCTGCCAGCGTCCACCATAGCGTCTCGTCGATTAAGCCACACAACATCATTTCTCTCCCGCCGCTTCTCTCTATCCGTATTCTACCAAAAACATCTGTTCCGCAACAAAAAAATCCATCCCTCCACACTGGCTCTGGCATCATTAAGCCTCTTGGAATACGGGGCACCTCCATCTCTGATGTCGCCTCTCAAGTCCATTGTTAACTTGCAAGTCATGTGCGCTCTGCGTCGATGCATATATTTGTGGCACCCAAATCCAGTGAGGTGAAAGACTGTCTACATCTCTCGCAGTAGTTGCACGTGAATACCTCAAAAACTTTTAAGATGACCATAGAGGTAGTCTCTTTTTCACATATGAAATAAAAAAATATCTCCAAAACTCAAGCTGGGAGTTTGGAAATATGTCTAAATAGTCTCAGCTTGGGGATCCAAACATCTGAAATAAAAAAATACCTCCAAAACTCCGTAGAGGTAGTCTCTTTTTCACAAAAGCTCAAATGAAACTCTTTCATATTATAAAGTTGTTTCCAGCTTTAAAATTTGATGGTAATTTAGTTTCCAACTTGTATGTGTTTCATATTATAATTGGCTATTGTGAATCAAGGCCGAGTGAGTAGTTTTTTAGCAAAATTTATTTTTGAGCTACTGTCATGCATGCTATGTTAAGATTCCGTGGTACACAAAGTGCCACTCTTCTTTGTTACAATACAAATATTGCCTACTCAATGATAATTGATAAACATATATTTTTGCCTTTTTATTCAATTTTTTCACCTTTATGTGTTGTAAATATTTGATGCATGACATACCCATTAACCTTACCAATAGAGGAAGAACCCTGAGCTTTTTTTGGTTAGACAGAGCTGAACCTAGGTAGACATCCTACGCATAAGCAAAGAATACCACCTGAGGAGTATGGTGGTCTTATGGCTAAGAGAGTAGAATGAATAAATGGTTTGATATCTTAGAGTTCTGTAACTTGGGAAAATTCAATCTACATACTGGGAGATTCGTGTAGGTACGATTGAGTATACAAGCACCAAACAATAGGTTGTCAAATGTGACATTGTGGTTGATTGACTTGATTATCTTAGAAATGGGACACGATAGTAAATTATCGCATTTGGAACGATTTCATTTCTTCGATTGTTTGATTTATTAATTTGTTTAAGTCTAATTTTAACCGTTGCTCCGTAAGAGTTATTGTCTCTTTATGGTAAAAAAATTTGAGGCATGTACATCATTTTTTTTGTCAGTGTACAAACGGGCGCGACAAGGCGCGCCAATTCCTTCTAGTATATATCATGCTCCAACGATATAGGTGCAGCTATGAGGACACAATAATATTACATTGACAAGGTTGAGGTGCTAGTGCCAAATGGTTCCGATGTAATGCCTTAAGGTATCAAAGAACCAAATTCCGCTGTCGACAACTGAGTATAAGCTACAGGAGTGGTGTCGTTTCTCTGAAATAAAGTTCAAGTTAGATAAGATCTTTGGTACTGGACAACAATACTTTTTTTTCGAAAATAATTATCAGGTGTAATATAATGGTGATAGTTATCTTGTGTAGTTAAACTTCAGCTTCTAATGTGCAGCCATTATTTGACAAAATGTTCAGGTATGGATCCCAGATTTTTGACCGAACAATTATTCATACAAGTATTCAAGAGTACACTCATATTCAGAATAATACCACCCATTTTTAGTTGGCATTTACACATTGCAGTTTGCAAAATTCAGAGATGTGCATAGGTTACCCTATGACAAAATGTCGTAAACCTGATCGTATGGTTGGACTTTAGATCTTACCTAGCTTATACAAGCATTGCATCTTATCTGGGATTTCCTTCTAAGCATCCCTTCTAACATATAAAACCATGTTTATGCACACTGAAATTCTGAAGTGTGTATGTGTGGTACGCGTGTATGATTATAAACAGGATGGCATACTCTAAACCTGAAAGAATGGTGCAAAATGGTGCCTAACACGTTGATGATTAAGCCAGACTGAAAGTTACATTTTAAATCCAAATCTCTTTTTGTATATTCACACCATGCATCAGATCGACACACAGGCAGACCATAATGTACTCAGATTATGGGCATGTTCCTTTGTGTAAATTACCTACCTGTCCGGGCAACGCAGAAGAAAGAGGAGAAGCAAGAGGCACCGCCCCGACGACCTCTCGCATCAGACCGCTGCCACCTCTAGGGTTTTCTCCCTATGAGTTCCGCCGTGTCTGGAAGAGAGGACAATCCGCCGGTGCATATGTACTCCTTGCCCGTAGCCCCGAGATGAGGTGCGGGGGCAGACGCAGCGGGAAGAGCTAGAGGCGGTGCCCCCAAGAACTCGACCACCCACGCCTCCGGGACCTCCACCCCCACGCCGTTGTGCATCTGCTGCCCCTGCAACTGTTGCGACCCTGCTCGGCCTCCTCTAGTGCCGGAGATGGCGGGCGTCGCCGCGTCGACAAGAATCGAAGCTGAGTCAGCTCATCTGCTTGGAACCGGGGGAACAGAGGACGAGAGGAAGGAGAGGAAACACAATGGGCCTATGTGAGATTGTTCTCGAATTCTCGATGTCTGGTCGCTGCGATACGTTGACCCAAACAAACCGACCCAGAATCCATGTGCTACTGGCCTATGGGCCCATGACGTGGATGAAGCACAGTCCAACAATTCTAGGGAGCTTAGATGTTGTAGAGATGCCCGGGGATGCTACGCTCCCTTTTGCTTCTCCTTCTACGTACGTGCATGCGCATCATCGCCGCCGGGTTGAGATTAGATTGCCTGGCTTCGCAAAAAAAGTATACGTACCTTTATTTTTCGTAATTGCTTACTTGATGCTTGCGTATGTACAATTGAGATGGGTCGTGACTCGTGAGCGCACGTGGTCGAGCCAGCCGGCTGATGATGCGAAGGGCGGCCGGGGTGACAGGTCCAACAACACGAAGAGCCGAAACAATAAGGCTGGCGACGTGAAGGGTAACGGGAGCAAAGCCAATGGTGCCTACCGCCTACGCGGCATCAACCAGTCGGCAAGCTCGAGCTAGAGAGGTACGCTACGAACTGTCCCTGTCGCCTTCGCCCCCGAACACTACGGCTTCCGCGGAGTACGCGTCTGCGTCATGGTGACAAGACCACTTCTTCCTCCATGCCTATCATCCCCATCGATTCGGAGGCTCCTCTCGTTCCTGAGGTATATCTGAACACCGACTAATAATACTATTAGCCTTTATTTATCTACCTTTTTTTTACATGCATGTGTTCTCGCATGCAGGATAATCTTGACGATGTGCTGCCACATGTGCTAGTGAGTGCTTCGGCGGAGCGCCTCGTAGCCGAGGCGATTTAGCTTCCCCCAACAAAAATTGATCTGGTTGTGAAGCCGGCGCCATCCAATCCGGTTGTGAAGCCCACACCTTCGGCGACGCGTGATCTAGCGTTACCTTTTCTAGAAACTGTGGGGCAAAAGCTTTGCCCCACAGTTTCTAGAAAAGGTAGCGCTAGATCACGCGTCGCCGAAGGTGTGGGCGACGCGTGATCTAGCGCTACCTTTTCTAGAAACTGTAGCTTTGCCCCACAGTTTCTAGAAAAGGTAGCGCTAGATCACGCGTCGCCTAAGTCTTCTGCTCCTGGTACGTGCACTACTCTTGGCACCTTGTATCTCTGGAGCGGAACACCTTCCTGACCCTATTTATTTATTTATTTATTTATTTATTTATTTATTTATTGATTAGGCGACACAATCGCTGCAACCACCTTAGAAGCTTTCTACTCTTCCGAGGCCAAAGAGCTCATGCGTCTGATTGAAAAGCACCAAAAGACCCTTGCAGAAGCGGGCACCCTGTTTGAGATGTTGAACCTTTCGGCTGATCAGACTTGCGTGCAACTCAACCTTGTAATTACGCCTGGGGATGACCCGATGGGACACCGCGCACCATGTTATATCTGCATGGAACTGAAGGAAACACAGGAGGCACTAAGGGAGCATCTATTCAAGAGGGACACAACGTTTCCACTAATGGTGGCTGCAATAGATAGACTCATGTAAAGGATGGTATGCGAATAGTGTTGCGCCCGTTCTGAAGCATGTGATCGGCCATCTCCAAGCCGCGGTGAAACGCCTATTAGGAAAGGATAGCTTTGACGCTCTTGGTGAAGAAACTCGCAAGCCCGAGGAGCTACTTTCCTTCATTGGAAGGGTCGACGAGGCTCACGTGGAGATTACTTCGGGACTTTGCCCACTTGAGACTGATGGGCTGCGTTTGGAGGAACGCATTGTTGTTCTCGCGTTCATCTGCCACAAGCAGCAGAAACTCGCTAAGGAACTTGTGGCGGATGCGCGAGATCAACGAGGCGTTCCTCTAGACGCAACCCGTCTGCCTTAAGAAAGTCCTGAAGTAATCTCCGCATGAGCCGCGTCGAGCCTTCCAATGAAGAAAAGTACCTCTTCGGGTGTGGGAACTGCTTCACCAAGAGTGTCGGAGCTACCCATTCCTCCTAGGCGGTTCACCGTGGCTTGGAAGGACAGGCGGAACACTATTATCATACCATCCTTTCCAGGAGTCTATTGCAGCCACCATCAATGCAATCGTTGTGTCTCTCTTCAATGGATGCTCCCTTAGGCCTCATGTATTTCCTTCAAATTCAATGCAGATATAGTGTGGCGCGCGACGTCCCATTGGGCCGTCCCCAGGCGGAATTACAATTTGAGTTGCACACAAGCCTTATCAGCCTGAAGGTTCAGCTTTTCAAACAGGGTGCTCGCTTCTGGAAGGGAGTTTTGGTGTTTTTTAATGACACATGGGCTCTTTGGCTTCTGGAGAGTAGAAGGCTTCTAAGGTGGTTGCAGCGCTCGCGTCGCCTAATCAATCAGTAAGTAAATAAGGTCAGTAAGGTGTTCCGCTCCAAGAGACGTACGAGGTGGTAAGAATAGTGGACGTACCCAGAAGACTTTGCCTTCTTCAGAGCGACGCCAAAAACCGTGCCAACGGTTGTTTCCTTGGATGGTTCTAGTGGACGTTTTTTGTCCATTTTAGCTGTGATGGCTAAGGCTGCACTACACGCGGTTGCACTGCTGAACCATTCGTCGTCAGAAGTGTCGGCTTTGATGCCGGCAATGTAGGACTCGTTGTAAGATCACTTCTTGGCACAGTTGGAAAACCTAAGCGCTAGATCACCCATCGCTGAAGGAGTGAGCTTCACTGCTGCGGGCTCCACAGCTGAGGAATGGAACTGACGCTGACCCGTGGGCCCACCTCACGGACGCACCAGAAGCCAAAGAGGTTTCTCAGAGATTCCGGCGTATTTTTCCAAAAACACGCTCACAACCCATCTCTCTCTTTTTTAGATAAAAGGGGTCCTCCCCGATTTCATTGAAATCGAAACAGGGCACATAGTTTTACACATCCAGGATAGAGCCGATCGCAAAGCCAGTTCAGAGAGCAACAAACAGCCCACCAACTACCAACTACAGCACCTAAGAGCATCTCCAGTCGGGGCGCCCAAAGGCCTTTGGGGCATGCCGGACACTTTTTCCTCCCCACTCGCGCCGCCCAAATCTGATTTCGGTTCGGCGCGGCCCAGTTTTGTGTCCGGCACGCCCAGCCCACGCCCTCAACTTGGGGCGGCTTGAGCCGGCCCCGGACACTACGAAACGGCCGCCCCGACGCGCGGGCCACGCCTGGGAGTGAGACGGCACTCAAAATAAATGCCGCCCCCCATCTTCCCCCAAAATCCCAAATCTCGCGCCATTTCTCCCGCCATCCCTCTCGCCAAAAAGAAAAACCCTGCCTGCCGCCGCGCCGGATCGGATTCCATGGCGCCGACGGCCGCGCCGGAAAAAGGGGAAGGCCAAGAAGAAGGCGACGACGGCGAAGAAGACGCTCGGCGTTAAGCGCAAGCCCCGCTGCCCGCAGAGAAGCCGGAGTCGATGTCGGAGACCGATTGGGAGCTCGAACGTCTCCGGCACCGATTGGAGATGCAGGGCCATAGCGGGCGGCGGCGAAAGATAGAAAGCTGCTCGACCCGGCCCGCCATTGACGGCAAAGGGCCTCGCCGCCATCAACAAGAATCTCGCGGCCTTGAACCAAGCATACGCTTTGGGGGGCAGCCAAGACAGCGCCGCCACTCTTCGATGCAAGATCGGTGCCGCTCCATCGAATTCATCTTTCTTCGCCGAAAGCGCCGCCGCCGGCACTCCTCGCTCCAGGTTCACCCCCGAGTACGCCGATAGCCAGCACCACGGCGGCTTCGACCCCAACATCATTTTCCCTTCTTGTGGGCTCGATCTGAACCGCCACGTCGATCTGTCATCGCCGGCGTTGCGGAGGCACCCCGCCGAACAGACGAACGTGCAGGCCGGTCGAAGCCTTTCATTCGACGCCGGCGCCTCCCATGTGATCGATGGAATCACCGCCGATCACACGGAACCCCTGCATGTATGAGGCCGTCTTTTGGATGGCATGATACGTACCGTAGACGCATAGGCGAGTCGTGACTGCCGGCGTTGTTTTTGTGTGTGTAGGAGACCTCCGAACTCATGGCCGACTAATCAACGGCGACAGCCGGGCGGCGAATGTCGATCCTGATGGCCTGGAGGACGGCGACGACGATGAGTTCAACGAGGACGCGGTGTACTACGAGGACGACGACGACGAGATCGAAGAGGAGGGGGTTGTGACCGCGGCTGTGGTCGGCGAGCACGCCGCAGCGAAGAAGAAGGGCAACCGCTGCATCGTTTGGACGACCAAGAAGGACGAGTGCATGGTCGAGTCATGGAAGTTCTTCACCACCGGCGTGCTGACCGGCACAAACCAGACCAGCGGCGCCTACTGGAGGCGGGTCAAGGAAGAGTTCGACGAGCGCCGACACACCAAGGACTTCTACAAGGTGAACATGGTGCACGGCGAAGGCGCCATCGAGCATAGGTGGCGCATTGTTCAGCGCATCGTCAACAAGTTCCACGGGTGCCATGAGAACATTGTCGATCGGCCGGAGAGTGGGAAGGGTGGTGTCTCTAGGTTCACGAGGGAATATCTCCCCGGCAATAGTGCCAGAAACAATGCTTGTACGTCACACGTCAGTTGGGAACCCCAAGAGGAAGGTATGATGAGTGCAGCAGTAAGTTTTCCCTCAGTATGAAACCAAGGTTTAATCGAACCAGTAGGAAAACGAGGTTTGCTTCGAAGGTGTTGGTGAAGGAGTGTAGTGCGGCGCAACACCAGGGATTCCGGTGCCAACGTGGAACCTGCACAACACAACAAATTACTTTGCCCCAACTTAACAGTGAGGTTGTCAATCTCACCGGCTTGCTGAAAACAAAGGGTTAAACGTATCGAATGGAAAATGATGTTTGTTTGCATAAAACAGTAGAGAACAATGATTGCAGTAGATTGTATTTCAGATGTAAAAGAATGGACCGGGGTCCACAGTTCACTAGTGGTGTCTCTCCAATAAGATAACTAACATGCTGGGTAAACAAATTACAGCTGGGCAATTGACAATTGATAAGTGCATATAACATGCATGTGTGAGCTGTGGTGTCTACTATGAGATTCATTTGGGCATTACGACAAAGTACATAGACCGCTATCCAGCATGCATCTATGCCTAAATAGTCCACTTTCCGGTTAACATCCGTACCCCTTCCAGTATTAAGTTGCAAGCAACAGACAATTGCATTAAGTAATGTGCGTAATGTAAACAATACATTCATCCTTGAATAAAGCATTGCTGTTTTACCCCTAGTGGCAACAACACATCTACAACCTTAGAACTTGCTGTCACTATCCCAGGTTAAATAGAGGTTGAACCCAACTATCATGCATAAATACCCCCTCTTGGAGTTACAAGTATTCACGTGGCCAAGGCTTCAACAAGTAACGGAGAGCATGCAAGATCACAAATGACATAGACATGATAATATAATATTCAGCTCCACATAGGTATCAATATAAGTCAGATCCCAGCAAACACAACATGTAGCATTACAATAAGATGATCTTGATCATGATAGGCAGCTCACAAGATCTAAACATGATGGCACAAGTGGAGAAGACAACCATCTAGCTACTGCTATGGACCCATAGTCCAAGGATGAACTACTCACGCATCACTCCGGAGGCGGGCATGGCGATGTAGAGCCCTCCGGTGATGATTCCCCTCTCCGGCAGGGTGCCGGGAAGAGCTTCAGAACCCCCCGAGTTAGGGTTGACGACGGCGGCGGCAGCGAATATGTTCTGGATGAAAGGCTCGGTGTTTTAGGGTTTTCGCGTCTCGGGGAATAAATAGGCGAAGGGGCGATGTCGGCGGACCCCCGAGGGGCCCAAACCACAGGCGGCGCGGCTGGGCCCACTGCCGCGCCACCTGGTGGTTTGGCCACCTCGTGGCTCCTTCGTCTCTCCTTCGGACTCCGTGTACGTGCTGGAAAAATAGGGACTGGCCTTTTGTTTCGTGCAATTCCGAGAATATTTCCAGAAGTAACTTTCTGAAACCAAAAACAGCAGAAAACAGGGAACTGGCACTGTGGCATCTTGTTAATAGGTTAGTCCCAGAAAATGCATAAAAGTGATACGAAGTGTATATAAAACATGTAGCAAATGGTATAATATAAGCATGGAACAGCAGAAATTATGGATACGTTGGAGACGTATCAAGCATCCCCAAGCTTAGTTCTACTCGTCCTCGAGTAGGTAAAACGATAACAACAAATAATTTCTGAGGAGACATGCTTTCACACAATCTTGATCAATATATTGCAAGGCTCATGTCATGAATGAAGTGACTCAAAGCAATGATCTATAGTTTGCTAACAAATAGATAAAGAGTAAACAATGAATCATATAAGCAAAAACTTTTCATGAATAGTACTTTCAAGACAAGCATCAAAAAGTTTTGCATAAGAGGTAACTCATAAAGCAATAGATTCAAAGTAAAAGGCATTGAAGCAACACAAAGGATGATTAAGTTTCAGCATTTGCTTTCAACTTGTAACATGTATATCTCATGGATAGTTGTCAACATAAAGCAATATAACAAGTGCAATAAGTAAATATGTAAGAATCAATGCACACAAAGTTGACACAAGTGTTTGCTTCTAAGATAGAAAGGAGTAGGTAAACTGACTCAACATAAAGTAAAAGATAGGCCCTTCGCAGAGGGAAGCAGGGATTAAATCATGTGCTAGAGCTTTTTAAGTTTTCGAAAGCATATAGAGAGCACAAAATAAGTATTTGAGAGGTGTTTGTTGTTGTCAACGAATGGTAGTGGGCACTCTAACCCCCTTGTCAACCAGACTTTCAAAGAGCGGCTCCCATGAAGGACGTTATCTCTACCAGCAAGGTAGATCATCCCTCTTCTCTTTTGTTTACACATGTATTTTAGTTTCTTTATAGATGACACTCCTCCCAACCTTTTGCTTACACAAGCCATGGCTAACCGAATCCTCGGGTGCCTTCCAACATTCACATACCATGGAGGAGTGTCTATTGCAAAATTAAGTTGCTTACTGATAAATCAGGGCAAAACATGTGAAGAGAATTATTAATGAAAGTTGTAATTAATTGGGGCTGGGCACCCCGTTGCCAGCTCTTTTTGCAAATTATTGGATAAGCGGATGTATATGCCACTAGTCCAGGTGAAAGTCTGTCAGAAGTAAATGACAAGATTGAAAGATAAAACACCACATACTTCCTCATGAGCTATAAAACATTGACACAAATAAGGAGTAATAAAGTTTTGAATAGTTTAAAGGTAGCACATGAAATATTTACTTGGAATGGCAGGAAATACCACATAGTAGGTAGGTATGGTGGACACAAATGGCATGGGTTTTGGCTCAAGTTTTGGATGCACGAGAAGCATTCCCTCTCAGTACAGAGTTTAGGCTAGCAAGGTTGTTTGAAGCAAACACAAGTATAAACCGGTACAGCAAGAATCACATAAAAACATATTGCAAGTATTATAAGACTCTACACTGTCTTCCTTGTTGCTCAAACATTTTACCAGAAAATATCTAGACCTTAGAGAGAACAAATATGCATCCCAAGTCTCAACAAGCTCTACGGTAGTTCTCCACTACTAGGCTTTAACTACATGATGCAAGAGCTTAAACATGATCTACTTGAGAGCTCAAAACAATTGCAAAGCATCAAATCAAAACAAGACAATGATCTACAAGAATGCATATGTCTTTTCCAATACCAACTACTACATGTAGCATTTTCTTTCTTCCAAACAAACACCAATAATTTATTTAAACATAAACTCTCCAAATGATAATATAATGCAGCAAGAGAGTATTTATAAACAAGTGCTAACAGCTCGAAGAGATGCATGAAAAACAGGAGCTAAAAGCACTGCAGTAGCTAGTTAAGAATACTCAACAAATATAAGTGAAGAACATGAGTATTCACATGAAAAAGCGGAGCGTGTCTCTCTCCCACACAAGGATTGCTAGGATCCGAATTTATTCAAACAAAAACAAAAATAAAAACACACAGACGCTCCAAGTAAAGCGCATAAGATGTGAAAGAATTAAAATATAGTTTCACTAGAGATGACCTGATAAGTTTGTTGATGAAGAAGGGGATGCCTTGGGCATCCCCAAGCTTAGACGCTTGAGTCTCTCTGAATATGGTTGGGATGAACCACGGGGGCATCCCCAAGCTTAGGCTTTTCACTCTTCTTGATCACATAATATCACCCTTCTCGCTTGATCCTTGAAAACTTCCTTCACACCAAACTCAAGACAGTTCTCATTAGAGGGTTAGTGCATAATCAAAAATTCTCATATTCTGTAATGATACAATCAATCCCAAAGCTTCTGGACATTAGCTACAGCCACCAATGCTTTGTGGAGCAAAGAAATCCACACAAACACAGTAAAAGAGCGAATGCAAAACAAAAGGCAGAATCTGTCAAAAACAGAACAGTCTGGAATGACGAATTTTTTCGAGGCACTTAAGTTGCTCAGATGGATCTGGCCTAAAATAATGAAAGTTGCGTACATATCTCAGGAATATGCGTGATTTTTCTCAGAATTTTTTGAATTTTCTACAGGGAGATAAGCTCAAATCCGTGACAGCTAAAAATCTGTCACTGCGCAGAAATCCAAATCTTGCATCAACTTTCAATATAGAACTTTACTTGGCACAACATTGCGATAAAATAAAGATACAAAGGAGTTGCTACAGAAGTAACAAAACTCCTTGACTCAAAGAAAACAAAAATAACAGCAAATAAAAACGATGGGTTGTCTCCCATAAGCGCTTTTCTTTAACGCCTTTCAGCTAGGCGCAGAAAGTGAAAATCAAGTGTTGTCAAGAGAAGAAGCATCAACATCATAACTTGCTCTAACAATAGAGTCAAAAGGTAACTTCATTCTCTTCCTAGGGAAGTGTTCCATACCTTTCTTGAGAGGAAATTGGTACCTTATATTACCTTCTTTCATATCAATGATGGCACCAACAGTTCGAAGAAAAGGTCTTCCCAAAACAATAGGACAAGATGCATTGCATTCAATATCCATAACAATAAAATCAACGGGGACAAGGTTATTTTTACGTAATAAAAACATCATTAACTCGCCCCAAAGGTTTCTTCATAGCATTATCAGCGAGAAAAACATCCAAATAACAATGTTCCAAAGGTGGCAAATCAAGAATATCATAAAGCTTCTTGGGCAAAACGAAACACTTGCACCAAGATCACACAAGGCATTGCAATAAAATCATTCACCTTTACCTTAATGATGGGTTCCCAACCATCTTCTAATTTCCTAGGAATAGAAGCTTTAAGTTTCAACTTCTCCTCCCTAGCTTGCAAAAGAGCATTTGTAATATGCTTTGTAAAAGCCAAATTAATAGTGCTAGCATTGGGACTTCTAGCTAATTTTTGCAAGAACATAATAACTTCAGAGATGTTACAATCATCAAAATCAAAATCATTATTGTCAATGGTGGTGGAACCATTGTCTCCAATAGTTTGAAAAATTTCAGCACTTTTATCAGAAAAAGTTTCAGCAGTTTTAGGCAATTTCAAACGCTTTGCAGAAGTAGTAGAGACATTACAACACCAATAACATTACCATCAATAGTAGGAGGTTTACTAGCATGTGAAACATTAGCATTACTAGTGGTGGTGATAGTACAAACTCTAACTATACTATTCTCTTTTTCAAGTTCTTCCTCTTTTTCCCACCTAGCATGCAATTCAGCCAACATCCTAATATTATTATCAATTCGAACTTGGATGGCATTTGCTGTAGCAAATGACTTATATCTTTAACTTCATTAGGCATAACTTTCAGTTTTAGAATTTCAACATCATGAGCAAGACTATCAACTTTAGAGACAAGATCATCAATTTTTTCAAACTTTTCCTCAACAGTTTTATTGAAAGCTTTTTGTGTGCTAATAAATTCTTTAAGCATAGCTTCAAGATCAGAGGACACACTTCTATTGTTGCTGTAGGAATTACCATAAGAATTGCCATAACCATTTGAAGGATAAGGCTTATAATTGTTGCTACCAAAATTATTCCTATAAGCATTGTTGTTGAAGTTGTTGTTTTTAATGAAGTTTACATCAACATGCTCTTCTTGAGCAACCAATGAAGCTAAAGGAACATTATTAGGATCAACATGAGATCTACCATTCACAAGCATAGACATAATAGCATCAATCTTATCACTCAAAGAGGAGGTTTCTTCAACAGAATTTACCTTCTTACCTTGAGGAGCTCTTTCGGTGTGCCATTCGGAATAGTTGATCATCATATCATCAAGTAGCTTTGTTGCTGCACCTAAAGTGATGGACATAAAGGTTCCTCCAGAGGCTGAATCCAATAAGTTCCTTGAGGAAAAATTTAATCCTGCATAAAAGGTTTGGATGATCATCCAAGTAGTCAGTCCATGAGTGGGACAATTCTTCACCAAAGATTTCATTCTTTCCCAAGCTTGAGCAACATGTTCATTATCAAGTTGTTTAAAATTCATAATGCTACTTCTCAAGGATATAATCTTAGCAGGAGGATAATATTTCCCTATGAAAGCATCTTTGCATTTTGTCCAAGAATTAATACTATTTCTAGGCAAAGAAAGCAACCATTCTTTAGCTCTTCCTCTCAAGGAGAAAGGAAAAAGTTTCAGTTTTATAATATCCCCATCCATATCCTTATACTTTTGCATTTCACAAAGTTCAACAAAGTTATTAAGATGGGCAGCAGCATCATCAGTACTAACACCAGAAAATTGCTCTTTCATAACAAGATTTAATAGAGCAGGTTTAATTTCATAAAATTCTGCTGTAGAAGCAGGTGGAGCAATAGGAGTGCATATGAAATCATTGTTGTTTGTGCTAGTGAAGTCACACAACTTAGTGTTCTCAGGAGTACTCATTTTGAAAAACAAAATCAAACTGAATTAAACAAGTAACTAATTTTTTTGTGTTTTTGATAAAGAGAGCAAACAAACTAAATAAAAATAAACTAAGCAAGACAAATAACAAAGTAAAGAGATTGGGTGTGAGAGACTCCCCTTGCAGAAGCAATTCGGTTTTCCCCGGCAACGGCGCCAGAAAACGTGTTGGTGGCTCTAGTTGACGAGGGAATATCTCCCCGGCAATAGTGCCAGAAACAATGCTTGTACGTCACACGTCAGTTGGGAACCCCAAGAGGAAGGTATGATGAGTGCAGCAGTAAGTTTTCCCTCAGTATGAAACCAAGGTTTAATCGAACCAGTAGGAAAACGAGGTTTGCTTCGAAGGTGTTGGTGAAGGAGTGTAGTGCGGCGCAACACCAGGGATTCCGGTGCCAACGTGGAACCTGCACAACACAATCAAATTACTTTGCCCCAACTTAACAGTGAGGTTGTCAATCTCACCGGCTTGCTGAAAACAAAGGGTTAAACGTATCGAATGGAAATGATGTTTGTTTGCATAAAACAGTAGAGAACAATGATTGCAGTAGATTGTATTTCAGATGTAAAAGAATGGACCGGGGTCCACAGTTCACTAGTGGTGTCTCTCCAATAAGATAACTAACATGCTGGGTAAACAAATTACAGCTGGGCAATTGACAATTGATAAGTGCATATAACATGCATGTGTGAGCTGTGGTGTCTACTATGAGATTCATTTGGGCATTACGACAAAGTACATAGACCGCTATCCAGCATGCATCTATGCCTAAATAGTCCACTTTCCGGTTAACATCCGTACCCCTTCCAGTATTAAGTTGCAAGCAACAGACAATTGCATTAAGTAATGTGCGTAATGTAAACAATACATTCATCCTTGAATAAAGCATTGCTGTTTTACCCCTAGTGGCAACAACACATCTACAACCTTAGAACTTGCTGTCACTATCCCAGGTTAAATAGAGGTTGAACCCAACTATCATGCATAAATACCCCCTCTTGGAGTTACAAGTATTCACTTGGCCAAGGCTTCAACAAGTAACGGAGAGCATGCAAGATCACAAATGACATAGACATGATAATATAATATTCAGCTCCACATAGGTATCAATATAAGTCAGATCCCAGCAAACACAACATGTAGCATTACAATAAGATGATCTTGATCATGATAGGCAGCTCACAAGATCTAAACATGATGGCACAAGTGGAGAAGACAACCATCTAGCTACTGCTATGGACCCATAGTCCAAGGATGAACTACTCACGCATCACTCCGGAGGCGGGCATGGCGATGTAGAGCCCTCCGGTGATGATTCCCCTCTCCGGCAGGGTGCCGGGAAGAGCTTCAGAAACCCCCCGAGTTAGGGTTGACGACGGCGGCAGCGAATATGTTCTGGATGAAAGGCTCGGTGTTTTAGGGTTTTCGCGTCTCGGGGAATAAATAGGCGAAGGGGCGATGTCGGCGGACCCCCGAGGGGCCCAAACCACAGGCAGGCGCGGCTGGGCCCACTGCCGCCCCTGGTGGTTTGGCCACCTCGTGGCTCTCCTTCGTCTCTCCTTCGGACTCCGTGTACGTGCTGGAAAAATAGGGACTGGCCTTTTGTTTCGTGCAATTCCGAGAATATTTCCAGAAGTAACTTTCTGAAACCAAAAACAGCAGAAAACAGGGAACTGGCACTGTGGCATCTTGTTAATAGGTTAGTCCCAGAAAATGCATAAAAGTGATACGAAGTGTATATAAAACATGTAGCAAATGGTATAATATAAGCATGGAACAGCAGAAATTATGGATACGTTGGAGACGTATCAAAGGGTCAGGCGGATCAGGTAAACAGACGCGCGGCCTGATCCCCTCATTGTGTTCTCGTCGATCGGCCGGCTTTTTTTGTGATCGGCTTGTTTTGTTGCAGCTCGTCGACGCCCTTCTTTTGTACAAGTCGCTTAACAAGGAGAAAGATTTCAAGTTGATGCATTGCTACAAGCTTCTCCAAAATTGCGAGAAATGGAAGGTGCACCGCCGGACGTTGAACAAGAAGGGACGCGGCGACACCAACGCCGATCCGCAAAACTCAGAGGGGCGTCCAACAGGGCACAAGAAGGCGAAAACAGCCTTGGCTGCTGCGGCTAAGACGGACAGGGTGCAGTCTTCCACCGACAAGGTCCTCGCCGACGTCTGCTCCAACTCGAGCTTGTGGCGCGATGAGAACAACGCAAGGTGGGCAACCTTGATGCAGAAGGCCGACGTCAGGATCGACGTCGAGCAGAAGAAAGCCGCCGTCAAGAAGCGGAGCCAGGACTTCACGATCTTGACGGCCGACACCTCCAACATGGATCCGCTGGCCAGGGCGGTGCACGACATGTATCGCGCCGCGATCTTGCAGGAGCTCGGCTCGTTCAGCGCCCCAGAACGGCGAGAACGGCACGCCCGGGGCCGGCGTCGTCGACGATGAGGACCCCGACATGACCCAGCCCGGCGACGGCTACGTGCGCCGGCCGGAGGACTTCTAGACCTGCCGGTGGCTACGGCGGCAATCGGCGTATTTTGGCGGGCATATTTTGGCGGCATTTTTTGGATTTGTAATTTGGCGGCAAAAACACTTGCATTTGTGGTCGAATGTGGCTAAAACTCTGAATTTCTAGCCATTTGTGATTTCAATTCGTAAAACCTTGGCGGCAGAATTGGGGAAAAAAATTGGGCGGCCGTCTTGGGCGGCGCGAGTGGGGAGCGACGGCGCCCAAATGCGCCAGCCCTTCCGGACAGCGCCTAATGGGATTGTCCGAAAAGCCTTTGGCGACCATTTAAACGCCCCGACTGGAGATGCTCTAAAAGCAATACTAAACCAGCGAAACTGGACACTTGGGGTCGCAAAAACCACCAGCTACATGCAAGGTACGCAAGCAGCATCCGAGAGGTTTCAGCTTGTTCGAAGTTGCATGCTTCAGAGGGCGACCTCTCTCTCTCTCTGTTCACCCGGCTATTTGCACACACCCATGTCGAACCCCACGCCTCCCTGCAATCGATAGCAGTTCACACTTCACACCGACGGCGGCGAGCTCGGCTCCAACTCTGCGACATGCGTCTGCGCTCGCTTTCGCAGGCAGCGAGATGCGATTTTTCGGCCCTGACGCGATCTGTCATTCTTCCATGCCCTAGCCAGGCTCTGTGGCCGCCTCCGTGCACATCCTCTTCTTTTGCCGTTCCTGACGCCGAGGCCGCTGGTGTCCGCAGTGTCCGCACGGTCGGCTTGCACTGCACGCTCGATCTTGTGGGTGCCTCTGCTGATCCAATCCCGACAAGGCCGACCTGCTAACAGACTCCGTGGGCAACAAAGATAGCTCGGGAGATTAGCCTGCTACGAACTCTGAATTTTCCTGCTTGTTCTTGTTTACTGTATCTAGTAGTTGCAGATTGGCTTCCCGAACAGCTAATCGATTCCAATTGTTCGTAGTTGGGTGTGCGCTGCTTGGGAGTTTAGATTGTGAATGTACATCATTCGTGAACATTGATTTTTGTAGAAAGACATGAGTGTAAGTTATTGTGAATGAACAATTGATTAAGAAACAATTTCTTATTAACTTGCTCGTATTTTCATTTTGAGGTGTTCTTGCATGATTTAATAACTGAATCAAGCCACAGATGTTCTGACATGGAAGTTCACACATAACACTGAAACATTCATGACGATATCAACCGGTACCTGAACCTTTTCTTTTGGAGGTTCCTCTCAACTTTTCGTGAAGCCTGCCTTGAAGTGCTCAAGATCAGCAGACCATTCCTCCAAAACAAAGCCATTATGAAATGCTCAAGGAAGCTAGCCTCTTCCTGGCTTGTAAAAGACTCATTCTATCCTCTTAGTTGAAAAGGCAGAAACCTGCCGTTTATCCCTACAAAAATTATGGAATGTGCTCGCCTTGATCCCAAATCTCTAGACAAAATGACTTGTATTCCACGGAGGCTGCCCCGAGACGGTGGTGGCCTTACTACCAGTGGCTGCCAATGCAGTAGGCGATGGTCAAGATGTGGTGCTGATGTCGTGGTGGCTTTGTGTTCTTCGAGCCTGTTACGGAGACCAACTCAAACACATACGATATTACCTACCTAGTCACGTATCTAGTTTACTTGTAAAACAATCTTGTAAACCGACTTGGACATCAAGTCAACTTCTTGTAATCATGTATATATAAAGGAGGGATTGAGCTCGAGGCTTGCGATCAAGCAGCCTGAGATTACACAATTACATGGTATCAGAGCAGATCGGTTCTTAACCCCGAAACCCTAGCCTCCCTCCTTCCCTCCCCTCTTCACCAAAACCCTAGCCTCCCTCCTTCCCTCCCCTCTCCATCGCCACCATGAGCCCAGATGAGATCGCTGCCAAGCTCCGCGAGCTAGAAGAGAAAGAAAAGAAGCTCCAAACCCTCGTCGACGAACTCCGCACGCGCGCCACCTCCCTTGATCAACTGACCGCTGCTGCCACCGCCGATCACGGCAAGCTTCTCCTTCTGGCCAAAACCACCACCCCTTCTCTACCCAACTCCATAAAACTCCACGTTCCCATCACCCTCGATCTCAACAGTGGCAACTACACCAGTTGGCGGGAGCTCTTCCTCATCGCCCTCGGCCGCTATGGCCTGACATCCCATGTTGTCGGCAACGCCGACGCCACACCGTCTAACATATCGCCTACTTCGTGCTAGGCACGTGATGATTACATGATTCTACTGTGGATCTACGGCTCCGTCTCCACCGACCTCCTCGGCATCGTCATGCGCCCTGGCTCCACTGCTCGCGCCATCTGGGACGCCATCGAGAATTTGTTCCGCGACAACAAGAAGCAACGTGCTATTCAGCTCGAGGCGGAGTTCCGCAACACCCCACAAGGCGATCTCTCCATCAGCGAGTACTGCGCCAAACTCAAGGCCCTCGCTGACTCCCTCACCGACGTCGGCCAGCCCATCAGCGACGAGACGCTCGTCCTCACGCTCCTCCGCGGACTCCAGGACACTTACGCGCACTTGTGCTCGTTTCTTCCGTTTCAGGTGCCCTTCCCCTCTTTTCTTCAAACCCGGTCAGCCCTCATCCTCGAGGAGACGCAGAAGAAGACCGACGCCAAGAACGCCGCGTCCACAGCTCTCTGGGCGAGCGGCAACAGTATCATGCCTCATGGCGGGGGCGGCCCTCCCTCTACACCATCATCGGGGGGTGACCGCTCTGGGGACTCTGGGAGCGACCGCGCTGGAGGTCGCGGCTCCGGCTACTACAACAACTACCGCGGCGGCGGTCGCGGCCGCGGACGCGGCGGACGGGGACGCGGCCGTGACAACCCATGGCAGTTCAATCCATGGACTGGCGCCCCAACACGAGCCAAGTACCAGCAGACACCGGTCCCGTGGTAGCCACGGCCATCTACCCCAACCTTCTGGCGTGCTCCGACTCCCAGTCTCCTTGGGCCTCGACCTGGCATGGTTCCCCAAGCTTACACGGCCCTTGGACATGCTCCTGCCGGCCAGTACTACACACCGCCTCCGCAGCTCGACCCTGCCTTGATCGCCACCCTCAACAACTTGTAGATTCCTGGCAGCGACCGGTGCATGGACACAGGCGCCTCCGCAGATCGACACAGAAAAACCTAGTCTCGCCGGAGCTCTACAATACATCACCCTAACTAGACCCGACCTATCCTATGCTGTTCAACAAGTGTGTCTTCACATGCACGATCCCCGTGAACCACATCTCTCTCTCTCATCAAACGCATACTTAGATATCTCAAAGGTACACTTGATCTCGGTCTCACACTCACCTCCACTTCCTCTCATTCTTTGGTTGCCTACTCGGATGCCGATTGGGCAGGATGCCCTGACACTCGCCGGTCTACGTCAGGGTACTGCGTGTTTTTGGGAGATAATCTCATTTCTTGGTCTTCAAGGCGGCAGCCTACCATCTCTCGATCAAGTGCAGAGGCTGAGTATCGCGCTGTCGCCACAGCAGTTGCAGAGACATGTTGGATTCGGAGCCGTCTTCAAGAACTACGGAAACCCATCAGCAGTGCTACAATCATAAATTGCGACAATGTCAGCGCCGTTTACTTATCGGCGAATCCAGTTCAGCATCGGCGTACGAAGCATATAGAGTTGGACATACACTTTGTGCGGGAAAAAGTTGCTCTTGGTGCTCTACGAGTGCTCCACGTTCCATCAAGCTCTCAGTTTGCTGACATTTTCACAAAAGGTTTGCCGTCAAGTCAATTTCAGGAGTTCAAATCCAGTCTTCACATCGGCGAAGCACCAAGTTCAGACTGCGGGGGCGTGTTACGGAGATCAACTCAAACACATACGATATTACTACCTAGTCACGTATCTAGTTTACTTGTAAAACAATCTTGTAAACCGACTTGGACATCAAGTCAACTCCTTGTAATCATGTATATATAAAGGAGGGATTGAGCTCGAGGCTTGCGATCAAGCAGCCCGTGATTACACAATTACAGAGCCGATGGGCCTATGGAGCAGGATCTGCGATGGCTTGCGAACGGTCAAGCGGCGATGATCTAGACGTGGTCTGCTCACTACAATGTTGTTTGAGGATAACGCCGGAGTTTGACAATCAGGGCGGCGGCCCGTTCCTCTCCTACGGTGGCCGCCTGGCGATCGTGTGGACGGCGCATAGGCTAGATCTCGAGATGGTGATGTCACCTCTGAGCACTACGGGAAAGGCCCAAAACGCCGACGGCCGGCCGCCGTCGGCGTATGCTCACATGCCGTCGGCGTACACGTACGCCGACGCCGTCGGCGTAGCAAATCTGCCGTCGGCGTACGCCCTCATACGCCGACGGCATTGCCGTCAGCGTATGAATGCAAAAAAATTAAAAAATTGAATTTTTTTAAAAAATTTGAATTTTTTTTAACTTTTTAAAACTTCTTTTCTATTTCGAATTTCTAACTCAGCTACATACTAAATCTCTAATTACACATTTAATCATAGGTCAAAGTATTTACGCTGGTCAAAGTTCCCGTTCGGTCACCCATCCTCAAATTGCTCCACCCCAAGCACGCTTAACATTTGAGTTCCTTCATTGTTAGTTTCCAAATGAGAAATGAGAACTTACTGATACTTATATCATATCAATCATATTAACCCCTAATTTAGAATGTTACACTTTTTCATTATTTAAATTTCGAAAATTCATTTGAATAAGTAACAATGATTGTAAAATAGCATATATTTTTAATAAATGAAAAAATAAAATTATTTTTACTTTTATTTCCTTTTTACATTTAATATGGAATAATTCATATCTTTAATTTCGTTAATCGGAATTTGAAAAAAAAGTCTATGTCAATAAGAAAAATGAGAGAAATTCAAATATGACATCCATATCATCCTTTGCATTGTATAAATATCGATGATTTTAGAAAATTGATTCTTTTTTCACAAAAATCAAATAAAGTGAAAAACCCTCAAAAAAAGGTATCCTTTGACATGGAGTCCTTTTATGTGTACTAGTTGCTAGGAAAAATAATAAACTTGAGTTTTGACAAATATTTCAAAAAAATGCTTCACAAAAAGGTCTATCATCTATAGACATGTATAACTTTCGTGTCAAATGACCAAGTTATGGCCATCCCCATGACATAGTTTGTGATTATGTGTCCATATTTGGAACATAGGGGTGCCTTGGTATGACAAACATTGTTGCCAAAAACAAATTCCAAATTATTTTTATAAATATCATTTTCCATTTTTTAAATACCAAAAATAACTTTCGTTATGGAGTAATTACCAAAAATATGTTGCAATAGGCACCCATCTTATTGTCACAAAGGGTACTACATATTTTATGGATAATACCCAAGTTTTAGGAATTTTCTCGATTTTTACCTAATTATTCCTATTTAAATGACTTTATGCCGATTTTCCAAAAGTAATTGAAATTGAACTACAAATGTGTGATAGTTTGGTATAAATTTTTTACAAAAATACTTTCTCGGTACAAAAGTAATGACTTTATCACAGAAACATCGATAGTTTTGAAAAATGTGACCCCTTTCAATGAATAGACACGACAGTCATTTTGACTGTTTTTTCACAAAAATAAAAGAAATTGAGAAAATACTCAAAAGATGAATTCCTTTGACATGGAGTCATTTTATGTGTACTAGTTGCTAGGAAAAATGATAAATTTGAGTTTGGACAAATATTTCAAAAAAATGCTTCACAAAAAAGGTCTATCATCTATAGACATGTATAACTTTCGTGTCAAATGACCAAGTTATGGCCATTCCCATGCCATAGTTTGTGATAATGTGTCCATACTTGACACATAGGGGTGTCTTGGTGTGGAAAACATTGTTGCCAAAAACAATTTCCAAAATATTATAGTAAATATCATTTTCCATTTTTTAAGTGTAAAAAATTACTTTTTAATTAAGCAAGTAACAAACATATGTTACAAAATGTCACGTGCATGGTGAAAAAGATTTATGGATGTCATATTTGGATTCCTCTCATTTTCTAATCGATTTAGACATTTAATTTGTTAAATTCCGATTTACGGATTTAAAGATATGAATTATTTCATATTAAATGGAAAATAGAAAAACTATACGCCGACGGTAATGCCGTCGGCGTATCAAATGTAAAAAATTGAAAAGTATACGCCGACGGCTGAAAATTGAAAAAGTATACGCCGACGGCCAAAATCTCTAGGCTGACGGCAATGCCGTCGGCGTAGCTAAAAAAGAAAAAAAATCTTGGTTGGCACGGTCGGGGTCTACGCCGACGGCCCCGACATTTGGCCGTCGGCGTATGTCCTGACCGTCGGCGTTTTGTGGATTTCCCGTAGTGGAGACGGGCAACAGTATGGGGCACTCCGTTCTCCTCCATATTAGGTTCAATCTGTGTCATCGAGTGATATGTCCGGCAACTCCTTCGGATGCAACAACTACACGGTGGCTCTTGTAGAGGCGACGAGTCATGCCTTGACTATGGGATCAAAGGTAGTGCGACAATGACGGGAGGCAATGTTTTTAAGGGACGTCTATGTCCTCTAGTATCTCCTCCAAAAGCATTTGACTATAGTGGTTTCAACGTTGAGTACGCGCACTCTGGTGGAAACACAAGATGTTTAAACATGCTATGTCAACGCATGTCTGGTTGGAGTCGTCACCATGCGCACATGTGGTGTTTTCCTTCTTGAAGACTTAGCCTAGGAGCTATTACTTTTCGTCTGTTCCTCTTTTTTTAACCTTAGGGTTAATGGTTGCCCAATAGATCAGGTACCATTGTGAGGCACACATCTGCGGATATTCTTTTCCGGATTATATATTCGGCCGCTGGACTACTGTATGCATCAATTGAGGCAGATATTAGGGGTTATACTTCTTTTAGGGTTTTTTTTCACCAACCAACTATATTACAACTATATTAAAATACCGATCTAATACCGGGAATGAAAAAAGAAACCACCAATAATGTCATCTTTAGTATAGTATATTGCCAATTAACAGCTAAACAATGCAAACATACATTTGACGGATACAATTGTCTATGATTGTTATGCAGGCAAAGCTACATATATTTGTTGTTTTTACACAATAGATCAGGACTAAGGATGTGCGGATAACATCAAAAATAACATCCCGTTGGCGCGGTGCTCACCAAACAGCTTGTAAGAAGAAGAGATCGTTGAATCAACAGAAGAGAAAAAATGCTTTGAGTAGGAAGGCCATAATATATCATATCATTTGATCCACTAGAAACGATACTCCTTTGATGCAAAAAAAGAAACGAAGTCGTGTGTTCAGCGTTCATTTCCTCCGAAACTTTAAACTGATTGTAGGGAATACAATAAAAGCTAGAGACTCTACCGTGAAAAGAAAAACCACATACTTGGTTGCTCAATCATGGTAACCATCTTCCTCCTCCAGAATAGTCTACCATATGTACATAGTAGTCCATAAATGAAATCATGTGGTCTATGCAGTTGCATTACTCATTGCCATCCTTCATCTTTGCCAGCATTGTACTTTTTTTAGAGGAACCGTGTGCCTGCTAAATATTTATTACTCCCTCCGTTCGGAAAAGAATGTCACAAAAATAAACTATACATAGCTCATTTTTGTGACATCCTTTTTCGAACGGAGGGAGTACATTGTAACATTTTATTTTGTGATCATTAATCTATATCCACCAAAGCTACTTTTCCTTACCCCATTTCACTATGATAAATAAAATGGCTATCGGCTCCAGGTAACTTCTATTTTGAAAATTGAGTACTGCCACACCTGCTTCTCTGAGGCATCATATAATTTTTTAGTTTACATATACTAAAATCTGAAGGATGGCAAGCAAAGAGTGTTGGTAAAAGCATAAAATCCATGTAGCGAAGCTATTTTAAAAAAGGGTTTAGGTTTTGTTTGTAGTATTGTCTAATTCTGCCCAAGCTCCGCGTCTTCGAGCGAGAAAAAAAAACCCTATTGGGAAACTTTCTTTTAGGGCCTGAGCTACATGATTTGTACAAAAAACAATTCAAAAGGTTCAACGTGGTTTACTATTGTTTATATGGGGAGTGGCAATACCTTAGGGATGGGAGACCTTGGGGAAAATTCAACCCTTTACCTGTCTTGCTGCGGTTGCGATATGTCAAATTAGATGTGTGCAAGAAGTAAAGGATGTTGTTTAACCATTTCTGGGGTCTGTAGAGCGGGGGGAATTAAGAACAAAGTGAGATCAACATGACGAACCTAGGGACAAGTGCTCATGTGTGGTTTTCAATTTATTGATGAATAGTAGTAGTAGTAGTACTATTTTGTTTAGTTCCCAGCTCTGCAGAGTTACTATCTTCTATCAGGATAGAGATATTTCAAGCATTTATCTTAAGCTCCGTGGATTCGGTGGAATTAGCCTTTCATGATTTATCTAAACAATGAGATAATTAGAATGAATATACACCCTCTCATATGTTTTAACATTAATTTACACCCACTCATATATTCTTTAGGTGCTTATTTACGGTTCTTTATCTCCAAAAGAAGGACTACTATTCAAGCACTACAGCAAATTTAAGCTTTGATCATCTCATGTCTACACCAAACAAAAAGCTGTGTAGTTGTTCTGTGTTACTTCCAACATATAAGGTTGTTTTATTCTGGCCACAGTGAAAAAGATTAATGAATGAGAGATATCCATAGGGATCTGTACATGCTGTTTTAGCACACGTTTGAGGTATTTTTTTCACTTAGTTTGTCTATGAGACATGACATGATACTGAACTTAGTGTTGTCTGATATCAACTTGAAAAACTAGAAAATCATACAAGAGTCAGTCTGACGCTTACAAGGTTGGTGCAATATCAATATTTCAGTTCTCCTTTTTTTTTTCCAATATGTTCTTAATTCCATATGCTCCATCATATATTTGTTGCATTCGTGAAAAACATGGTCCTGCAATAGCCTAGATGGGCTCGACATGTTCTCAGTATTTTCCCCTTCACAAATTTATTTTCCTGGTTGTAGTTACGGTTTCTTACACCTCCTGTATTTTGCTACCTTATTCTACAACAATAAAATTTTGTGTAGTGGAGTTTTCAAGGTCACGTTGGGATGAATATTAGGCATTTTATTTTTATCGGGCAGGCTGCCAGCCTACTAGCGTAAGCTATTTTCTATACAATGACCAAGTGATATACATTATGTTACTCTACTCTACCATCCTTGCTTATAGTCTTTAATGTAACTGAATTGCTCCAAATGTATGTTTGTTCTGGTACGATCTACTTGATTTTTATTGTTCTGGTACGATCTACTGAGCGCTGCATCAATCTTGTATCACCTAAGCACATCTGTTTTAAGCATCCTTTCTTTATTGAAGGATTGCTAAGCAATACAAAGCTCCAAATGATGTACTTTTTCACATCTGCTGATTTCGTACGCATCTTAACTCTTGACGATCAATTAGGTACAATCATCACAGCATCACGAACAAAGGTGAGGAGGCATA
This sequence comes from Poa pratensis, assembly GCA_947311845.1. NCBI lineage: Eukaryota > Viridiplantae > Streptophyta > Magnoliopsida > Poales > Poaceae > Poa > Poa pratensis. The sequence continues at coordinate 76,926,247 of CAMZMU010000035.1, read as the reverse complement.
ATGAAACTGATATGCTCGGTTAACTTGTTTAGTGGAAAATCAGTTTTTTTTACTTTTGAGATATTATAGAGGGAACTTGTCCTTAACCTTTTATGAGACTCGTGGTACTATTTATATCCACCAAGGCTACGTCCCTTTACAACTACTGTAGTTGGAACATTGGGAAAAAAAGTGTGAACTAGATAATTTGATGCAACGGGTAAGAAAGTTGCACCTACTTGCCTGACGCATCATACCTTCGGCCTATCTACATATACCGCAGGTCGTGGTGCCACTATCACACAACCAACCAATGTAGTGAAGGAAACAAACTGCAAATACATTTTTTAACTTCTGCCTCTGTCTCTATTCAGAAAGCCTCGTACTTTAGGCAAGAAAAACTTTCTGCAATTGTTACGGTGGCAGTAATTGGTTACTATCCCTTAGGAATGAGTGGCATTGGGAAATTTACTCCCACGGGCTGTCTTTGATGTCGAGTTTCACTTCTTGGCAGATGCATGTACTATTCACCTTGGTGGTGGAATGGCATGACCATCAACCCATCCTCGCTCGTTGACTGAGGAAGATGTTGGTCTAAGTCCTTCCGTGAGACATTAAGATCAACAGCAGCCCCAACAGGTCCAACTCACGCAAACTGTTTTTCTTTAATGCACTAAATGTGTAACGGCTCATGAGTCATTAAGACAATCCTCTTAAGCACTTCAATTGCTGTTAATGTTCATGTGGCTATCTATTTGAAAACATAGAAAATGCATTCCAGAATATAGATTTAACAAAGATGCACTTATCCTCATTCTTTCCTTTTACTGCAAAATCCTCACCAAATACAATTCCCACTAAACTACAGGTATAGCCACGATTGTCTGGAATAAACACCAGTACATCAACACTGATGAACTTACTGAATTATCAGAGGTTCTAAAAGTTCCAGCGCTATGTCATTAGTGCTTATTCTTGTGCTTGGATAAGCGGGCATGGGATTGCAATTTCCTATACTCTCTAGCCTCTAGCAGATAAGACACTTCAAGCCCTACCATCTGCGCTTCTGAACTGAAGTCACGAGTTGAGCTTGTCCCGGAATGCATTTGCCAGATTGCTGAAGCTGATGTTAACGGCTCCAGCTGCAGAATAATCTCTTATCATCCGAAGGACATCCGGTTTCAAGATATCTTTCTTTGTCGAAGAGTTACATAAGTAGTACAAGGCTCCAAGTGCATATATCACCTGTTACACAATAAACAAATGGAAATGTTGGTGTTCATTGAAGTGACAATATGTATTTCCGTAGAGCTAAACATGTATGTAATGGAGATAGTGGATGGAATAGAAAGAGAAGCGACTGCGATTGTTCTGGCAAAAAAAATCAGTTCACATTCTCCCTCTTTCTCTAGCCCAGTTCCGAGAGTACATAAATCGATGGCATAAGAAGGAAACAATCAGAAAGTATCTTCAAAATAAAGAAGACCTATACTGTTATTAGGGGCTAGATAAGTTCACATTCTCCCCTCTTTCTCTAGCCTAGTTCCAAGAGTACATAAATCGATGGCATAAGAAGGAAACAATCAGAAAATATAATCTTCAAAATAAAGAAGACCTATACTGTTATGGTTGTAGTTCATACTTCAGAAATACTCACCGTATTCCTAACTGGGCTAGATAAGCATTGTACAATCAATGGGATTCCACCACATTGTGTGATAACTGAAGCATTTACTGGATCTGCGTAAAGGCAAACAAAATAAGATGACCACATCAAAAAATTAAGTTCAATTAATACTCAAAGGGTAAGTGTCTTGCATGGTTCACAATAAACAAGAAATCGTAGGTCAAGGCATCAGATTGCTCACCGACACATGAGTTACAGATTCCACCAATGCCGAACTCAACAAGCCTTTCATTAGACTCCGTAATGCAGTCCAAGAGCAACTCGAGAATATTCAGCTGAGCAAACAGAACAGAGATACCGTCTTACTGAATAGGAAAGTTAATCCAGAACAGTGCTCATTGAAAATGACCGAAACAAAAGGCATGTGCAATCTTCAACCTGACGCATAAAGGCGTAGTTATAGGGGTCATATGCGAAATTTGACAAGTTTGCAACTATCCTCTCCTTGCACTCTGAAATAATAATGATAAGAAATGACGAATTTGGTGAGCACACAATAGCAGAGTGGAGCTATTTTCATGGTACCATTTTACAAACCTATTACATACCATAATTTCCCAAAAAAATCTCTGTGATCTAAAACTGAAAATATAGAATACAGCATATATGATAACCGTTTAGTTTGCTTATAATATTTTGCACATCTTTTCCTTGGTGCCCTTTGGTGCTTCACTACTGCTGTACTGCATGAAGTTTAATTTTGGACCCAATACAACGTTCTTTAGTCAGCGCCTCAGCAGAGACCAAATTCAGTTTGCAGGACAATGCGCTGACAACAATTTCTACAAAAGTTCAAGTAGAAATCAGCTTCTGTCCCCTCTAAACAAATATACGCGATTCTAGTTGAAAACAGACACAAAATGCCTTTTACGCAAGCTTCAGAAAGAAGAAAAGAAGTAACCAACAGAAGTTTACCTTCATCTGTCGATTCCTGGAACTGGGTCACTAGATCCTGAGAAAAATCGTGATTACGGATACGAGTGAGCAGTTAGAAGAACCGTGGGAGTAATCGGAAGACATCGAACAACACCTAACCTAGCAGGCGGGGCGGAGGCGAACCTGAAGGTACTGGTCTCTCGAGGTGCCGCCGCGGCCGGTGCGCTCTACCTGGCGCTGCGCGTTCGTGAACATCACTTCTCCCTCGCCGGCCGGTGCGCTCGACCTGGCGCCGCGCGGTCGCTCGGTGTCGGCGGCGTTGATTCCTCACAGTGGTCTCGCACCACGGCCGCGAGGTGGCGGTAGATTGGGCTACGCAGGGCTCCCGCTAAGTGGGCTTAGGTATCTTGGGATTAGCAGATGGCTGGCGCTGAGTACTCATTCTTCATGAAAACATTTGACAGTCCTCTAAAAAAACATTTGACAGTCATTCTTCATGAAATTCTAGTCATTTATCTTAATTTCGTTCTAACAAAAAGCTAAAGTTCATTCATATTAATTTCGATCTAATTATTAAGGAACTATTACTTTCAATCAACTAACAAGTAAGAAATCAAAAATAATTCATGTGCAGAGATCAACACAAACTATAGAAAGAAATATTAGAACAATTTTCGAGAAACAAAAATGTTAAGTGGCTCCAAAGAAACCCAGATATGGCGCCGCTAGGATGAGTATCATCCGGGAGCATGTACCTCCTCGACGATTTTGTTTTGAAATCCAGAACACATATATGAATCAAGTGTGAGCCTTACAAGAATATCTCCGACGAAAATAAAATTACAAACAAAGATAAGGGCAATTCATTTTTATCTATGACATATACAACCTAATTTTACGAGCAGTGAGCCTAACTCAATGCCGAACCTAGGAGTTCACTGTAATTGTACTCGGGAGGTCACGTGATTGGCACCAATTCGAAGCACTAACTTCTACCTAGAGAAGAAGGCAGATATAGACTCTAGACACTTGTTTTCCCTTACCTAACAATGCACTAGTTTTTACTACTCCATGTTTTGTCAAATCTGTGTCAACCATTTTCGATCGGAGGTCATATATTTGTCTTGCTCCTTGATAATTTCTGATGTTCCATGCTTATATTATACCATTTGCTACATGTTTTATATACACTTCATATCACTTTTATGCATTTTCTGGGACTAACCTATTAACAAGATGCCACAGTGTCAGTTCCCTGTTTTCTGCTGTTTTTGGTTTCAGAAAGTTACTTCTGGAAATATTCTCGGAATTGCACGAAACAAAAGGCCAAGTCCCTATTTTTCCAACACGTACACGGAGTCCGAAGGAGAGACGAAGGGGAGCCACGAGGTGGGCAAACCACAGGCCGGCGCGGCAGTGGGGCCCACTGTCGGGGGAATAATTATCACGCGACTTATTCAGACAAAACGCGACTCATTCACAGTCGCGCCACTATTGGGCTTACACAAATATGGGCCGACTCAAGATCATGAGGAAGGATCCAGAAGCTCGAAGATAACTTGACTTGGAAGACAAGACATATGATTAGTCTTCAAGTAGGACTCCGGCTCATACTTTCCTTGGGAGAGAAGTTTCTTTGTAACCTTGCGAGCCACCGTCTTTATAAGGTGGACTCCAAGGACCTAGAACCCCAAGCAAAAAGGCTCTTATAGATCTTGAGAGAGAGGCGACTGGATACCTCGATCGCCAACCCCTTGTAACACCATATTCATATCAATACCAATCTAGGATAGGCAGGACGTAGGTCTTTACCTCACATTGAGGGGCCGAACCTGGGTAAAAAACATCGTCTTCCTCGTGCCTGCGATCCTTAGCTCGGAGACGCTCGATCGCTTAATCCCAACTCTACGAAGTCATCTTCATGACATCTGCGTGACAATCCCACGACAGTTGGCGCCCACCGTGGGGCCTGCGGTCAAGAGCGTCGCTGGATCTGTGCCAGGGACGGAGGATGTCATCGTCGATTCAAGCATGGCGACTTCAACAATCTCGGCGACTTTATCGTCGCGCCGATTCAAGCGACTCAGTGGTATCAAGATCTACATCTAGACTGCAGGACAGCAGCAACGTCCGTGTTGCGGACATCACCGATGGCGATTCGAAACTCATCTCGACGATCCCTTCGGTGGAAAGATGCGCAATCGAGTTTCCTAGCAGCTGTCCAAAGCGCATTGGATTCCAACGGTTAGATCTCCGTGGGCGACTCAAACACTGAAGCCCTGTCGAAAGCAGACGGAACTCCGCGCAACTTTTGGGAAAAGAATTATCGAGATCGACTCGAACATCAATTCGAAGATCTCTCCGGTGGAACCCTGCGGAATACAATCGTGCAGCACTCCAACAAATTTGAGACAATTCTAACGGTTAGATCTCCGTCAGCGGCTCACGCACTGCAGCGAGTTTTGTATCTAGGCGAGTTCGTGAATTCTCCGCTGGTGACATCTCCAACATCGGCGACTCGCCGCACCACATTATGTGCCCAGGGGCTCGACATCAGCATCGTCCTCATGTGTGGCTGACCAGCAAGTAGTACCTTGAGTCACACATGGATCGAGGGAAGTTATCAAAGGAGGAATCGGAGCTGGTAGCTTGTTGAGACATCACGTGTGAGAATTTCACGCGCAAGGAGCCATCTGGATGGCGTGCATCAGCTGATAGCTAAAGAAAAAACCTAGACTACCTCTTCTAGTCAGGAACATGCAATTCAGGGCAAGGCCGCGTGAAGATGCCATCAATCCATCAAGCTCAGTTATCATGATCATCGTCGGCTCCCGCGGCTTAAATTTGACAAGGAGCGAATTTCATCCAGTACTGGTTCACCGACTACGATGTGGGCACGGCTGCAAAAAATATCACGCTGAAAAGAGATAAGTCCCGACCGTGCCGTCAAAGCCACAGATCGGACAAAGAGTTAATTTAGTTGGGAGATTAATTCCTACTTCAGATCAAGGCAGCGACTTCAGGAAGGAGAGAAGCAAATTGATTTGCTAGCTCATCATGGAAGAGCAGCCAAGGCTACGTACAAACCCATGTTAGCTCAGGTTCCAAGAAAGGAAAAGGAAAAATAATTGAATATTGTTGCCTCGTCACATGACCATGTGTGCGGTGAAAACAGCTCATGTGAAAAATTCAAGGGAGAGTGAAAGATGCGATCAGCTCAGCCCATCAGCTTGCGACTCAAAGTGTCAGCACGCGACTTCTAAAGAACCCATCAGCTTGCGACTCAAAGTGTCAGCTTGCGACTCAAAGTGTCAGCACGCGACTTCTAAAGATTAGCATAATCATCATCGGTCCGCCGTGGGCAACCTCGACCACGCCATGGATACCGACTTCTACTCCACTGCACTGACCATCGACGAGTCGCCGCAGTCGACTTCACTATTACCATGGACAACTCCAACTTGCTGCGGATATCATCCCGGCTACTTCATTCACATGTGATGTCCACGGACCATATCGCGACATCAACGCCAGGAGAATAAAAATAAGATAAGTCACTATTATACTCAACTTTCGCAGCCTTTTACTTTCATCAATAAGTTTAAATTCACTTTCGAATTTATCTCGAGGGCTGCATTTCTAGGTTATTATGCCTTTATTAAATGTCTTTGCGACTCATATTATATCATGTTGTAGACTTTAAATTTATATCAGCTTTTGTAGATTTAATTACATCTATTTCTCAATACATTCGTCAAATTAGAGTTCTTTATAACTCGCATTGCAAAGTCTAGCTATTTACAGCTTGCATTGAATATCAAGATCACCACTACATGTTCAAGCATTGATATTTGGCGATTCATTTGTCATTCTATGACTTATCATTATATCAATTTATGACTGATCGTTATATAATTTCATGATTTATCATCATATCATTTTATTAATCATCATCGACTTATTGTTATATCAATTTATGAGTCGCATAGTGATTTACCCCCATATCATTTTATGAGTCGCAAACAGCTCATCATTACATCAGTTTATGAGTCATTAATGAATCATTATCTTATCAAATATTTGAGTTAAAACAGGTGACTCGCTGTACCACATCTACAGCTAATCAGAGCTGGTTATCATCAAAGCTAATTAGAGCTCGTCACGGCCATTGCAGCCGTTAAAAGCAATAATCCTGGTTATTCTCGCCTTAAGTCAGAAGTATCTTTGCACTATGCGGCCAAAGTACTGGGGTGCGGTGTCAATCGAGTGTGATCGCCTATCATGGCCGCCAGCGACCCTGAACACGCATTTTTTTACCTGGGAAATACTGAGCCGCGCGAAGACCTACTTAACGGTAATAGAGATAATTCAGAAGGACTAAAGTACCCGCGTGTGGCGTCAATCGAGTCTGATGCCTATCATGGCTGCCTATCATGGCCGTTCTCGACCCTGAACACACATTAGATTTGGGAAATACTGAGTCAAGTACCATATGCTATCATGCATCGTACAATATGCTATCATGCATCTTACCAGTTGCTATCATGCAACTAAGTTGCTATTATGCAACCATTTGCTATCATGCAGATTACAACATGCTATCATGCGACATACCATTTGCTATCATGCAGATTATACTATGATATCATGCAGGGTACCATATGCTATTATGCGGAGTACTAACTTTTTATCATAATTATTACCAGCCGCCAAGGCTAACATATTATTATCAAGTTATTATCATTGTTTCCTCGGGGCTTTGCCTTTTGATTTAACAGGAACCTATAACTCGGCCATACGAGTTTGAATTGGCATGGCCAATTTTTTTATGATTGAGATAATTATCTCCTGATATCGGCTGATGAAGCCACCATTATTTATTTATTTTCAGCCACATCAAAGTGGAATTTATATCATTATTATCTCGCGGCAACAATATTTGTCAATCTGTTGCAGGATCAAATTGCAACGATATGCTATCAAGCAGGATAATGGAAGCATGCCTGCTTAATGCCTAGGGGCTAGGACAATCAAATTTTTGTCTAAATTGAGATATTTTGAGTCCGAAGGAGAGACGAAGGGGAGCCACGAGGTGGCCAAACCACAGGCCGGCGCGGCAGTGGGGCCTACTGTCGGGGAATAATTATCACACGACTTATTCAGACAAAGCGCGACTCATTCACAGTCGCGCCACTATTGGGCTTACACAAATATGGGCTGACTCAAGATCATGAGGAAGGATCCAGAAGCTCGAAGATAACTTGACTTGGAAGACAAGACATATGATTAGTCTCCAAGTAGGACTCCGGCTCATACATTCCTTGGAAGTGAAGTTTCCTTGTAACCTTGCGAGCCACCGTCTTTATAAGGTGGACTCCAAGGACCTAGAACCCCAAGCAAAAAGGCTCTTATAGATCTTGAGAGAGAGGCGACTTGATACCTCGATCGCCAACCCCTTGTAACACCATATTCATATCAATACCAATCTAGGATAGGCAGGACGTAGGTCTTTACCTCACATTGAGGGGCCGAACCTGGGTAAAAAACATCGTCTTCCTCGTGCCTGTGATCCTTAGCTCGGAGACGCTCGATCGCTTAATCCCCAACTCTACGAAGTCATCTCCATGACATCTACGTGACAATCCCACGACACCCACCGCGCCGCCTGGTGGTTTGGGCCCCTCGGGGGTCCGCCGACATCGCCCCTTCGCCTATTTATTCCCCGAGACATGAAAACCCTAAAACACCGAGCCTTTCATCCAGAACATATTCGCTGCCGCCGCCGTCGTCAACCCTAACTCGGGGGGGTTCTGAAGCTCTTCCCGGCACCATGCCGGAGAGGGGAATCATCACCGGAGGGCTCTACATTGCCATGCCCGCCTCCGGAGTGATGCGTGAGTAGTTCATCCTTGGACTATGGGTTCATAGCAGTAGCTAGATGGTTGTCTTCTCCACTTGTGCCATCATGTTTAGATCTTGTGAACTGCCTATCATGATCAAGATCATCTTATTGTAATGCTACATGTTGTGTTTGCTCGGATCTGACTTATATTGATACCTATGTGGAGCTGAATATTATATTATCATGTCTATGTCATTTGTGATCTTGCATGCTCTCGTACTTGTTGAAGCCTTGGCCAAGTGAATACTTGTGACTCCAAGAGAGGGTTTTATGCATGATAGTTGGGTTCAACCTCTATTTAACCTGGGATAGTGACAGCAAGTTCTAAGGTTGTAGATGTGTTGTTGCCACTAGGGGTAAAACAACAATGCTTTATTCAAGGATGAATGTATTGTTTACATTACGCACATTACTTAATGCAATTGTTTGTTGCTTGCAACTTAATACTGGAAAGGGTACGGATGTTAACCGGAAGGTGAACTATTTAGGCATAGATGCATGCTGGATAGCGGTCTATGTACTTTGTCGTAATGCCCAAATGAATCTCATAGTAGACACCACAACTCGCACATGCATGTTATATGCACTTATCAATTGTCAATTGCCCAGCTGTAATTTGTTTACCCAGCATGTTAGTTATCTTATTGGAGAGACACCACTAGTGAACTGTGGACCCGGTCCATGATACGTCCATTTTGCATCACTATTTTATATCATAATTTACTGCTATTCATCGATATATTTCATATTTAGAAGTGTTACTTATGTTATTTTACCTATTTTGCATGTTTGATGAATAATGGAGAATTGGACACCGGAGTCAGGATTCTGCTGGAAAAAGCACCGTCGAGATGCACTATTTCTGAAGATCAATAAATCGAAGGAGACATATGGAAGTTCCTATTTTACCAGAAGATGGAGGAGGCCAAAAGGGGAGCTGAGATGGGCCATGGTGGGCCCTCCTCACCCCTTGGCGCGGTGGGGCCCCCTGCCGCGCCGACAGGTGGTTTGGGGGCCCTGGCCCACCTCAGCCGTTCCCCCTTCGCGTACTTGACCCCCTCGAAACCCTAACACACGGGGAGGCCATCGAAATATTCCGCCGCCTCCACGAGGCGGAAAACACCAGAGAGCGAAAAGCTCCCCTGCAGGAAGAAATCTGCCGGGGGAAATTCCCTCCCGGAGGGGGAAATCGTCGCCATCATCACCGTCATCGAGCTGGACTTCATCGGGATCATCATCATCATCTCCACCGCCAACACCATCATCACCGCCGCTGCACCCCGTCTCCGTTATAACATCTAGGGCTGAATCTTGTCTATTTCATAGGGGAAACTCTCCCGGTGTTGATTACTCTTGTTATTGATGCTATTGGGTGAAACCATTGGACTAAGGTTTATGTTCAGATTGTTATTCATCATCATATCACCTCTGATCATGTTCCGTATGATGTCTTGTGAGTAGTTCGTTTAGTTCTTGAGGACATGGGAGAAGTCTTGATGTTAGTAGTGAACTATGTTGAGTAATATTTAATGGTTTGATGCTTAAGTTGTGGTGTTATTCTTCTAGTGGTGTCATGTGAACGTCGACTACATGATACTTCACCTTTATGGGCCTAGGGGAATGCATTGTGTATTCGTTTGCCAATTGTGGGGTTGCCGGAGTGACAGAAACCTGAACACCCGTTGGTATATCGATGCATGAGGGATAGCAGGATCTCAAAGTTTAAGGCTGTGGTTAGTTTACTTAATTACTTTCTTGTATTTGCGGATGCTTGCAAGGGGTATAATCACAAGTATGTATTAGTCCTAGGAAGGGCGGTGCATTAGCATAGGTTCACCCACACAACACTTATCAAAACAATGAAGATTAATCAACTATATGAAGCGAAAGCACTTGACAATATTCCCGTGTGTCCTCAAGAACGTTTGGTCATTATAAGTACAACAACCGGCTTGTCCTTTGCTGTAGAAAGGATTGGGCCACTCGCTGCAACTATTATACTGCATTTTATTTACTTGTACTTTATTTATCTGTCATATCAAAAACTCCTAAAAACTTGTCTGTGAGCATTTACAGTGAATCCTTCATCAAAACCGCTTGTCAACACCTTCTGCTCCTCGTTGGGTTCGACACTCTTATTTATCGAAAGTACTACGATACACCCCCTATACTTGTGGGTTATCAAGACTATTTTCTGGCGCCGTTGCCGGGGAGTGTAGCGCTATTGGTAAGTGGAATTGGTAAGGGAAACATTTATTGTACGTGCTGTTTTTATTTTTGCCTGCTGCTATATCTCATTATGGAGGGGTCTTCTCTTGAATTCCTATTTGGGAAAACAACTACCACTGCTAAGGTAGTAGAGGAGGCGCAGATGAGCAGGTAATACCGTTCAAAATTCCTATGAAAATTGTTGAACGTGTCACAAATAACCGCTATGCAGGAGATGGAACTGTCCATCCTGGAGATCATTTGTTATTTCTGCATGAATTGTGCGAGTTATTTAAGTGTGCAGGTATCTCGATGGGAGAAGTTAAGAAGAAATTATTCTCTCTATCACTGTCTGGTAAAGCTGCACATTGGTATAAACTGCTGAAGAATGGGTATTCTCTTGGATGGGAGGAAATTGTACCTCTCTTTTACTCCAAATTCTATCCTCCAAGTGAGATTCATAAGGATCGGAACCTCATATATAACTTCTGGCCCTATGATGGAGAGAGTATCGCTCAAGCGTGGGGGAGATTGAAGGCATTAATGCTCAAATGTCCCATTCATGAGCTTCCTGGTAATATTGTTATTGATAACTTTTATGCAAGACTCTCCTTTCAAGATAAAACTCTATTGGATACCACTTGTGCTGGATCGTTCACTCGTAATAAAGAAGAGTTTAAGTGGGACCTTCTTGATCGGATTCAGGAGAACACTGAAGGATGGGAGAATGACAAAGGTAGGGAGTCAGGTATAAACTATGACTTTGAGTGTGTTAAAAATTTATGGATACTGATGATTATCGCAAAATTAGCACTACTTATGGTCTTGACTCTCAAATTGTTGCAAACTTTTATAAAGCCTTTGCTTCCTATTTCGGTTTGCCGAAGGAGGGTTTTAAAAATTATCATGAACCATATAAAGATGAATCTGTTTCTCATATATCTAAAGGTGTTGAGGTTAATGTTGCTGATCGCATTATTCCAGAACCTTATATTGAAAAAGTTCCTTTTCCTAATAAGATTAAGGAACATACTATCATAACTGGTGTTGTTAGTAAAAGTAATAAGAAAACTACCAAACCTGATGAGCAAATAACTGTTGAACCTGTTGTAGCATTGGTTAAAGATCTTGTCACTGAAAATTTAGAAGATAGACACATTATCTTTTGTGAGGATGCTTCTAATATTGTCTCACATCCTAAAAGTTCTAGGAAGTCTAGTGTTCCTGTGCTTTCTGTTGGATAGGTGATCATTGCTATTATGGTTTATGTGATATTGGTGCAAGTTCTAGTGCTATTCCTTATGAGCTTTACAGGGAAATTATGCACGAAATTGCTCCTTGTAAACTTGAAGAGATTGATGTGGTTATTCAGCTTGCTAATAGGGAAACTATCTCTCCAATTGGTATCATTAGAGATGTCGAAGTCCTTTGTGGTAAGACTAAATACCCTGCTGATTTTCTTGTACTTGGGTCGGCTGCCAATGATAGTTGTCCTATTATTTTTGGTAGACCTTTTCTGAATACTTGTGGTGCTGTTATAGATTGTAAGAAAGAGAAAATCTTTACTAAATTTGCTGGTGAATCTTATGAATTCAATTTCTCTAAATTTGCTAAAGCACCTTATGAAACTGAATTGCCTAGTGAGGATTTTGAAATTGCTCAACTTGCATCTATTGTTCTTGCTCCTAACAATGCTTTGCAGCAACATATGGAGAATCATGAAAGTGAGAACTTCAGGGAAGAAAGGAATGAGCTTGATGAAGTATTCCTTCGTCAACCTATGCTCAAACACAATTTACCTGTGGAAGATTTGGGTACCACAATGCCACCCAAGGAGGATCCTGTTTTTGATTTGAAACCTCTGCCTGATAATCTTAAATATGCTTATATTGATGATAAGAAAATATATCCTGTTATTATCAGCTCTAAACTTTCAGGTACAGAGGAGGAAAGGTTATTGGGAGTGTTGAGGAAACACCGCGGAGCTATGGGATATACTCTTGATGACCTGAAGGGAATTTCTCCTACTATATGTCAGCACGCCATCAACATGGAACCTGATGCAAAGCCTGTTGTTGAGCATCAGCGTCGTTTAATACCCAAGATGAAAGAAGTGGTAAGAAATGAGGTATTAAAACTTCTTGAAGCTGGTATTATTTATCCTATTGCTGATAGTAGATGGGTAAGTCCTGTGCATTGTGTTCCTAAGAAAGGAGGAATTACCGTTGTTCCTAATGAAAATGATGAACTAATTCCTCAAAGAGTAGTAGTTGGTTATAGGATGTGCATTGATTTTAGAAAGGTTAACAAAGTAACTAAGAAAGATCATTATCCTTTGCCTTTTATTGATCAAATGCTTGAGAGGTTGTCCAAGAAAACTCACTTTTGTTTCCTTGATGGGTATTCTGGGTTTTCTCAAATTGCTGTGAGAGCGCAAGATCAAGAGAAAACTACTTTTACTTGTCCTTATGGAACTTATGCTTATAGACGTATGCCTTTTGGTTTATGTAATGCTCCTGCTACTTTTCAAAGATGCATGTCTGCTATTTTTCATGGCTTTTGTGAGGAAATTGTGGAAGTCTTCATGGACGATTTCTCCGTCTATGGAACTTCCTTTGATAATTGTTTGCACAACCTTGACAAAGTTTTGCAGAGATGTGAAGAAACTAGCCTTGTTCTTAATTGGGAGAAATGCCACTTTATGGTTAATGAAGGAATTGTTCTTGGACATAAAATTTCTGAAAGAGGTATTGAAGTTGATCGAGCTAAAGTGGAGGCAATTGAAAAGATGCCTTGTCCCAAAGATGTTAAAGGTATTCGTAGTATTCTTGGTCATGCTGGTTTTTATAGGAGGTTTATTAAAGATTTCTCTAAAATTTCCAAGCCTCTTACTAATCTTCTTCAAAAAGATGTACCCTTTGTTTTTGATGATGATTGTAAGGAAGCTTTTGAAACTTTGAAAAAGGCTTTAATCACCGCTCCTGTAGTTGAACCACCTGATTGGAATTTACCTTTTGAAATTATGTGTGATGCTAGTGATTATGCTGTAGGCGCTGTTCTTGGGCAGCGAGTAGATAAAAAGTTAAATGTTATTCATTATGCTAGTAAAACTCTTGATTCTGCTCAAAAGAATTATGCCACTACTGAAAAAGAATTTCTAGCTGTAGTTTTTGCTTGTGACAAATTTCGACCCTACATAGTTGATTCGAAAGTCACTATTCATACTGATCATGCTGCAATTAGATACCTTATGGAAAAGAAAGATGCTAAGCCAAGGCTTATTAGATGGGTACTTCTTTTGCAAGAATTTGATTTGCATATCATAGATAGAAAAGGTGCTGAAAATCCTGTTGCTGATAATTTGTCTAGATTGGAAAGCATTCCTTATGATCCTATTCCTGTTAATGATAGCTTTCCAAATGAACAATTGGCTGCAATAAGTGTAAGTTCGCGAGATAGTCCTTGGTATGCTGATTATGCTAACTTTATTGTTTCCAAGTACTTGCCTCCAACCTTTTCAGCTCAGCAAAGAAGGAAATTCTTTTATGACTTGCGGCATTACTTTTGGGATGACCCACACTTATATAAAGAAGGAGTCGATGGTATTATGCGAAGATGTGTTCCTGAATATGAACAACAGGAAATACTGAGGAAATGCCATGGAAGTGCTTATGGAGGGCATCACGCTGGAGATAGAACTGCGCAGAAAGTTCTACAATCAGGTTTTTATTGGCCTACCCTCTTTAAGGATGCAAGAAAGTTTATTTTATCTTGTGATGAATGTCAAAGGGTTGGTAATATCTCTAGACGCAATGAAATGCCTATGAGTTATTCTCTTGTTATTGAACCATTTGATTGTTGGGGATTCGACTTCATGGGTCCTTTTCCTTCTTCACAAGGTAATACTCATATACTTGTTGCTGTTGATTATGTCACTAAATGGGTAGAAGCTATACCTACTAAAAGTGCTGATGGTGAGACCTCTTTAAAAATGCTTCAAGATGTCATTTTTCCTAGGTTTGGTGTACCTAGATATCTTATGACTGATGGAGGTTCTCATTTTATCCATGGTGGTTTTAGAAAGACTCTTGCTAAATATGGTGTTAATCATAGAATTGCTTCAGCCTATCATCCTCAAACTAGTGGACAAGTAGAATTGTCAAATAGGGAGATTAAATCTATCTTGCAAAAGACTGTTAATAAATCTAGAAAAAATTGGGCTAGTAAGTTAAATGATGCTTTATGGGCTTATAGAACTGCTTATAAGAACCCCATGGGCATGTCTCCTTATAAAATGGTTTATGGTAAAGCTTGTCACTTGCCTTTAGAATTAGAACACAAAGCTTATTGGGCAGTGAGAGAACTTAATAGAGATTTTAAACTTGCCGGTGAGAAAAGGTTGTTGCATTTAAGTTCTTTAGATGAATGGAGAAGTGAGGCTTATGAAAATGCTAGACTCTTTAAAGAAAAAGTTAAGAGATGGCATGATAGGAGAATTCTTAAAAGAGAATTTAATGTTGGTGAGAAAGTTCTATTGTATAGGTCTCGTCTCAGATTTTTTGCAGGAAAGTTACTCTCAAAATGGGAAGGACCATTTGTTATTGTGGAGGTGTATCGTTCAGGTGCAATAAAAATTGCTTCATTGAAAGATAACTCTACACAAGTGGTAAATGGTCAAAGACTCAAGCATTATATTTCTGGAGATTCTATTAATGAAGAGGTTGATACAATTAAAGTGGTGACTCCGGAAACTTTCATTGAAGAACATTTTTCTGGGACTGCAGAATTCGATTCGAATAGGTAACAGTTTCGGTAAGAAAAGTTTCGCGAATAACTTTCTAGAAGATATTTTCGTCGTTTTTATTAAATATGGAAAAATAAGAGACCGAACCGGATGGGAGACGGCACCCGTGGTGCCCAAACCATAGGTCGGCGCGGTGGGCCCCCAGCCGCGCCGCCTGGTGGTTTGAGCACCCCGGAGCTCGTCTCCGATCAGGTTTCCTCCTGTACCTTCCTTATGTTGTAAAACTTTTTGCTATATAACTCACCCGAACCCCCGAGGTTCGTATCTCGCCTTTTCATCGTGTTTCGTTTCGAGCTGTTTCTGTCCAGATATTGTTTTCAGATCTAGAGCTGCCATGTCTTCATCGAAGCCTCCAAAGGACAGTTTCTTTGTGAACGTCGTCACCCCATACATGGATGAGCTGAAGATGCATCCCAAGGAGTCGCAGATGGTTGATGGAAAGCTGCGACGGAAGACGTGCGAGGACCCAAAGGAGAAGGGAGCCTGGAAGCCAGGATGGAGAAGCTGGAGCAAGAGGTCTTCACATACAAAAAGCTGGCGGAACGTGAAGTGGGAGTCTTCCACTCAATGGTGTCCGCGCTGGTCGCTGAACATAAGAAGGAGACTGCACAACTCTGGGAAGACATATTTCACCTCATCAACACCACCAACAAACTGCAGGCGCAACTCTATGATGTCCAGAATCAAAACTGTGAGTATGAAACTCGGTTTAAAAACATAAGCGCTGCTGCTAGTTTCAGGATAATCGAATCCAAGTCGTCCTTTGTTGATGGGAAACCCCTTCCCTGGAAGTCTGATGATGAGGACAATTCACCACCACCACCGAAGGAGTAATTCATCATAAGTATTGGCATCCCCTTGGTTTGTTCCAAGCTTGGGGGAGTGCCGCGGTATCACATCATTATCTTTACCTTTTACTTTTCCATAAAGTCATATCGTGAGTAGGGAAGTTATCTTATATGATGGTTTGCAATGTGGAAGTATCTCTCTTTTAGTTGGTTATCTATGTATCCCTTGGTGTGAGTTGCCGTTATGAAATATTAATGAGAAGTTTTATCATTTACTTTCTGCATACTTTATTTTAGCTTGCAATTCTCTTTCATATTGATAACCTTGTTGTTAGTATAGGGATCACTTTTTAGAGCACCAAGTTAATCTTTTTGGTTTTGGCAAACTTAGCATTGGTCAGTAGTAGACAATACTTTGAGACTTAAGTAGAGAGAGGGAGTGCATGCAAATATATTATTCCATGATCTTTCTTTCTTTGTAGCTCATAAGCTTAGTATTCTTAAGTTAAACTATTTGTGCTTCTAAGGAAGATTGCATGATTATTCTTATCACTTGTATAATTGTTTGTATCCCTCAACTCTTATGCTTGCTACATAACCTTGCTAGCCAAAGACCTGTATCGAGAGGGAATGCTTCTCATACATCCAAACCTTGAGCCAAACCATTGCCATTCGAGTCCACCATAACTTCCTACTATATGGTATTTTGCGCCATTCCAAGTAAATACTTCATGTGCTACCTTTAAATTATTCAAAACTTATTACTCCTAGTTTTGTGTCACTGTTTATTAGCTCATGAGGGTTCTGTAGAGTTTCTCTAGCACTTTTGTCAAACAGACTTTCACCAATGGACTAGTGGCATATACACCGCTTATCCAACAATTTGCAAAAAGAGCTGGCAAATGGGGTGCCCAGTCCCAATTAACTACAACTTTCATTAATAATTCTCTTCACATGTTTTGCCCTGATTTATCAGTAAGCAACTTAATTTGCAAATAGACACTCCTCCATGGTATGTGAATGTTGGAAGGCACCCGAGGATTCGGTTAGCCATGGCTTGTGTAAGCAAAAGGTTGGGAGGAGTGTCAACTATAAAGAAACTAAAATACATGTGTAAACAAAAGAGAAGAGGGATGATCTACCTTGCTGGTAGAGATAACGTCCTTCATGGGAGCCGCTCTTGAAAGTCTGGTTGACAAGGGGTTAGTGTTCACTTTACTACGATTCGTTGACAACGACATACATAGCTCAAACAACTATTTTCATACTCTCTATATGCTTTGCAAAACTTAAAAGCTCTAGCACATGATTTAATCCCTGCTTCCCTCTGCGAAGGGCCTATCTTTTACATTATTGTTGAGTCAGTAAACCCATTCCTCTCTATCTCAAGCAAGCATTTGAGTTGTTGAGATCCAATTAGTTATATGTGTTGATACTTCTAATCATATCTCTCATTTCCTTGTTTCGCACAATAGCTTTTATCCGAATGAATATAACTTTGAAAGTTATCAATGACTGTAAGGAGACTGTTATGATTAAGGCATGTAAGTTCTGCTATATAAGCTCTGATATAAAGACTCTTCTCGAAAGATAAGTATGATCTGTTAATTGTTCTCTGACCAAGAGTTTAAGTTTGCCTTCACCAATCATGGTTCTCTTTATGCACTTCATCGTGGTTCCCTTTACTTATTTCAAGTTAGATTATATGAAGGGAAGTTGCTGTCTAGAATGACTTGTGTATCAATGAATGTGATGCTTCTTGTCCGTATTTTATTTATCGACACTTTGCTCCATAAACTTGTGGTCATGTTTACTGAGCTCAGTTTTCGCTTGGGGACAAGCGAGGTCTAAGCTTGGGGGGGTTGATACGTCCATTTTGCATCACTATTTTATATCATAATTTACTGCTATTCATCGATATATTTCATATTTAGAAGTGTTACTTATGTTATTTTACCTATTTTGCATGTTTGATGAATAATGGAGAATTGGACACCGGAGTCAGGATTCTGCTGGAAAAAGCACCGTCGAGATGCACTATTTCTGAAGATCAATAAATCGAAGGAGACATATGGAAGTTCCTATTTTACCAGAAGATGGAGGAGGCCAAAAGGGGAGCTGAGATGGGCCATGGTGGGCCCTCCTCACCCTTGGCGCGGTGGGGCCCCCTGCCGCGCCGAAGGTGGTTTGGGGGCCCTGGCCCACCTCAGCCGTTCCCCCTTCGCGTACTTGACCCCCTCGAACCCTAACACACGGGGGGCCATCGAAATATTCCGCCGCCTCCACGAGGCGGAAAACACCAGAGAGCGAAAAGCTCCCCTGCAGGAAGAAATCTGCCGGGGGAAATTCCCTCCCGGAGGGGGAAATCGTCGCCATCATCACCGTCATCGAGCTGGACTTCATCGGGATCATCATCATCATCATCTCCACCGCCAACACCATCATCACCGCCGCTGCACCCGTCTCCGTTATAACATCTAGGGCTGAATCTTGTCTATTTCATAGGGGAAACTCTCCCGGTGTTGATTACTCTTGTTATTGATGCTATTGGGTGAAACCATTGGACTAAGGTTTATGTTCAGATTGTTATTCATCATCATATCACCTCTGATCATGTTCCGTATGATGTCTTGTGAGTAGTTCGTTTAGTTCTTGAGGACATGGGAGAAGTCTTGATGTTAGTAGTGAACTATGTTGAGTAATATTTAATGGTTTGATGCTTAAGTTGTGGTGTTATTCTTCTAGTGGTGTCATGTGAACGTCGACTACATGATACTTCACCTTTATGGGCCTAGGGGAATGCATTGTGTATTCGTTTGCCAATTGTGGGGTTGCCGGAGTGACAGAAACCTGAACACCCGTTGGTATATCGATGCATGAGGGATAGCAGGATCTCAAAGTTTAAGGCTGTGGTTAGTTTAACTTAATTACTTTCTTGTATTTGCGGATGCTTGCAAGGGGTATAATCACAAGTATGTATTAGTCCTAGGAAGGGCGGTGCATTAGCATAGGTTCACCCACACAACACTTATCAAAACAATGAAGATTAATCAACTATATGAAGCGAAAGCACTTGACAATATCCCGTGTGTCCTCAAGAACGTTTGGTCATTATAAGTACAACAACCGGCTTGTCCTTTGCTGTAGAAAGGATTGGGCCACTCGCTGCAACTATTACTACTGCATTTTATTTACTTGTACTTTATTTATCTGTCATATCAAAAACTCCTAAAAACTTGTCTGAGCATTTACAGTGAATCCTTCATCAAAACCGCTTGTCAACACCTTCTGCTCCTCGTTGGGTTCGACACTCTTATTTATCGAAAGTACTACGATACACCCCCTATACTTGTGGGTTATCAGTCCATTCTTTTACATCTGAAATACAATCTACTGCAATCATTGTTCTCTACTGTTTTATGCAAACAAACATCATCTTCCATACGATACGTTTAACCCTTTGTTTTCAGCAAGCCGGTGAGATTGACAACCTCACTGTTAAGTTGGGGCAAAGTAATTTGATTGTGTTGTGCAGGTTCCACGTTGGCACCGGAATCCCTGGTGTTGCGCCGCACTACACTCCTTCACCAACACCTTCGAAGCAACCTCGTTTTCCTACTGGTTCGATAAACCTTGGTTTCATACTGAGGGAAAACTTGCTGCTGCACTCATCATACCTTCCTCTTGGGGTTCCCAACTGACGTGTGACGTACAAGCATTGTTTCTGGCGCTATTGCCGGGGAGATATTCCCTCGTCAACTTAGCGCTAGCAACACGTTTTCTGGCGCCGTTGCCGGGGAAAACCGAATTGCTTCTGCAAGGGGAGTCTCTCACACCCAATCTCTTTACTTTGTTATTTGTCTTGCTTAGTTTATTTTTATTTAGTCTTGTTTGCTCTCTTTATCAAAAACACAAAAAAATTAGTTACTTTTTATTTTTGTTATTTTTTGTTTTTTCAAAATGAGTACTCCTGAGAACACTAAGTTGTGTGACTTCACTAGCACAAACAACAATGATTTCATATGCACTCCTATTGCTCCACCTGCTTCTAAGCAGAATTTTATGAAATTAAACCTGCTCTATTAAATCTTGTTATGAAAGAGCAATTTTCTGGTGTTAGTACTGATGATGCTGCTGCCCATCTTAATAACTTTGTTGAACTTTGTGAAATGCAAAAGTATAAGGATATGGATGGGGATATTATAAAACTGAAACTTTTTCCTTTCTCCTTGAGAGGAAGAGCTAAAGAATGGTTGCTTTCTTTGCCTAGAAATAGTATTGATTCTTGGACAAAATGCAAAGATGCTTTCATAGGGAAATATTATCCTCCTGCTAAGATTATATCCTTGAGAAGTAGCATTATGAATTTTAAACAACTTGATAATGAACATGTTGCTCAAGCTTGGGAAAGAATGAAATCTTTGGTGAAGAATTGTCCCACTCATGGACTGACTACTTGGATGATCATCCAAACCTTTTATGCAGGATTAAATTTTTCCTCAAGGAACTTATTGGATTCAGCCTCTGGAGGAACCTTTATGTCCATCACTTTAGGTGCAGCAACAAAGCTACTTGATGATATGATGATCAACTATTCCGAATGGCACACCGAAAGAGCTCCTCAAGGTAAGAAGGTAAATTCTGTTGAAGAAACCTCCTCTTTGAGTGATAAGATTGATGCTATTATGTCTATGCTTGTGAATGGTAGATCTCATGTTGATCCTAATAATGTTCCTTTAGCTTCATTGGTTGCTCAAGAAGAGCATGTTGATGTAAACTTCATTAAAAACAACAACTTCAACAACAATGCTTATAGGAATAATTTTGGTAGCAACAACTATAAGCCTTATCCTTCAAATGGTTATGGCAATTCTTATGGTAATTCCTACAGCAACAATAGAAGTGTGTCCTCTGATCTTGAAGCTATGCTTAAAGAATTTATTAGCACACAAAAAGCTTTCAATAAAACTGTTGAGGAAAAGTTTGAAAAAATTGATGTTCTTGCTTCTAAAGTTGATAGTCTTGCTCATGATGTTGAAATTCTAAAACTGAAAGTTATGCCTAATGAAGTTAAAGATACTAAGTCATTTGCTACAGCAAATGCCATCCAAGTTCGAATTGATAATAATATTAGGATGTTGGCTGAATTGCATGCTAGGTGGGAAAAAGAGGAAGAACTTGAAAAAGAGAATAGTATAGTTAGAGTTTGTACTATCACCACCACTAGTAATGCTAATGTTTTACATGCTAGTAAGCCTCCTACTATTGATGGTAATGTTATTGGTGTTGGTAATGTCTCTACTACTTCTGCAAAGCGTTTGAAATTGCCTAAAACTGCTGAAACTTTTTCTGATAAAAGTGCTGAAATTTTTCAAACTATTGGAGACAATGGTTCCACCACCATTGACAATAATGATTTTGATTTTGATGATTGTAACATCTCTGAAGTTATTATGTTCTTGCAAAAATTAGCTAGAAGTCCCAATGCTAGCACTATTAATTTGGCTTTTACAAAGCATATTACAAATGCTCTTTTGCAAGCTAGGGAGGAGAAGTTGAAACTTAAAGCTTCTATTCCTAGGAAATTAGAAGATGGTTGGGAACCCATCATTAAGGTAAAGGTGAATGATTTTGATTGCAATGCCTTGTGTGATCTTGGTGCAAGTATTTCGGTTTTGCCCAAGAAGCTTTATGATATTCTTGATTTGCCACCTTTGGAACATTGTTATTTGGATGTTTTTCTCGCTGATAATGCTATGAAGAAACCTTTGGGGCGAGTTAATGATGTTTTTATTACAGTAAACAATAACCTTGTCCCGTTGATTTTTTGTTATGGATATTGAATGCAATGCATCTTGTCCTATTGTTTTGGGAAGACCTTTTCTTCGAACTGTTGGTGCCATCATTGATATGAAAGAAGGTAATATAAGGTACCAATTTCCTCTCAAGAAAGGTATGGAACACTTCCCTAGGAAGAGAATGAAGTTACCTTTTGACTCTATTGTTAGAGCAAGTTATGATGTTGATGCTTCTTCTCTTGACAACACTTGATTTTCACTTTCTGCGCCTAGCTGAAAGGCGTTAAAGAAAAGCGCTTATGGGAGACAACCCATCGTTTTTATTTGCTGTTATTTTTGTTTTCTTTGAGTCAAGGAGTTTTGTTACTTCTGTAGCAACTCCTTTGTATCTTTATTTTATCGCAATGTTGTGCCAAGTAAAGTTCTATATTGAAAGTTGATGCAAGATTTGGATTTCTGCGCAGTGACAGATTTTTAGCTGTCACGGATTTGAGCTTATCTCCCTGTAGAAAATTCAAAAAATTCTGAAAAAATCACGCATATTCCTGAGATATGTACGCAACTTTCATTATTTTAGGCCAGATCCATCTGAGCAACTTAAGTGCCTCGAAAAAATTCGTCATTCCAGACTGTTCTGTTTTTGACAGATTCTGCCTTTTGTTTTGCATTCGCTCTTTTACTGTGTTTGTGTGGATTTCTTTGCTCCACAAAGCATTGGTGGCTGTAGCTAATGTCCAGAAGCTTTGGGATTGATTGTATCATTACAGAATATGAGAATTTTTGATTATGCACTAACCCTCTAATGAGAACTGTCTTGAGTTTGGTGTGAAGGAAGTTTTCAAGGATCAAGCGAGAAGGGTGATATTATGTGATCAAGAAGAGTGAAAAGCCTAAGCTTGGGGATGCCCCCGTGGTTCATCCCAACCATATTCAGAGAGACTCAAGCGTCTAAGCTTGGGGATGCCCAAGGCATCCCCTTCTTCATCAACAAACTTATCAGGTCATCTCTAGTGAAACTATATTTTAATTCTTTCACATCTTATGCGCTTTACTTGGAGCGTCTGTGTGTTTTTATTTTTTTTTGTTTGAATAAATTCGGATCCTAGCAATCCTTGTGTGGGAGAGAGACACGCTCCGCTTTTTCATGTGAATACTCATGTTCTTCACTTATATTTGTTGAGTATTCTTAACTAGCTACTGCAGTGCTTTTAGCTCCTGTTTTTCATGCATCTCTTCGAGCTGTTAGCACTTGTTTATAAATACTCTCTTGCTGCATTATATTATCATTTGGAGAGTTTATGTTTAAATAAATTGATTGGTGTTTGTTTGGAAGAAAGAAAATGCTACATGTAGTAGTTGGTATTGGAAAAGACATATGCATTCTTGTAGATCATTGTCTTGTTTCGATTTGATGCTTTGCAATTGTTTTGAGCTCTCAAGTAGATCATGTTTAAGCTCTTGCATCATGTAGTTAAAGCCTAGTAGTGGAGAACTACCGTAGAGCTTGTTGAGACTTGGGATGCATATTTGTTCTCTCTAAGGTCTAGATATTTTCTGGTAAAATGTTTGAGCAACAAGGAAGACAGTGTAGAGTCTTATAATACTTGCAATATGTTTTTATGTGATTCTTGCTGTACCGGTTTATACTTGTGTTTGCTTCAAACAACCTTGCTAGCCTAAACTCTGTACTGAGAGGGAATGCTTCTCGTGCATCCAAAACTTGAGCCAAAACCCATGCCATTTGTGTCCACCATACCTACCTACTATGTGGTATTTCCTGCCATTCCAAGTAAATATTTCATGTGCTACCTTTAAACTATTCAAAACTTTATTACTCCTTATTTGTGTCAATGTTTTATAGCTCATGAGGAAGTATGTGGTGTTTTATCTTTCAATCTTGTCATTTACTTCTGACAGACTTTCACCAATGGACTAGTGGCATATACATCCGCTTATCCAATAATTTGCAAAAAGAGCTGGCAACGGGGTGCCCAGCCCCAATTAATTACAACTTTCATTAATAATTCTCTTCACATGTTTTGCCCTGATTTATCAGTAAGCAACTTAATTTGCAAATAGACACTCCTCCATGGTATGTGAATGTTGGAAGGCACCCGAGGATTCGGTTAGCCATGGCTTGTGTAAGCAAAAGGTTGGGAGGAGTGTCATCTATAAAGAAACTAAAATACATGTGTAAACAAAAGAGAAGAGGGATGATCTACCTTGCTGGTAGAGATAACGTCCTTCATGGGAGCCGCTCTTGAAAGTCTGGTTGACAAGGGGGTTAGAGTGCCCACTACCATTCGTTGACAACAACAAACACCTCTCAAATACTTATTTTGTGCTCTCTATATGCTTTCGAAAACTTAAAAAGCTCTAGCACATGATTTAATCCCTGCTTCCCTCTGCGAAGGGCCTATCTTTTACTTTATGTTGAGTCAGTTTACCTACTCCTTTCTATCTTAGAAGCAAACACTTGTGTCAACTTTGTGTGCATTGATTCTTACATGTTTACTTATTGCACTTGTTATATTGCTTTATGTTGACAACTATCCATGAGATATACATGTTACAAGTTGAAAGCAATGCTGAAACTTAATCATCCTTTGTGTTGCTTCAATGCCTTTTACTTTGAATCTATTGCTTTATGAGTTACCTCTTATGCAAAACTTTTTGATGCTTGTCTTGAAAGTACTATTCATGAAAAGTTTTTGCTTATATGATTCATTGTTTACTCTTTATCTATTTGTTAGCAAACTATAGATCATTGCTTTGAGTCACTTCATTCATGACATGAGCCTTGCAATATATTGATCAAGATTGTGTGAAAGCATGTCTCCTCAGAAATTATTTGTTGTTATCGTTTTACCTACTCGAGGACGAGTAGAACTAAGCTTGGGGATGCTTGATACGTCTCCAACGTATCCATAATTTCTGCTGTTCCATGCTTATATTATACCATTTGCTACATGTTTTATATACACTTCATATCACTTTTATGCATTTTCTGGGACTAACCTATTAACAAGATGCCACAGTGCCAGTTCCCTGTTTTCTGCTGTTTTTGGTTTCAGAAAGTTACTTCTGGAAATATTCTCGGAATTGCACGAAACAAAAGGCCAGTCCCTATTTTTCCAGCACGTACACGGAGTCCGAAGGAGAGACGAAGGAGCCACGAGGTGGCCAAACCACAGGCGGCGCGGCAGTGGGCCCACCGCCCGCCTGGTGGTTTGGGCCCCTCGGGGGTCCGCCGACATCGCCCCTTCGCCTATTTATTCCCCGAGACGTGAAAACCCTAAAACACCGAGCCTTTCATCCAGAACATATTCGCTGCCGCCGCCGTCGTCAACCCTAACTCGGGGGGTTCTGAAGCTCTTCCCGGCACCCTGCCGGAGAGGGGAATCATCACCGGAGGGCTCTACATCGCCATGCCCGCCTCCGGAGTGATGCGTGAGTAGTTCATCCTTGGACTATGGGTCCATAGCAGTAGCTAGATGGTTGTCTTCTCCACTTGTGCCATCATGTTTAGATCTTGTGAGCTGCCTATCATGATCAAGATCATCTTATTGTAATGCTACATGTTGTGTTTGCTGGGATCTGACTTATATTGATACCTATGTGGAGCTGAATATTATATTATCATGTCTATGTCATTTGTGATCTTGCATGCTCTCCGTTACTTGTTGAAGCCTTGGCCAAGTGAATACTTGTAACTCCAAGAGGGGGTATTTATGCATGATAGTTGGGTTCAACCTCTATTTAACCTGGGATAGTGACAGCAAGTTCTAAGGTTGTAGATGTGTTGTTGCCACTAGGGGTAAAACAGCAATGCTTTATTCAAGGATGAATGTATTGTTTACATTACGCACATTACTTAATGCAATTGTCTGTTGCTTGCAACTTAATACTGGAAGGGGTACGGATGTTAACCGGAAAGTGGACTATTTAGGCATAGATGCATGCTGGATAGCGGTCTATGTACTTTGTCGTAATGCCCAAATGAATCTCATAGTAGACACCACAACTCACACATGCATGTTATATGCACTTATCAATTGTCAATTGCCCAGCTGTAATTTGTTTACCCAGCATGTTAGTTATCTTATTGGAGAGACACCACTAGTGAACTGTGGACCCCGGTCCATTCTTTTACATCTGAAATACAATCTACTGCAATCATTGTTCTCTACTGTTTTATGCAAACAAACATCATCTTCCATTCGATACGTTTAACCCTTTGTTTTCAGCAAGCCGGTGAGATTGACAACCTCACTGTTAAGTTGGGGCAAAGTAATTTGATTGTGTTGTGCAGGTTCCACGTTGGCACCGGAATCCCTGGTGTTGCGCCGCACTACACTCCTTCACCAACACCTTCGAAGCAACCTCGTTTTCCTACTGGTTCGATTAAACCTTGGTTTCATACTGAGGGAAAACTTGCTGCTGCACTCATCATACCTTCCTCTTGGGGTTCCCAACTGACGTGTGACGTTACACGCATCAAGCATAGTTTCTGGCGCTGTTGCCAGGGAGATATTGTTACGCCCCGGTACCCGCCCCGGTAGAATGACAGCCGCCGCGCGCCTATAGACGCGCAAGGCGCAAGGCGTAGAGAAGCAGGATACACCAGCACAGTGGGTCTCAACAGCTCATCTATTCATTTTACAAGATTATTACATTTACAGAATAAAAGTTCTCTAGTCGCATCCCACCCACTGGTCCAGCCTACTCCTCGAACGACCACGTCGTCTTCCGCTGCGCACTCTGATACTGCAACTAAAAACAGAGAGGAGCAAGGGTGAGTACAAACAAGTCGTACTCAGCAAGTAAATACTTTACTAAACAACGGAAGAACAAAGCAGGATTAAAATAGGAGCAACGGAAGTCAGTGGAAAAGATAAACAAAACAACAAGACTGGATTAAGACGAATGGGTCATTCACCAGGAAAGTGGATGGATGGTGAACGACCACGTATCGGTATCACACATGACAGCAAGGTTCCCTACCGGGACTCATAGGGGTGAATATTCACGCTTTACACTCTTAAGAGGGGTACTCCGACATCAACAGTCTCGACCAGAACCACACAGGTTCCGGAACGAGCAGAGCCCTTTTGCCCGCTCAGACACCGGACACCTTGACCTACTCGATGTCGGTCGCTCCTACGGATCCATCACCGACACTTTCCATTCAAGGGCCGCCCCTCAGAGAGCTCAGACTGTCCCATACCAGAACTGCGACCGGTACAATACGTTTGCCGTCGTGACACCAATACGGAGGATGACAAAGATATCCAGACAAATGAGTGATACAATCACCGGAATGAGACCAACTAAATATACCCAACAAGATCTCAGACTTTCTTGAAGAATATTTTGATTCAATTGAGATTGAGAGAAACCATCTCTCGGATAGCCCAACAATAGCACACTGATCGAGGAGGATAAAAATGATAATGTGCATCAAGAGAATGTAAATGTACAACAAGATAATATGGATTATCTAATCCACGGACAAGATACAAATCAAGTAGATGTACGGATTTAGCAAAACATCTACTTGCAGGAATTAACAGAGAGTAGAGCATCCACTTGCAGGAATCAACAGAGAGTAGAGCATCCACTTGCCTCAATTAGTTATGCCGTAGCTAGCAAACAATACTCTGACGAATCCTCCAAAACATACTGCACACATGCATGCCTAATTTCTTCATTGGCCACCCTCTTTCATCCTCTGATCTCTAGCTCACACTCCTGACTTGCTGTGGTCTATTGATCTAAATGATCTCTGATGTGTGGAGAGAGCACGGCAGCAGCAGCTGGTAGCCTTCATATTTATAGGAATCAATGGGTGGAGGACTAGCTAAATATCTAACCGCTTTGCTGAGCTAAATATCTGGCATCCTTCGCTGCCAAGGCAGAGAGCAACGAGCTGCTCTCATTGGCTCACTCTCTCACACGTGCCACTCCCTAATGGGCTGGCCACCTTGCTACTGGTCCACGTATGAGTTCTGCATGCCTTATCCTTCCATGCGTTGCCAACACAGCAACTACGTTGCCTCTTCGTGCCTTACTTCCTCAAGTATGCAGCCACGTTGCCTTCTGTTCAAAAATCTCAGGTTACTAGTTCTAGTACTAATGCATGCACAAAGCCACAAACAAGTCAATCGCCTCACTCCTCTAGGACCAGCCACGTTAGCCTCTCTCTAATTTATTCTCTCACATACTAGTACCACTAGTCATGCATGGGAGATTATCTATGCATGCACGTACTGTTGCTACCTAGCTTCATCGATGCATGCATGCAAGATACTATTAGCTCATGAGCATGGACAAGTAAATCAAGCCGGCCAAAACAACTCCTCTATTTTCTATTGCATGCAAAAATTGACATCTAGCTTAAACAAAAAAATATTAGCACAAATTAGAACAACCAAAAGCTAATTTTATTTTAATCAAATTAATTAATAGCTTGAAAATACAGGGTATTACAGATATTCTCTCATCAACTTAGCGCTAGCACTCCTAAAGTCATTCTTGAGATTAATAGCACGATATAAATTAGGGCATATTTTGAAGAATGACACGTATGAACAAACAAAGACCTGTTTTTTTTACACATTGCTCGTTTTCTTAGCTACAACAATGAACGTCCTCCTCATCTTTACTATTAAATGGGAGTTTGTACGTTGGTACGTACTCCCATTTTCTGCCAATCTCTCGTTATCGTTACTTCCAAAAATAACTTATTCCTTTCCCATTATAATCCACGCAATCAAACCAATTATTATCTTTACTCGCCAAAAATAACCATTTCAGTGCTGGGCGAGTGCCTCCGGGACGGAAAGGAGGAGGAAGATCTCTCTAGGATCTCGTCTCGCAAGCGCCGGGAGCGAGAGCGGTGTCTCACAATCGTCGGTTGG
Organism: Poa pratensis; assembly: GCA_947311845.1. NCBI lineage: Eukaryota > Viridiplantae > Streptophyta > Magnoliopsida > Poales > Poaceae > Poa > Poa pratensis. Next base: position 76,897,285 of record CAMZMU010000035.1, on the reverse strand, counting down.
TGGCGTCAGTGAGGCCATGTCGGGCGGCTGGTCGAGCGCCGACACGGGTGGATAGGAGGTTGGGACTTCGTGGTGCCGCTTCTCTCCGCTGTGAGCGAGTGGCCCATGGAATAAGATGGGAGCAAGGTGAGGAATTGGGGATGGGGCCTGGGAGCTACCGAGCGGACCAGGGAAGAAGATGGGTGCTTGAACAAGAATTGGGGATGGGGAGTTATGGTCAACGGGAGCCAGAGAGTGCGACTGTGAGAGTGATGCTTGTCTTCTTTTTTTACCTGCTTCAGCAATCAGCATAGAGTAGAATGCCTACCGTTCAAACTTTGATCATATCTCTACTTAAGAACGATGCAAGAAAAATTCATTCGCTCGCAGCTGCATAGGCCCAGATAGACTGAGATTAGCTAATTTAGACACCACTCACAACATAGATAATTTAGACATAATTGTGTCCGTCTAATTTTATGTGCTTACAAATAATCTGGTTACTAAGTTTTATTTTAATATATATATATGTTTTTAGTTATATATGCAGTTATGGAAATAATAGGCAATGAGTCGAGTTCTACAAAATCGATAGAGGTGCAATAAGTTGATATTAGTGGGGTGATAATTTCATATTCGAGCGGTGTCAAATTATATCTTTTATCCATATACATTTCAATTGAATTGGCATTTTATTGTTTTTTAATATCCAACGGATGTTTTATTCTTACACATGAAATTATTGCATATATATTCTATTGACAGAACATTACGAAAAACTATAATCCGTAGCAACGCACGACATTCAACTAGTAGTGTTAAGGACTCTCTTTTCTTAAATTCGTTACTTTTATCTTCTGACAGTCAACATCGATGGTTCGCACTCCATCAAATCTCCACTAATATTAAAAGACCCAGACTGGCTGATCCGGAGGATCTGAACCGTACACCAGACTAGATCCAATGTCCCACGTCCTCCCAATGATGTATCATGTGCACTATTCATCGATAAAAAAAAACGCAGACAAAGCGGCGAAGCCCACCAGGCGACGTTGTCGTTTCCCGAACCGCTGCCCACCCACGCGCCGCTACCCAAACCGCCGCCCGCCCACGCCCCGCTGCCGTTCTTCGTCCTCTCCTCTCCTTCCCTTCCTAGCAAGCAGTGGCGGCGCCACTACCGGGGCGAGGAGGGGCGGTCGCCCCGGCTCCCCTGGGGCGGAGCAGTGACCCCTATTCAGCTCTCAAGCGGCGGCGGCGCCATTGACGCGCTGGAGAAGAGCGAAGCTCTGTTCGAGCAGGCGAACAGGTAAGTTGGGTTGTTGGGCCGAACCAAACGGACGAGAAACTGGCCCATTTTAGTTTCTTTCCACTGCTCACGAAACCCGACCTAGCTGTTGCGGTGTTGCCTGCTCGCAAATCAGTGTACAACATGGACTACAACTTAATCGTAAGAGATCATATGATGGCTATCAATTGTCCAATTGTGCTACTACTATTTAGACTCACAAAGTTTTTATATTTTGTAGGTATCTCTTGTATGGGATCATATGGATTACATGTGTTGTCAAAAAAAAAATTGCCGATGGCACACCTTTTACTATTCGCCCCCTCGTCTCAATTCCTGGCTCCGCCACTGCTAGCAAGGTCGTGCGCTGCATCAAAATCAATCTCGGCTACCATCCAAATCAATTTGGCATCCACGCTATCGTCCGCCGCCAGCACTACGCTTCCACGCCGCCTCCCGCTACATCCATGCCGTCTCCCCGCCGCATCCAATCCGCCAGCCCGCGCCTCCACCCAGCCTCCCCGTCGTCGTCAGTCACCAGCCCGCGTCTCCCGGCTGCATCCAGGCCGCATCTGCGCCATCGTCGGCCGCCATACCAGGCGTGTCGTCTCCCCGGCTCCACACTGCATCCCCGCGCTGCTGCCACGCACGACCGGATGCTCTGGCGCGTCGAGAACGTGCTGGTGCGCACGCCGGGTCCATCCTCGCACCGGAGTCGCCGCCTGCGCCCTCAATCCAACGTCGACACCGCACGAGACGCACCCCACCCTGCCGAAGCTGCTGGAGTACGCGCCTCTGCCCTCAGCGCCGGAGCCCTGGCTCTCCAAGCTCGAGGTAAATGTTTGCGGGCGAACCGGCGAATTTCCAGTGCCTTCTCTTGCATCACGAAAGATAAGAAGGCGATATTGAGTTCCTTTGATCTCTAATCGGTTTTACGTTGTGGGTTTGAATTTTAGGGAGCTCAATGCCTCGCCGAGCCTTATCCTACCAGTTGAGGACATTTATATATGCAGATTAAGTGAAGTATGTTGGAGCTGTGGAGGAGCAGAACGACTTGCATATTGACGAGCCTGAATCTAATGGACAAGATGTTGGCAGTTTGGGGCGCTAGGCTCGCCTTCAACATGCATCAAGTTATTATTGGATTGGTTCAAATACGGAATCCTGAATGTTCTATCTATTTTTCTTGTAGAATTAATGGATGCCGGAGACATCCAATCCGTCGACCACATCCCGATCGTGTGCAAGGACGCCCTGGCATTATTTTCACGTCCAATCTCACCGGTCAGTGTACGCTCAACAAGTTAGTATCCAGATTAGCTCCACTGCATGTTCTATATGGAGTACTTTCTTGTCACTATATGTTGCTGCCTTTAATTTGATTGTTGTAATATTGCAGATTGGTACGGGAGGGGAAGAAAAATGGAATCAGGTTGGTGTATAGCTGTATTTTTCATCGTCTACATGGATTTTATTCTGTTCATGTTAGCTGTCTCTGATACTAAACCTGGATCATAATGCCAGTGCATATGTAAATTTTGGTCATCTGCTTTGTACATTTGCTCTAGCTTAACAAGGAGAGAATCAGGTTAGTATCCAGATTAGCTGAAGCACGAACATTGTTCATGGTTCTTGGTACTATACTGAACATATGGAACTGTCCAGGAAGCTTTCAATGACATTCAAAGGGCTAGCTAGGCGATGACTGAGCAATAAGCCTGGCAAATATTAGGTTTAAGTGAAAGAATGAGCTGGGACGAGATCATGCATGTGCGACAATATGCGCTGATCTTCTTTTTATCTTCAAGCAACTGTTGTGCGTGCGTGCGTGCGCGACATGAATTAAGGTTCGCTCCATGGGCTTCATGAAATTAAGATTTTCCCCATGTATAGCTATAGTTTTTGAGTTAGTTCCGGGAAGGTGAGGAACAGATAACGGAACTACAAAATTTAACCATGGATGACCAGGACAAGAGTAGTGTTACCTGTATTATTATTTTAAATTAGAGAATTAACAAGTTTACATAATATGAAAATCAGCAATTATCTCCTAGCAGGTTATGTAAACATCTTTGAGTACATTTAGTTGGGACGCCATGTATTGATATATCTGGCCAAGTGAGGCCTGAAGGGGATGATTCCAATGGTTTACTAACTGAACGTGAAGTATGGTTCTCCTATATCAAAAATTGATACATACATTTATCTACAATTTTGAAGTGTTTCCCCACCTTTTTATTTGTATTTCGTGTTCACCGCTCATCTATTGGTGTTGTGGATAATTGCAGACATGAGAAAGATGCAGCGGTGGTGTTTGAGTGTTTCTGATTGAGGTGGGCAGAGAAGAAGTGAGAGTTCACGGGTCATTGTCTAGCTGTTGGATTACCATTAGTGATTATCCATTTTCATCATACGATTAGACTTTTATTATTCATATTTTCTTTGACTGTTGTAGCTTTTTTTCTAACCCAGTCACATTTAGCCATGTGTGGTAGTTGTTGCCTGTGCATACAAATTTAGTGTGGTTACTTTTATTGGCTAGCAAATCTATTTTTCATATGTAAATTTGATTCGTAGAACATAAATTGGCAACATGTGGGCCCCTCTTTATTATATATGTACATGCTGATTGTATTTGGGTCGGTACTATGGCTATAAAATAGGTATATGAATTAAAATTATATGCTTGATGAATAAATTCACATTTTATACTTTTGTAATATGTGTGGTAAATCCTTGATTCTAGCTCATATCCATAGTGTCTATATAACAGCTTCTTATAGCTGTAGCTCAATCGCGGATTTCTGAATACGGATTGGTGATTGTTCCGGCTTTTCAACCTCTGATTATTTTAATGTCGGTGTTTGGGTTATGTTACTGCAGGTCAGTATGTGGTGATGAGTACTGAATGCGCAGCGAGTACTTTGGGATCGACGTGGGGCAGCAGCAAGCAAGATGTGTCAGTTCGGTTTGGAGTTTAGGGAAAGAGAGTGTCTGCACTTAAAGATGAATTAAAAGGCGATCATGTTTGGAATTTTGTTTTATGTTAAACTCTCTCTTGAATTATTTGAAAGCACTTGTTAGGGATATCCAAAGGTTTACTTCAGAATTATGTGTCTTTACTTTTCTCTTCTTGGATATTCTTTGTACTGCATATAAAACTTACAATTGGAAGCATCGAAAGGAATTCATTTGGTTAGCTATTTGGTGAGTGCACGAAATAACCAGAACTTTTTTAGGCTTGTTTATATCTCTTGCTTCTAGCAGTTCTTATCAGTAAATAATACAACCTGAGGATGCTCGGTTGAAAACAAGTTGCCTTGTTATTGCCGTTTTTTCTGTGTAGTAGCGTATTCAGCTTGATGGCTTATTTGGCATGAGTATGTATGGTGCCAAATTAATATCATTTTATCAATGATTTCAGTTGCATGTGGACGGTCACAATGTTGCCGCCTAGCTTTTTTACTATGTTCATGATATACTATGTTCATGCTCTCTGTTAATTACATATGACAGTCTATTAGTGATCATGATCAGCGATGGAACTCCATGAATATTTTCATTGGACACCTGAAGCCTGAAGGCACAAGATTCTGATTTAGAACAGAGAGGCACAATATTTCTTTGTAATACTTATGTACTCCCTCCGTTCTAATTAACATGTCTAGATACATCCACATTTTGTGGATAGCAAATCAATTAAATTGGAACGGAGGGAGTATTTTATTAGTCATGTTTATAGCCCATGGTGAGACTTAAAGTGATGTGTGTAAGGGAGACTTTATTTTATCAATCGTTGAGCATACATGACTGAAAAATTGAATTACCGCTCCACATTGTGTTAGGATTTATTTTTCATTGTAGCATGGGCTCCGGATATGAACCATGCGGTATATAAATGTATATTCGAATTGTGATGTAACAGTAAATACACGTGCATTGCACGTGCAAGATTACTAGTCAGCTTTAAGCGCACACACACTCTGCATGGATGAGAAGCCAAGTTGACCAACCGATCGATTGATAGCCTCAAACTCCATGCGGTTATCTATCACCTGCCACGCGCGCAGTGCCGTGCCATGAGATTAGCGGTGGTTGGCCAATGGCCATGCATGATGCCCGTCCATGCCGTGCCGTCCCGGCGTCCCATTCACCTCGGCGTAAAGGCCACGGCTGACGGCTCCGTCACCACCAACAGCGACACCGACCTCCGACGACCCACCCCGTGGCCGTGGCCGTGCCCGTGCCCATGCGCGCGCGCGTGAACCACGCCTAAAAGCCCGTCGAACCCCATCCATCCCCATGGTCGCCGCGGCGGATGCATACGCTGGCCATGGCCGCGCGCCGCCTCCTCAGCGACGTCCGCCCCTCTCACTCGCCGAGACCCGCGCCGCTGCTGCCGCCTCCTCAGCGGGACCAGCAGGGGGCGTCCTTCCCCATGTTGCTCCCGGTCTTCCTCCTCTTCGTCCTCCTCCTCTGCTTCCTCTCCATCTTCCTCCTCCGCGATCTCCTCCGCTTCTTCTCCCTCTGGCTCCGCCGCCGCCGCCGCTTCCAGGCTGACGCCGCCACGGACGAAGAAGACGCGCCGGCGCCGCTGCCGAGCAAGCCGGCGGGGCTGGACCCAGCCGTCATCGCGTCGTTCCCCACGGTGCGGTTCGAGGCCGGTTCCACCGCGGCGCCGGCGGAGTGCGCGGTCTGCCTGTCCGAGTTCGCAGCCGGGGACGCCGTTCGGCTGCTCACCGCCGTCTGCCGCCACGCCTTCCACGCCCAGTGCATCGACTCGTGGCTCCGCGCGCACACCACGTGCCCGGTCTGCCGCTCCGACCTCGACGCGCCACCCTACCACGAGCGGATCGCCCTCTCCCAAGAACGTGGCCACGACAGTGGCCGAGCTGCAGCGGCGGCTGTCCACGAGATCAGTGTCTATGGGACGACGTCACCTCCGGTGAGATGACAACCGGTAACGACGGTCGCCGGCCATACAAACATCGTGCAGTGGTCGGCGGGCTGTGTGACTGTGTCCTCCAGATTTCTGTTGAATCTTTTTGGTTGGTACGCATGCGGGCCGGAGGGGTACCGACGAGTGTCTACTTTGTAATGTACATACTGAACAAATTGTGCCATACGCGGAGCTTGCCAAAGCTTGCTGGGGGGGGGGGGGGGGGGGGGGGGCGCAAAACACAATATACGAGAGCTTGGGGGGGGGGGGGGGGGGGGGGGGGGGGCAAAAACAAAAACGTCATATTTTAAGCTCCCTCAAAAAAATCTGCATGCATGTGTCAATCTCTGCATACATTCCATAGAGTATTTCCAAGAAATGCAGTGGTAGAAATTTTCACCTAACACTGTGCTTGCATTGTTCATTGCAAATTTGCAATTACTTCCGGAGACGAAGCAGGTGATTGAATGGCTGCTATCCTTGTTTAAAGAAAGCTGTTTACGATAGGACATGGCTAATCTTACACTCCATGAAAATGCTACGAGTAAGATTGCTTCAACAATATCAGCAAGTAAATATGGCATTATGCGCACACAAGAAACTTGGATGCCTGATCAGTTTCGCACATCACATGCAGTGTTACTGTGTTGGCAGTCGAATATCCTGCCTATGCGATTATACCTTGCCATATTTAGTGCCTCAAATATTGCATATAATCAGATCATTATAATTAGGATCAGTATCGATCATTTTGTATGTATATATTGCAATCTGTCTATAAATATAAGATAACAGGAAATGCACTATCATGATATGAGCCAAAATGATTTATCGCCATTTCCGTTCCGCTCCACTACCGTCGCCCTAGGGTTTCGTCGTGATCTCTCCCCTCCTCCGTCGCCAGCATGTCTGCACTACGCTCACCCAGTGCCGCCCTCTGGGCTCATGCCACTGCCATCCAGAACGTCAAGAACACGATCCTAGCACCTTGACCTCTTCTCCAATTGGCGTAACTTCCTCAACATTGTCGTCACCAATTCGCCCTCGCCGACCACCTCGACACAGCGCCTCCTCCAAGCAATGAGGAGTGGCTGTGAATGGACTCCATTCCACCGTCCTTCGGTGGTTGTACGACTCCATCAACCATACCCACCTGCATGGTCATGGAAGCCGGTATCACAACCTCCTTCATTCTCGCCGGCATCACTGCCCTCTTCGATGACAACCTAGGTTTCTTAGTCCTGCAAGCGACATCACACTGACTCTCGCTTTGGTGCTGAAGCTGAATGTTGGGACGTAAGCTAACGCCGTTGCGGAAGCAAGTTGGCTTCGCCAACTTCTTCAGGAGCTTCATTCCCTTATGGCTACTCCACTTGTCTTTTGTGACAACGTAAGTGTGTATACATGTCCACAAATTCAGTTCAACAAAGCGCACCAAAACATCGAGATCAACCTTTACTTTGTTCGTGTCACGCTCGGGCACATTCGAGTTCTTCTTGTGCATTCGTCTCAGCAATTTGCGGACATCTTCACCAACAGTTTACCATCACCACTATTATTGGACTTTCGATCCAGTCTCAGGGTCCGAGAACTTCCCGTTGCGGCTGCGGGGGGTGTTAGGCAATCAAGTGTCCTGCATATTCGGTTATACCTTGCCATATTTATTGCCTGAGATATTCCATACAATCAGGCATTATGGTTAGGATTAGTATCAATTGTTTCCATTTAAATTTTGTAATCTGTCTATAAATATAAGGTAACGGGAACCCACATCATTCTCTCTCTATTATGGTCGATCATTTCTCTCTCTGTTTGCCTGAATGAAAAATAGATAAACAGAGAGAGATTTCTTGACCATAATAGAGAGAGAATGATTATGGGTTTTATGTTACTTTATATTACAGACAAATTACAAGATATACATGAAACAATCAATGCTAATCCTACCATAATGATCTGGTTATATGCAATATCTCAGGCACTAAATATGGGAGGTATAACCGATATGCAGGATAGTCGGATTGCCTAACATACAGCCATATGAAATATTCTCAGATCCACACAAAGTATCGTATATGTCATTTATTTTTTGTACAGACCCGAACATCGCAATTCACGGGTACACGGAGTTCTATGCATGATCATGCATTCACACAAAACAGGTATGTTTTCCTTTACAACTTACAAAGCAACGTAAGGTGCTTTGGTTCAGAGGTACACACCACTGCCTATTTACCAAAGCACGACAATACTTGTCGCGGGAGGATTTGTCAATCGATGTCCCCATTCATGGAACACCTCCTCTGATCGAATTCTTCGCTATTAACGATCTGTAGAAGCTCATGAACCTCACAGTGAATTCTGCAGGATTTTGCAGCTATAGTTAGTCCATTGCACGACAGTTCTGAAGTGAATTGAGCCGTTTTATATTATTCTGCGTGTACCTTCAATCTTTATAAAGCATTGAATGGCTTCCCCTTGGTCACGGCCCTCGACAGCAAAACCTTCTATATTGATAGGTCTTGTGACCAAAGCTGTGTCTTGAGATTTGTATTCTATGCACTGCTCTGTCTGAAACAAGAAAGCAAACAGCAGTATATCTCAGCACACACTACATCATGTAAAACAACTGTCACTTAAAATGCTTGCAGTCCAGCTTAAATAATATGCTGGCGGTCAAGCTCACTCGGTTCAACTCGATGCCAGTTCATCGATACTATTCTGAAAATCTTCATCTCTGTCCCTTTTCAGTTCAGTAACAAGTGCTGCATCTCAAAGAAGGAGAAAATGAACATAATGAAGCTCTGACAAAACGGACCTCGGCAAGACTCTGGGAATCACAAAAAATAAAACATAAGGGAGAGAAGAGCTTACACAGAAAATGAAATAAGGTGACACATTGTGTTCAATCATTTTTCTGATCTTCCCTCGAATGAGATACAGCCTGTGTCAAGGTAAAGTCAGAAAAACAAAACTGGTTTGTTCTGAAATTCAAAAAATAAATTCGTGCATACAGAGTTGCAAACCACATCACAGCGAAAGGGAGAGCTTACTGCTTTGGACTTGGCTCCTCCATGATTTTTTTGGCAACTCATATATTTCCTCTTCCCATCCGTCAAAATGGGCTGGTTATTGTGAATGGATAACTGTGTTTGTTAAGGAGTTATTTATCAGTATGGAAAGCCGAAAGATATAAACTTTTGGGCAAAAAACCAGTAGCAATCATGATAATTACGACAAACCATAGAGGAAATTCTGAGCAAGCATGTCGAAACATACACCTCGATGCATCAGTTGCAAATTCAGTACTTTTACTCTAAATGAATTCTGCGCCACTTGCGAACAATTTTTTGGACATAGCATGGCAGAAAAACTTCCACGGTACATTGATCAGTGGTATGCAGGCACATGTAGTTTCCAAAATGGACTGCTATTATGGCAATTCTACTTTCCGGATATGAAATGAGAAGGAATGACATTCACTGTGCTTACTTTGCTTTCCATGTCGCTTCAAAAGAACGTATTGCCTGTCGGAGATTATTACTCGCGCTCACAGCAATTCTATTAGCAATTCCATGAGGCAAATCTATGCCTTCTTGCGTAGAAATGAACTCTAGAACCTTGATTATCTAGAGAGAAAAATCAAATTGTCCAGCACTGGAATTGAGAAAATCAACCATTCATATAGAATTAAAATGTACCTCATCAAATGAAGGTGGTTGAAGTGTGATAATCTTGCATAGATGTTTGACAGCCTCAAGGTTTGAAGAACTGGAGCAGCAGAAAATTATTTTATTGCAACTGCATACCTCCCTAGAAACCAGCCAATATAATGCTGAAGATCGGACGAAATCCTATCAGCGTCATGGACCACAATCACTGCATATATGAACAACTGATGCTTTAATATGCGGCTTCACATCAAATTGAATAGGCAGCTGTTCAAAACCCTGTATTGATTAACAATAGTACCACCAAAGGAGAGGCAGGAGACGCATTAGAATGTACCTTTGCAGTTGGCATGACTGCAAATAAAGTCTGGTGGCGGGATTGATTCATTCAACAAAGTAGTTATGACATATTCTCATAGCCATGTGAATCAGCCAAGTTTACCTCCACGTGATGATCGGAAATCTTTACTTTGAGATCAATGTGTTTAACAATTTCTCCCTGCGTCAAACAGTTCGCCAGAAAGAAGGCATGAAATGAGTTACATTTCATAATTTCCTTGCCAAAATTATCCTCTTCACAGTAATAGGTTAATGGCAAAACAGAAAATGTGCCGTAGTGCGTACCTTCAGCTCGATTCTCTTCGTGCGTTCCTCTATCTGCGAAATTGTTATACAAATAAGATATTGTGAGCTTCCGAGACCATGGTTTAACTATGTATAAAGAGCAGTAATTTCTACTTTTTTCACAGAGTGGCCACAATGACCTGGAGTTCATCAGGACCAAAGGTATCCTTAAAGGGCCAGCACCATGCTTCTCTTCCGACCGCCTGCGCCCTTCAAATATGAAATGGTTGCATTGTCGTTCAATCACTGGATACACAAGTCATCACAAGATTCAGTCATGCATCGTAATGTTTCTATCAACAATTGATCATCCCATGTGAATGCCGGGCTCCAATGGTACTAGTGAGAAACAAATTCAGGCATTGGCAATTCGTATATAATGACAGAGTGGCAGTGTGTGTGATTACCATCTGCTGTAGCCTGTTGGCGACGGCCTTGTTGCAGATGAAGTCCGCTAGTGCACTCGGCGGTACTTGTCGCCCATACATACTTCTCCTCCCCCGCCATGGGTGAATCAGCGATTCCTGCGGGGAATCCACCTGCAGCGACGGCTTGCGCAAAGCCCTCACCAGATGTTTTCCCCTCTCGCGACAGTGGTGGCGGTATCGCGTCTCCAGTTGCTCCCAACGTCGGCAGCCACTTCGGTAGCCACCATGGAACTGGCTTCGGACCCCGCGGGCGTCAGCTCTCGGCTGACGGTGACGGCGTCCCCTCTCTCCCTCAAAGGCATCCTCGCGGGGACACTCGCCGCAGGGGGCGTCGACACGGACGACCTCGGCTGTACGGGGCGGCGGGGTGGGGGTACGCGCGGGTGCGGGGAGGGGCGTGGCTCTTGGGAAGGCAGGCGGCGCCCCAGCGTTTGGAGCCTGGACATGAGCTGGGGGCGCGGCTGCTGCGGCGAGCGGCCGCCGCAGCCGGGAGGAGGTGGGAGGCGCGGCTCCTCGCCTCACGGCGTCGGTCCTCAGCGAAGACCGCGGAGAGGGTGCAACCGGCGGGGAGGAGGAGGAGGAGTACGGCGAGGCGGTCGGGGGAAGCGGGCGCAGGGGTCTCGATCGCCATGGCTCGTTGTACGGGGACGCGGCGTTGCGGGGGGCATTGTCGTGGGGTGATGGGAGGAAGTTGGTGGTGGGAATCCGAGGTGGCCGGCGACCTGGCCGAGGAGGAGGGGGTGGCGGCGGCGGGAGGAACAAGGTGCTGGATTATTCCGCGCCGGGGAATCATTCCGTTTGAATAAGCAGAAGCATTCTTCGTAGGAGTATAATATTTCCGGGGTCACCTATCTCTGTATCACCATCGCAGTCGGGGCTTGGCCGGCCGGCCGCCCGCGGCGCGCCGTGGGTTGCATTACCGACGGCGACGCCAGATTTTTTTTGGTAGAGACGGCGAAGCAAACTCTTTTCTGGCGCTGGAAATGATTGGGTGGGCCGAATGTGTTGTAGCTTGTATGTTGTTTGGGCTATTTGGCCCATCATTTTGTTCAGGCCGATTTTTGGGGT